>JANFCV010000186.1:0-600000 GCA_024500475.1 Phthorimaea operculella | reverse complement strand
GCCACCACACCACCGCGCGCACATTCAAACACGCGAGAAAGCAGTGAGAGTACCAGTGTATGTGTAAGTCGCCAGTACCAATACAAAGTCGCGTGCAGTGCTGGCCTCAAAAAAATAAACGCTCTTTTTTCTTTTTCCTTGTCCATAATTTAAAAAGAAAAACGGCCAGTATCCGCACGCGAAGGCGACCGCCAAGATGCCGTCAAAACAAGTCTATTTCTGTTGTAAAAATCCGAGGCCACTTTGTCACCCATTCATATTGCATTTAATTCTGTTAGTTAGTACCTACCTATGTAGTTAGTTTTTTATCTCTGCGAATGCTAATGTATAATGATGAGTAATAGAATATTAGAACTCTACTTTTACGAAACAGATGATGCATTTTTGTCTTTTTTGGAGTCGTGGAAGATGGTCGAATTACCTACCTACCTACCTATCTTTTTTATCTCCACTCGAACCTTCTGACTTAATTAAGCAGCGGATTTTAACCCAATTCTAGACTTCTCAGAGGTAACTTTACCTTGAGGCCACATTTAAAACATACCTACCTACAAGTGTTTGTTAACATGATCCCAATCTAAAATTCCGCAAAAATAATGACTCCACAAGTATGACTCATCGGATTCCAAGATAGAGTCTGCAACACAAAGAATGACAACAGGCAGGCAGGAGGTACAGACGCGGCGACATTATCTACAGAATAGGCTATCTGCCACGTGGAATTACCTCATTCATCAATGGTATAATCATCATCATCTTCCTGCCCTTATCCCAATTACTTGGGGTCAGCGCAACATGTTTTGTATGAACACAAATCATGTTGCAAAAGGATTTGGCTGACGTCAACCCTCTTTGGGAATGCTATCGTAGGTGGTATTACCGCCACCATACGGTTGACCATAGTCGGTATAGGTATAATATTGAGGACATTTTCAGTAGGTAAGTTTCAGTCAGTTACTGACGCTGCCCTAAAAGCACAAATTAGGGAAACGGTGTATTTTCGACCCGGTGAACCCTGGTGGTTTTCAACCGCCTACTACAAGTATTAGGCCTCTGACATGGTTTTGTAACGACCGCCATCGTAGACAGCAACCGGGACCGACGGCTTAACGTGCCCATCCGAAGCACGGAACCATCTTACTTTTCAGATAATAGATCTCAATAGCTTAGTACATCGTAAAGGCGGCATCAGCAAAGTCAATGGCTAATTACCGCAGTAGTTCAGCGATTAATCAACTCCATCAGACTTGGTAACAATGATAGGGTCAGAGGCGGATTCAGATAATGTGACCACGGTTTGACCCCCTCGGGTATAGTGCGACCCCCCACGAGCTTTCGATGAAGGGGGGCTGATTAATGCTTTGACTGTGAGATATCAAATCAAAGATATTCAAGTCGACGAGGCATATGAGTATGAGAATGAGCGCAAATTAAGTCTCAGCGAAACTACAAAGGTCTATTGCATTGCGTCCAGGGAATGCTCAACAGCTTTCCCAGTGAAAAATCATCCTGCACTACGATCACAAATCTGCATACCAAGCATGGTGAGGAATTGAGCATTGCAATCACTTAGGAGGTGACCTGTGTCCAGCAGTGGACTGTTAATATTAATTACGTGTTCTACGGTCAAGTCCGGCTTGTCAGCCAGGATGACCTCACCCTTTTTATTGACGAATGCCACAGAATTTGTCCCTGGCAACTCAGATCCTATTTCGACATTCTATTTTGCAATTAAACAACAAATTTTATCGGCCATGTTAAGATGGAGAACAGATAACAATAAATTATTAAGCGGTTAACTTAACTGCCATGGTTTAGGCGTAATTTAAACCCATTAATGTAATTTTGTCTTAGTTAATTTCAATTTTCCATAGAATAATGGTTATAAATTGAATTTATTAATTAATAACATGTTCTTGCAGTTGCTTTTGTTGTTGAGTAATTGTTAAATAATTATAGTGTTCTAATTTATGATGATAAAGTTAATAGATAGAATAACTGGAACAACTCTAATGAAAAATTTTACTAATTTTAGTAAGTATCAAGTGACTGCCTATGGTTAAAAACTGCGGGAAAACTTCTCAACACTAATTAATGAAATAGCTATAACTTGCTCAGATACAGAATGGATCTCGAGATGGCAATGTTATTGTTTGCCTCTCTTTCATATTATTATGACATAAGAACAGGATGTCAACAATAATATTGCCAATTCAGGATCCATTCTTTATTTGAACAAGTATATTAGGTAGGTACTCTATTAGATACCTAAATTAGTTATCTTATAATAGCACACAAACTAGATCAAGACTCCTATAAAAATACATCAGATGAAGATTTTTGTTATTTATAACTAGAAGTTTACAAATCTTACGAAACTGTTGGGTTGGGTGCATTAATGACGATTTATATACTGACAACTTGTCGTTGTCTAGGGTTGTCAATAACATCACAGAAAAGAAAGATGTAGGTATCGCACATAAGAGATTTAAGTAAGTTCTCGCTATTCATGTCGGACACCGAGTCATCGATGATCAAAGAATACTATACCCACAGGCGTGGAGCCGATGATGACCCAGTAAGTTGTTATAGACGTATTTAGTTTATCATTACATAGTATAAAGTAAAGTCCCTTCCCGTGTCTGTATGTATGTTTCCTTATATCTTTAAAACTCCTCAACGGATTTTGATGCGGTTTTTTTATTATATAGAGTAAGTTAAGGGGCAGGTTTTTAAATATTCTTTACCTCAAATTTTAACCCCCAAAGGGGTAAATAAGAGGTTAAAAGTTTGTATGGAAAATCTTTATTTTAAAATGCGATCTGTTTCAAAATTTGCGATTAGAACAAAAAGCTAAAAAAGGAAATATGTGTTTCAGGGATTTTTGATTTTTAACCCGTAAAGGGGTAAAAAAGGGTTTAAGAGTTTGTATGGGAAATCATTATTTTTAATGGGATCTGTTTTAAAGTTTGCGATTAGATCAAAGAGCTGAAAAAATTGAGTACATGTTTCAGGGATTTTCGGTGTTTAACCCGTAAAGGGGTAAAAAAGTGGTTAACAGTTTGTATGGAAAATCATTATTTTTAAATACGATCTGTTCCAAAATTGGCGATTAGATCAAACAGCTAAAAAAAGAAATACGTGTTTCAAGGATTTTTGATTTTTACCCCTAAAGATTTTTACCTAAAGGGGTAAAAGATAGGTTGCAGCGGGTGAAACCGCTGACGGGCAGCTAGTTTATTATAAAAAGTATGAAACGGAAGAGACGCCGTCTACACACGTGCGACGGACGACTGACGATCACTTGTCTGACAAATGTCATCTTACGTTCCGCGTCGCACGTCTCATTTGTGAAGATAGACCCTATGAACGAGCCGCGTCTATAGGTACCTACTGGCTGGAACGCAAAATTGTTATAAGAAAAAGAAAATTGTGTCTCTCAATTTTCTTTTTTTACAATGACCTATCCATTTCTGTGTAATGACTAACAATAAGTGATATTCTTTTAATCCTATGCTGAATAAAATATTTTAAGTTTTGAGTTCTTGAACGGATGGTCGTGTGGCAGCCCTACCACCGGCGCAAGCGCAGCTAGAACCGTTGTGTTTTAATTAGATGTAAATCTAACTGTATACCTATTTACTTTATCTGGTCGAGTAGATCGAGACGCCACCCACGTTCGTAAGCTGTGTGACGAAACTATGAACGATACGTATAAGTACCTACTCAGGTACCTATCTGCTATTGATTGGGTTGAGATGTACGTACTTACCTATGTACTGGTCTGGTATCTTTTGACATTTTCTGATGTGGTGTAACATGATATACCTAACTCCCTATACATATACCTATCAAGTTCATTGATAGATAGACGATGATGATGTAGAGATAATGTTGACTATAGGTAGGTACCTACGGCAGATTAGTAGCGAAGTTAGGAACATTACTGCAATTAATTAGCAATTAAACACAATTTATGTGTTAAGAGTTAGCATGGCCGTTTTGTAAAGCTGTTTGCACTCTACCTACCCCGCAAGGGATATAGGCGAATGTAGGGTTAGCATTTCATAGCTGAATAGGGGTACCATTGCTAGCGGTAGGTCATGTTGGTCTCCCATATCTTTATTTACGCCATCCACCTCGCTACCTGCCAGCCTCCTTTTGAAGTCATCAGTTCACCTGGCCACGCGCAGCAGAGGACTGCAATAGGCTGATGGACAGAGGTATGTATTCGTTTCGGAGGTAGAATGGGCAGATTCCTACCACTTGCATCTTGAACTTCGTTTTGGTCCTAATGTCAGTTCAATACTTACCTACCTACCTACAGCAGACTACCATTCCCTTGAGCACCTACCATAATTCGATCATTGCATTTACGCATGCAACGGTAAAATTGCAATGAAATGCGTGCCAGATTTCGCCCTGCCTGTTTGACGCTGGAATGTGGCAGAATTGCATACCAAGCTGGTGCATCATACACAGTAGGTACACGGGACCACTGAGGTCCAACATAGGTACCTACATCATACAGCAGGTAAATGTTGGGATCGTATAGGACCTAAGGTATAGGTAGCTCAGTTACGGAATTCATTTTAAAGAAAGGAAAGGGACTAGGTACCTACCTAGGTAGGTAGGTACCACTGTAGGTACTAGGTATGTTACAAATTGGTTAAACTTACCTCCAATGATATTTTCGCTGTTGTTAAATAGGAAGAGAGGACCTAAAAAAATTAAAAATAGGTAGGTAGTGAGGTACCTATCTTCTTATCCAATTGGAATAATTAATTAAAAACTCAATTAAGTGCCTACTCGCGTGTATGCACGTAAACAAAGTTAACGAAGGAATTCGCTATCTAAATTAAAATGAAGAAAAAAGTTACCTACTAAGTATCTTAAATTTTATCACCCAAAGAAGATAGGTACCTAATGCTATTTCTTTAGAAGAATATAGAGATTCAAAGATTGTTGTTAGTTTAGCGGGGGTGAGGGTAAAATAGGCACCCTCCCTTCGCGTCACGTGACCAGCGACCTTCAGGCGGCGCAGCGACCTTGAGCGGCGCTCGTTCGCCCCGCGCGGGTCAGAGGTGAATGCACGCTGCCCCGCGCCCCGCGCCCCGCTCGCGCACCGCGTCGCCCCACGCACTCCCGTGCCACTCACCTTTACTACACCATCCTTCTGCCACCATCGTGAACTGATGAATGAGAACCCAATCAGAATCCAATACTGCTGAAACACAACGCACCCGAGAACAGGTACCGACGCGGCACACCTTTCCCATAAAATACCACCGACAAGTTTATTGACATCGAGTCTCGCCACCGATTGCGCAAAAGCGAGTCTTTCTAACAAATAAACACACAAAAAGTTGCCTCTTCCTTGTTTTAACACTTTCCTCAAGATACAAAACGTCTATTCACACAATAAATACTATTTCACAAGAAAAACATTGAACACAACGCGAGATATCACGCACATATCACCATGTCCTCTCACCTCCGCAAAACAAAGCGGAATAAATTCGTTCGAACGAGGCTAGCGAGCGGCGAACTCGCGGCGGCCTCCAAGTTTTGTCAACAGCGCCACCTACTGGGACAACAAAGTTCTAATCCTTGTAGTAGTTTTGCTACTCATTAATAGATGGCGAAACGTATCTTAGTAGTTCTTCTACTTGGCATGAGATGGCAGGACAAAATAGTGTTGTAATGTCATGTTTTTTATTTGTTATCGATAATTTAAATATTGATTTGAAATATAAACTGTGAATTTGAAGTTCCAGAAACAAATTTTAAGAACATTATTGATTAAAATATAACGTTTCTTAGGTGCAAAAGTTTAGCTATGTAAATAACACCATTGTAATATAAAAAATTTACTTCAAATGCGAGTCGATCAACAATTTTTATCGACACTTTTTCTAATATCTGCAGTGTAGTCTCCTCTCTATAACTGTCAGTCAGCTGTTTTGTGCTTGGACGTGCACGTTTGAATGTTTTGTGTCGAATTTTAATTATTAAAAATTGTGTTATTGCACAAAACTGTGACGTGTTTTACTTTGCAGTTCGTCCAAAGTCTCGCGGGTTCAAATTCGTAAGAAACCTTAGGCGCGGCGCGTAAGCAGGAAAGATATGACTCACTAATTAAACAGACATATTTTGCTTTAACTTTCAAGGCTGCTCGCAATAAAAGAAGACTTACTGGAGTATAATGGTGTTTATTTGACATAATGGTGGAAGATAATGAGTGCACGTACGGGCGGACACCGAATAAAAACACTTTGTTGAAGATAGTAATTCTTGGCGATGGTGGTGTCGGCAAGTCTTGTCTTATGAGCAGATTCATATCCAACCACTTCGATGACCACAGCTTCCACACTATAGGCGTTGAGTTCATGAACAAGAGCATAGAAGTCAGTGGAAAGCAGTATACCTTGCAGGTGGGTTTTGGGCATTCCACGGAAACTACAACTTTGTCCCACATGATATGTGTAGGTATGTTAGCTTATTTTTATGCTTCAGAGACAGAGCTACAGAACTTGTAGGTACTAATGCATTTTAGTTGCTTACAATTCTGTGATTGTGATATCCTTGTATCCTCATCATCGTTGGCCTCATACGTCTGTGACAGACGATTTATTCAGTGTCTGAGGCAAGATTTTTCATGGCTGTCTAAGCTGATACGGGAGCGGCATGACTTTCCGCACGCTCTACTTGTATCCTACCTATATGGAAATACTAGAACCCAGAGGGGCATTTTCTTGAATTGATCCAGTTGTGGATTTTTCCACCAAGTTTGAAGCTGTTTATGAAGGTTGTCTGTATGGTGTGTCATTGTTTACCTCTCTGTAGTCATAGGTAGCATCTAAACTACAGATTGGCCTATTAAATTTGATTACACAGATGTTTCCTTTTGATGGTGGGGAGTTGTGCTTTTAATATTTTTTTACATACATGTATTAAACACTCAAGATAAAATACTGAAATACACTCTACTTATGTGTAATAACTAATAAGCACATAACATGCTTATTCTTGAATAAATATTAGTATGTGAAAAAATTTAAATTACCTACCCAACTTTTTTTCCTGTTATCTAGTGATGGTTATTATTACATCACATTATCATTGTACATAGTAAAAATACAAGGAAATTACAAATATTTTGTAAATAATGTAAGTAAACTATTTTTGGAAAACTTGCAAAATTTTCCACCGCAGGCAGGATAAGTAAACTAATATACTACTTAAAAATTGAGCTAATATTGATTATCTATTCTATTCATGCATGACCATGATAATTATTTTCCTGCCGAACTGACCTCTAAACTGAAGGTAAACTATATTACAAGATTTTGTGTAACAATTGATTTACAGAATAAATTAGCACAGTGTCATGTTAGGTGTATCTTGGGGTGATGCAGACAGAGTTACTTGTATTTTACAAAATTACAAGTAGCTGGCTTATAGTTCACCCACTGCTGCGAAATGTTAATTATTTCTGTAGGAATAAGGTATTTATCCGCTGTATAATGCCTTGCAAAAAAAGAAAAGCTTTAAAAATAAATTAAAATTGTGTCTTTTAAACCAATTATTTGTGCTTTCCCTAAGGCACCCAGCCTCCGAGAGGTGGGGTATTTTAGTATGTTTGTCTCCCTAAGAGCTCAAACAAAAATACATTGTTTTGTGGTCCAGATTTTTCAGCAAGAAATTATTCATTGGCCACTCTTTTCACTTTATGAATTTTATCATTTTTGCACTTAATATTATTCATATAGGCTTGATATTATGTATGTGTATTATTCATTCAGCTCTGTTAAATTTCAATTTCAATGCTATGAACTGATTAGCGAAGACATTGTAATTGCACACTAGCTACATAATCAAGTGGTAATAAATTAATACCTGTATCATGGGTAGCAATTATTTCTATATTGATTGCATTGACTGATGTAACTGAGCAAATTTTAATTAAGATTACACACATGTAGGTTGTAATTTTCATTTTATAATATTCTCTAAGTCTACATGTAAGCTGAAGCAAAGAGTTTCAGCATTCTTGAGAGATGAAATGTCCCGGTTGTTTCACCTTAAATTCAGATCATCAGCTATGGAAGTGTTCATACGACAACCTTATACCTAGAATAGGTATAGTTCAGACGGACTATGAATGCAGCTCTTGTACCAATTACAGGTTACTCTTTATTTACATAGTCAGAATTTGAGCTGAAGCAATGAGTGCCGAAGTACCGGCGAGGTAAGGTCCAGGCTGTTTTAATTTAGATTTATACTCATACACTCAAGCGTTTTGCGAGCAGATGCGGAGCGGAGGCGAATCCGCGGCAGATATGCAACGTTTTGATAGAAAATATCGCCGGTAACCGCCGCGCGTCCGCGACGAATTCGCTCAGCATCTGCTCGCTAAACGCTTGTGTGAAATGAGCCTTAGAGAAATGTTAATCCACACTCCAAGCCCCGGTAGCAATTGCAATCTCTTATTTTCATTTCTATTCGGTATTTCAAGGTATGTTTCACGGTAGAGCAGGAAGGATATAAACAAATGGAAGTAATCTATCCGGTATTTCCAGGTATGGGACACAGCGGGACAGGAGCGTTTCAAATCCCTGCGGACGCCGTTCTACCGCGGCTCTGACGTGTGCATCTTAGCGTACGCCATCGACGACCGAAGTTCATTCAACAACATCAAGATGTGGCTCAACGAGTTCCTACACTACGCCGGCGTCAAGAACGGGATAGAAAAGTTCCCCTTTATAGTCGTTGGGAATAAGGTTAGTATGCCCTTAGCACCAGGTTTAATACAGGTCATCATCACATCAACTCAGTAGTACACTGCTAGACGTAGGGTCTTGCGTCCCACCTGTGAAGACAGATAGATTCTGACATCTTAAAGACAGATAGCTTGTGACATACGCCATCGACGACAGAAGTTCGTTCAACAACATCAAGATGTGGCTCAACGAGTTCCTACACTACGCCGACGTCAAGAACGGGATAGAGAAGTTCCCCTTTATAGTCGTTGGGAATAAGGTTAGTATGCCCTTAGCATCAGGTTTAATACAGGGCGTCATCACATCAGCAGTACACTGCTAGACGTAGGCCTCCCCCGAGGTACGTTGTAGGTATTATAAGGCACGCAAAGACGTAGGCCTCTCCTAAGCGTAGCACATACAAAGTTATAAAAAGATAGATGTCGCTGTAGGTTTTTAAAACACGCTATCGAAGTGTTTTCGCCATTCGTATAATAGCCGACAACTGGTAATCTTCAAACTCATGTTCTTAGATAGCGTGTTACGCTGATAAAATCGAGTTTTTTTATGAAGTCCAATAGGGTTTTAAACCTATTTTGGGCTCTAGATAATACTAAAGTATATAGATTTTTCATTCGTTTGTTTGATCTAGTTATACATTTTCTTGAATGCGGAAATGAAAATAATCCTCCGACACGACAGAAGCAGAAGGACTTCACAGTCGACGTATACCTAACGTCTTATTTATTAGTGTCACCATTACATACGGTTCCGTGTTCCGGGAGCCACGTCAACCCGTCGACCTGTTCCCTGGGGAAAGTTGTTCCATATCGCCATCCGGTTTTGAGTTTTCGCTATGGGTCAGTAGTAAAATTTCATCCTATATTTTTGTAGTCCAGCCTACTGTTACCTTTGCCCTTTACTAAATTAAGGTCACGGGATTGAATTCAGCCAAAAGGAGAAAACTCTTTGCTTTTAGTTTATCGTTCCTGGTTAATCAGGCGTGTAAACAGTTTTGCGTGTAGACTGTAATATATCGAAATAAGTCGACTTTAGACAACATGTAGAATATGTAGATATGTTACGCAAGTAGATATGTATGTGTGTGTCTACCTTTACAAAATTTTGTACATACTTCGTTGGGATTTTATCGCTTCTAATCAATTTCAAAATTAATATAAGCAATATTTACCTTTATGGTCAACATTTACTTACTTGATATTGACACAAAATATGGAAAACCAATTTTAAGTTCGTCCCTTTAATATACCAGAGAGGTGCTGTGTTGATGATATGTACCTGCGTGTTTAGGTATACCAAAACAGCATTACAACATCGCAATGTATAAAGTATACGTATTTCATATCATCATATCTAACTGTATTCAACATCTTCCTGCTCTTAGATATTCCAAATCAGTTGGAGTCGTCGGCGCAACATATCTGGCTTCTTCTTTTAGCGCTGCAGCGGAAGCTACAAGTGCCATGTCCTAACGGGCGTCGGCGACCACCATACCATCGCAAAAGTCGTCTCTACTCTTCGCCACGCCAGTCGTGTAGTGGCTGCGTCACTAGTGTCGGTCCATTTCTTAATATTGTTTAGCTAGTTTATACTCCTTCTTCAACATATCTAACGGTATTATTAATATTGTAGGTACTTACTCAAAACTTCCACATAGTAGCGTGTTACGTTCGCAGTGTAAATCACGCTTAGTTTAGCATAATGAAGTGGACGTGACGCGTACGCCCTTCTACGATCAGATTATACTTCCACTTTAGTAGGGCTAACTGATAAGAATCACCATCATCATCTTCCTGCCCCTATCCCAATTACTTAGGGTCAGCGCAACGCAACACGTTTTATTAAAACACAAAATAATGTTGCAAAAAGATTTGGCAATTACCTGACCATAGTCGACAGATATTCAGCCGAGGTCAAAAACTCTACCTCGCCTTTTATGAAACACCCTGAGACGCCCTGAGTAGACTAAGCTTGGCAGTATTCTTAGCCGCTACCTTATTATATCTCACAGTATTATTATACTAAAAACACAATTTGCTTTTATATTACTTATATCTTAAAGTCTCCCTTGCTGTAGGTCAGCTGGAAGAAATTTCTTAGTAGAAATAAGCTGTCCTGTTGTGTCGTCTTTCTTTGTATATGTCTCTTGTAATGTTTATTGTGTGCAATAAATGGTTAATAATATATCTGACAGTAGGTATTATTATGCTCAAAACTTCCACATAGTTCCGTGTTACTTTCGCAGTGTAAATCACGCTTAGCTTAGCATAATGAAGTGGACGCGACGTGGCTGGTGTTGCATGACGCGCGTACGCCCTTCGACGATCAGATTATACACTTTACTAGGACTAACTGATAAGAATCATCAACATCTTCCTGCCCCTATCACAATTACTTGGGGTCAGCGCAACACGTTTTATTATAACACAAAATCATGTAGCAAAAGGATTTGGCAATGTCTTATGACCGGCTGCCTGCCTGACGTTAACCCTCTTTGGAAAAGCTATTGAAGGCGACATCACCGCCACCATTCAGTTGACCGGACCATAGTCGACAGATATTCAGCCAAGGTCAAACACTCTGCGTCGCCTATTACGAAACACCCTGAGTAGACTAGGCCTGGCAGTATTCTTAGCCGCTACCTTATTATAACTAACAGTATTATCATACTCAAAACTTCCACATAGTTGCGTGTTACGTTCGCAGTGTAAATCACGCTTAGCTTAGCATAATGAAGTGGACGCGACGTGGCTGGTGTCGCATGACGCGCGTACGCCCTTCGACGATCAGATTATACACTTTACTAGGGCTGACTGATAAGAATCATCACATCATCATCATCATCTTCCTATTCTTATCCCAATTATTTGGGGTCAGCGTAACATGTTTTAATAAAATACAAAATCATGTTGCAAAAGGATTTGGCCATGTCTTATGACCGGCCGCCTGCCTTATGTCAACCCTCTTTGGGAATGCTATTGAAGGCGGTATCACCGCCACCGTGTGGTTGACCATAGTCGTAGGATATACAGCCGAGGTAAAAAAAAATGTCGCCTTTTACGAAACACCCTGAGTAGACCAGGCTTGGCAGTATTCTTAACCGCTACCTATTATTATACTCAAAACTTCCACATAGTAGCGTGTTACGTTCGCAGTGTAAATCACGCTTAGCTTAGCATAATGAAGTGGACGTGACGTGGCTGGTGTTGCGTGACGCGCGGACGCCCTTCGACGGTCAGATTATACACTTACTAGGGCTGACTGATAAGAATCATCAACATCACTCTGCCCCAATCCTAATTACTTGGGGTCGGCGCAACACGTTTTAATCATGTTGTAAAAGATTTGGCAAAGTCTAATGACCAGCTACCTGCTTGACGTCAACCCTCTTTGGGAAAGCTATTGACGCCACCATGCGGTTGACCTGTTAGCTTAGCATAATGAAGTGGACGCGACGTGGCTGGTGTTGCATGACGCGCGTACGCCCTTCATAGATCAGATTATACACTTTAGTAGGGCTGACTGATAAGAATCATCTTCAATCATCATCATCTTCCAGCCCCTTTCCCAATTAGTCGGGGTCGGCGCAACATGTTTTGCAAATGGAGCTGGCAAAGTCTTATGACCGGCCGCCTGCCTGACGTCAACCTTCTTTGGGAATGCTATTGAAGTGACATGCGGTTGACCTGACCAATTGACCATAGTCGACAGTCTAGGGCCGAGCTCTAAACTCTAGGTCGCCTTTTATGAAACAGTCTGAGTATACTAGGCTTGTGAGTATACTTGGCTTGGCAGTATTCTTAACCGCTACCTTATTATATCTAACAGTATTATAATACTCAAAACTCCCACATAGTAGCGTGTTACGTTCGCAGTGTAAATCACGCTTAGCTTAGCATAATGAAGTGGACGCGACGTGGCTGGTGTTGCATGACGCGCGTACGCCCTTCGACGATCAGATTATACACTTTACTAGGGCTGACTGATGAGAATCATCATCATCTTCCTATTCTTATCCCAATTACTTGGGGTCGGCGAAACACATTTAATCATGTTGTAAATGATTTGGCAATGTCTAATGACCAGCCACCTGCTTGACGTCAACCCTCTTTGGGAAAGCTATTGACGCCACCATGCGGTTGACCTGACCATAGTGAACAGATATTCAACCGAGGTCTCTCTCTCTCTCTCTCTCTCTCTCTCTCTCTCTCTCTCTCCCTCTCCCTATCTCTTCGTGTGGGACACCCAGCCGAGGTCAAAAACTTCTTAGTCGCCTTTTACGAAACACCCTGAGTAGACTAGACTTGGCAGTATTCTTAGCCACTACCTTATTATATCTCACAGTATTATTATACTCAAAACTTCCACGTAGTTGCGTGTTACGTTCGCAGTGTAAATCACGCTTAGCTTAGCATAATGAAGTGGACGTGACGTGGCTGGTGTCGCATGACGCGCGTACGCCCTTCGACGATCAGATTATACACTTTACTAGGGCTGACTGATAAGAATCATCAACATCTTCCTGCCCCTATCACAATTACTTGGGGTCAGCGCAACACGTTTTATTATAACACAAAATCATGTAGCAAAAGGATTTGGCAATGTCTTATGACCGGCTGCCTGCCTGACGTTAACCCTCTTTGGAAAAGCTATTGAAGGCGACATCACCGCCACCATTCAGTTGACCGGACCATAGTCGACAGATATTCAGCCAAGGTCAAACACTCTGCGTCGCCTATTACGAAACACCCTGAGTAGACTAGGCCTGGCAGTATTCTTAGCCGCTACCTTATTATAACTAACAGTATTATCATACTCAAAACTTCCACGTAGTTGCGTGTTACGTTCGCAGTGTAAATCACGCTTAGCTTAGCATAATGAAGTGGACGCGACGTGGCTGGTGTGGCATGACGCGCGTACGCCCTTCGACGATCAGATTACACTTTACTAGGGCTGACTGATAAGAATCATCATCATCATCTTCCTGCCATATCCCAAATACTTGGGGTCAGCGCAACATATTTTATTTAAACACAAAATCATCTTGCAAAAGGATTTGGCGATGTCTTGTGACCGGCCGCCTGCCTGACGTCAAGCCTCTTTGGGAATGCTATTGAAGGTGGTATCACCGCCACCATGCAGTTTACCTGACCATAGTCGACATATGTATATTCAGCCGAGGTCAAAAACTTTTCGACGGCTTTTACGAAACACCCTGAGTAGACTTGGCAGTTTTCTTAGCCGCTACCTTATATCTAACAGTATTACTATACTCAAAACTTCCCCGTTGTGCGTGTTACGTTCGCAGTGTAAATCACGCTTAGCTTAGCATAATGAAGTGGACGTGGCTGGTGTTGCATGACGCGCGTACGCCCTTCGACGATCAGATTATACACTTTACTAGGACTAACTGATAAGAATCAGCATCATCATTTTCCTGCCTTTATCCCAATGGCTTGGGGTCGGCGCAACACGTTTTATTAAAACACAAAATCATGTTGCAAAAGGATTTTTCAATGTCTTATGACCGACTGCCTGCCTGACGTCAACCCTCTTTGGGAAAGCTATTGAAGGCGATTTCACCGCCACCATGCGGTTGACCTGACCATAGTCGACAGATATTCAGCCGAGGTTAAAAACTCTGCGTCGTCTTTTACGAAACACCCTGAGTAGACTTGGCAGTATTCTTAGCCGCTACCTTATTATATCTCACAGTATTATTATACTCAATACTTCCACATAGTCGCGTGTTACGTTCGCAGTGTAAATCACGCTTAGCTTAGCATAATGAAGTGGATTGCGTGTTACGTTCGCAGTGTAAATCACGCTTAGCTTAGCATAATGAAGTGGATTGCGTGTTACGTTCGCAGTGTAAATCACGCTTAGCTTAGCATAATGAAGTGGACGCGACGTGGCTGGTGTTGCATGACGCGCGTACGCCCTTCGACGATCAGATTATACACTTTACTAGGGCTAACTGATAAGAATCATCATCATCTTCCTGCCTTTATCCCAATTACTTGGGGTCGGCGCAACATGTTTTATTATAACACAAAATCATGTTGCAAAAGGATTTGGCAATGTCTTATGACCGGCCACCTGCCTAACGTCAACCCTCACCATTCGGTTGACCTGACCATAGTCGACAGATATTCAGCCCAGGTCAAAAACTTTTCGACGCCTTTTACGAAACGTCCTGAGTAGACTAGGCTTGACATCTTAGCCGCTACCATATCTCACAGTATTATTATACTCAAAACTTCCACGTAGTAGCGTGTTACGTTCGCAGTGTAAATCACGCTTAGCTTAGCATAATGAAGTGGACGCGACGTGGCTGTGTTGCATGATGCGCGTACGCCCTTCGACGATCAGATTATACACTTTACTAGGGCTGACTGATAAGAATCATCATCATCGTCTTCCTGCCCCTATCTCAATTACTTGGGGTCGGCGCAATATTTTTTATTAAAACACAGAAGGATTTGGCAATGTCTTATGACCGGCCGCCTGCCTTATGTCAACCCTCTTTGGGAATGCTATTGAAGGCGGTGTCATCGCCACCATTCGGTTGACCTGACCATAGTCGACAGATTATTCAGCCGTGGTCAAAAACATTTTTTAAACACACTGAGTAGACTAGGCTTGGCAGTATCCCTATCCGCTACCTTATTATATCTCACAGTATTCATCATCATCATCTTCCTGCCCTTTTCCCAATTACTTTAATTCTTGCAAATAAATGATTATTCTATTCTATTCTATTCTATTCTATTCTACTCGGGGTCTGCGCAACTCTTTTATATTAAAACACAAAATCATGTTGCAAAACACCCTGAGTAAACTAGGTTTGGCAGTATCCCTATCCGCTACCTTATTATATCTCATAGTATTATTATAGTCAAAACTTCCACGTAGTTGCTTGTTACTATAACACGCTTAGCTTAGCATAATGAAGTGGACGTGACGTGGCTGTGTTGCATGACGCGCGTACGCCCTTCATAGATCAGATTATACACTTTACTAGGGCTGACTGATAAGAATATTAGTGCCAAAAGTTTCGAACAAACGTGTAAGGTCACAGATAATTAATATACTAAGTAAGGTGTATAATAAAATGTAGTGAAACATTTAGAGTTAAATGCTTTTTGGGACCACCTTGCTTGACTCTGCTTTTCTTTTCTGCCCCTATTTTACTAGGAGAAGTTGTTCAGTTGCATGGGCTGTGATGCTGCTGATTCGCCTCTTGAAATATTTGACATCCTATTATAATTGGGTCTGGGTGTGACATGAAAAACACCGGTTTCGCTTACATACATATATCACGTTATATCCCTTGCGGGGTAGGCAGAGCGTTAACGGCTGAAAAAACGGTCATTTACACCAGATCTGATAAAAGTGTGAAAGTCATTCTGATGATTGTGTATCACCATAGTGGCTATTGTGGCTATCCACAGGTTGTCAGCCTGTCCCCTAAAATTGCGATACACATCAACTGTCAAATCCCTTAGTCGCTTCTTTCGACACCCACGGGAGGTGATGCTAGTCTAAGCCGGCACCACACGGCACACGGTTTCGCTTGCTCATTAATTTGTAACAAATGGTTACACAATAAAGGTGCTTGTTCATTCACTGCCTCAAACAAATGTAATCCCTTATGAACTTATGCAAAATATACAAGACCACTCAGGCCGAGATTCAGAAAGATTGCTTAGCGCGATCTTAGCTAAGTTCGACCAGAGTCGTACTTTCGTAAGTTCTGTCAAATGTCGCATTCACAGATCTTGCTTAGCTTTGCTAAGATAAGTCGCACAAGTATGTATCATCTTTTTTGTTCACAGAGTTCCGGTGACATTCTCCTTTGATATTGACCGTTTTATAACTATTTTAATTTTGACTTAAGAGCAGGATATACCTATGTATGTTATGCAAGCAAGACTGAAATAGAAGATAATCATAAATTCATACATAAATTCTTCAATACATAGTATAAAGTCAAATCCCTTCCCGTGTCTGTATGTATGTTTCCTTATATCTTTAAAACCCCTCAACGGATTTTGATGTGGTTTTTTCTGTATATAGAGTAAGTTAAGGGGCAGGTTTATAAATATTCTTTACCCCAAAAAAGTAAAAGAGGGGTTAAAAGTTTGTATGGAAAATCATAATTTTTATATGCGATCTGTTTCAAAATTTGTGATTAGATCGAGGAGCAAAAATAATTAAACACGTGTTTCAGAGATTTTCGATTTTTAACCCTTAAAGGGTTAAAAAAGGGATTAAAAGTTTGTATGGAAAATCTTTATTTTAAAATGCGATCTGTTTTAAAATTTGTGATTAGATCAAAGAGCTAAAAAAATTAAACACGTGTTTCAGGGATTATCGATTTATAACCCCCAAATGGGTAAAAAGGGGTTAAAAGTTTGTATGGAAAATCTTTATTTTAAAATGCGATCTGTTTCAAAATTTGCTATTAGATCAAAAGCTGAAAAAAGGAAAAACGTGTTTCAGGGATTTTCGATTTTTAACCCGTAAAGGGGTAAAAAGGGTTAACAGTTTGTATGGAAAATCATTTTTTTTAAATGCGATCTGTTCCAAAATTTGCGATTAGATCAAACAGCTAAAAAAAGAAATATATGTTTTAAGGATTTTCGATTTTTAACCCCTAAAGGGTTAAAATAGGGGTTAAAAGTTGTATGTAAAATCAATATTTTTTAAATGCGATCTATTTAAAAAAAAGTAAGATGGGATGAAAAAACTAAAAAATTAAATACGTGTTTCCGATTCGGTTTTCGACCTCTAAAGGGGTGAAAAAGGGGTTAAAAGTTTGTATGGAAAATCATGATTTTTAAATGCGATCTGTTTCAAAACTTACAATTAGATCAAACAGCTTAAAAAAATTAGGACGCGTTTTAGGGATTTTCGATTTTTAACCGCTAAAGGCGTAAAAGATGGGTTGCAGCGGGTGAAACCGCTGACGGGCAGCTAGTCAATATCAATCAATACATAGTATAAAGTAAAGTCCCTTCCCGTGTCTGTATGTATGTTTCCTTATATCTTTAAAACCCCTCACCGGATTTTGATGCGGTTTTTTTAAGTATATAGAGTGAGTTAAGTTTTTAAATATTCTTTACCTCAAATTTTAACCCCCAAAGGAGTAAAAAAGGGGTTAAAAGTTTGTATGGAAAATAATTATTTTTAAATGCAATCTGTTTCAAAATTTGTGAATAGATCAAAGAGCTAAAATAATTAAACATGTGTTTCAGGGATTTTCGATTTTTAACCCCTAAAGGGATAAAAAAGAGTTAAAGATTGTACGAAAAATATTTATTTTAAAATGCGATCTGTTTCAAAATTTGCGATTAGATGAAAAAGCTATAAAAAGGAAATACGTGTTTCAGGGATTTTCGATTTTGAACCCCTAAAGGGGTAAAAAAGGGGTTAAA
The DNA here is from genome assembly GCA_024500475.1 of Phthorimaea operculella. Taxonomy (NCBI): domain Eukaryota; kingdom Metazoa; phylum Arthropoda; class Insecta; order Lepidoptera; family Gelechiidae; genus Phthorimaea; species Phthorimaea operculella. The sequence continues at coordinate 581,777 of JANFCV010000186.1, read as the reverse complement.
AGTTTGTATAGGGATTCATTATTTTTTAATGTGATCTGTTTCAAAGTTTGCGATTAGATCAAAGAGCTAAAAAAATTGAGTACATGTTTCAGGGATTTTCGATTTTTGACTCGTAAAGGGGTAAAAAAGGGGTGTACAATCTGTATGGAAAATCATTATTTTTAAATGCGATCTGTTCCAAAATTTACAATTAGAACAAACAACTTAAAAAAATTGAGTACGTGTTTCAGGGATTTTCCTAAAGGGTTAAAAGATGGGTTGCAGCGGGTGAAACCGCTGACGGGCAGCTAGTTACTTATAAAATAATATTCTGTATGAGTAGTTTGCATAGGTTTTCAATAAAACTTTTTATTTGACCCAAAGTCGAGCCCAAAGTTATGATCCATAGATTGTCCTTAGATCTGACCTCTGTAAAGTGACGTATCGTTGACATTTGTCAGTGTGTTTTGGACATGTTTTGGATTATTATTCAAAAATAATTGTTATAATTTTCATAACTATAGTTAGAAATTCTAAATATTACTAAATCCCCATTATTTAGTAATATGGGTTACCTGAGAAACCTATCTACCTGCATTCACACTCAAAGTATCTGGTCTACATATCGAGTCCCCATCATGGGTCCCACCACCATACCACCAAACCAATTGATGACGATATTTTAAATTCAAGATGATTCCTGGCATCCGGCGCTACCAAAAGTAAAAGATGAGTCTGGTACTGGGTTGCACCTGTGGTTACAGCATGGATACAGCATACAAATTGCAGAATATTGTGGACCTTACAACACAGAATGATGATGAAATCCAAAGATTGAGAAAGGCTATGATTGAGCGTACGAGCCTGACGTTAAGTAACGTCTCCCAGTGGGGCGAAGACAATCTCGTCAGCTTTAATGCTTCAAAAACGCAGGCGTGTCTTTTCTCCGCAAAAAGGAGTCCTTTCACCTTTTCTCCTACTTTTCGGGGTACATCTGTTCCAGTGACCAACACTCTTCAACTCCTTGGCATGGAGTTGTCCTCTGACCTCAACTTCGGCACCACCATCGAGTCCAAGGCTCAAATTGCAGCTAGAAAGTTGGGCGTCCTGAATAAAGTCAAGCGGTACTTCACGCCTGAACAGCTTCTAACTCTTTATAAAGCTCAAGTCCGATCTTGCATGGAGTACTGCTGTCACCTTTGGGATGGCTCGGCTAAATACCAACTTGCTGCACTGGATTCGGTGGAACGCAGAGCCAAGAGATTAATAGGCGATAAAAAACTGGTGGCGACCAAGCTTCACAGCCTGGCTCACCGCCGCAAGGTTGCTTGCCTATCGGTCTTCTACAGATTGTACTTCGGAGAGTGTGCGCGTGAGCTGCATGAGCTCATACCACCGTCTCCTTTCTTCTATCGGACATCCAGACGCACGGCCGGCTACCATCCGTTCTTAGTTGATATACCCACATTACGCACTAAGCGCTTCAAATCATCTTTCATTATGCGCACGGCTAAAGAATGGAATTCCCTGCCTGCGTCTGTATTTCCGAGTGCATATAACCTGAATCTCTTTAAGTCTAGAGTGAATAGGCATCTTCTGGGCAAGCTCGCTCCACCGTAGATCCCATCTCTGCTGTAGGGTGAGATTGGGGTCAAGAGTAAGCCCATCATAAATAAAAAAAAAAAAAAAAAAAAAAAAAAAAAATGAAACAGCTGGAAAGACGATAGTCTGAAAGGAACTGCATCTGTGGTCTTGCTGGATTTGGGATACATAGTCCTATTTTATTTACAACAGAAGATATTAGTGATATATTCAGAAAAAAGTCAATGCCTTCGAACTCCACACCTTCTGCATAGCGAGTAATAAATAGTCTGGTCAGCACAATATGCATTTTTTTCCATCTACATCCATTTTCAGCAATATCATTGACCTACGTAGGTAATTTAGACCCTGCCTGGGCTATAGGCCAGGAGATAGTTCATGTCTTTTGTATCATGCCACTCATGGAAATAAATAAATTCCTGATACCAAGATGACTACTAGACCGCAGAGATTAATAGTTTATTAATTACTTTGACAAAATTACATTTATCTCGAGACAAATTAAAATAAATACTGATTCAGCAACAGTAGGATTGTTGTTTAATTATTATTTAGGTAACTCCTTAAGTAACTCCTATTTGATGAGGTCTACCATCACCGCTTAGGAGAGTGAGACAAGCTCTCCTATTGTATTGCTTATTTTATTGATTTCATGATGAATACCTACACAAAGGTGCAAAATTATCGGAATTCTCTCAAGCGATGCCCCGTGCCCGCTTCATGGAAATGTAAAGAAGTATTCAGTTAGGTATTTTCTAACACAATCAACAAAATCCTAAACCACTTGCCGCGGTTTGCATGAAAATATTGATGAATGTTGAGGAAGCAAAAGAGCTGTGTCAGGATCGTAGCGTAACAAGTAGAAGGATGTATTCTCTGCCAACCCCTCTAGGAAAGAAGTGTAATTTTATGAATCTTTTTATGAATCGTCAAAGTTACTACTTATAAAACAATTAATATTCATTATGTATTATGGGCTGGGTCACTCCTTGAAATAATTTCCTTTCGGGACGACTTTGTTGTACCCTGTATGTTTTCCTGTACATCGAGCTTTTAATAATGACCCTGTGCTCACGATAGCAAAATTGTGTGTTAATCTGCAATTATTTTTCAGTGCTAAGCTACGCTTAGCAGCGGTGACGTTTGTATGTAGGCAATTTTGACGTTTGTAAGTTTTTGCTAAGTCGCCGATTTTGACGACTTGAGCTTTACTTGGCGTAAGTTTTTGTAAATTACTTGGCGTGATGTGTTATGGTATGGTACGTAGGATGACTTTTTTGGATAAACTTGAAATTTTGCATCATCTTAATCATATCTGGGGGACACCAAGTTGACCAATGCAATGGCCCGTCCCGTATAACCTGGTGTCAGAGATCTTCAATGGCTTACTACATACAAGTATGCATCATCTATTTTGGCTAGACGAGGTCACGGACCGTGGACCAAAGCGTTAGCAGAGTGGCTGCCGAGAACAGCAAAGCGTCGAGTAGGCAGACCACCCGCTAGATGGACGGACGATCTCGTGGTCATTGCTGGCGGACCGATGTAGATAGCAAAATGTATAGGCCTATACTCAGCAGTTAGTATATGTAGGCTGATATGATGATGATGATGAAATTATTTTGTGAGTTCCCACCGAGAAACGAACCAGGAAAATGCGGCTCTCAAAACCAACGCTCAGACCGCTACGCACAAAATCAGTTAAAATTTACATCACCATGTTACTACAGTGGGTGTCGTATAAGGCGATAAGGGTGCCCAACCCAGTAAATGCCCAGCAGCAATCTATTCTTCTGTCTTGCGAGACACCGAGTTGACGAACGACCCAATAAACCCTGGTGTCGAAGTTATTAAGGCGTATGTCCACGCGAACGACCTTGAGCGCTAAGGCGGGGCCTAAGCTCTCTTGCCCCCGCCACCCCGCACCGAAACATCGTAGGTACTCGCCCGCCGCTGCAGGACGGCACTTGCGCACGACGCAAATGTAATTAGGGCGAATTGTACTAATAACGTCACTTGAGTACATTAAAAAAAGCGATAAATAATAAAAATATAATATTATTTACACTTACAAAGTGAGTTTGTATATTGAGAAGTTATATACGTGATGACAGATTGTAAATTATTTTACCAAATAAATGATTATTGAATATTGATTTTCGATAATTATTGAGTTACATAGAAAAACTCCGACTCCAAACAAACCACTTGCGGCACGCCGCTGCAAGCCGTCGTGGTGCAGGTAGGTAGGGGAGGCCGGGGCAAGACGGGCAATGAATCAAAGATTTATAATTTGTGGGGAAACTTCAAAAATACATCTATTTCTTTTTAGTCATTTCACGAAGATTCATAACTAAACTTAGATGTAAAATCGAAATTTAAAAAGTACTCTTTGCCCCATCTTGCCCCATACTGCGGGTAAGACGGGGTACCCCCCGGGGGTAAGACGGTATTCTTGCAAGCGGGGCAAGATGGGAGATTGGGGGTATTTACCATAATGTATGAGTTGAGCTTAATTTGAATATCAAAATTCCCAAATATGAAACAGATCGTCATATAAGCCAGTACATCCTTTGTATGCCCATTTTAGACAGAAATAACGGGATATCCATCCTCATTGCAATAAAAATATGTTTTGTCCCTTATACATGGTGTCCCGTTTATACTATGGATTTTTCTATGGACCTCAAAGAAAAATCCAATAACGTGGGCTTTAGTGAGGGGCAATACCTTTTCGATAAAAAGTTATGGTCGATATTTCGTTTTCGAGGAAATTTTGGACCATAATACGCCTTTTTTTACATCGCGACTAAGCTACTTTGTGGATCGTGCTGATTTTTTGCAGGGATATCCTCTACTTATATGATGGTCATCTAAGGAAATAACAACTTTGGTGAAAATTTATTAGAAAAAAAAAATATTTTTAAATTTTATTGTAGGGTTTCCGTTTTTTCCCTAAAACCACTTTAAAAAATTTGAGGAAAAATTTTTTTGTACTAAGGTGCTCGTGCACATTATGTTAAAAAGTTGCCTAGTACCTAACAACTATTGTGTAAATTTTTCAGATTTTTATCAGACGCAATTATTTTAAATGATTTTTTTCTTAAAATTTTAGTGATTTGTCGATATTGAGACTCTCGACTCTATTATCACAGTTACGAGTGGAAAGAAAAGAAAATGTGATAAGGTCTTGGCCAAAAATCAGTTTATTGGAAATTTTGCTGTCTGTGTAATCTAAGACCACGGCAATCTGGCCACTGATTAAAATCATGACGGCGCATTGTACGACGCTTAAGTGCTTATTACACCTTCCTAAATTCAGTCTCCTAAATTAGGATTCAGAAAAGGAACGAACTTAGGAGCTTCTAATCACACTGTTCTAAATTTAGTTACTAAATCAGTTGCCTGCTGAAACGCAACGAAGGCGGACGTTTATTAAACGGCACCAGTATTGTCCAAACGCCCAAAAATTGGCCTAGCTGTGGCCCTGGCCATTGGGTCAATCAAAATAAAGAAAAGAAAAAGAAAGACATGGGTCAAGGAATATTTTGTTACTTCGCGAAAAGTTATCAAGTATGAAACCTAAGTATGAATATAGGTAATGTCTGTTTTAGAACCGGAAGACTTTAGAAATTATCTGCGAATGGATTCAAGATCGTTCAATATTTTACTAAATCTTGTTACACCATACATACAAAAACAAAATACTTACTGTCTTTACATACATACAAAAACATAATATGGCATATCTTTGTAAAGTTCTATTATAGGGTCTAAAATTTCTTTCTCTTTCGTCGACATTCTCGAACACTCGCAGAGAAAACAAGCGACACGTCCACAAGCGCGAAGTGCTGCACACCGACTAAAACGACTAAACACGATCACACCTTCCTAAATTCGATTGTAATTAGGTTCCTAATTGATTTAGTGAGTCAGTACCCGTACTTTTTCCTAAATTTAGAAACCTACCTTTCTAAATGCTATTGCACTTTTCTGAATTTAGTGACTGAATCATTTAGGCGACTGAATTTAGGAAGGTGTAATAAGGGCTTTAAACTGTGATTATAGTACGGTCATTCGAACAGGCCATATTTGGCAGCTGTCAAACCAATACTAGGAAATATGTCAAATGAGCTAAATTGTTTCACTGCTACTGCCATCTACGGTAATTTGAACGCAATAACTTTTTCGCTCATCAAACTAGATGGCGCTGGCAGTACTATCCGTCTTGGTATTAAGTATTTTTTTTTTCTGTTCACAATAGAGTACTAAATATATATATGTAAGTTTATTTTAAGACGTATTTGTGCAGGTATATTCTAGAAACTAATATATATGTATGGTATCTAGGTATTTATTTGTATAAATAGGCATAATTTGTTTTTCTTTCCTTATTTTGATGTTTTTACACCCGAGTGCACCCGTATCTTTCTCTCTGTTTACCCTCTGGTTGGCTGGTAGAGAATGCCGCGTGGCATTAGGCCCGCCTTTTGTACTATGTGCAATAAAGTATAAAAATATATAAACATGTCAACAAATAAAATAAAAAAAACAAAAACCCGACTGCGGTAATTACAAAGTTATATTTTGCGATAAAAAACCGCCATCATGAATTTATGAATTTTTAATACAGCCAGTGTCACTTGCGCTGCTGAGACAAATCTAACGACACCTCATATGTCAAAACCCAACTATCCGTTTGGGCTGTAGAACGTGAAAAAGAATTTTCTTGTCCACATACATACATACTTACATACACATATATATATATATATATATATATATATACTCTCGAAAAACATAACCCTCCTTCTGAGGCAGTCGGGTAAAAATAGACCTTATGTCATAGCATTAACATGATTTTGACAGCTGTCAAATATGGCCTATTCGAATGACTGTACTATAGTCAATTGAAACATGGTTTTTTGTCCGGTACCCCATCTTACCCGCCACCCTGTCTTGCCCGCCAATCCGTCTTGCCCGCCAATCCGTCTTGCCCCGACCTCCCCTACTTGAACGTGATCCAAAGTAGGTAGGTACAATATTACAAAAAATATACGAAACCAATACGAGACCCTAAAAAAGGAGCACGTAACGTAGGTATGTAAGGCATTTGTGGGGCTGAAGCAACCAGTACGGAGGCGTTTTTGTACCAAATAATATGATGTGTTGTGTACATAATTATTATTAGAAAGGTACTTATTCTTACCTTAATTCGTGCATTTTCGCAGTACTCTTCGAATATTTCTTTCGTGGTGGCATTTTTATTTTTTATTCTAAAACACAACGTAACAAAATGTTCACTCGTTAACTACTCAACAGAAAGTAAGTACACATATTTACAAGTCTATTTAGTTATCATAACAGGTAGCTAAGCACTAAGCGTCTTTTTTTGCGTAACAATAGTTTTAGAACAGTTTTGTCACTTCGCGTAAACAAAATCACAGACGACACGATCGGTGCGGCGGCGGCGAAGCGCGCGACCTACCCCCACGACGGTCAGCTCGGCACTGAGCGATCTCCGTCGCCCGCGCAGGGCCCCTCGCATGGCGGCTTGTAGATTTTAAGTAAAAATAAAGATTTAACTAAATTTTATGATTACTTTTTTATAAAAAATGCTCAGTTTTAAGAAAAAAGGTAAAGCTACAATTTCGTTCAAAAACTTTTGAAAAATCACTAGTAGTTTATGAGCAGTTACGGTTATTACGTTGAAAATAGCCCTTACGTAAAAATTTTTTTTTGTGTAGTATTTGATATTTCTTGATGTTTTCAAATGCCCAGATTTTAAATCATGTACTAAAATATAAGCTAATATTTTTTCTGGAGCCTAATGATCACTCATTTTGGACTTATGGATCCTCAAAGTTGACTATTTCACGTTACCACTCGCCTTAAACCGTCTACCTGCTAGATATCAGATCTGTCACATTGTTGTGTAACAATAATGACCACCGTTTAACTTATCGTTATCATAGACAGCAACCAGTTTAATCTCTATAAAATTGATCTCTCCGGCCGCTTTCGGCCATGCCGACCACTTCTACTCCTGATCAAGTCGGCGCTGATGCGCCCTCAGGTGGCTATAGTAGCCGATTTTGGCCGATTGAGGCGGGAGGACGGGCCTTCAATTCATCGCGTTTAGCGTCAAAGTCTGCTTTACGCTGCTAGATACTCAAAGTCGCGGATTCGCCTCTTTACAAGACCGCTTCTTCTAAAGCACGCAACAAATTTTGATGCAGTTTTTATGTAATTGAAAGAGTGATTTAAGAGGAAGAGGAGGAAGGTTTATATGCATATATGTATACATGCCGGGTTACAGAGGGTGAAACCGCTAACGGGCCGCTAGTATACGATAGTCTTTCAGCTTGTCAATGTCCTTAACAATGTGGAAACAATTTCAAAGCGCTAAATATGCGTGGGTAAGTGGGTAATCAAATCATTGGCAATCAAATCTCAGACTTCCAGATACCGAGGCAAATGCTCGGAATCTCGCAAGACCACGGAAGCAGGTCCCTGATAATGCAAAACCTTGCCCGCCAATCCGCCTGACAAACTTGATGAATATAGCAAATACTAAAGCATTTGATTGTCCTGCTGTTGATTTTTGTGACCAAATGATTTTCTTTAGGTTCAGCTTGCTAAAAATGTAGAATCTGGTATGTTAAATAGCGACTACTTCTTGTGGATCCAATTAAAATTTTGTATATTTAAAATAATAATTCCCGTTACAACTTACAATACAAAGATTGAAAAAGAAAGTTGGAGCTGATCTGATTATGAAGACAAAATGTAGTTATGGGATCACAAGATAATATCTTGCGAATGTGTATATTTCTGGGATCAATTTCAACACATTTGACTCAAATTATTCATATCTTTTATCCAAGTTGAAGGTAGCGCGTATTAAAATACGCGTTTGACCGAAAGTATGACAGGATTGAATAAAAGATCTAGGTACTACTATTTATATGGTTTATATTATATATTATAATAACTAGCTGGTGCCCGCGAACTTCGTTTCGCCAAGAAAAGTTTATGAGCCAACAGAAGCGGCACATCACGCAAAACAACTTTTTCAATACAGAATTTTTCGTGTCTCTTAAAGTTTTGCGAAGCTCTTGGTGTTCCGTCAGGTAGGCAGACAGACAGGTCCTCCAGTGCTAATAAGGGTTCTCACTAATCTTAAAAAAATATCGCCAACTTTTTGAGTGATTTATGCACAATTAGATATACCACACCGACAGATTGACTTCTTCATCTTCCTTGCATCTTCTCATTTTGCATCTGCTCATTGTTTAATTATTTTAATACCCGCCCACATTATTTTAGGGTTCCATACCCAAAGTCTACCCTATTACTGGGACTTCGCTTTGCTGTCTGTCGGTTACCAGGCTTATCTCTATCTCTACTCATATTCCTTAATAGTAAGACAGCTAAAATTTAAAGAATTTACCGATGTTGTATTTTTGTTGCCTTGCGTCTCCCACACAACAAACATGATTTTTACACATAATGGTACCGGTCACGTGTGTTTCTCAGTTCCCATTTTCTTACTTTGTCTCATGTTTAGTATTTTATGCGCGATTGGTACGATTAGGGCAAGCAGATGATGATGATGGTTATGACGATGACGATGATGATGGAATAACCTGGAGGAACCCCTTCTATGAAGGGCAAAGCCCACCCCATCCCTCCTGTTTCGAAGTCTGAGCTCTTGAGTTCCATCTTGATGATATAATCGTTGGTTACACTACTAAAACCGATGTTTCTTTATTATTTTTATGTGAAAGAGCAAGCCCAGCTGCTTGGCCCACGATGTTTTCTACTTACTTATTGCACTTCTGTTTTTGTTTTCTCATTAGTGACTTGTGTAGGTATGTACACTTTTTTATGCATTATAGGTACCTAAATTGATAAGCGAAGCAGCACATCAAGTCGTAAAGATTTTTCTTTGTTCTATGTATATCAGGTTCTCCATAGCTTATACTACGTACCAACCATCTTTGAATGCGCGCGAATGAGTGATTTTCTGTGATGTGATGAAGTGATGATAGCTGGTAGAGATAGGTACCTACACAAAAAATTTATTCAATCCGTCTTATAGCTGCGGAGAAAATGGTCAAATGAAATAGATACAAACCACAAAAAGTTTCATTCACGCCCGTCATATATTTTCTGAATGTGAAATACACATGAAAGGAGAATAAAAAAACCGCCTGCTATATGAAGTGGGGTACAATTGTACCCCAATGTATAAACGCTAAACATTTGAATAGACTGTGGAATAATTTCTCAATCTGAAGTTACTTAAAAACTACATTGGATACTGTACCACTCAAGATTTAAGAAAAATAAAAGATTTTCATTTTCGGTTGGTAATCATACACCTACAAAGAAACCAGGAACAAATTAATTTCTTAGGTAACGCTGAATAACCTGATTAACTACGAAACGCTAATTGTGGGCGTGTCTGACACGTTCTTGGCCGGTTTTTTTATTTTGCTATATTTTTATGTTGGTATACGTGTTCGAATCTCGGGTCCAATATGATATAAAAAAACAACTACAAATACTGGGTGTTACAAAACAACCAATAAAGCTGAAAGGAGGTCAAGGTACTCATGAAACTGAACAACTTTCCCCATGGAACATAGGTCGAAATACCTATGAAAAAAAAATTTGGACTTCCCATACAAAATGAACTCACTATGTATGGGAGATTTATTGGTTGTTTTGTAACACGTTGTATAGGGTGCAATTTTATTAGTGGCGGATCCGTTAAGGGTGTGTTCTGCCCATGAAACTGAACAACTTTCCCCAAGGAACATAGGTCGAAACGAAAAAAAATTTTGGTCGTCCCATACTAAGTGTGTTGGCCGGCCGGGTCAATTTGTATGGGAGGGCCAATTTTTTTTTCATATTCCGACCTATGTTCCTTGGGGAAAGTTGTTCAGTTTCATTGACAGAAGACACCCTTAACGGATCCGCCACTAATAAAATTACACCCTATATATAGTAAGGGTTCCAGGGAACCAGTTCTAGAAATCTCCAGGGAACATATGAAAAAATACCTGCCTTTTCACTTCCATACAAATTTTTAAGGGTTGAACCAGTCCATGAAACTGAACAACTTTCCCTAAGGAACATAGGTCGAAATATAAAAAAAAAATTTGGACCTCCCATACAAAATGTGTTGGCCGGCCGGGTCAGTTTGTACGGGGGGGCCAAATTTTTTTTTTCTTTTTTTGACCTATGTTCCGTGGGGAAAGTTGTTCAGTTTCATGGACTGGTTCACCCCCCGAAATAATTTCAGTTGATTTTTTTCCATCTTATAGGTACTTATTGCTCTACCAAAACGCAATATCGATTTCCGTGCAAACTTATTTCAAGTATAGTGGCAACCCCCCCTTTTAGGGGTTGATTTTTTTTAGCCTATAACCTGGTCGGTAACTTTCCCAACATTTTGGTATAATTTGCATCAAAATCGGTTCAGTCGTTTTTGCGTGATGCTTTCACATACAAACATCTAAACAAATAAACAGAGAAACAGATAAATAGATAAACATCTAAACAGAAAAAAAATCTAAAAATTGCTGAAACGTGTTCTGTTATCAATTTTAAGTATCACGAAATAGTTTTTTTTTCGAAAATCTTCTATGTACAGACTTTCGACCCTCTACAACTTTATTATATGTATATAGATTATAATAACAAATTTTTAGGCATGCGATCAGTGCGGTCAAACTATTAACTTGTAAATAAACTTATTATTAATAGGGTTTTGAATAAAGTACAAATAATTTATAAATGTTTTCTACTCACAACACTAAACAACTTTTATTAGAAACTACTTCAAAATATGAAAGACAAAGTCGTGGTTTCGTAACAGTCGTGGCGTTACTATTAGTGGCAGTAGATACTTCTTTCAGACGTTCTTATCCACTTGTTCCTGCCTTTGGCAGAGAGAATAGCGTCCTGTAGCTAGGTAGCCAAGGTTGAACGGGTCTGATCAGACCATCTGGTAGAACCACGTCCTCAAACTTGCCTCTGACCATCCGTTGTTCAAATACAAATACAAATCATACTAGATAATAAATGACTAATATATAAATAGTTCAAGCTTGTGTCCTTTTATCCTTGCGATTTTGTCGAAACACTAGAACGAATATCACATGAACTGAAACAACGATTGTCAGACGTGGTGTAAATGCCGTTTTTTACAGCCGTTTAGGCTCTGCCTGGCCCGCAAGGATAAAGGCGTGATGTATGTACAGACACTGATAGCAGTTACCTGACCCCCAACGATTTAAAACAAACATTCGAATATCGCCTCTATTTCTCAGTAGATCAATTGGCAGTTGAATTCCGGGCCGGAACGGGACGAAAGATGCGTTGCTCGAAGTTCAAATTCTGATTCTGACACAGAAATACTCAGGTCAGACTTGTTGAAAAAGAAAAAAGCAATTTAGCTTGTGCCTTGTTATTGATTTACGCTGGGAATCGAACTCGACTCTTCGGGCATCATGAGCGCTCAACAGGCCGCTAGGCCAACTGACCTGACATACGGGGTCGTGAATTTTTGCATAGCGTTCTTCCACGCATTATTTTGCGTCATAATATCATAACTAATGTTTTAATGATGTGGGTATATTCAGAGTTTTGATGCGTTAAGACTTCTATAGCTATTAAACCAGATTGAATACCGAGCACGGTTCGGTATACATTGCTGGTTATCTTTACAATAAACTCACTCAGGACACAGATTAACGAATAGTTAAAATAACCAGCCAACAATGTGTGCCGGACCTCTAGTGTAATAGTTACTTTTAAAAACGATAAACTAAAATGATCAGTCTACGTTTTGGCAGTGACTACTTGCGCTGTATTTTTCCTATTAATCAACCTATTATTCAAATTCTAGTTATTCTAACTATTTATTGATTATGAACGATTATCAAAAATATAAAATTGAATTTTTGCATGAAGAGAACACTGCCACAATAAAGATTGCTCGTGAGCTCAATATAGCATAGCGGTAAGTAGTTTCTAATTATGAAAACCGTTATTTATCATTCATTATCATACTACCTATTCTATGTTTGGTATTGTGATTTACCGCGTTAATTTAAAAAGTTAAAGTTTGTAGGTAAGGTGACAGATTTCATTATTTGTGTCCATCCTTTTTTACAGAGAAATACCTACCCTAAAGCTTTGGATACGCCGTTACGGTGTTCGTCAATGGTTAGAGGAGCAGGAAGGCATTCATGTTATAGATTGGCCATCTAAAAGTCCCGACCTCAACCCCATAGAGAATTTATGGAGTCTGTGATAACTGATGACCCTTAATTGGGATCCTTCTCAAGTTCGAACTAAAGAAAATTTTGGCTGCATTCGTTACATCGGCATGGGATTTCATGAGAGGACGTGATCACTGCTGGAACATGGTGAATGGTATGCCTGGTCGTCTGCAGCAAATATTCGACAAATCAAGTGGATCACTACGTTGTTAACCTCCATCATGGTGGCGTTTGATATACCTAAGTGGTTTATTTGTCTGTATTATTTTTATTACCAGTTTAACTTTACTTCAAAACTTTATATTTTTATATTGTTAAATGTAAATACCTACTCACTTAATCTACCTATTAAATTAAACTTGTTTAACATTTTAAGTAATGTAAGCAGTGATGTTATTGTCATGTAGTGAAATATGACATGTTAATTCACTGCAGTGCATAATATTATTAAATGTAAACAAGGTTTTTATTAGGTAGATTCATTTGATCAAGTAGGTATCGTTTAAGAAGGTCAACTAACTACCTAATTACAACGCAATCATAAAATAACGTTAATCATACTATTTCTATTAGGCATATGAAGTAAGTAGGTATTTACCATTAACTATACGTAGGTATCTGTTTATTTTGGTAATAAACGTTTTTTTTTTTTCAAGATCTTCTGATTGTTTTGCTTATGTGATTGCCCCCAAAATGTGCGGTAAAAGAATGGCTATGGCAAAGTCAGGTGCTTCTATCCCTCAGTAGGTAATAAAAAATTACAAAAACTTTCTTTCCTCGCCTTTTCTTTATCCGCACAGACTTATCATTATCACCTTAACACCCACAAACACTTACTTATATTAAAAGTATAAAATATAAAAAGATCAACCGTGGTGAGAATCGAACCATGATGTCAACTCATTTTTATCCAGCAAGTTGTCCGCTGCGGCCACTACACCACATTTACATGTGAGAATCTTGTGAAATTATGAGATACTTTATAAGACTACTATTTGTAAACAATTATGCTAAGCTGATATCACCTCTGTGTTCACAACATAAAGATCACAATAAAGATGTAAGTCTCTGCTATATTAACAAGCATTACTCGTGGTTCAGTGGCGCCCTCTTCCGTCTATTTGTAAATTCAAACCACTCTTATACCCGCAATTCATTTTATTCTTTGTTACGATAGCAATAAGAATGAAATTGCCTACGAACCTACCCATTTCCTAGGGGGGTCAGATAACTCATATAGCCGTCTGTACCTACATAAAACAAACAGAAATTTTTAACCTCTTCCTGTTTTAGGGTTCTTTACCGAAAGGGTCTAGACGGGACTTTATTACTAATTACAATTCACTGTCTGTATCTGTGTCTGCTCGTCTGTCACCAGGTTGTATATCATAAATCGTGATAGAGAGTAAAATTTTTGAGAGATGCCTTATTTACATTGCCGCAACAACATCAAATACTCAAAATATTAATGAAATAAAAGCCATGATACGTGTTTCCCATAAAAACGCGTTTGTTTTGCTTGAGTTTATTTATTGGCTGTGTATGATGAACGGTAATAGTTAGACATTTTATGAAAACTTCCCATTTTAGGTAGTGTATTTCTATTGACGCTATATTAATAATACTAATTAAAAAAGAATAAAATCGATATTTAAGGAGGCCATCAATCATAAACAAACGTGATTTTTTGGTACTTTTTTATATTATGGTACGGAGCCCTTCGTGCGAGAGTCCGGCTCTCTCTTGGCCAATTTTTTCTTTGTCATTAAATAACCAATCTCAGATACGCGGACGATACGACGATAGTTGGAGTCAAGTGAGTTGGAGATGGCAAGTCTGCTGAAGAAAATATAAGTAGAGAGTGCCAAGCTTGGTCTGAAGATCAACCATACCAAAAAGAAAAATTATGGTGGTAGATAGAGCTCAACTACTCCCTCATACGGATGTACTCGATAAGTATGAAAAGTCAGCAAGTTTGTTTGTTGGCGGAAACTACCTACTTCGGATACCATGGACTGCCATGAGAACAAATGAGTCCATATTGAGCTTTATTGGAGCTCAATATCACAAAGTGACTCTCCACAATCTGGCAGGAACCCGCGCTGTGTTTCTTCGGACACACTATTCGATCATCTAAGCATAGCCTAGAGAGGCAAACTATTTTGGGTAGAGTGGAGGGGAAGCGTGCCCAGGGAAGGAGGCCAACTAGATGGTCGGATGCTGTGAAGAATGCAGTGCGCGGTAGAATATATCGAGCAGTTCACAAAAGCTACAATCGCTCAGAATGGAAGAGACTCTCATGTGGTCGCGATCCTCACCGTCACCATTGAGGAAGATGAAGGTCATCCTCATATCCGAAACTAATGGGCCGATTTCAAAAATTGTTTCACCTTCTTCTTCTTCTTCTTCTTCTTCTTCGAATGGGACACCAAGTCGTCCAACGACCCGAGTTGTTTCACCAATAGAAACCTATACCTAACATCAGTAATAGGTATAGGATACTTTTTACAACAGGAAAACGGTAAGCCGCAGGTATGGCCGCTATATTACTCTTTCATGGCCAAGCAGATTGAGCAACCTTCATATTTGGCACAGAAGTTCTAGCATAGCTAAAACAGCCATGGGCAAAGTAAAGCCAACCAGACGAGATAAAGAATGTAAACAAACCATAAAGAGACAACTGACATTACACCATATGACAGGTAAGGACAGATCGTAATAGCTGTCACCAATTCTTATTATAATTGTTTACATTATTTATCTCGTTTCGTTGGCCTTTCTGGTTTGTTTACATTCTTTATCTCGTCTGATTAGCCTTACGAGCTAACGTGCCTACGTAATGTTTGGAGTGGGTACCTTTGTAGAGAAATGCAGAAGTGTCTATTTAGCAAAATTCCACATTTAGGTGTTTTTGGGGGCGATAAATCGATCTAAATAGGTTTTATGTTCCAAAAATCGTTGCCTGACCCCTTTTCTGTGAGTTTTTTGTAAACTAACAACGCAACAAATCTCGGTCGACTAGGTACTTTATCTTTAAAATCGCATCATGTTATGCTACTGATGCTTGCCTGCTATCTGGTATATTAATTTAAAATATAAACATAAAATCTCAATCATATCTTGTTTTAGAAGTTAAAACCAAGTTCCGACAAGACATAGCTCCGACAGCCGGAGCTCCGACAAGTATTCATAGAAAAATTTATTTCGATATTTTTCTTTATAGAAGGGAAATCAGGTAGTCTTTTACTATCCTGTGTCGTCTGGGTTGGTAACTGGGTACTCTGGTTTGTGGCACTACCGGGTCACCGAAGATTTACTTATATTTATGTTTTCAATTGGTAACAATTATCTGAAACACACAAACAAAATTGTTATGCCTATTGTTTATACATTACAGAGGTACTGAATAGTTTTTTTCGCTCTCATGTTATGCCAGCTGGAATGGAAATCAGCAAGCCACTGAGACCAAGGCCTAAAGATCAAACATCCATAATATTGGCACCTTTCTTCTCAACATGGGAAATATTGTGATCATTGTTGTAGTAGTGAGTTTATAAGTATTAAAGTGCTAGGTGGCTGTCCACCAGGCACCAATGCAGGACTTCTGCGTTGCCACTATCCAGGGATACTTGAACCAAGCGACGGCCTACTTTGATCATGGAAACAGCGCACTTGGATGACCGTCTTATCAAAGTGGACTAGGACCGCGTCCAAACTTACCAAAGTCTTTTGGCATCATGATTTTATCCTTTACCTGGGCTGTAGTAGCTCCAAAACTTAAATAAAATGATTTTCATAGTTTTACGAACGATAGCTGGAAAAATGTATTTTAGGTCCAATTTTACCCAAATAGAATATCCATTAATAGAGGCAGCCCTCCCAACATTTTTATATTTCTTTATTTTTGTAGTTTTTGCTATTGAACGGCATATTTTCGTGAATTTTTCAAAAAAAATATTTACAATAACAAACACCACAACACCAAAATAACACAAAATTGGAGTGACGTTTTATAAATCAACGTCATAGAGAATATATTATACCGGGAGTAACGGAAAGGCAGGTTTAGTAGGTCTGTGCGGAAAGGGTATAACAAGCCGAAAGGAGGTCAAGGTACTCATGAAACTGAACAACTTTCCCTATGGAACATGGGTCGAAATACGAAAAAAAAAATTGGACCTCCCATACAAAATCTCCGATGAGCTAATTGATTTACTATGAGAGGTCCAAATTTTTTTTTCATATTTCGACCCATGTTCCATGGAGAAAGTTGTTCAGTTTCATGAGTACCTTGACCTCCTTTCGGCTTGTTATACCCTTTCTGTTACTCCCTGTATATTCATGTCAAGTTTCTGACTTTGACTTAGGGAAGCAGCGGTACGTCAAAAATCATTGAACTTAGAGGCTACTCAGAGTTTTAAAAAAAGATGAATTTTGACATACGAAAGCCTAACTTAACGTAAGTCACGACTCAGAATGTCAACCTCAGTGTTGCTGCTAGTGCTGCTACTCACCGATAGATGTCGATGTAGGTTTCTGAAACGCGGTATCGAAGTGTTTTCCCCATTCGTATAATATCCGCCTAGTAATCTGAAAACACTTGTCCAGCAGTATGACTGTTTGCGACTAAGGGATAAATTCAGATTTTTTAAAGTTGTCCATTAGGGTTTTAACCTATTTGGACACCTGTTAATCATAATTAAAAAAACTAGGTAAGGTAAGTTACTGATACGTTTGGCATCTTGTGCGAATACGAGACACACAAGGCCAGCGCGGTTAGAAATAGGGTGATGCTATTCTAAGGCGCAAGCTCCACAGAGGAGACGCGCAACATGACATCTGTTGCATCTATCAGACAAGCCATCGTCAGCCGTTTTCGATGCGACGCGCGTCTCACGTGTGTCTCACTTTGTCTCTTGTCACTTCTGTTTCATACATTTTATATGGAAACGGTTTCAAGCGTCGCGATGTCGCACGTCTCACGTCTCCGACGATCACTTGTTTGACGGACGCAATCCCATGCGTCGCGACGCACGTGTCCTCTGTGGAGCTTGCGCCGAAGCTTACCTTTTTAACACCCTGTATTATTTTGGTTCCAGTCTGACGTATCATCAAAGGACAGGGAAGTGAGCCACGACCAACTGAAGCACTGGTGCGAGGAGAATAAAATAGCTACGTACATAGAAACATCTGCCAAGAACGATAATAATGTGATGGAGGCCTTTTCCATGGCTGTGTTGAGGTAAGTTGCGAAAAAGTTGTTCAGTTTCAAGTCCTGTCATGAGTATTATAGCATTTCGAAGATACACGCCCATGTTACCGACTTTAAAAATGTACTTTTTTGGCCCAAAGAAAAAAAAAAACTAGATTCTGGACCTCCTAAGCTACGAATGTGGATTTTTAGATTTTTTATGTTTGAAGAAAAAAATCTTAGTCTCCATACAAAATGTTTCATCAGTCAGCGTTATTATATTAGTATGGTGTGGGAAATCCATTTTTATTTTTTAATTTTTCAAAATTCAAAATTCAAAATTCAATTATTTATTTCTTTGTAGGAATGTACAAGATTCTCTTAAAGAAAGTCATATTCTAATACAATCTTAAAAAAGAGAAAATTTCTAATGCAAAATTTTCTCTTTTTTATAACAATTTGAGTTCCTACTCTAAACGCGGCTCAGGCGGGATAAAAAAATAAAAATAAAGGCACTGCCTCGGGGCTGGCCAGGCTAACCACACAGCATGCAACTTTATGCCTCAATGAATGACAATTAAATGGAGTAACATTCTGTCAAAATTTTAAAAGGAGTTACATTTGTATGGTTAGCCGGACCCCTGGACAGGAAAACTGCCCAAAACCTGCCCAGAAGTGCACCTATTCTAAAATCTACAATATTCATAGGCCCTAAGCTACCCTAGCTAACTTAGAAAATAAATTAATAGAATAGCCAAAAACGGCTCACAAAATAAAAATAAAAATTACAGTAGATTATTCTAACTGTTTTGTCTTTAAAATATACTTTAAACATTTGAGCAATTAAATAACATAGCAAAAAAAAGATAAAATAGTAGATTTACAGTAAATGTAAAAAATACATGTCAAAAAAATAATAAAATTAAAGAATAATATGAAAATGTCTTTAACCACTATACATGTCAATTTACATATCATAAAAGTAAAGGTATATCCACTAAAATATATGTCATGTTTATTCTTAAATAATGCCTATCTCTTGCATTGCGTTGGAGCAACTGTTGCTACTGACCAGACATCTTTATCTTTCAAATAATGTTCTGTCTTATAATACGCTTTCGAACATAAAGTATTCTGTATTATAGGTTTAAATTGCCTCTCATTTAACTTTAGAATTTCCTCTGGAATTTTATTATAGTAGCGTATACAGTTACCCATATATGATTTACTGATCTTACTTAATCTGGTTTGTGGCGGTACAATTTTATTTTTATTTCTCGTATTACGACAATGAATATCTGAGTTTCTTAAATATGAACTGGAATTCTTGCGCACATACATTATATTATCAAATATGTACTGCGAGGGAAGCGTAAGAATGCCAATTTCTTTAAACAATTCTCTTAGGGATTCATGACTTCGCAGTTTATATATTGCTCTTATTGCCCTTTTCTGTAACACAAAGATAGTTTCTATGTTAGCGGCTTGACCCCATAACAAAAGTCCGTAGGACATTATGCTGTGAAAGTAACTAAAATATACAAGCCTGGCCGTAGCAACATCGGTCAATTGTCGAATTTTTCGAACAGCGTAAGCCGCAGAGCTAAGTTTACTAGCCAGTGCTAGTATATGTGGATCCCATTGAACTGTTGCGTCGAGTGTAATCCCCAAGAAAACTGTTTCAGTAACATAATCAAGCTTTTCATTCTTAAGAACAACATCGTGTTTAATACTTTTACATTAGGCAAAGAGAATTTAATACATTTAGTTTTTTTAGAATTCAGTACTAAATTGTTTGACGTAAACCATTTATTAACCTGATCTAGTGCGCCGTTTACTTCGTCAATATTTACAGCCTTTCTATCCACTTTAAATATTAAAGAAGTATCATCAGCAAAAAGCACTATCTTGGCTTGATTCTGTACCATGAAGGGCAAGTCGTTTATGTACACTAAAAATAGGAACGGTCCTAAAATTGATCCTTGCGGTACACCAATTTCGACAGTAGAACCCAGTGACTTCACACCATTTATCTGCACTCTCTGCGTCCTACCTCCGAGATAAGATTGAACCAAATCAAGTGCTTTTCCTCTTATACCGTAATGGTCCAGTTTCAACAACAGTGTCTCATGATCAACGCAATCAAACGCCTTGGACAAATCGCAGAACACCCCTATGACATCCTGCGACTCCTCCCAAGCACCATAAATATGTTGCAGGAGCTTAACAGCAGCGTCGGTTGTCGAGCGCCCTTTCGTAAAACCGAATTGTTGATCATGTAGTAATTTATTGAGATTGAAATGTAGGAGCATTTGATTAAGTATAATTTTCTCAAAACTTTGCTCAAAACTGGTAGTACAGATACTGGCCTAAAGTTACTGGGATCGGTTTTATCGCCAGCTTTAAAAAGAGGTATAATTTTACTGTGCTTCATGAGATCAGGAAATACGCCATGATCAATGCAAGCATTAAATATACAGGCTAAGTATGGTGCTAATGTATCTATTAAGGAACTACATAGTCTTACTGACATGCCCCATAAATCCTCTGTAGTTTTTATTTTTATTTCTTTAAAAGTTTTTAATATTACATTTGCATTAATGTACCTAAACTCAAATACATTATTACAAGTCTGAACATTCGTTTTAAGAAGATTTGACGCGATGATAGGCGAAGAGTTAAGTGACTCAGTAGTTTTAAATGGGATGTTACTGAAAAAACTTTCAAACTCATTAGCTACATCAGCGTCTGCAGTAACAATTCCCTGAGCAGTCTTTAACGAATGAGATTTTTATTTATTTGTATTCCATATTTGATTTAATTTATTTATTTCTAGGTGGGTGGAACTCGAGCAGAAAGCCGAGAAAGAACTGGGAATGCTGGAGCACCCTGACGTGGTGAGTAGAATTCAAGAATTTCCAATAACCAGAATATTGGACCCATTCTTCCGATATTTGAGTCCAGTCCGTATGGTGCCGGCTTAGAACTCTATACCTATTTTTCCCGTGGGGATCGTAAGAAGCGACTAAGGGATTTGAGAGTTGATGTGTATTGCAATTTTAGGTGACAAGTTGACAACCTGTCTCTATACAGATACACAATTTTTTTCAAATCAAAATCATATCATATACAGGGTTATTTTTTAGTCAGTGCGCAAACTTTGCAGGATGTTTCTACTCGTGATTCTGAACAACTTTTACTATGGAGCCACCTGCGAAATCCAAGGGCCGAAACAGGTCAGTAAAGTCAGTAAAAGTCAGTATTTTTGGACCTGGTCAGTAAAAGTCAGTATTTTTGAAAATCGGTCAGTATTGTCAGTATTTTTCCATGTCGGCCAATCTGAAAATTTTAATATTTTTTCAAACATGTTAGGAAATATGTTAATTTCTTTAAAAAAAAGAATACGCAATGTTTCCTATTGATATGAACTGACTAAAGACAATGCTGTATGATTTTATATACCCTACCCAGAATGGACCAATAAGATAAAAAAATTAATACTGTACCTTGCTTATGGCCTATTTACTAAAAAATACATAATTCGTGGGAAAAAACTGGGAAAGCGTGCAAATTTTCATGATTGGGGCTGTTGTATTGTAGTCGCTTTTGTTTAAAACGGAATAAAATGAGTAGGTACCTACCTTGTACCTACAGATGAGAGTAATATCCAAATAGATTGCACGCCGCCAAATATAAGGGCTGAAGCCAAACTGACCGTGGAAAACATTTTTGATAAAGTACATACTTAGTTTTTTATTTCCTAGCATTTTTGAGAAAAGCACTAGGTATGTAAGTCTCGGGGAAAATGTCTTTGCTTGACTCGTGTTGACTCTGCACGTCCAGCAAAGCCTTGTTTTCCCGGCCTCGACAACAAAGTACTACTTATTTCACACAATTCACCCGAAAAACGGTTTGAAAATGGTCAGTATATGGTCAGTATTTTTGGATTCTTGGTCAGTAAAATCAGTATTTTCGACCATGGAACTTGTTTCGGCCCCTGGAAATCTGAAAAAAAATTTTGGTTGTTCCATACATTTTTGCCGAGTAGGTATGAATTTTTCTAAGGAACAACCAAGTTGTTTTTTTCGCAGGTGGTCCCATAATAAAAGTTGTTCAGAATCACGAGTAGAAACACCCTGCAAAGTTTGCGCACTGACTAAAAAATAACCCAGTATAATGCAATTAATATCTTATTTTTATTCCACAGGTGAGGCTGCACGGTTCCAGTACTGCTGCATCCAGTTTCAGACAAACCTGCTGCTCCAGGTTCACTGACCTCTCCAGTAACACTTTGTAACAACTGTTACGATATTTTCTTATTTAGTTTCGAGTGGGACATAGAGTCGTTCAAGCCAATTGTATTGGCGTCAAAGCAACATATTTTGTAATCAATTTGGATTTGGCTCCACTATTGTAGGTGTTTCACCGCCATGGTGGTATGATGGTGGTAGATATTTAGAAAAGGCCAAAAACTACGTCGCCTTTTATGAAACACCCTGAGTGGACCAGGGGTGGCAGAATTCTTAGCTCCACATATAACAATTGTGGTAAGAAAAGTCATAAACCGAAAAGATGTCCTATATTAATATTAGGAACTCGTATTAAAGAGATGTCGTGCGGAAAAGTAGATACAGACAGACAGTCTCTCCCGCTCACTCAAGAACCATCCAAAATTTAAGGATTCGATTTTTCTCAGACTGTCACATTTAAATTTTTAGATGCAGAAACATTTACTGAATCAAGACTGAATCGTACAATATTGTACCTATTTGTCCGGCTTGTCTGTATCAATCTGCAATCACAAGAAAATTGAAACCTTAGAAACAGAATTGTTCACGACACGAGTTACCGTGAGGGACTTTACGATAAGGTGTGCAGACGTGCAGTGCACACTATATACTAATTCATTTAGTTTTGAAATGAAATTATCGATTATGACCTAAATTAAATAGAGTCAATTCTTCAGATCTACCTACGTATTATTTATTGTAACTTTTTAGGGTACAAAAGGCATCTCGATCAAATAAATTTAAATTATTTGTAGAATTAACACGAATATTAGATTACACTCTGCACTGGTAATGTTCTAAACTGAAACTGGAAATTGGTTCGTTTTTGTAACTGTACCGGGAGTAACAAAAAAGGTATAACAAGCCGAATGGAGGTCAAGGTGCTTATGAAACTGAACAAATTTCCCCATGGAACATGGGTCGAAATATGAAAAAAGAATTGGACCGCCCCTCCCATACAAAATCCCTGATCAGCTGATTAATATACCTACTATGGGAACAAATTTTTGTTTGTCATATTTCGACTCATGTTCTGTAGGGAAAGTTATTCAGTTTAATGAGTACCTTGACCTCTCTTCGGCTTGTTATACCCTTCTTGTAACTCCCGGTATAAAGAAAATACGAAAGAAGTTTCGGAGATAATAACCATTAGTTGTATGTAGATATATGGCCTACTTTTGTAGTATTATATTATTTGTAGTAGTGCACAGTTTATTAAAATTACTTGCACGTTGGTTGTGATTAAAAAAATTATAATAGTCAAGACAAGAATCTCTAGGAATGTCAGAATCCGAAATCTCAAAATATACTATCTTCTTCTTCTTCTTCTTCTTCTTTTCGTGTGGGACACCGAGTCGTTCAACGACCCGATGAACCCTGGTGTCAAGAGTTTTTCAACCGCCTACTGCAAGTAGCAGGCCTCTGACATGGCTGTGTAACGACCGCCATCATAGACAGCAACCGGGACCGACGGCTTAACGTGCCCATCCGAAGCACGGAACCATCTTACTTGCGGACAATCAGGTGGTTCAGCCTGCAATGTCCTAACCAGACTGGGAACAAATTCACAAAGTGATAAATATCAACTTTGTGAGTGACCCCACCGGGAATTGAACCCGGAACCTTTGCGTGGCAGGCAGGCATGCTAACCACTGCGCCATATCGGTTGTCAACATATACTATTGTACCTACCTATAAACTAGTATTCCATTTCTCAATAACTGTGTAAATAGTAACAACATTATTAACCTTTGATTATCCTATTTTCTAACCACATTACGGTCACCAGAATAGGCCATATTTGATAGCTGTCAAAATCATGTTAATTCTATGATATAAGGTGTATAAAGGTGCCCACAGACGTGGGCTATAAATCGCTAGTGATGTTGCCGTTCGATAGATCAAAGACAATAGATTCCAGAAAACTGCCATGCCAGATATATTAAAAACTTGTTATTTTTGCACGTTTCATTTCTTTTATTATTCTACTCATCGAGTTTTTTGAAAATATACGTCTTCAGGTTCTTCTGTAGCTGTAGATCTTTTATTATGATTTATATCACAAAACTTTGTCGATGATTGAGAAATATATTTACCACAACACTGGCATATCTATAGCTACGTCTGTAAAGGGCTTAAGGTTTACTTGCTTTGTAGACATGTCTACTAGTATGGGTTTGACAGCTGCCAAATATGGCCTATTCGAACGACTGTACTTTACCTAATTTGTTACCAAACAGCCAAAGACTACAACATTCCAAAGCTGAAACGCCTAAGATGGTTTCCATTTTATGATTCCTTTTTATAGGTAATTTATGTACCTACGAGCTAGGTATTTAACTAGATAGCAAAGCAAAAACTTATAAATTCCATATTTACTTGGGTGATCGAGTGATTTAGTTTGTATGACTTGCTACTGTAGTTATTATGCTAAGTAGTTTCTATTATACCTAATAATAATATTATACCTAATACCTACATACATAAGGTGTAAAAAACTCAACTGCAAATATTTTAAGGGGTGAAATATGTCCAGTCCATGAAACTGAACAACTTTCCCCTAGAAACGTAGCTCCAAAAGTGAAAATATTTTGGACCTCCCCTACAAATTGACTCGCTTGGCTGGTACATTTGTGTGGAAGATACAATTTTTTTTATATTTTGACCTGTATTCCTTGGGGAAAGTTGTTAAGTTTAATGGGCTGCTTAATCCCTTTAAATATTTGCAGTTGATTTTTTCTCACCATGTATAGTTAGTAAACCTTTTAAGCCGTCCTCCTGATATAACATTACCCTAAATGCTTTATTAATTACACTATGTATTTATTGTACCTACTTATAAGTTCGCACATAGGTCTTAGAATCGATTTTGGGGTCGGAAGGTGCTAGAGGCGATTACGCATAGGAAAGCGCAGTGACGGCCATGTAATTTAATTATGATAGATGTATTCAGTCAAATTATGTAATAATTATTTATTAATTAGTCCAGGCTGACTTAAATGGGAACATTGGATGCATATCGAAACATTTTGTACTGTATAAATAACTGATTGTAACGTTCGGCCTAATATTCTAAATGAAAACCCCTCAAGTATTATGGGTAATACTAGTTGTATGAAAGTCATACCTCACTAAGTGCCTAGTATTTAGGTACATAGTTAGTAGGCGAAATGGGAAATACAGCTGTCTGTAATTTATAAAGTGTGATGTAAAGAATCTTTAGTATAACTTACTATTAGTTAGATTTATGACCTGGTCAAAAGGGAACTAAAATGGCAAAACATATTGTTGACATCTCGCTCGTATGAAAGAGACGAAATTATGTTGCCATTTCGAATACCTTTTTATATTACCAGTATATTATACCCAATGTGTTACCATTGCAAAGTTCTCTACTTATGTATGTCTTAACAAAGCTTTGGTATATTTTACAACATTAATTTTTTATAAGTTTGCACCTGGTTTGCACATTATTAGAACGTATGTATTAGCTTCGTCGATAATCTCATAGGATTATGTACTACTTAATTGAATGGTTGTTATTTATTGCTTAAATAAATACAAGTTTGTTAAAATAATTTTGTAGTTTAGTTTTTTTAGGTACACAATAACCTAAGACTAAGGCAAACTTGTATTGATTCGTATTTTGTCTTATTCGTTAATCAGTATTGGTTACTTTCTCTTTATCGTAGATATTACAAGCAAAACCTTAAGTTAACAATCATTTCAGGGATCATGGATTTTCATAGAAGAAAAACCAGTCATATTTTGGCGAAGATGGGGTTCAAATATTCCAAAATAAAACAGAATTGTACCCATTAAAGTTTAATAAAATTAAATAGACATAAAATAATATACAACAATAACTACGTAAAAACTTGTCCGTATCTTTGGAAAGAATACTTCACTCTTTGTGAAATGACCACTTGTGACTAAAGTAACAAAAATATTTCCAAAATAAATACCTAAGTACACAAAACAGCTACCATTTTAACTAAGAAATTTGAATAACCATTGTATTCTTTTGTAATATAAAAATGGCATTCTTTTACAACAGAAATGGCATAACTCTCGAGGCAATTTTGCACAAGTTTTAGAAACTAATGATCACGCTAGGTGTGGTGAGTTAAAATTACATTTGATTCGATACATTTTTAAAAGATATTTAAAGATTGTTCAGTTTTAAAATAATGAAAAAAAAAACATAGTTAATCTTCTTTTACCCACATTTTAATTTTAGTCAAGACATTACACAAGATAAGATAGCAACACTTGCATAGCACCATGACAACAAAAACTCGAATGAAAAGATAAGATTATCTTTGGATCAAGCCTCAAAGATCATATTTCATACTTATAACCAAAAGACCACCTTTGTTAAGTATTATGATAATTATTATGCTGAGATAAGTGGAATATGGATAATGGCACTAACACATATTAAGAAACAGTTTGGTACCGAAGCTAGTTATAAAATTATGTGAAAAGTAAGGAGGCGCAAAGAGACCCGAAATGGCAATATTAATGTTTGCGTCTTTTTCATTTCGGGTTGAATCAGGTAGTAAAACATTTCACCACATTATCTCGACTGTAAAAACAACTAATTTGTAACTATTGAGATTCAAAAATTCAAAATTTGACCATACAATGTGGGCTAATATTGAATATCATGAATCTTTACGTATGTACGCTTTAGAACGTTTCGGCGCAAGATATCGCATTCAAATAATTACATATCTTGGCCTCATATTTTGCCTAAGTTGTAGTGTTGCCGAATTATCGATATTGATGTCCCTACAATCGAAAGGCCAATCAATACTATCGGTAGTATTGATAGTTCAAACTGTAGCAATACTATCAACAAGTGCAATACTATCGATAGTATGGATAAAAGGGCGCCACATATCGCTATGCGTAACGTGCACGTCATCACGCGCGTAGCTATGACGTTGTATCGTACGACGCGCACGCATACGCAGGCAGCAGGAATCGATAGGTACTATATAGATATTCTACTATCAAGCGGCAACACTACTTAGTTGTTTCCCTACACTTCAGTACCCAAAACCACGTCCACCAAGTTTATATAGGTTTCCTGGCTTTGACCATCTCCTCGCTGGCGTTCCACAGCTTGGTCTCGACCTCCTTGTCAAACTCGTGCTTGGACTGGTACTCGGCGCAGTCGCGGTAGAACTTGCCGCTCGTGCCCTCGATGCTGTAGTCCGTTGCGCAGTAGACTATGGTCTGGCAACCCTGGAATTTGGTTGAGAAAACACACATGAAACGGGCAGTTTCTGTATCAATCAAATAATATGCGACTTTTGCCGACAACTTATCGGACGTCCCTTTCCCACACATGGAAAAGCACGAGAGGTCCGCGAGTCGCCAAGCAACAAAGTCGCCTGTGTAGTTAGGGTCTAAATCGACGCGTGTTTTAGCGGGTTTATTAGAAAGTTATGTATTAACAGAGTTGGGCAAAAATTTATTCGCGAATAAATCGTCCGGCGAATGAAAACTTTTTAATTGAACAAGGAGTAAAATCCAAGATTTATTACTTTCGTTATTTACAAGATAATTATGTACAATTAATTCCTTTTAAAAGTTTTTTATTACTCGTAAAAAATTTATTCGCTGGATAATTTATTCGCGAATAATTTTTTGCCCAACTCTGATCGTTATCTGTTACTGGCAGAATATTTTACTTAGTGTAAGAAAAAGTGCTTGTGATCATGAACTAATTTAAATGCAGTGATCAATCTATGTAATCTTGTTATTGCATGCTTTGTTATACAATAAAATAGATACTTAATTGAATAGCAGTAGATATAGCAGTAATTGTACCATAGGTATTAAGATAAGATACAACTCGACAGTATCATGGATGGCAAGTAAAGTGCTTACACATCGTGTAAGACACAAAATATGCTGTTGTCACGAACATATAATTAACATAAGGGCAGATAAGGACAGGAAGATGATGACATTGATGACGAACATATATTTAACCTAAGGCCTCATACCCATACAAAGTTTTGCAGAAAATAAATACCTATTGGCATGATTTCCATTTTTGGATAGCAACATCCATTTCACAATATATATGAGAAGATTTTTCAAACGTTTTTCAAAAGTTTCAAACAAAAGTTGTTCAGTTTCGTGAGTAGATCACACCCTCAAGAGATTTGTACTTAATTAAATGTAACCCTATATATATTTTTCTAAAAACGTTGCTCAATGTACTCGAAATGGTAGAATCCTACAGTTTAGCTATAATTTCGAGTTTCCTCAAATTTAATATGTACAAAACAATGTACACTGGGCTGTTAGCTAATCGATAGAAATATTTTCTTGGGGCACTTGAAATTATTGAAATATTTTCTTGAGCCTTGGGAGGTTAAATTTACAATTCAAATATCTGCACTAATTGGGAATCGAATCTAAGATCATTGAAGCCTTGATTCTCACCTGTTCGGCAGTCCTCATGAACAGTAGAAAGACTGGGGCCATCAGGATGTAGTGGTACCATCTTATTGAATGCCTGGAAATAAAACAAATACAATCATTATCTATCACATAAGAAAAGCAAATTATATTTAAAAAAGAAACCGACTACGGTAATTTTAAAGTTATAGTTTGCGTTTAAAATCCGCAATTATGAATTTATGAAATTCTAATAGCCAGTGGCCTCATATGGCATGCCATGATCCTCGCAGCTATTGAATATGATTGATTGATTGAGTTGACCCCGTGAAAAAGAATTTCTTGTCCACATACATACATACATTAAGTCCGCGTGCGGTCTGATGGCATTCGAAAGCGAGGACAATACCTGATATGTGGCTACTATTAATGTCCGATTTTACGAAACTGCAGGCTACAATTCTAGTTGAGTAGCCGATTTAATAATGGGATGATAATGGCTAACCGGCTCCGCAATGTACATCGAATTTCGCCTGTAGAATTGTTGCCTGTAGCTTTGTTGCATATGCCACAGGCCGCGCGCGGACAGTACTCTCGAATAACATAACATTCCTTCTGAGGCTGTTTTGGCTTATTGTGGTTTTTCCAACGGGTTTTTCATACAAATACTAAGAAAACCCAGTATAAGTTGATCTCTTAAATGGGTAGGTGGAATTGCTGACGATAGTATGATGGGCGGTGTGAAGCTTCGAGATCAATAAACAGCATAGCAATACATACATACCTAGTATAAAATAAAGTCGCTTGTTGCGTTTCTCTGTCGTGGAATAGGCACGCTAACTCCTCCCAAACCATGCAGCGTTTTTTGTAATAGATAGAGTAATTCAAGAGGAAGGTTTATATGAATAACACATGCCGGGAAAATGCCTTTTTACCACGGGAAAATGGGTTGCAGCGGGTGAAACCGCTAACCGGCCGCTAGTTATGTATATGTCGAAGTCAATATGTCAAAATCTGCCTTCTACATAATAGCTCTTGTGTTTACAAACGAAAAGCCGTTTGCATATTTCCATCTGACGTATGTATACCGTCGACATTATGTGTACCGCCAAAAAAACGACCTTTTGCCGTATGGCATAATGCCCAGCTATTTGTACGAACTAGTACTGAATTTCGCCACGGTGGCGCTGTAATCGCAAAACAATAAATATGGCGTACAGTAAAGTAGTAACAGTGCACTTCAGTGCAGGAGGTGTAAATGGAAATCTTGTAAATAAAATTACTATGTTAACAGTGACAATAAGAGATGAAGGAGAAGTTTAGTTCAGAACTTTTAAAAAGTATTATGGAACTCGTAAGGGATTGGTTTGAACCCCGTGGACAAACCAGAAATTTTTCGAGTTTACTTAACACTTAAAAAGTGGTAGGACGTCCATGGCCACGGATATTCGGCGGACTAGGGACGAGTATTAGGTACTGGTGCTCTCGCTACGTTGTAATGAATATTGCTGTGCAGGATTACTTAATTACAAAAATAGTAGGTTGTTGACGAGGACGGGAAATAAGAGTTTGACTGACGAGTAGAGTTTGAAGTCCGAGCCGCAGGCGAGGACTTTAAAAATACGAGTCTGGCAAAGTCATTTTCCCCGAGGCTTACATAGTGCTTTTCTCAAAAAAATGCTAGGAAATTATTAAGATTTTAATTTATTTTATAGTAATTTGATATAAAAAGTTGTTTTACTGATTACTAAGTCAAGATGTGGATTAGGAGTTATTCTTTTTTTATTTTGTAATTTCTGAACGATTTCGATATCGCGCCAGAAAAGTTGTATTGGAATCCATTGCTGGTGTGTAAAAAAGAAATCGTTCAGAAATTACAAAATCACAGACAATGTCAAACTTTCTGGATTGTTTTCTTGAAAGAAATTGTCATATTTCCTAGCATGTTTGAGAAAAGTACAATTATTGTAGTCCGACACTACGCACTTTGGAGGACTATTTCGATATACTAAATAAAATTGACGAAGGTTGCGGGCATGGTGGACAAGATTCTTTTTGTATCAATTGAAGGATCGATTTATGATTATAAGAAAAGCGATAGACTTGTTTGTGTCGCTTTGTCTTTTATGCGAATTAAAAATGAAAATCGCTGAGAAGTGCGTCGTCACTAAACCAATCATATCATCAGATTTGAATCAACGGTTAAGGACAGGTTAATTATTCGAGTTAATAAGCTGAAGCGGCAAAGAGCAGGGCCACATTGCTCGAAGGACGGATGGCCCACCGCGAGATGGACAGACGATCTGGTCAAGTCCGCGGGGAAATGCTGGATATAGGCCGCTTCTAATCGGACAAAGTGGAATTATTTAGGGAAGCCTATGTTCAGCAGTATAAGTCCTATGGCTGATATGATGATGATGATGGTGATGCATTATTCTCACACAGCCCTGTTTTCCTTAAGAACTTATAGTTAGCAAAAATATCAGATCACTCATCAACACAACTTAAATCATGATGTAAAAAAGTGAGGTTTAACTTACATAGATATTTACAATCATAGCACTTTAACGAGCTTTGATTGTAAATATATCTATCAAACAGTCTAAACGTGACCGTCGAAGATACTCAAGTAAATATGTAATGAATAAATATCGTTGTTTTTTTCTTAATTATGGTCACCCTAATGTGATCACCACGTTGACGTTCAAGCAACGTTTATTTCAAAGTCATATTGCCGGATGTCGTGCCGACAATTTGTATACTGCTTTTCGTCTGTATACGAACGGGTCATTATGTAAGCGTCAGAATCTTACATATTGACTTCGACATATATGCAGATAAGAAAACGTCTACGGTATATTATTATGCTATAAATAACTGTGAGTTTGTGGACTCTGAACTAGTTTATTCACCTTATTACAAACACGAAGGGTACACATGTTAAATATAGGTAACTATAAAAAGATACTTAATTTTATTGATGTGATAAAAATTCACCTAATCTTAGGTAGCTATAAATGAATGATTAGTAAAAATCCCTACTTATTCCATAGTAAATGGAAAAGATCGTTTATTTATCTGAGTTTTAAATCTTTTATTTATTACAGCAATTTACCCAAATCATTGTAATAAAAATAATCACAAAGTTAATGTATGTTGTTTAGGTGAGGTATTTTAGCAATTAAATGAGACCTTAAGACTTAAGTACCTACAGTTGATGTCATTGTTTTTGCATTTCACACCTCGGTGAATCATAATTTCAAATCAAAATTAACAAAAACATTGAACATTGAATATGCAGATCCAAATCCGCATTCAGTTTATTTATGGAAAACTTGCAAAATTTTTCACCGCAGGCAGAATTTGACCCTGCGACCTTCGGCATCTGTACTGTCGACACCACTACCAACTGGGCTACCGCGGTTCTATCCTAGCCTGCGAATTACGCATATATTATGCCCACTAATGCGTGTCTGGTTTATTTATCAATCACATTAAATTGCATATCGAGTGTTGTAAAATGGACTTTGAACTTTTATATCTTGGCAGAATTTCAAGATAGGTAACTTCCTATTTTTTTGTTTAATACAAATTGTAACTCAATCGTTGGCATCATCTATTTCTACTCTACAAACCATTTGAAATAAATTCATACGTTTTTATTGTTGCTGTAGATTTTTTATACTTACCTACTGATAATTGTAAACTGATTTATATAGAATTTTACGTTTTTTATGTTACATTTTTAGGGTTTCGTAGTCCACTAAAACCTCTTAAAATTTTGTCAAGTCTTTCTGTCTGTCTGTCTGTATGTCGCGCCCTCATATCTTCGTCAGTTTTAAAACTATCGACATGAAATTTGGTGAGTAGATACATATAGAATTGTTTTATGACTGGGCTTAACATTTACAAATTTACTACAAGACATGAATCACTATATCACCATAAAAATGTGATATAGTGATCATGTCTTGTAGTAAACTGCTGTGTCATTTATGTGACTGCCAATGATGACTGTTGAAAACATTTTTGATGTTTTTCTGCTACACAGGGTTCGAAATGATGAATGTCATTATTTTCTTTACTAATTATTATGGATGGAATTGAATTCAAAGCATTTAATTTTGGCTTAGAATTTAATAAACAAATATTGTTTAAATTCAGATATTATACCTCTAGTACTGCTGATTGTCAGTGTTTTAAATTGCGAAAAAAAATAACATCGACTTTGGAAAAAGACATCCATAATCATTTTGGATTTTTGACAATCTTAAAATTAGTTATATACAACTATTTGCTTTATATAATTATTAAGATACATACCTAAATAGGTTAGTGTAGCAGAAACCAGGACAGCAAGCGTTGACATCAACCCCGGAGCCCCGCAGTCTGTCCGCTAGTGCCTTCATGAAATACACATTCATGAGTTTGGAGTTGCTGTAGCCAGGGTTGTGACGGGCATTGGTCTTCAGCTTTTTGGCTTTCTCTATTTCGCACCTAAGATTCAGGTCCTCAAAGTCGATTTTGCCTTTTTCGTGGAGGGTTGATGAGACCACTACAATTCTGCAAGAGATGATTTAAGCTTTATATATCTGTAAGTAGGTAGGTGTATAACAAATGGCAATGAGGAACTGTCCAGGGTCACCTCATTGAAAAGAAAATATAGATGGCGTTTTTCAGATGCTTAGTATAAACTTTTTAGTCGATACTGATGTAAAAAAACGGTCTGCTCAAAGAGACAACATTGTAGTGATTCCTAAGCATCTGTAAAACTACATAACTATATTTTATTTTCTATTGCATAACCCTGGACAGATCCTCATGAGGGGTAAGACTAATAAAAGGAAATGCATAAAAATGGTTTGTGGTAGTAATTCTTTCATTTCAAGTTGATTTTCTATTTAAAATAGTGAATAGATACCAAGGTCTTTCATTATTAACAACCATATCTCTGTAGTTATGACTTCTTAAAGTTATCTGTTTGTACAAATAAACTCGCAGCAAGATAAGAAGATTTATAAGTATAAACTTTTATAATAATGTTAATTATAATTATACTGCATATCTTTTGCCTCAAAATTGGATGGGAATAAAAATTATCTTACACATTTAATAATCTTATAAATCTTACACAATTATTATTACTTTAAAGTTACAGCTTAGTACAATTTTACACATAATGGTCACTTAACTAGGTTTAAATTTGATAAGTTTATGGGTAAATTTATGCGTTTTACCTGGAACCCAAAGTTAAATAATATATATTTATTGTTTTTATGCAAATGAATTAATATTAAAAGTTTACACAATAATTAAATTACTTCACTGGAAAAACGCTAAAGAGACCATTAATGTAAGGTCGGGCATACAAAGAGGGCATCTAATTGCAAACATTGTGCACTTGTATGTGTCGCAGGAATGTTGCGAAATCCGGTTATTCGCGAAATCCCTAGGCCCTTCGCGAAGAGCCGGATAATAGCGAAATGCATCGATTTATTCGCACATTTCCCGGAAATCTGCGAATTCGTTATATGCATGGACATAAATCCAGGAAAACTGCGTATAAGGCGACACGCGGCTACGAAGCCGCCTACGCACCTGCTACGAAAGGTTCCATGTGCAGCAAAGGTTCCATATTATGCTGATCTGGTGTTTCAGCCTGCAATTGCCTACTTATTCATGTCAGCGGCCCACGGAACGCCCAGTGTCGTAAGGGTTCTTCCATGACCACGACTACGTCCGCGACCGCGACCACGACCACGACCACGACCACGACCACGACCACGACTGGACCTGGACCTGCACCTGGACCTGGACCTGGAGCTGGATCTGGACCTGGACCTGGACCTGGAGCTGGACCTGGACCTGGACCTGGGCCTGGGCCTGGGCCTGGACCTGGACCTGGACCTGGACCTGGACCTGGACCTGGACCTGGACCTGGACCTGGACCTGGACCTAGACTTTGACATAGACTTTGACACACTTACGACCCGAAGAACCCTTACGACACTGGGCGTTCCGTGGGCCGCTGACATGAATAAGTAGGCAATTGTAGGCTAAACCACCTGATCAGCATTTGGAACCTTTGCTGGAGACTAGAGAGGGGCTCGACTGCGGCGGAACCTTTCACTACAGCGACGAACGAGAGCTTAGGAAGCGTCGCGAGTACTCCTGTGCGCGAGCTACAGCGGCGTGGAGTAGAGGTAAAAGTCGTCGTGTCGCCTTATACGCAGTTTTCCTGGATTTATGACCATTCAAATAACGAATTCGCAGTTTTCCGGGAAATGTGCGAATAAATCAATGCATTTCGCAGTTATCCGGCTCTTCGCGAAGTGCCTAGGGATTTCGCGAATAACCGGATTTCGCTACATTCCTGCGACATATGCTTACTATGAACAGTGCTACCCAATTAGTTAAATTAGTAAGATCACACTAGGGCACTAAATAGATACTTCCTCTGGCCAATGTTGAGCAAATATTTTTTAAAGTAGTAGGTTGAAATAAAGTAGGTTGCATTTGAATAGTAAAGTCCTGTTCTTTATTTACTATACCTACAGGTACCGAATGACCCACTCTCCCATAAACGCTAAGCTTGACTGATTAAACTGAACAAACTTTAAAGGCTAAAATTTTTGGTGTCCGAGCCATTTTCTATGACAGGTCCAATTTTCAAACTTTGAATCTTAGGTAAAGTTGTTTAGTTTGATCTGTTAAACTAGTGTTTATGGGAAAGTGAGTTGTTTAGTACCACCCTGTATACCAAAAATATTCAGCATTGTAATAAAATAAGTTTTCATACTAGCATTTAATCACTTAATTTGATTTTAGTGTGCATTCTAATAAAAAAAAATGTTCTAAATAAGTGTTCTATATTTTTTTCTTCACATAAAAATTTTCCTGAACTAATTCCTTACCTGCTAGGTGTTGCTTTTTTTAGTAGATCCATGAGTAAGTTAGTGAGATAGAAGTGTCCAAGATGGTTAACTCCAAGATGTATCTCGAAGCTTTCCTTGGTTTTCATGTCATCGCTTAACGGCACCACCACTCCGGCGTTGTTGATCAGTACGTCAATCTTGTAGAATCCTGCCTTGACGACTTCCACAAAGTTCTCTATTGACTCGAATGATGCTAAGTCAAGTTGCATTGGGATCTGAAATAGATTTGGTCCGGTCCTCTTATCAACAATGTACTTACATAGTAATGTACATACAGTTTAAAAGGAAATATAATTTGAACCAATTATCCTTAGCTAGAGCATAATAGAACAAAAGATGAACAAAATGGAGTCATCAGGTTATGAAAAAGCATTCATTAGGTCTAATTATAGACTTCTGAAACTATACCTACATTATTTTAATAGACTACAAAAAAATCATCAGAGGTTTGTTTATATTATCAATTAACACTGAAACTACTGGATCAAAGTCCACAATTCTTCAATCATTGAAAAGCTAAAGTTACATTATTCCTGACATTGTAAAACTACATTATTCCTGACTAACTTCTAGTTCTGAATATTATGCATGTTCTCTAAAAAGTTACATGTAGCAGATGTATAAATACTTATTAACAAATTATATCACAAATCTTTCGACTCGTCCTAACGAATTTTGTATAAATAGAGAGTAAAGTAAACAAAGGGCGAAGTTTGTGAACTTATTGTAGGTTATGTAAACAAACTTCCCCACACCTGCGCACCACTTCCTCTAGTAACTTTAAATAGACTTTACGACTCACCAGCTCGCCGCCGCTGGGCTGCTCCCGCCTGATAGCAGCGATCGCCTCCTTCGCCTTAGCGACATCGCGGCAAGCGAATATCACTCGCGCCTTCCTCTTCACCAGGGCTTTGGCGGTCTCGTAGCCCAGGCCGCTGTTCGCGCCCGTTATAATAAACGTCTTCCCCCTCAAGCAAGTGTTACTCGTGCACTTAGCCCACCCGCGAGACCGCCACTTACGCAGCAGCCCAACTGCGACGATCACAGAAATGGGCACCGCCGCGTATATCACCTGTGACGACACCATCACGAAACTCCACTGTAATTTTTAACAACGAAAGTACCGAATTTTAACCCGAATTGTTGAAAAATCCATAAAATACGTCCGCTCGGTAAAGTGCAAAAGCAAAATAAAATGTCAATCGGTCAAATCAATCGTACGTCAACGTCAAACGGTCAAAAGGTCAACACGAGTTTCGTTCGGAAATGTTTTTAAGTAAACTTAACAGAGTATAAAATGATCTGCCGGATAGTGGGCAACCATCCTCCCTCTCAATTATAGATTTAGCTTAGCCAAGTTACCACAGATAAAATCTACCTGCTATCATGGGGGCAACGTTCCTCATCGACAAGCAACGAATTATTAATAGACTAGCTTTCCGTCCGCAGTTTCACTCACGGTATTTAGCTGTTTGGTCTAATAAAAAAGTTTGAAATACATTGCATTTCGAAACGCAAATCAATCACATATAATCGTTCTGAATGGAGTTCAACTAGTTGACAACAGATGGCGCCACTTAACCTAATTTTCAAGTTGAGGGATTGGAAAAGCCCTTATATCTTTAAAAATACGCCCTTTAATTTAAAACGGGAGCTTTCTTGTTCGAGGGGGGATACAAGCCTTTTGCACGATATAAGTCCCTTTATCGTTCCGGGAATCCTTTTAAAGTTTTATCGGCA
This sequence comes from Phthorimaea operculella, assembly GCA_024500475.1. NCBI lineage: Eukaryota > Metazoa > Arthropoda > Insecta > Lepidoptera > Gelechiidae > Phthorimaea > Phthorimaea operculella. The sequence goes on along the minus strand of JANFCV010000186.1, from coordinate 544,324 downwards.
CATACATTTTATCAACTTAGTTTTATTATATATAATGATGTTCAGGGGCGCGTTCATAGCTGCATTTGGTAGGCTCTTTTTTCGTTCTTTCGTAGAACTTTTATACTGTGACGTCGCTGAACGTGCACTTTACAAAAAACGAAAGTATGGAACTGACAGCTGTCAGGATAAAAGTTCTACGAAAGACATACCAAATGCACCTATGAACGCGCCCCATAATTAGGCCCAGTGTGTTCGGAAAAGCAAGCGTTCTATAGGTATGATAAAGGATGTAAAGCGTGTTCAATCATTTCATTAAAAAAAAGCGGCCAAGAGCGTGTCAGACACGCTCACAAATAGGGTTACGTAGTCAACGTTTAAATATCAGGTCTTTCAGCGTTACAAAGTTATTTTTGTTGCTGGTTTGTTTGCAGCTGTATGGTTACCAACCGCAAATTGAAAAACTTAATTATTTCCTTAATCTTAAGTGGTATAGTATTCGTTATAGTTTTCATGGTAATTTCATATTAAGAACTATATTCCATATTTATTTCAAATTTTTAGCATGCATACTTTAGAAGTTACAGCTGGAACAAATTATGACTCAAAAACGCCTCTTTTAAAAGCAAATATCTCGAGACAGAAACATTTTAGAGACTTTGTTTCAAAGAAATCTCCCCTTAGTTTTAAAAGACCTATTCAACGATACCCTACTCAATATTACAGGAGAAAAAAAATTTTTTTGCTCCCCTTTCACATGTAGGTATGGGAAGGGGGTCCAAAAAAACGATTAAAAATATTTTTTCTCAACATTTGTAAATTTGGGTCAACGTGATCTATCTTCACACCAAATTTGATGTCGATAGCTCCAAAGCTGACGAAGTTATGAGGGCGCGGCATACAGACAGACAGACAGACAGACAGACTTGACGAAACTATAAGGGTCCCTAAAAATGACGATTATGACTAAAATCTTTTATAACGCATTGATTGAAGAAACGTATTACTTTTTATAACACTCTGTATAGAATAGGATTGGTGAATTATTTATATTGTTTGTTCTAATAATGAATAGTTGGATTTATAATAAAAAGAAACACATATTTAGCTGGGCCGTTTATTTGAAATAGGTACATATAGGGACAACTAGATAAAAAAATCTGTATTCCAGACTATGAAAAACAATTGATATGGCAACATCATGAATATTGAATATATTCTTAGGTAAAAATATTTGAGGCGTTTACAAGTAGGTATAGTATAATACTCAGAAAATGTCTAAATTAATAATATTTTATTAGAATAAGTACATTAGAAAAGTTCATGAGCTTTGGTTTTTATTTTACATTTACAAACATTGAAGAGATTATATTTTCACAATGTCAGACAATGTTTTATTGAGTTGATCTATGTAGCGATAGCTTAATGCCTGACAACATGGTTTATCGGGTTGTTTGACTTGGTTTATCACACGATAAAAGATGAAGAAGCATGGAATAAGAATTAAAAACAAACATTTCAAAGAAAAGGTACATACATAACATTCAGAGTGCAAAAATAATTTCAAGTTAAGCACAGCGATTTCAAGTATAATCACAAATTTACAGGTATTTATTGTATTTATAAGAAAAAAAAACATTAAAACCTCATCATTTATCAATGCTATAAGTTCCTATATATTGTTGCACATATTTAAAAAATGAAGTAATGTAAAAAAAAGTGTGTTTTGTAATAATATGATAATAATTACACACATTTTATTACGCTAAAATCGAAAATTCTGCGTTAAATATTCTTATTACTGATTGGCACCATTGTCAAGAAGTTATGATTATTTTGTGCCTTATTTTGCAACAACCATATTGCCAAAAACACTTAAGTTTTAACGTTGTCTTACGTTTTTATAAATAAATCATTTAGCATGTCTCCAATCTAATTATTTTCTATCTACAGAAAAATATTTCTGTACTTCTCACTATACGCATAAGGTTCAATTTTGTATAAAATTATTTTTATATTTACTTCAAAATAAGTAATAAAAATAGTGTAACTGACTAAAAAAATCTATTATACCTTCTAAGCCATTAACATTTTAATAATCGAGCTATTGTCATTTCAGAAACAGGTTATGTAGAATAGGTACTTTAAATAAATATTTTCAATAAACTCACATTTCAACGTTGTACAATTTAAGTAGGTACTCATATGAACTAAAGCGCACTAATATTTTTTTAATCATTTAGTTAGCTATACAAATAAATATACTTGACATTAACTTTGCACATTTTAAATGTGGAAAAAATATGATTTTATTATTTAGAAATAGCTTAGTAGATACATGTACATACATCTTACTTCTACGTGAAATCATAACTCCATTCTAATATTTCTAACTCAGCTGCTAAATGTGACTCATTAACAAATAATTATGTAAATGTAAAAAGCAATACCAAGATTGGAATATTATTTGAAAGAAAGGATTTCGTTTAGTATGAAAGTCGATCATTTTGTGTTTAGTTACAGTAGATTATATAGGTACTTCACGTAGAACTAAGATTAATATCATACATACTCATAATCTCGAGTGTAAAAACACCGGACGCGGATCTTAATGTTAATGTTACCATAGGTATACTTAAAGTAATCATAAATCTTAAGGGCACATTTAACATTTCATTTAACACATGAGATTCATTCTAGAGATATATTTTATTTAATGTATAAGAACGCTGGTATCAGCGATTTCCTTAAACAAGCACTATATCCGCTCCAATTTCATACAATTAAGCATGCGATACGGATTAATACATTTGAATATAATGTGGCAGTCCATGATACCTACTGTTTCACATAGGTGTCGATAGCTGATGTTTCGATCTATCAACACCTACGTCTATTGTTGTTACTTGGCCGTCTACTGGTGTGCCACTTTCGACTTCACTGTCCGGCATGATAACACACATGAACGACTTGCCACTATTCACATCTCTTGGGTAAATAGTCATAGGGATAAACCTATCGCTTGTCCCATCTACGTACGCCGCTAGTCTCGAATAAACCTCTGGAAAGTGCTTCTTCACTACAACACCTCGACTTTCCAGTTCCTTTATTATGTTTTGGAAGCATATTTCTCTAAACTTATGAGCAGTTGCTGCATTTTTTTCGCCTGCATTATATAATTTTGAAGTCAGAATTAAAGTCTCCCGCTCTTCTGGCGTGCTTTTGCTATCTCTCCTCGTTCGTCTGCGATTTTGCTCCTGTATTGCAGCTGTGACGGTTTTGCTCAGTCGCAACTTTGCACATCGTGATACCATTTGCCTCTCCCATTTTACAGCACCTTTTGTTGGAACTTCACTGATAATACAAACGGCTACGTACAGAATTACTCTGGTCTCAGGATTGTAGGCTTTGCATAGTTTAACAACTTCTGTATAAAGCTCCACACCCATTTCATTTGGTTGGAGAGATGTCCATCTCACGAATTCTGGCTCTGTGAGATATTGATAGCCGTGTGTGGTGAATTTTTCAGCTGCTTCAGGACTCGTAAAGAATATTTTAACTACTCCTCTTCCGAAAGTTAAATATCCCTTATGTCCTACTGTACTGATCTGGTGAAGCGCATTAGCATCTTCTTTGGCTGTTGATATTATTTGTCTGCAGAGAGCACTAGCGCGAGAATGTAAGCAAACTTTCCGATGTTTTTCCCAATGCGCTCTTCGACATTCCTTTGAACAATACATCGTAGTGCAGTTGTGGCATGTCTTGTAATGCCTTTTGGCGTCAGTGAGAGAGGCTCGGGAGGTACATTTTGGGTATTTGCATTTAACTAGAGTGTCTTCTGTGCTGTTTTCTGTATTCAGGGATGCGAGAGACGTTTTTGAGTCATTGTGAGTTAGAATTTGATTATCAGGGCGGAGAGCTGTAACATCGAGGCTAGTTCGGCGGTCAAAAGAGGCACTTGCTTGTGCAAAGGGCTCACTCCTGCGACGAGAGTGGTCGCCCTGGGCCGACCGCGGCCGTCTTGTATCTTGCATTGGTGTTGAATTATCAACTGTATCCTTGCCTGCGAACACAACAAATTATGTTAGTATATATTTAAACATTATAGGAATTTGTTTTTGCGAAACAGACACACCAGATTTTACGAACGTGTCAATAAGTAAAAGACTCAGGAACCACATACATATATATTTAAATAAAACAATACGACGTAGCCCAGACATGACGACTACAATCACAATCACAACCATGCTAAGGGTACATGCTCATTTCAAATCTTAGTACCTTCGTTCCCAATTAATAATAAGGGGACTAGACCGATGAATCAAGTGATGCATTTGCCTAAATATAGAAAAAAGTTATCAGAATAAGAAACAAAACTGTCCAACACAAGAATAAATAGACTAGTAGAGAGCAGTATGAGAGGAGACAATCTTTCTTGCATCCAGTGCTAGTGCTGAAAGAACTGTTTGTTGTAAATGTGTAATGTGTGAATGTATAAAAATTGGAACGTTATTGACTTACATATCAGTCCTACCTGGTCGGTCGTGATCGGGGCTGGGGTCGGTGAAGGAGGAAGGCCCCTCGCTCGGGGTGCTGACGAAGCGAGAAGCTGGGGACGCGCTGCTGTGCCCGCTGCTAGCTAGCTGCTCGTAGCGAGGACTCTGGGATTAGAAGCTGGCTTTGAAGCTAAGCTGTATCGATCGATCGAGTGATGTGTTCGATTTGGCTACACATTATAAATAATGAAGTATATTTTCTTTTTAATTTTAGCTGACTGATTTTAAAAAACGCACTACCAATGATGCTATTCTGATTGACCTCGTGAATCATAGTATACGTTAGACTGACTATTTGATGATAGAGAATGAATACAGAACATTACGTTAAAAGATTAACTGCAGCCGTCAAGTCAGTTAATATCCCGGTAGATTATAATATTGAAATACCAATTTAACCGAATTATAATACCTTGCCCCCCAGCATGTAATACGGACTACCCTTTCTAGGGCTGGGTTGAGGAGTCGGAATCCTGGTTGGCTGCGATGGCAGGCCTAGGAGGGAGTCCAGCACGTCCTCGAGAGTTGTGGAGCCAGGAGATGGGCGAGTCACACCAAGGCTCAGCGAACGTTGGGAATCTTGCCAGTCTGCAAGCCGTTGTATGTGAAGGTGAAGATTGAAAAAATGGAAAGTTCTGTCTCTGGGTGGGTGCACTGAATTAATTCACAAGGAAATTATTAGATTATATTCAGAGTAATTTTGCAGTAGTGTTGATACAAGAGAAGTTTAAATAGATCTAGAAGAAGTTTAAATTGATCTAGAAACAAAATAAACAAAGAACCTAATAAAGTGAGAGCGTTGTTCTATTTGACGATAAAAGTGTTTAAGGCAAAGATTAAGCGGTGATTGCTTGGATGGTGCAGTGCATAAGAAAATTTGTAAATATAATTACTTACTCCATTTAGTTGTTGGACAACACAGTGATTTGTAGACATTTTTGTACTTTTAAAAAATAACGGAACTCAAAGGACGGCACAGAAACAAAAATAAAACAAAGTATATAAAATAAAACTGAATATATTCAATATAGTCATTATAATTAAAACGTAACTAAAAGTACAATGAAATGATAATGTTACGATGAACACAAATATATATTTATTATAGAGTAGGTAAGTAATATGATAACTTTTCCATTCTTATTTCATTACATTAAGGTACCGAGATTCTCTAACTATATAACATTTCAGGTTTTAGTAATATAGTATTTATATAATAGATTATTTTTAACAAATTGGAAATATTTAGAGAGCTACTATTGATTAATATTATAGTAGGTAGGTTTTATTGTAATATATTTTGTAATGGTTTAGAACTGCCTAAAAATGACCGTAGTCGTGAAAAACAAGTGTTATCACGATTTTAATTCATTATTTGAAGTGATGAATCATAATAATTTAATCGAAAAATTCAAGTTCTACGATAAGTTTAGTCAATCGACTAAACATTTTCGTGGCGTTAATTTCGAATTTGTTTCTTTTTCGGCGGTGCGAATTCACAACATTAATTTTCTAACCTAATCAGAACCTGTATAATTTACTTAGGAGCTAGTTAAAGCCCCAATATAAATTACGAGGTGATTTAAGTAGAAGGAACTATGATTTGTTGAGACTTCAGTCTTTGTCACTTCTCACCACCACTTGAGTATATGGTTCTGATAACTGTTGCCTATGATATTTCTACTGAGGCAGTATCTACTTCTATCTGATCTCTTACTCAATTTGTGACCTTCGTTAAAGCCTGCAAACGGAAACGTATAGAAAAATACCTAATGAAGAATACGAACATTTAGCACCTAAAAATAAAATATTAGCAACATATTTTATTTACAAAACTACATAGTAACGTATTTGCTAGCTTTAAACTAATAGCTAAATTTGCATTTCTCAAAAATAAACACGCAAACAATAATTTATTCTGTACAATGCTTGAAATAAAATTAACAGACGATATAACTGGTTCGTGTTAGATAAGGTACTATCAAAAGTTATAATTATGGCAAACTATAACATAATATCTTAACTATTGACTATTCTGTACGAAGTAGCCTTAGGTACTGAGGTATAAAAGTACCTAAAATTGATATGTCAGATTTACGCAAAATTACTAGTTTATTTTTAAAAAACATTTACGTTCAATTCCTAATTTTCTAGAATGTACCTCATGTCAAAATGCATTATCTCGTAGTAGTCCAACGATTTGCCATATTCAATTTATTCTGTAGTTTGTACTGGCAATCTTGCTTATAAAACCTAAGATTAGCTGTGACAGTAAATTAAAATGAAGCCACTACAATTTACAAGCAAGTGATGTGTTCATAATGCAAAATAACCAGACATGTACATAATACATATAAATTATTATAAAAGTGCGTTTCAAAGTAAGAAAAATAACATACAGTAGGTAATTATTAAATGGTCCTGAGTCTTAGATACATTTCTATAAAGCTCTTTTACACGTATGTTTCACAAAATTACACCTTTCAGCTAAACTACTGAAATACTCCATTTCGTAAATAACTAAAATACACTGAACAGCACAGAAAATAACGCACATAAACGTAACACAATTTAACAAGACACTGCAGGGTCAGATTTTTAAACTCGTAGACCGTCTTAACAGTCTAAAATCAAACAAACTATTCATTCTCTTTATAAATGCAAAGCCTGCTCCCATAATATATGGAATCTGTCTCAAATCCCGTTTCTATCACTATTATTCAAACTCACGCTTTGATTCGAATGGGGAGGAAAACTTAAAACTTGTAAATATGTCGCCATCTCCGACAGTACCGTACCCTGTACCTTAGCCAATGAGATCGTGCTAAATTGACATTGACACATGATCAACCAATCACAAAATACCGACGATGGTGGCGCCACACCACAGCCCAGTTTTGCTCCTCATACTTGTGCATAGTTAGCGTGCATATTGACGGTTCATTCGGAATGTGTCGTGCATATCTGAGCCTGCAGTGGGTGGTGGAGTGATCACGCTCGCTCACCGGGTGCAGCACGGTGGTCCAGCCGGAGGGACGAGGGAGGTCGGGGGTGCGGAGGAGGGAGTGCCTCAGACACTATCAGAGGCGTCTGCGGTGAATCCAATGGTTTCGTACCTGAAATCAAATGAAAGACAAAGTTTTTACTCAAACACATTTAATTAGTTAAAACATATTTGGAGTTTGAAATGGATTCTAATTTGTCAACCTTGGTTGTCAACCCTTTACTATCTGCTTTCAATTAAATCTTTAATGGCAAAATAATTATCTTTGCCACTCACCAACAAACGAGCTCTCAAGCCAATACAACTTCTGGCTGGATCTCGGTGATGCCGATCTGTCGAGATCTCCGTTCGCCGGTTCGAGTCCCGAGACGTAATGCACAATCGCTGACGTCACTTCCTTGATTGACGTCTGGATCTCTTCCGACGCTCTTGACGATGCCTGCTGCTGCTGGAGTAAGGATGAAGCTAGCCTGGAAGATAAGACGCACCGATTTATAATTTCAACATTCCAGTTTTTTCTTGGCATAATTTAATTGTTATTTATAACTAGGTAGATTTGTAACTAGGTAGGTATAGAATTTATGCAAGTGAAATAAATCGCTTACTCTCAAACTTTCAATAGTTATTAAGTGAAAGCCTGGAGCTAAGGCTGAGCCAACTGACCGGCTTTTTAAAAAACAGTACTCGTCGGTGCACAACCGAGGCACGAAACCCCTTCTTAATTCGGTCGGATTATTTCGCGCCCATGTTATTCCGCGTCACGCTGCATTGGCTCTTTGTGCCTTCGCTGCGCGGCGCGTATTGTACGCGCGTACCCGCAATGCGAGCACTTGCGCGAAGTTCACTTACGTAATCGAACGCGCGTGTTTCTGCCTGGCGACGCAGCGGAGGCTCTTATTGATGGTGATTTATTTTTAGTCTGTGGTCTTTCTTATTCTACCCACAGATTAATATATTTTCCATCTTGCTTTCCAACAAGTTTCCGAACGAAAATAATATCATTTTAAATTTTTGCCGCGTTTTTCTAGTATAATCAAGTGTATTAGTAATTATTTTTGCAAGCTTGATTGCAAGGCTTCGATAGCGAGCGAGAAAAAAGAGTAATAATAACCTAACAAATGCAACGGAAAACATGGGGACAAATACCACAAGCTCTGTAAAGCTAGTTTATTGTTACATTTACCTCTCATGTGGCGTTCTAGGCGTGGAGTTGAGTCGCTCCTGACTCCGCCAGCCGAGGTATGGCTGCCGAGCGCTGAAGGAAGACCTGGCGGATGGAGAGCATAGAGGGCTGGTGCCCCTGATGCTACTGCGCGTTGAAGAGCAAGGTGACGTCTGGAAGTTGAAAAAAAAGTTCTAGTAAGTTACTGGAGTGAAATACGCAGGATAATGAGATCATACGCAACACGAATGAATGAATGGGCGGCTATAGGTAGGTAGGTACTTACTCGCAAAAGCTTGCGCTGCGCATGCGCTGCAAGCAAAAAATAATCTGTTTGTTGTTGATGGCGTGTTTTTGTTGGAAGCGCAGTAAGTATGTTACGTTTTGTGAAGAAAATTGTTGTTGGACGTTAAAATAATGCTGCCACTACCGATAGAAGCAACCGCTATTTACAACTGGGTAGCTAAAAGGCTCTGACTCTAGTCACGGCCCGATCTGAGGGCCAAAGCTCTTTAGAACAAAATGATCCTGACATTCGAGCTCAACGAACGCCCTTTACGAATGTCGTACTTCCTGGCATGACCATATGAGCTTTTAGAATATGTTGATACGGTATAAAATAGATTAGAATTTGTACTATTTTATACCACAGACCCCGTATTTTATACTACCTAGATAGTGGAAATAAGAGGGTCGTGCTAGAAAGGATACTTTCTAGCACGACCATGAAAAAAAACATAATACTCCCGTATTTTCTTATGGCATGAAATAGCTTAGAATTTATACTATTTATTACCTCTTTCTTGATATTTAGTATCACATAGGTCTTGGAGATAAGATGGTCGTGCTGGGAAGTGTGCTTCCTAGCACGACCAAATCCAAAAAAATAAACTTTTTGTTATTTTCTTAACTTTTTGTTATTTCTTATTAAATACGTAAGATTTTCTACCATTTCATACCTACAACAATACTTCTCTGATGTTACGAGTGTCCCTTATACAGTGTATATAAGGTCCTATTAAATTCACTGCAAATATTTTAAGTGCATGCGTAAATATGTAATGGGGATTTTTTTTGGACTGACTGCTTCACGAGTCCAAACTAGATGGCGCTGTTTAAATAAAGGGATCAGCTGGCAAATGTCAAATTCAACCACCATGAGATCACAGATTATACGAAACATGTGTTTCTAAACTGCAAGTCTTTATAATGTGTAGATTTGGCGTATATCCTCGATTTGAGGTATCGAAAATACGCGGTTTTGCAAAATTAAGATTTGTTTTTTTAAATTATCTAGTTTCTACAAAATACGAAAATAAAACATAAAAAATTTAATGAAAAAAAAAACATTTTAATAAGAAGAATATTACCCTTATTAAGGAAATCGCTTCTGAGCATTTCTATGATTCGCCATCAGCGCCATCTACTAGAAGCTAGATGAACTAATTAAAACTTTCCCATTGACAAATGAAACCTTCTTCGCGGAGCGCTATGACATTTTGGTGCTAAGTGCAAGTACGAAATAAGTCTGTTTTCATCACAGGGGCGCGTTCATAGCTGCTGGTTGGTTGCTGATTGGTTGGTTGTTAGTGTGCGTGTCGTGTAAGTGTAAGTGAATCCTGTCTACGTGGCGGAACGTCAGTCGGGTCAGTCAAAGGATGTTCTCGTAATTAATTAAAAAGTTTGTTTAAAAATGAAAAAAAAATCTAGCGTGTTGACTTTTTTTCTAGCCTTAGATGTTTTCATATACATATTTACGCATGCACTTAAAATATTTGCAGTGAATTTAATAGGACCTTATATACACTGTATAAGGGACACTCGTAACATCAGAGAAGTATTGTTGTAGGTATGAAATGGTAGAAAATCTTACGTATTTAATACCGTTAAGAAAATAACAAAAAGTTTATTTTTTTGGATTTGGTCGTGCTAGGAAGCACACTTCCCAGCACGACCATCTTATCTCCAAGACCTATGTGATACTAAATATCAAGAAAGAGGTAATAAATAGTATAAATTCTAAGCTATTTCATGCCATAAGAAAATACGGGAGTATTATGTTTTTTTTCATGGTCGTGCTAGAAAGTATCCTTTCTAGCACGACCCTCTTATTTCCACTATCTAGGTGGTATAAAATACGGGGTCTGTGGTATAAAATAGTACGAATTCTAATCTATTTTATACCGTATCAACATATTCTAAAAGCTCATATGGTCATGCCAGGAAGTACGACATCTTTACGAAGCTTACCACCTAACTACCTATTTTAAATCTGTGCGTCTCTTAAAATATCAAGATCCATTGATTATGTACCTGCCTATCTAATTAGGTATGTAAATAAAGGGTAGGTACTGGAACGCTGCGTGACTACCTATACCTACCTACTCGTAAATAAGTAGGTAGGTATTGTTTACATACAATGTCAAAAGTCATTAACAATTGACCTGCTCCAGTATTTGTGAACATGTCTTTAATATTATGCGAAGCTGCACAATCAATAGAGTAGTTAGCCTCAATAGATATGTTCGCGATAGTAACAATAGCGTACAAGTTCCGTAGATAATTTGCTCATTATCGGAAGACAGATAGATAGAAATGCGCAGTCGAGCATGTAACTTTCTTTGTGCCTTTTATACTATGCCAGCACAGCACATCTATCTACTCATTTAAGGGGCCAACTTAAACTGGTTTTGGATACAAATACTAAGAAACAACCAGTATAAGTTGATCCCTTATAGATAGGTTCATGAACTGGCGATAGTACATTTGCGTAAAGACATGGGAGGTTTTTGTGCAGTGTTATCTTTATGGAAATTGCACTGCGACGACAAAAAGTCGACGAGAAAGAACTCTTGGCGATAAAACTAAATTGGCAATGAACCACAAAAGAAAGTTATAAACGGAAATGAAGCAGATGAAAAAAAACAAAGGACGTAAAGCAGTAATCCTGGATTCCAGGCTAAGGCCACAAGACATGAGTCAATCTTGAAACTAAATTAAACCTGAGAGTTCGTATAAATAAACCAGAATGAGGCAGCAATTTGGCGTTCCAACATTATTAAATCAGCTTAAGAAGATCTCTTGAATTCAAAGTTCAGCCTTTTGAGCAATGCTAAAGAAAATACTAGAGAATTAAGTTTTCGAATTCAAATTTTAAATACTTATTTCGAGTCTAACTAGCAGTGATCAGTAGCTACATATTCTTTGGAGTTGTGGCGTTTAAAGGACACTACACTTACTTGGTTAGAGTTGAGGCGGCTAGTGGACCACCGGCCGAAGCTGGTGGTGTGGGGAGACAGCTGCGGCGGCGGCGGTTGCTGCACGCCCCCAAGACTTCCCAGGGATGTGGTCTTCGAGTTGAGCCCGCTCCACCGCGTCGCCGATGACGATGCGTCAGACAGACGCTTGCGGAGCAAGAAACCCTCTCGGGGCGCTGGCGCATTTTTGTACCTGGAAAAGGAAATTATATATCTTGATGACTTTCTTTTATTAACGTTTGTTTGTATGTTTTATAACAATCTCATACAGTTGTCATATAGTCTCATATGTTTTATAACAATGTAAGGTGCAGTTTGTATTGCAGTCTGATTGGTAAGAGCGAAGCGAATACTAAATATAGCTACTCGCTGTTACGATACAATACCGAGATGGAAAATAAAAGGATAAGAGCTTCTCCTTTGAATTAAAACGGGCAGCGAAATTAGCAAATCCCTCGATCCTCACAAGGAATCCTTTTGCCCTTTTCACAGTGCCGTGGAAATAGGTCAATTACTTAGCGCTAACTTTGTTAAGGGTAAATGAAATCTCTTCTTCGTTATCGAGTCGACAGCGTTTTAAGTCGCAGAGTTCTGAAACAACACAATGTAAGTAGTTTGATTGACAGCCTCCGTGGTCTAACTGTATGAGTTTGGTCTCCAGATCCAGAGATTCCAAGTTCAATTCCTCGGCGTTGGTTTCTAGAAGGCGGTTTTTAAACTAAACAACCGTGTTAGAGGCGGCGTACTAAGCAAATATACGGGGTGGTACCGAATAACCCACTTTCCCGAAAACTGCTCGAACAGCAGATCTTTTTGTACGGGAGGTCAATTTTTTTTAGGCTTTAATTTTGGTCCTTAGTAAAAGTTCTTCAGTTTGACCTGTTTAGATTAGCGTTTTTGGTTTAGTGGGTAGTTCAGTACCACCTATACTATAACTTCTAGGCGGTTTAAAATAATGACAGTAGCCTTTATTGGGTCTTTCGTCGGCTTGGTGCCCCACACAAAAAAGAGTCGGATAGGTAGTTTAGAAGCGTATATTTTACTACACCAACAATATCGGTGATTCGGTAATCCAAACGGTAAACTGAAGTCCCTCGAAAACACTAAATTCCCAAGCTTTTTATCTTACAGTGGGAACTTCCTAAAGCTCAGACAAATAGACAAGTTTAATACCCAATAGTAAACAACAGCTGCAAGCAGTAATTAACTCTGTATCGGGACAAATTAACATACTGTCTGGTAGAAATTTACGACTGGCTGTGTTTGCTAGTCTAGTGTCTAAGTACAGACAGTTCAATGCTTTAGTAGGTACTAGGTAGCAAATATTACCCGACTGCAGACAGGGAGTAGGTAGACTTTCCTTTAGTAAGTATTGGTTGGTGACCTGTGATCAAGAAGCAATACCTATGGATGTGAGAGGATCTCAATTCACAAGTATAATAAAAATGCTATCCTATCATATCTCGTCAGATATTCAGGATAAAGAAAAGGATTCTTTATCTCGTTGTTATTATCATTGCTACGAAAGAACAAAGTAGATCGACCGAGAAGAGCAGTGCTCCGTCAAAATATTTGGTAAAATTGTGGTGGACATCCAGACATCTCACTTGCTTGATACTAGTAGATAGCGCAACTAAACTACCAACCATGATATAGAATGACTACACGAGGTTATCGGCATTAAGACTCTGGGGACACTAAATAGTAAATCGTCTTCAATCAATTGTAGAGTTCTTGTACTGTATAGACAGAGCGTCTGGCATCAAATAGAAAATACGTACATTTATCACGCCTATATCCCTTTCAGGGTAGGCAGAGCGTAAACGGCTTTGAAAACCGGCCATTTACACCACGTGTGACAAAAGTTAATAGTTAGCAAAGGGCTGTCAATAAAATTTATTCGGCGGGTAAGAGATCTCATCATCTTCCTGCCCTTATCCCAATTAGTTGGGGTCGGCGCAACACGTTTAGTTGAACACAAAATCGTGTTGCAAAGGATTTGGCTCAATTTTACGATCGGCCGCCTACCAGACGTCAACCCTCCTTGGGAATGCTTTTGTGGTGGATTAACCGCCACCATACGGTTAGCCCTGGCTGTTTGGGTCGGGTTTATCCCTCGGTCGCCTCTTACGACCCCCACGGGAAGAGAGGGGGTGGTGCTATTCTACGCTGCCGGCACCACACGGCGGGTAAGAGATCTATTCCATTTAATTTCTAAGTGACTTTTGTTTGATCGTAAATCGTAATGAAGGAAAGTAACGTAAACCTAGCCAACTAGGTTTAGAGCCATTTAAAATAAAATTAAGCTATCGCACAAGCAATTTGTAAGAGAAACGCAAAAGCTAATTGAAAACATTAAAATGAGCGGGTTTTGAACCTGCGACCACAACGATCCGTGCGCAGTGCGTCTGGTACTCTCTAGCCAACTGAGCTACTAATTTTTTTTCTCATCAGCTTTATCTCCCTGATAATTTCGTGTGATGCCGGATTAGACTAGCATCACCCCATATCTGAGTTGACGTGTGTTGCAATTTTAGGTGACAGGCTGATAACCTGTCACTATGGTGATACACAGCCTTCTGAATAACTCTCCAACTTTTGGCAGACGTGGTGTAAAGTTCAGTTTTGTACAGCCGTCTACACTCTGCCTACCCTGCAAGGGATATAAGCGTGATATTTGTTATCTCCCTGATCAATTTTCCAACAGGCATACCAACTGTGGTCTCACTTTATTATATAAACGCACAAAATGCAATAAAACCCAACAGAGAAGAATAAATTCAATTAGAAACTGTACGCACAAAAGGTAATACGCATACCCGCGTCGTCCCAGAATCTCGGATATTAAGGTTAGGTCACAATGTCACATACCGCAAGTCTAGCCTAACCAGCCTAACGCAATAAGGACGCGGTTAATTACCATAGGAGACCGCATCTTCCTAGTTCCACCCACGATCGTGAGAAACCAGATAATTGGTCTGGAGACACGTTACGTAATGGACAATGAGAAGGGTCTTGGTAAACTAACCGAAGGTCACGTTAGCATAAAATGATAGGATAAGAGAATACACTAGAAGAATTCGTCTTGTTTTGTAGAGCGTATTACCATGGGAAAATATCTTTACTTATTTTCACAGGTAAAAAGATTATAGCGGGCGAAACTGCTAAGTGGGTATAGGTATCAGACAAAAATAAAAGATATATAGCTAAAAGGTAATTGCTATAGTCAAGGTCGCAAAATTATACAAATTCCTGTGAACTTTTTCCATTTATCTAATAGCGAGCAGCTTAGTTCCAAATTATAGCTATACATACCTACACATTGTACACTAAAACGAAGACAAAACTAGACAATTACAATTATTTATGACTCTACAAAATAAAGCTGTAAAAGAAAGTACAACTTAAAATACCTGGAAATGATTGGGAAGTAAACCAAACCTAAGGGTTTTTACGTTACAATGCTATACATTGCATTACAGAGATGAAATGTGGAAATGGGCCAAGGTCAATATTGATTTGAAGTGAACAAGGTAAGCTCGTTACAGAAGTAAAGTGAAATTATACGAATTTCATTTGGTAAAACAAAAGCGTAAGCTGACAAAATCTAGAGCTACAGTTGAAAACATTTTGAAGCCAATGGTAAAGTATCGATCGATCTAGTAAAATTTGGAGTTGTTTGTTTCGCTGTTATGAATTAACAAAGTTTTGACATCTTGTTAGGGGGAAAGAGAATTGGACGTGAAGGCAGAATTAACGCTCTCGGAAATGGTTTTAAACTAAAATCGCCAGCGACGAAATTTGGAGACTTTAAGCTACAGCTGTTAACGTAGGTATCCAAGTAATTTCTATGCTGGTATTAGTGTATAATCTACAAAGTTTGATCCACGAAATAGTCCCACAGATGCAGTGATGTCATTCAAAACGAAATCAGTCATCGCGTGGAGTTAATTACACTTTCCACACTGTATTAAGTTTGGCATAAGGCATATGCTTTCAGCTCTTTTTTCTCTGCGGTTTTTCTTTCATGCCACACTAAGATACAAAAATAAGAAGAATAAAAATGGCCACTCACCATTCCGGCACATTGAGCTTCTGTAAGGACCTCTGGACTCGCAACTCGTGCTCGGACAGCACGCGGTCCGAATTCTTCTGCAACTCGTTCTCAGGAGGCTGCAACAAAACAACAAACACCATATAACTATCTACCAATAGAAAAATACATAACACGTAAGATAATAAGCACTAGAACTACCCACCTACATAAGTGATGCCAACTTGGTGACTGAGATTTTAGAAATGGGTGAGAAGCAGACAGATAAAGAAATATGCCGAGATATAAGAATAACATTTATTTTACTGCTTACACACTACAATAAATAATAGCAAAGGAAAGATTATAGTTCATAAAATCTAGAGACTAAAGGGAAGTTACACTAATTACCGATTCGTCTACAGGCGCTAAACGATAAAATGATCCACAAAACGAAACGTCCGATTTAGCGTTCTTACTCGCGTAATCACTTTCGATATTTTCACCGTCAAAGTCTTTCATCGATGACGAATCAGTCATTCCATTGTTGAGTTTTAAAGTTTGGTAAATTTTATAAACAGCGAAACGGGCGTATTCAATTTCGTCGTCGTCGTCTTCAGTGAAATCTAAAACAATGTCGTCTGGACAGTGCGACTGGCTCACGATTTCTTCCATAGCGTCCGCCGACTCGGCTCTTTGCAAGATGTCGTCCAATCCACAATCATCGACAATTTCTGACCACGATGGAACGTTTTCGGAAAAATCACTTTGCGTTACTCCATAAAATTTATCTGAAAAATTACTGCTTTCTGTAACACAGCTCTGAGGGCATCTGTCCAGTACATCACTGATTCCATAAATTGTTTCATTCCATGTTGCACAGTCTTCGATATCGCTTTTAATAGAGTTTGAATTGAAGGTTACATTTTTCTTCTTACGAAGTGTAGATGTTGCAGGCACTAAGCTTGGACCTTGATCAATCTGTAACATTTTTCCCTTTTCAAAGTCATCATAGTCGGGCAACTCTATGTCGTTCATTTCTTCAGGAGTAACAATAATTTGTGGGGTAATAATAGAGTAATTATCATTTGTTTCAATATTTTCCTCCAAATCCTCCAACGGCGGTGGTGGAACACTTTCTATCAAACGGTTGAAAAATGCACGAATCCTTTCGTCGTTGTTGGTATTACGTAATTCTTCCTGTGATGCAGATACTTTTTCGTTTTCCACGAGAGATGTTACCCTTCTTGAGACATTGAGAGAAGGATTACTGTTTGCAGGATTAAGACTGCCGACTGAGTGTCGCCTGCTCTCGTCAAATTTTCTTATAGAGATCTTCGATTTCCACTCGCGGTGCTTGTAAAGGAATCCACGAACGCTTAGGGAGTTTTCTTCTTCCGATTCACTTCTGGGTATTTCTGGATATTTTGCATAGTAGTGGTCCCTCGACAAAGGCTTCGCGTACACGTGTTCCGGTTTAACCTCATCAAAGGGTTCCAAGTCTTCAGTGATCCACATGTTATCCAAGCAGTACCAAAATCCATTTCTGGAAAGGACCTCTTCCGTTGTCAGAAGAACTATGGACACCATTTTCACTAAGATGTTACCAGTACAAAACGTCGTATGCAAATGAAATACTGGCAAATTGTTTTGATAAAGAAAACTAGCAAAGTGTAAATATTGTTGCTTGTTTGTTTGTAAGTTCGAAGTTGTAAATGTAATTAGCTAATGGAGGTTTTATACCTCTAATGAGCTTTTGTCAAAGCTTTCGATCATTGTAGTAACTAATTTGTTTACATATTTTTTTGGGAGAACCAGGGAAACTATTGTTGAAGAGTGATTCATTGATGCAAAAATACAATTAATAAAGAGGTCAGAAATGATCTTTCTTTTTGTGTTTTACCTAATATGAAACGAGAGATGAGATTACAACTTTTAAGTTTACGGATACCTGTTAGTTTTGACTCACCCTGACGTCGGAGGAGGCGAGTAGCGCACAAGGCCCAAGTAGTCCTACGCTTTCCCAGCAAGTCATGTCCACGACTGCGTCCGCTGCAAGGTGCACACTGCACCCTACGCGCGCAACCCGCTTCTATTGCACTCAGTTGCACCAGCAACTCCGTAATCCCACATTACGTAAGTTCGCATATCACACTCACCGATTGAATTAAAACAAATAAAGCGGCTACACAGAAAGCTAGATAGTACTCCAGAGAAAGCAAGCTGCAATATCGAAGCGGAAAGCGTTTGCCAATCAAATCAGCATAACGTTGCTTATTGAACGTGAAAATCCAATTACAAGACTGAACCGGAGCGACCGTGGGGCTTCAGAGCTTAAGGTCGCTCTGCGGGCTCGGGGCTGCGCTGGGGCCCCGGCGAGGTCGGGCATGCGGCCTGGTGGTTGTCTCGCGCGCCACTGCGGCACTCCGCACCGTGTGCATCGGGAGCACGCGCTGCGCCGCCCTCTCCCGCCAGACTGAACTGAGGCGCGGCGCGTGGCCTTGGAATTAGCGCATGCGTCCTCAAAACGCCCTTACTAATGTCTCCGCCTCAACAATGTGCCTATTGTGACTAGGACTACACGTTGCTTGTCGCCTTTCTTTGGCTTTCAGGAGTGCAGCACTAAGGACCTTTTCAGACTTTGAGGACTTCACTGTGCAAGCTCTATTGCATGGCGTCAGTCAGCCTAATAGAGCAACTCATTGTCACTCCTGCCTCAACTATATACGAAGACACAGTGAATTTAATAAAAGAGCAATAAAGTTTTTGGAATTTAGAGCCTAAATGTAGTCGAGGTTATATCGTATCCATCACACTTCCAAGTTGAGCATTCTAAGAAGTAGTGCACAAGAAATGGGTGTGGCGTTGCGTGACAATACCATAGGTGTTTGACCTCGGGTGAACTTACCACTTTGATTTAAATATTTAAAGAGTTCAAGCCTACACTTTAGCCTACAACTGGGTCATGCAAGCTAATTTTAAACAGTGCAAATTCACTTTCAATTTCATGTCCTCCGACTTCGACCTACATCACGCGCCGTTTGTTGTCATTTAGACCACAGCTGACTTTGACATTGGCGAAAAAGTTTCCTTTCTATTGTGGTCCTCGTAACTTTTTGCTATCGATTGATTTTATAGTTTTTCACTCACTGGTAAAAGTGGTAAAAATGCTGTGCTGAGGTCTGAGGAAGAGTCAAAGATGGAGAAAGCTTACCAAAAAGACATCGGATATTCCACATAAAACAATGAGTTTGCAAAAACACCAGCTTCGAAGGAACTTGTATTGCTTCCTTAGTTTCTTAACAAATGTCCTTTTCATTAGCAAGGCAGAACCCTGAAGACTCACTGACTACAAGGGTCAAATATTGCCAATAGAGTTAAGATATTCCATTATATGGGGGCGCTACGTGCTCACCCGTCGTGAATGCGTACCTGCCTCGACCTGAATTACTATGCATGAGCAGGCAGGTTCTATAATTATTTAAGAATTTTTAGACAACAACTCGAGGCACCACTTAGCCATTTTCGTACTTGACATCATAAGAAAGGAAAATGCTTTTGATCTTTGCTTGAAAGCAATAATTGCCGTTTTTGATCTCAACCCTGAATTCCTGTTACAGTTATGTAGGGACTATTATTAATACCGTGTCCCAGTCTACCCTTATCAAGTTGACGTCAATCTCGACAAAGGGTAATAAAATGAGGGACGTTAATGGAAACATGAGAAGATATTCAATATTAAATGAAGAGTTACGTAGCTCGTACCTATGTTATACGAGCATAGATTTGTAGCCGTTCCTGAAAAGGGTAGGTGCCTTTATTATTTTGTTCTATGTTTGTTATTTTTTCGGGGTTTCTTATATAATTTTTATAATCCTTATGTTTATTGGGAGGGAGCAAACAATCCAAAAAATAGCAGATGAGAGTAAAAACTTCACTGCGCTCGCTAATCCGCGTGCCAATTGTGGTGAGTATGGCAATAGTTGAGTTGGGCCCATGTCCAGCAGTGGACTGTTATGGCTGTAGAAAAAGGGAGTAAACAAGTGGTAAGGTAAGGAGATCGGCAGAAAAAAAGTAATTATAATTATAATCTGAGATAGGATGATCAACATAATCTGCGATAGGATGATCATGTGTCGGAGATGCTTTGCAGGTGTATAAAATTGCTTCTCCGTCGAAGGTGTTCGGTGACGTAAATTGTGAACGCCACAGGCTACATCAGGCCACATTTTACAGCATGCAATTCGAAAATTACTCGTTCATGCGAAAATATTGGATCGGAGTATCAGATTTGAAGTTGGCCATGCGGAAAAATGGTGAGCCTGTTGTAAACAGAATATTTTTACGTCAGCACGTATTGATTGAAATATAACTAAACAACTTTCCGAAAAGATTGATTCGCGGTTCGAATAGGTAGGTACTTTCTTCCGAGAAAAGTGTTTGTGAAAACGTGTGCAAAGGAAATTCTCTTCTATTAATTTTCCTTTTGAATCCTTCACTGAAAATTTCATCTCCTTACCGACACATAATTTCATTCCTAAAGGAAAAAGCAGTCTTTGAGAACCTTTAGAGCATTTTCAAAAGCACTTGGCAGTCTTTTATACCATTCAAAGAGTCCTTATGACCTTTTGAGGACTGTAAACAGTTCTATTGAATAGGTTCTGCAAAAGGTGTTGATTAAAATTTATTCCATTTCTCGGTATAAAAATTGTATTTCACTTTGTATAGAGAAATTTTCTAGCAATGCTATTCAAGAAAATCAAGATGATTTCTATAGAAAACTACTCGTCTCGGGACAAACGTCCGGTGGTTGGCGGCCCCTTTTAAAAATCGCAATATCCTGCCCTTTTCATGACCTATTTTATGAAAATGACAGCGCTATTCTACCCCATTCATCGACACCTGATACCTTTCCAATACGAACTACCTACCTACGCGTTGACATTCAGCCTGGGAAGTGGTCAGGCCTCATTCTTCTAATGGCAAAGTTCACAGCTTAAAGGACCGGGAATTTGATCTCCTAATCGATAAGATTGTTACCAGGAGCTGAGAAATCGAAGGAAGCTAACCCTACCTAATCCAATAGGTTGTGGTTTTGTTACGAAAACAGCGAAAAAAAAAAGTGCGCATTCTCACGCTTAAAACTAGATACTCAGTTTATGGCAAGTACAGTTACATAATACGCATTTGTAGGTAGCGCGGTACCGGTGACATAATACTCGCGAGCATCCCTTTATTCGCGTTTGTTCCATCATGGAACGACAACATTTTACTTCTATAAGTAGAAGACCATCATTAATACAGGTACCTTACAGGATCAGATAATTACTGTTCGCAAGATCTACAATGCCACTGAATTAAAAAGTAGAGTCAATAAATTTTGTAGAATCAGCTTGCCAGGTGGAAAGCAAGCAGGTTGCCAAAAAGTTTACACATTTTGTGTCAGTCATTGAGATCCAGTGGCGAAACCCAACTTAAAATTATGATTTTGCCACAAACTCACAAGAGGGTGACACAATTCTCGTTCATAATCTAACTAAAGCCGGTTTTATAATAACGACGATCCGCAGAACCGCAGCGCAATAGAAAGCCGACAAACAAATAATATTTTCCATGAGCACCGAGCATAGATTGCATAACAAAGGTGTAAATGTAAACGTGTGAGCCAGTGACACAATTACTGCTCGCGCTGCTCGTGCGAAGTCGCATCCACTCGCCAATGCGCTCGCCAATTAGCCAGTGACAATGCCCATTAGGGACATAGTGCTAATTGTGGGCATTATCACAGTGCATAACAAGGCCTGGTGTAATAGGGAGGGAAATAGGACGGGAATAAAAAAATAGAGGAGGATTTTGGTAATTTTGTTGCTATTAATCATTAGTTTGTCAATGCGCTCGCAAAAAAGCCGGTGACAATGGCCATATCACAGTACATAACAAGCCCTAAGACTGTAATGAGGAGTAAAACAGGGAACAAAATAGGATGAGAGTAAAAGAATAGCATTTGTTGCTTTTAATTGAAGTTTGTCAATGCGCTCGCATTAGTCGGTGTCAATGCCCAAATAAGGGACACAGTGCTAATTGTGGGGATTATCACAGTGCATAACAAGCCCTGGACGGTGTAAATTGTAATCGGGAATGAATAAGGGAATGAAATAGGATGAGAACATAATAATAGAGCAGGATTTTGAGCATTTGTTGCTATTCATCAAAGTTTGTCAATGCGCTCGCCAATTAGCCGGCGGCAATGGTCATTGTCATAGTGCATAACAAGGCCAGGTATAATAGGGATTGAAATGGCGAATTAGGATGGATTAGGATTTTCTGATCAATGGTACTTTATTTCACAAAGGATGTAAATGGGAATTCTCATAATACCACAAATGAATCTATTTAACGACATAATAACTGTCGCTATTTCTTTAGCAAATGAAGTAATATACATATAAACATAGAAAAATAACAGACTTAACCCATCGTTATGTCAAGTCGTTATACCGGGAGTAACAGAAAGGGTATAACAAGCCGAAAGGAGGTCAAGGTACTCATGAAACTGAACAACTTTCCCCATGAAACATGGGTCGATATATGAAAAAAATATTTGGACCTCCCATACAAAATCGCAGATCAGCTGATTGATTTACTCTGAGAGGTCCAAATTTTTTTCATATTTCGTCCCATGTTCCATGGGGAAAGTTGTTCAGTTTCATGAGTA
The DNA here is from genome assembly GCA_024500475.1 of Phthorimaea operculella. Taxonomy (NCBI): domain Eukaryota; kingdom Metazoa; phylum Arthropoda; class Insecta; order Lepidoptera; family Gelechiidae; genus Phthorimaea; species Phthorimaea operculella. The sequence goes on along the minus strand of JANFCV010000186.1, from coordinate 521,615 downwards.
CCTTGACCTCCTTTCGGCTTGTTATACCCTTTCTGTTACTCCCGGTAGATAGATAAGTAGATAAAAAATGTGAGGTCTGAAAACCATACAAATAACATAATAGATCTGATAAAGAAAGCTAAACTATTGCTAAAGAACACAAAAAGTAATTTCCGGTACAGATGCTCTGAAACCTAATTTGCAGAGTTTGTTGGCTGACACTGTTTTGAAATAGTGGCCCGAGTTTGGTACCCTGCGGTACGCCACCGCTGCGGTTTTGTGACTCAACTGTCATTTGAGATTTATGAAATGTATCTGCATAGTAATATTTTGAAGCGATTAAAGCTGCTACCATGAGTTTATTATTACAATTTAGGGTATTGACATTATTTTACTATGTATAATAATCATGAAAGATTAATCGTGAACTGTTATGTAGTTATGTTTAACCAACCATTTATTTTAAATTTCTAGTTGGTAATTAATGTGATATCATCGCATCGATCGAAAACTTGCGGAAAATTCCGCCTGTTCCACCTATCCCTACTGGCCTATCCCCCCTAGTAGGGAAGAGCGGAATTTTTTTCCTTTCTCGATCGTAGAATGTTGTTTGACACAAATAAATGCTCGATGCTCATAGTTTTTTCAGTTGTTGAAATATGACAACTTGGAATCAAATCATGTGTTTAATAATATAATACCTAGGTACTTGCCAACTCAAAATTTTATTAAGGCTGGATTTGAGTGTAAATGGATTAGATATTCAGATTAGTGTGGATCCGAAGCAAACAGAGATAAATGAGGCTCCATTTTTTTAAATATTTTTAAAGCATATTTTTCCGATTGAAGATCAGATAAGACGTAGAAGAGACAGAATCAATATGCAAGAGGTCATTCAGAATCTCCCACATAACGACAGCAAATAAGAACTCACAGAGGGCGCAAATAAAAGAATTATGTAAATTACTGAAACGCCCCGTCCTATCTACAAAGTTCAGTACACGCCAGCATTTGCCCTGGCTTGCTTCCAATTTTCCCCGTCCGATGCACTTTTCGCATTTATTTACATTTATTACCTACCTACTCTGTTGACAGCCCTTTTAGTCCAAGGAATGTAATAAAAAGTAAAAAATACGGCGTTCGTAAAAATACTCACGATATTTTCGGTGAAATTTTGCTTGATTGATTCAATTTTCTATCTAAATCACATATCTACACACAAAAGCTTTGAACCATATCTCTCGTATTGAAATGAAAGAATTCTATTTCATGAAAGTATACAGGGAAGACATTGAAATGTATTTATACCTTTTCTTATTGGAAGTTGTTCAGTTCAATCCTATCAGTATCCGGGAACTATCCCTTACACCCGTTTATTATTTTTTAGATTCCGCCGATTTTTTCTGGCATAACCCTGTGAATGAATAGGCGACTGACCGATCTTTCTTACTGTACACTGCCAATAATATGTACTTAATATCTTTCCCATTTTATTTATGTAACATTCCGCTATATAAAGTTTGGCATTGAACGATGAAATGATGAGGGTCGAAGTCCCTCGGTGATCAGCATCATAACTTTGCTTGACACTATCTTCGGAGTCAGCTCTTCAGTGACGCGGGTCAAACTTTTTCATAAGCTTTGTAAATATTATTTTGCTTCACTCTTATCTCATCATTTTTGAAACTGAGAACATATAGGGTTGATTTCCGTAGCCTCTGTAACCAATATGCTACGGATTGTTGTTACTGAAACTATAACAAAAAAAAAAATAGATAATAAGATCAAAACACGCTAGTTTATATATATAAATGAAATCCCACCCAAAACATAAATGTGAAAGGCTGCCAAGTTCGATAATATTGGAATGCTTCGCCTATAAAAGAAGTGAGATCTAAATAAGTACCAAGTTCCATACACAGACCTCAGTTAAAAATAGTTACAGGAATGCACACTTGATTTTTCGCAGTTTGGAAATAAGAATCTACTTTCCAAGTTCCATACACAGACCTCAGTTAAAAATAGTTACAGGAATGCACACTTGATTTTTCGCAGTTTGGAAATAAGAATCTACTTTCCAAACTGCGGAAAATCAAGTGTGCATTCCTGTAACTATTTTTAACTGAGGTCTGTGTATGGAACTTGGTACTTATTTAGATCTCACTTCTTTTATAGGCGAAGCATTCCAATATTATCGAACTTGGCAGCCTTTCACATTTATGTTTTGGGTGGGATTTCATTTATTTTTGTAAGGTTTTTTTTCTTTTTTTTTCTTATGATTAAGTTAGTTAAGGAAATATCTCATTTATACTTTACTTTGACTAAATACAAACCTTCGTAACGAATTTTAGGTCAGTACGACGATTGGAAGATATAGATAAATTTTTTGTTTTAGTTCCTTAGGGGTATGAATTTACACCTTCATTATTTTTAAAACCGACTCACACTTAGCCATTTTCAGATTTTTTCCTTTACCTTGACCTAAAGACCTACCTCCATGCCAAATTTCAAGTCAATACGACCATTGGAAGTGGTCTAGGTTTTTGATGAGTGAGTGAGTCAGTCAGTCAGTGAGTGTATAGTAAAAATTGCGATTTTCTGACGTCAATATCTCAAGACCTACAATAGGTACATTAATGAAATTTTGTATATTAGATAAGTAAGTAGATCTCGACAGATACTAGAAATTTCATATGCGTAGATAAAATAGATTTTGAGTTATAGGAGGGTCGAACTTGGCCCGAAATGGTTCGTGTAATATAACCCACGGCCGGTGTGTCGCTTTTTTTGCTCGAACTTGGCGGACACACTGCCGTGTGTCTAGATAAGTCTATGATCAAAACTTTGGTCTGTAACACTCGTGTAGTTTAAAGTTCATTTATTTTTGACAGAAAATCCTGCAGATAATTTGTAAACCTACTTATAAATAGTAGGTACAACCACTATAAATTGGGTCATTTACAAGATTTTTCTAGAGATTTTTCCATTGAGAACGCCTGTAGGTACAAATCTCAGGTACACACACACACACACACACACACACACACACACACATTATAGTGTGTAACGTGTGCAGTACCTAACTAACAAATGAGCCATCTGTTTAGGCAGTGTTCATGGTGCTAGGTAGATAAAGCATTGTAAAAAACAAAAAAACAAGTCAGTGTCTGCAACCGTGTACTGCCTACTTTGCTTTATCATTTCCGTGGCTGCAGACTATTTAAACTTGCATGCGGCTTATCACGCTAAGGGGCCGAAATATCTATATATTGGGAATTTCGAATCAAATTTTGGTAACTAACTCTATAACCTTCCATACTAAACACAGAGTCCAGATTATGTGAATAAAGTATGTATTTACCTGTTCATGTAAGTCCATAATTCACTTTCCCTAGAACAGTACTAAACCTGCCACTCTTGAACCATGATTGCGACTGAATATAACAGGTTGTTCCACCAGGAATATACAAGAATAGAATAACCATGAAAACAAATTAAAAGGACGCATTCATACATAGAGCGAACTAGACCTGGAAACATCTGTTTCCACGCTTATCATGTCAGCTCAAAAATGGCTGTCCACGGCAATCAGTCATCGTTATCTGTGGTTAGTCTATAGACGACAAATGGACTATCGTCGGGGCCAATTTAATCCAATTTGTGTGGTGCCGGTGCCCCCGCTGCATCCACTTAGGAAGATTGGCCCCTGGCTACTGGCAGATATCCCTATGAGACTATCCTGACAGTATCCATTGCGGAGTCTAGGAGACATGTGAGGATCAAGCGGCTATGGACAGCAGCAGTGTAATCTCGCCAGTAGGAAATGCTGATAGGATTATGTCTCTGGTGCTTTTAATCAAGTTTGTTTCATGCCTCACAGGAAGGGATCTCTCGAATTTATTAAGTTAGTGTGCGATGAAGCATAAATGAGATTTAGTACACCGTCCATTTCCCTATCGAAGTTTAGGTATCTCGGATACAGTCTATGAAAAATGCTTTCAGTCCACAAACCTTAACAATAAACTTTTAAGCTTAAATGAAATATAGATTTTAGGTAAATAACATTGTTTCTAATACAAATACTCGATGACACAACAGCTGCCAAGAACTTCTTTAGATGAACTTATGAGCTTAACGAGCCCATCTGTCGTCTCAAAGTAGGCAATTAAAAGTTTACTGTAAACATTGTCTTAAAATATTAAGTGGGCACGTAATAGAACTAAAGTTAAAATCCTCCTTTTGGATACATTGATGCTCTATATGACCATTATTTGAACGCCTTTCTTTAAAACCATTAATGTATTTCATACTTCATAAATGCTGGCGCTAAGTGGATACGTTTTTTAGTTCGTTTTAAGGCGAAGGACGAAAATAAACTTCACTAAGACGTTTATAGCCAAGAGCTGCGGTAGGTAACTGAAGAATGTTGAAACGTGATCAGATTCAGCTTTATAATTATAGCGGTAGAGAAAGAAAAACAATGGATTTCTTGGGATCTGTTACAATTGCCGACATATATACTCAACTACTAAGTAATCTTTTCTTTAGTAGGTAGGTACGGATAAAAACACGGCATGGAAAATGTAAGGAAACTAGATAATCTTATGCCCTCTTTCGCATAAACAAAGACGGATGTTTATAAATATTTTCCGATTTTCAATACTTACAAATTCTCTGAGTAAATAAACTATGTTGACCTATTTGTTTAAAACATGTTCTGTAAACAATTACCTGCCTGACTCACGTACGTAAATCCGTAGAATATTTACACTAAAGTTTATTACTCAGCGACCTCTTTGCGTCGGATAAAATATGGACGCCTATAAAACAGGGACGCGTTATTCGCCGGCGGATATTTCTGGGAATATCTGGAATTTTCTGGATAAATGCATTCCTTGGCAAGCTATTGCATCGCAACCTGAAAACTGGTTACTGGACATCTGACCGAGGTTGGGTTATTTTCGAGATCCGATTTTGCAGGAGTGATTTTGACGAAGTCTTGCATAAAGTTTCTACTGCACTTTACCAGTAAGCTGTAGATTTAAATTTTTTGTCTTTGCTTACTTACTATGTTACAGGGGACAGACTAAGACAGACGAAAGAATCTCGCAAGATTGTGCGATAAGATATTATTATTATCAAAATCGGATCGCTACAGAAATCGCAAAAAACTTCGCCACTTCCATCCAATTTCCTTTTATCAAAAATTTTCTTACCGCAAGAGAAACATATCCTCACAAATAAAACGAATTGAGATATTCTGCTGCTATAGGTACCTCAATATCTAGGTCTTCACATATCACGTCCTCAGCCGACTTCCCCGTAAAATGAGCATGAAAGAACCAGGATTGAGTCCTTTCAGCCTGTATGAAAGGGGCAAGCTGGGATGAATAGCTAATGCCGCGAGCTTGTAGCTTTCAGGACCCAAGCTGCTCCAGTTTCAGCTTGAATACTTGAAAATGATATTTTTCATTTATATTTCTAAAGTAAGAACTGTACTATGTTAAAAGAAAAACAAAAATATATAAAAGTTTTCAATGAGGATTTTCGAAAATGTTAAACGAAATCTTAGGTTTTGTATAGGTAGTAGGTTTGGGATATGAGTATGACAAACGCTCTGAAAATCTTTAACTTCATACCTATTAACAATCTATTCACTATGTCTCAAAGGTCGTTGTTGATTTCCTTTGACGTTTTTTTCGTAAAACGTTCATCGATAAAATCTTTAACGTCATATTCAAACAATCAACAATATCATCTGAAACCAAAATGATTAATATAATAAGCAAGCAGGTGTATTAAAAAAACAGAAACTCGACAGCGGTAATTTCAAAGTTGTATTTTGCGATAAAAAACCGCCTTTGAATTCATGAATTTTTAAGATAGAAAAACGTAACCCATAACCCTCCTGAGGCAGTCGGTCGGGTAAAAAACTCTGTTTATGGAAGCGTTCCTTCTAATAGGAATACTTGAACAGGTTAAAGCCTTCGTTAAAAATTCTCAGAACTTCTCAAGTAAGTAACTATCAAGAGTAAGGTAACCGTCCCAGTATCCGTCACATTTTGAATGTTGAGGTCTTTAGACCGCTACTATAAGTAAGGGAATAAAGCTTTGGGAAAAAGAAGTATGAGAAACTATACAGAATTTATTCTAGTTTGCGAATTAATTATCGTATTTAAGTTTTATAAACAATAAATAATTAAAAATTATGCCGAAATGAAAAATGGGCGATTTGTACCAGTATCCGTCACATTTGTCCCAATACTCGTCAAGATGACCCAGTACTCGACAGTGTACCGCTCTGAGTCTCCGAAAAGCGTACTCCCTAAGAAAAAGTCGTATTTTCAATGGTACCGACTTACTAGACATGCTTTATCTAAACGAATGAACTTCCTCTTTTATTTTTTTACTTCCTCTTTTATGTCCTTGCACGTTAAGTTCTAAAATGTCCACATTTTTACCCGCAGTCGTACCAAGAAGCTCAATGTGTTTGGGGTAATAGAATGTTTGTGTGTGTTTATGCTAATCCATTTATTTGTAAAACCACTGATTTGATTTTGATGCGGCTTTCAGTGATGGATTTGAATTTTGTTAGTGCATGTTTTTAGATAGATATTCCGCCAACAACTCATCAGAAGGCGTGGCAGTAAAGTAACCCTTTGTATCCAAAATATCTGGTCTGATAGTAATACTTTTCTCGATAAAGGGTTTGAATTCAGGTGACACAAACTGCACTGTAATGGACAGGGGACAGTTGCATTGTCTGTGGTAGATCTTGTGACATTATCGACATAATAAATAAACAGTGTTCTTTAGGCGTCTAACCAACACCTAAGTTTTTAGACGAAATGCAAAATGTTCGGGAGGCCAGCTTTCAATTCCTGTTGGGGTACTTACAAGATTGATATTTATCGCTGTGTGAATTTGTTTCCAGATTGGCAAAGACATTGTGGGCTTAGTAACCTGATAAAAAAATATTTAAAACATAGGTCTACTACTTACTTAACTAGTAGTAGATGATTGAAACTCTTACAGCAGTTATGTCTTTTGTCGAATCGGCGTCCCACATGACAGAAGAACTGAGTCTTATATAAAAGGATTTCTGCATCTCTTTAACCTTTTAACCGCCGCGCATAATCTAAAAAAAATGTGCCCCTACCGCCGTGGTCAGTTTTTGTTCAAATTCGCTAGTGATGTCAACGACATCCACGATAATGCTAAAATACACGCTTCTGAGTAGAAATATTTGAATTTCCTTGCTAAAATAAATATTTGATTAGAATACTATATAATTTTTAATACCTATATAGGAAGTTTGATGATAAAAAAAAGCTAAATGTACCAGAAAATAATTTTGACAATATCATCAACTCATATTAAAACATCGACTGTTTGGAATCCCTATTGACGGATATACACGACTCCGGCGGTGGAACTCCGAACATGTTTTTAACAACTAGTGATGGACAGCACAGAATTCAAGAGGCTGCCCACACAAAAATCGACGTCCATTGGAAGCATCGGACGATCGTCTGAAGCTAATTTGAACTTTCGTTCGATGCGAATTCGTGCGTCAATAATGATCGCAGGAATAAGGAGGCATATATTTTGACATAATGAAAAACACACATAACACACAAGCACGCACGCCCGGACGTACATATAAAATGGGAACCTACATTTAAAAAAACAATTCTCGACCATGATTTTTATTACAACAAAAACTTTTCTCAAAATATAAAACCATCGACAACTTTTTATCAATATACCCACCCTAGTCCGGCGCTTTACGCGCTTATGACGTCACAAGCGGTCGGATATATACGACTCCGGCGCTGACGCTTCAAGCAATTTTCAAATGATTAGTGCTGTGCAATATATGGACATACTGACCTTTGATGATGATCTTTCCGGCCGGTTTCGGCCATGGCGACCACTTCTACTCCTAATCAAGACGGCGCTGATGCGCTCGTAGGTGGCTATTGTAGCCTATTTTGGCAGTAAACTCCCGTGCACAGTGTGGGCACGTGAGTTTGCCATTGATATAATTGTAGTTAATGGCAGCGGGAGGACGGGCCTTCAGTTCATCGCGTTTAGCGTCAAGGTCTGCTTTACGCTGCTCCTCGAAGTCGCGGATTCGCCTCTTTACAAGACCGCGCCATTCTGGCCGTTGTGCTGCCAAAACCTCAAATTGAGAGGGTTCGATATTGCATCTTTTCATGTGTCTCTTCTGAACATCTTTAAATCGGAGGAGTTGACCGCCATGCTTTCGCTTGCCCTCCTCTAGCTCAGAATAGAAGATGCGCTTTGCCACTCGCTCATCCGCCATCCGGGATACGTGACCGCACCACCGAAGCTGTCGACGCATTAAGTAGGCTTCAATGCCACCAACATTGGCTCGTCTTAGAACTTCGGTGTTTCGCACTCGGTCGGACCATCTGATCTTCATGATGGTGCGAAGGCATTTGAGGTGGAATCGATCCAAAGTGCGTATGTGGTGACGATACACACACCAGGTCTCGGAAGAGTACAGAAGGTTTGGCAGCACAATCGCCATATATACAGATATTTTTGTGGCTAGTTTAAGGTCGTGCGAGCAGAAAACCTTGGAACGCAGCTTCCCAAATGCTGCAGCTGCAGCACTGATTCTGCTATTGATCTCAGCATCAAGGTCACACTTAGCTGTAATAGTGTTCCCCAGATATCGGAACTTGTCAACCTGTTTCAACATATCTTCACCAAGCTTAATTGTCAGTGTCTCACGACCTTGTGTATCCAAGGACATCACTTCCGTCTTTTGACACTAATCTTAAGGCCGAATTTGCAGCATGCTTGGTGAAAAACGGTCATCAGTTGTTGTAGGCCTTCTGGGGATTCTGCAAGAAAGCACAAGTCATCGGCATACATAATTTCAGTAATAAGTGCATGCGAGACTTTGGTGCGCGCCTTAAGTCTAGCCAAATTGAAAAGACTGCCATCAGTGCGGAAGCGGATGCGGACTCCTTCGGAGACAGTATTTAGGACCTCCTTGACTACTACCGCAAAGTATAAGGCGAACAGTGTGGGCGCTAGAACGCACCCTTGTTTCACCCCACAGGTGACGGGAAAAAATCAGACTGTTCACCGTCTACAGAGACGCAGCACTGCATATTGTCATGCAGGAGTCTCAGGAGGCGCACAAACTTCTCCGTGCACCCCAGTTTTCCTAGCACCATCCAGAGAGCCTCACGAGGCACACTGTCGAACGCTTTCTCCAGGTCAACAAAGCAGAGGTACAACTGACGACCTTGTTCTCTGCTTTTTTCCTGCAGTTGACGTACCGAGAAAATAGCTTCACATGTGCCTCGGTCAGGTCGGAAGCCAAACTGGGTTTCGGGCAGAATCTTTTCTGATAAGTCCTTCAAGCGGTTTAATAGGACTCTTGCAAAGGCCTTTCCGGGGACCGATAATAACGAAATACCGCGGTACGAGTTGCAGTCAGAACGGTCACCTTTGTTCTTGTAGAGGGCATTAATGCGAGACACTTTAAAATCGTCCGGGACTCGCTCCTTCTCCCACATTCGAACAAAAAGTTTCCATACCATCGAGTGCAGCTCCGCACCGCCATATTTAAGTATTTCGCCTGGTATAAGGTCAATGCCAACCGCCCGTTTATTATGCTGCTGTCTAATGGCAGTAACAACCTCATCACACGACAGGGGCTCGTCCAGCTCGGTGGCTAGGGGGAGTTGAGGTAATAAACTGATGTGATGCAGGTTAGCTGATCGATCTACGTTAAGCAGATCGTTAAAATGTTCAGCCCACCGTTTGAGCACATCCTCTTTGCTGGTCAAGAGTTGCGAGCCATCCAGAGACCTCAAAGGCACTTTTGCTCTATGGGGCGTACCTGTCAGTTTACGCACCTCGCAGTAGAACTCCCCAAGCTGGTTTGTATCGGCAAGCCACTGCATCTGACAAGCTTTTTCCTGCCACCACTTGTCTTTTATTTGCCGAGACAGCCTACGTAATTCTTGGTCACTTTCTTTGACTGCCGCTACACTTCCACCTCTCCGATGATGCTGTCGCAGGAGCTCTCGATGTTTGTCGAATGCTGCCTTGAGAACTTCGTCATTGTCATCGAACCAATCTTCACTACGCCGGTCTTTTGTACCTAAAGTAGCGGTAGCGGCTTCTATCAGATGACATGACAAATTTCGCCAAGCAACATTGACATCAACTGTCTCATTTGTAGGCAACAGATTTTCGGTTAAGGTTTCAGCATACTTTTCTCTCATCTCGCGATCTTGCAGCCTATCCACGTTCAAAGACGCAGGCTTTTTTATCATGGATCTACGAGGTCGACGAAGGCGGAGTCGCAGTTTTGTGACAATAAGTCGGTGGTCAGTCCAGCAGTGAGCACCGCGCATGACGCGGGTGACTTGGACTTGACTGATGTCTCTTTGCCGCATAATAGCATAATCGATCAAATGCCAGTGTTTGGATCGCGGGTGCATCCACGTCGTCTTGTGCTTAGCGGCAAGTCTGAACATAGTGTTCGATATCGCTAGATCGTATTGAGCACAGAGACTGAGTAGCAACTGACCATTGCTGTTCATGTTGCCGACTCCGTGTCGTCCCAGAACTCCAGGCCAAGCCTCATAGTCCCGACCAACTCTAGCATTGAAATCGCCCAGCAATAGTATCTGCTCTCTGGCGTTTATGCTGTCAAGGCATTGAGATAGTTCCTCATAGAATTTGTCCTTAATGTCATCAGACTTGTCTAGCGTTGGAGCATAGACACTGATAACATTAAGGTAGTTGTCTTTGTCCAAGTGAAGGCGCAGTGTGGTAACGCGGTCCGAGATGTGAACAGGACATTCTTCAAGTCGCTTTACTAAATGATTTTTGATGGCAAATCCTACCCTGAACGTCGAGGTTCAGATACGGATGTACCTTTCCAGAAGAAAGTGTATCCCCCTCCATCTTCCACTAGTTCTCCTTCATCGGCAAGATGTGTTTCGCTGAGTGCAGCCACATCCACGTTATAGCGATGAAGTTCCCGAGCTACTATAGCGGTTTTACGTTCAGGACAGGCGTTGCCATCTCTATCAATGAGCGTTCTCACGTTCCATGCGCCAAATGTCATTATAGATGGTGTGTTATTTATTGTATTTTTGTTGCGTCGACCACGTGTTAAGTGATGCGATGGCAGCCGTGGTTACTACCACCTTCCAGGAAGGGACGAGCATTTGTTTAGGGCACCTTTTCTAGCCCCCCCCCCTCGACTGAGCGAGGAGAGCAGTGCTTCCCTAAATAGGGCTGCTCTTGTCATCCCAGGTGCTGCCGAATTCGCATTGTCGTCCCGATTTTTCAATGCAAAAGCGACCACGGCGTGTACTCACACCCCTGGGACCGCCTGCGTGCAGGAATCAGACAAAGCCCAGCTTGCACCACGCTAGACCTCTCTACTTCAACCCATCGCCGCAGGACTTAGCGTCATCGGAGTCCATTATTCGGAAGCGGTCAGTTGCGCAGGATATATTAGGGTGCGCAGACGTTCGCGCAAACGCAAGCGCACACACTTAGTCCTTCCCCCCGGTTCAGTGGAACGGAGAACCGCTACGACTGAAGGAGAGGTCGGATGCAGTGTCTGGCCGACAGTAACTACCCGCGCCCTCTACCGTCGCCCTAGGCCATCCACCTTGCCTCGCTGAATCGCCGAGTCCGCCAAGCCCATTCGCACTATCTGCATTGGGTTGCCATTCTCGCCGAAACAGACTTTACTGACCTTTATAAATATTATGAATCGTATTTATAAATTCAGTTTAGCTGAGTTTAAAATATAGAAACATATGTTATACAATAGTTAGTTTTACTATGTTTCACCAACTTTGTGTTTAAGTATATATTTTCTTAAATCTAACAATTAGAATGAATAATAGAAGTATTAGCTTTTGGGTATCAACAAAGTATTGTCACAACACTACTGTCGGATTTTTACGACTGTGGCGGTGCGAGTATAAACAAAATCCGGATTTTTTTCCTTTATTTTAGATTAATTGCTATTATCGCTAATTATGTCTGTCTAACTAAATAGAATCAAAAATAAATATAGTCGGATTTTTCCGACTCCGGCGGCAGGGGCACGTACCCGCACAGTCGGATATATACGACTCCGGCGGTTAAAAGGTTAAATGAGCAGGGTTTTCTAAATACTGAGTCGAGATGATGACTATGTGCCAATTAGCTGTCGCTAAACAAAATACGCTGAAAAAATTAACATTAGTTGCAGCTTTTTTCGTATCTCGTACAGTTTCGAGGGATCCTATTATTTAAATATGCTACTCGTTACCTTTGATAACTGACGTTCGTGTCAACCACCTCCTTAGTTACCTTAGACCAGTGTTTTTCAAACTGTGGGTCGAGACCCCCAGGGGGGTCGTGAAACCTTCCAAGGGGGGTCGCCGGCAAAAGCTAAGAGTCAAGGCAGAACCACAGGTGGGTGGTCGGATAAAATTCGTAAAACACAATTTTAGTGACAAAGAATGGACATGTTTATTTTTCAAAACTTTCAAAACGTACTGCTATTTTATGCAGTATGCTGTGTTCTGTGCGTTTTTTACCTGTTTGTAGCGTGAAAAGTCGAGCTCGCTTCGGTCGCTGTACGTGCACCTTTCTGCCTGTTTTACACTCACGGCTAGTGTTAATACTTTTGACTTGATTGTAACGTGAAAAGTCGTGCTCGCTTCGCTCGCGATACGTGTATTTTTCAGATTGTTTTTCACTAAGTTTCAAGCTTCTACGCTCGGTTTTAGCGTAAAAATTCTCGCTCGCTTCGCTCGCGATATTTACGGCTCGCTGTGGCTTGAAGTTTCAGCATACCCACAAGGATGCGCACAACGCTTGTAGTTTTTCTGTATCCGCCATTGAATTAATGAAATTACTAATTTTATGCTTCTATGATGACCCAACAGGGGGTCGCCATTTATTTTTTGCCTGGAAAGGGGTCGTGTATTCAAAAAGTTTGAAAAATGATGATTGCGGTCGTTACACAACCACGTCAGAGGTCTGCTACTTGCAGTAGGCAGTTGAAAAACTCTATCACCAGGGTTCATCGGGTTGTTGAACGACTCGGTGTTCCACAGAAAGAGAGAGAGTTTAAAATACTGTCATCGCCTTCTGGCGACGTGTGAGGGTATCATCGCCATTTTTAGTAAAGTAAAGTAAAAGTAAAGTAAAGTATCTTTATTTGCACGAAATCATAGTTGTAAAGTTCTTACACAAATGATCCAATGCGTTTTTTGTCTTCTTGCAAACTTGTAAGTATAATTATAAAAACCAGTCTAGTCTTATACAGAGTTTTCCTTTAATTTTATTTGCGTGCGTACTAGCTGCTTGCCGCAAACTTCGTTTCATTTCGTACCTTATACCTTTGAAAAATTCTTATTTCCACATGAGCGTCCAAAAATGTGTACTCTGGATATCCATAACTTATGTATTGTTGGTGGTTTCTCAAACCATAGTTGCATTGCCAGCTGATGCCAGCAGCAGAAGCATCCATCGAGCTGAACAACTTTTGCTTTGAGAGCCATTTCAATATCTCCTATAGTTTAGCTGAGCTTCTGATGGTGCACCTGGTGGTCGACATCAGGTACTCCAAACCTTCTATGTCTAGTTTCCAGCAGAAGCGTATCATCAAGTTAAACAACTTTTGGAGTCATATATTCTGTATCTCATATCTTATAGTTTAGCTGGATTCCTAGTGGTGCACCAGGTGGTCTTTATTATGTTTTCCAAACCTTCGATGTCTATTTGCAAGCAGAAGCTTCCTATCAAGCTGAAGCCTTTTGCTTTTAGATCATATCTGTATCTCAGCAGCTATATCAGCTATAGTTTAGCTGGGTTTCTGGTGGTCCACATCAGGTACTCCATATCGTCGATTATCCTATTTTTTATAATTTTCCCTATATGTGGCCATTTGATGATCATGAATGAGTGAGTGATTAAGTGACAACGCGAAGATACAACTACATCGGTCAACAATGTCAGAACCCATCAACAACGTCAGAGGTCAACCAAGTTCTTCTTCTTCGTCTGGGAGATCAAGTCATCCAATGACCCGATCATCAGAGTTTTTCAACCGCCTACTGTAAGTAGCAGGCCTCTGATATGGTTGTGTAACGACCGCCGTCACTGCCAGCAACCGGGACCGACGGCTTAACGTGTCCATCCGATGCACGGAACCATCTTGCTTTTCGGACAATCAGGTGGTTCAGCCAGCAATGTCCTAACCAGACTGGGAACAAATTCACGAAGTGATAAATACCTATAAACTTTGTGAGTGATCCCACCGGGAATTGAACCCGGAACCTTCTGCGCCGCAGGCAGTCGGTCAACCAAGTTAGGCCTACTTAACCAAGTCAGGGGCATTTTAAGCATATCAGAGTTCTACAGAACCAGGACAGAGCCATCAAAACACTTGTAAAGTACCTGTCAACTATAGCAGAGGTATTTTAACCATGTCAGGGTCCTAATTAACCTTGTAAGGGGTTTTTTTAATCAAATTAGAGATCTGTTCACGATGTCAGAGGAATACTTAACCATGTCAGGGGCTTATTGACAGGCCCCTGCCTTTTTTAAGTAGACCTCTGACATGGTTGGTTGACAAGCCCGGATATGGTTAATAGGCATCTGACATCGTAACATCGTAAAATGACAACATACTTCTGATCTGATATGATTGACAGACCTCTGCTCTGCTACAGTTGGTAGGCCTCTGACAGGGGTGCTTGCTTATGGCTCTGGCGTGGTTCTTTAGAACTTACATGTTTTAAAGGCTTCTGATATGTTGTCTGAAATATTACTAATGACCGGTAGCGAAAATGCAGGACGGGCTGCTGATAAGGAATAACTTTTCCCAAGAAACATAGGTCCAAATCTGAGAAATATTTTTGTTCCTCCCATGCAAAACTTCCGAAAAGCTGATTCAAGTTCCTATGGGAGGACCTAATTTATTTCCATATTTACTCCATCCATACCCTGGAATGCCTTTCCGGTATTATGCCAAATTTCATGAAGATCGGTAAGGTAAGCGGTTTGGCTACGTGACGGATCGACAGACAGAAAAACTGAGTTTATACTTACGATTTAGTGAGTTAACGGAAATAGGTGCAACTATATAAGTATGACCCAGTTTCCGACAAAATTAACAAAAATTTGACGAGTACTGGTACAAATTGGGTTTGGGATGTACCAGTACATGTCACCCTAAAAAAAAGATACTTTTTGCCAAAAACCATCTCATATTTTTGTTGAACTCGATAAAACGATGAAAAAACTTTATAATAAAACAATCATACTGACCGTATTGTCCACCAATAACTTGTAATACCACGAAGTTTCAGATGCACCACACTGAAAATTCAGGTACCGAATTTCTGAAATTTACAAATTTTTTGGACCTCTCACTTTTGACAACGATTTGCGCCGACGCTGACAAGTAGAATACATAATGACTCCATTTTTTATTATTTGCAAATATACCAAAAATATGCTGGTTTACAAAAAAACTCAATATAAGTTGGTAATAATTAAATAAAAGGCTTTAAAAGTAAAGTGACGAGTACTGGGACACTGTCGACATTGTGTACACTTACCTTATCGAAGAAACTTTGTACTCCTAAGCGGATAATAAGGTGAAGCAGAATGGAAGTGCATCCTTACGTAAAGGATGTTATGGAGTTCTTTCAAACAACTAATAATATTACAGTTTTCCTTTGTTACGATCCTTTGACCTGTAATAGATGAATGATGAAGTTTCTTCGGAGATCTTTTTCACGTAACAATGCTTTATATTTTCTTGAGTAAGTACTTCCTCGACAAAAGGTTCTCTTCTGTAACGAACGATATTGAAGTTTTACTTTACTTGGAGAATTACACTGAGTTTAACGAGCATTTACATTTGTAAAAGTTTACTTGAGAAATATGTAATTTGTATAGATACTTAAACAGAAAACTAGCTAGCAAATTTATCTAGGTATAGAAAAAGCGGTAGCTATAACCTACGGCGTAGCACAGATTAATGAAACTGTAGGTAGCTAATACAACATGACAAAATTGACAAACGTGTTATTAGATAAAACCTTGATAAAACGTACCTCTGCTTAATATAATACAATGCCTTGAGGATGGCAATAATACTTGGATAACCTCAAAACAATGATAAATAATTCTACTTGCGTCCCCAAACAGAAGGCCATAGCTATAATGCTACAAGTGTCTTCGTAGCATAAAACCAAGTTGTATAAATATGACATGAGCATGTTGTGGCTGCCGATTGTAGTCTCAAAGTCGTTTTTAAATTAAATTATAGAGCCCCAACCTCAACAGCCACAAATGTCCACTGCTGGACATGGGTCTCCACTCATGAACATTATCGGGGGGTATTGCCATACTCACCACGCTTGGCAGAAGCATCGGCAAGCGTAGTGCAAGGTGTTTCATTAACAGGGAACGTTGCTGCCTAATCTCTGGTTATCTCTTAGTCGCCTTTTACGATACGACATCCATGGGAGCAAATGGGATCATGCCATTCCAAATCAGCATTAAACGGTCAAGCTCATTAAGAACAGCCAAAAACAACTTATTCGTTCGTAGCTTAAAACCAAGTTGTATAAATATGACAGACTGTCGTGTCTGCCGACTGTAGTCTGAACGTCGTTTAATCAAATTATAGAGCACTCGACTGTTAACACGACAGCTGCCGGTTATTGCTACGCCGTAGCGAACTGCTACGAGAACGCAGCGCGCAGACGTAGAGGGAACAGAAACGAATTTTCAGAAATGTCCTACTACATACCCTTATTATGAAGAGTCACCCTACGTACAAGTAGTTCATTTGATACATAATTACTATAATTAGGTATTAAAAGTTCCTGCCAATCAAGGTAGACAAGTCGTTGGTAGCATTTTTTCGATGTTGAGATATTTTTTGTATTTTTAATCGACTTCAAAAACACGGTGGAGATTCTCTAGCCGTGAAAGGTAAGTTTTTAGCAATGAAAGTGTTAGCTTTATCCAATTTACTAGCAGCTAAGCCCTCTATTCTAAAACAAATATTACTTAAGTCTAAAATGTCTTTGGCAATGGATAATAATGGATATTAACCTAAAAGCAGCCTTGGCCTAACCGCTTGAGTAGTCGGCCTGTGAACTTGTAGGTCGTAGAATACCTATTATTTGGAGTAAACAGTTGATTTGTCAATTTTATTGTTAGGTTTATTTACGGTTGTATTAGGAAAGACAACATTAGAGATGAAATTAAATTGCCGCAGTGGAAAATTTGTTGAATCAGGGGAAGTAATGAATGCATAGTGTGTAAACTGAGCAAAGAAAAGACATATAAACTTACGAATTATGTTGGTAGGTGGGTAGCTTAGCTACTGCTAGTGCTTAAAACTCTTACAAAAAAACACCAGACGATGATCCAAGACAATTGACGATATTTACCTGTAACAAATGAAAAATTCAAATAAGTAAGTACTTATAATTCAAGAAAACCATAAAATAATACCTAGTAAAATGCTTTGAGAAATTAAGGATAGGTTGGTCTACCCTTCAGGACCAAAATGTTGAATTCCTACGTGTCATAGTCCTAGCTGTGGTCCTAGACAGACTTTGAAATTATTAGAATTTAGAATAGAACAACATCGAATGTTTTGTCATAAAATAAAATAGAATTTGTCAAATCTATGTAAGTAAGTACTATTTCCTCGAAAATGGTTCAGTGGTCGTATCACAACCATTTTAATAGTCCGTGACTACCAGATTTTATAAAGTAGTTAGGTACCTACTTCTTACATCTCTAGGGGTATCCCAGTTCCGGAAGTTTTCAATCGCAAGTTTAAACCTGGAATTTCTTCACCAACTCCACCTTATCGAGAGCGTAACTTGAATTGACTTGACTCACTTCAGCTAGTAACTTTTGAACAACTTTTACCTACTTAGTTCATCTGAAGGGTTACTTTCATGGTTCTTAACAAGTTTTGAGTACAAAGGCTGTTGTAATTTCGTAAACTTTATCGAGTGCGCCATATGGGTATCTGTAGAATATTTAAGAGTGATAAACGTAAGTAGGTATCATATAATAAGTAGGAATAGAATACAGTAACTAGGTAGGTACAATGTTGAAAAAGCGTTCCAACCTGCATCAACACTTCAACATAAGCAAAAAAAGAGTTTCATGTGGTTTCATGAAGTATTAGTACTTAAAAAGAAAGGAAATAGGTTTCAATGTTGCATTACTGCGGTCAATTTTCCTAGCTAGCAGTTTACTCGTAGTTGGACGTCAAATAATTCAAATATTTCAAATGGCAACACTAGAAAAAGAAATGTCAAACTATATGTCAGATCATATATAACCTCTCCTTTTAAGGCTTCTTTACACACCGGGATGCGTCTGCGTGCACGCAAGGGTTGTAATGTATTGAGTTGTATGAAGGGTGCCACACCGGGATGCGTCGCGTGCGACGCAACGCAACGCGACGCAGAGACGCAGCAATGGCGGCTTGCGTGCGTGCGTGCCCGCAGCAATGGCAGCCAATGATGACGTTGTAATGTATGGATCTCCTTGTAAGATGTCACACCGGCGACGGACGGACACGCATCGCTCTAGCGCAGTGCGTGCGTTTGCAAGGTTGCCATTTTTATAAGCAGTGTTACCAAACCAAAAAATTGGTAGTTACTAATACATACGTATCCCTGTTAATAATTTACTGCTGGTATTTTAGGCAAGAACTATTTTTCATCTACACCCAAGATCAATACGATCTACCTACACTAATATTATAAATATAAATGGTCCTAAAACATTTTTAATACTTTGTTCACTTTGTATGGCTGTATAACTTTCAATAACAAAATGGCCGACGCGTGCGTCTGCGTGCGGCAGACGCGACGCACGTCAATGTCAATATCAACAGTGCTGCCAGATTGCTCCGTCGATTTCGTATGGTTTGGCTTTTAATTGGGGTATTTTTTATAATTGAGTTGGTTGGCTGGCCCCCTTTTCTTTTAATACTGAGAACGGCATAAATGTAATAATTACTAGTATCTGGATGCAAAAAAGTAACATTTAAACACGTTGGTAGAGCGATCGTAAAATATCACAACATTTTAGATGCACAATGATCACAGACATAATTATTTAATAAAGCAACGAGTGTATAGGTTGAGACCGTCCGAAAAGGGACCGTGGATGCAAAGACAAAAAACAGGGACAATCTATCTTCATAAAGGACGGAAAACGTTCTGTATCCGGACGTTCTGGCAACGCTAGTTTTCAATTGTCAAACTCAAATCAAGATGGCGGACGCGTGCGCGTGCGTCGACGGAGACGCGACGCAACGCAGCGCATCGCTGCGTTTCCGGTGTGGCAGGGTCTGCCCGCATGCGTCGAAATGCACGCTACGCAACGTGACGCGACGCAACGCGACGCGACGCAACGCGACGCGTCCGGTGTGTGGGCGCCTTTAGTTTTGCGATGCGCGTTTTATGTGTTTTTTTGTAAAAAGTGGTGTTGTATACAATGATAACCAAATATGAACGACAGAAAAGCGATACCAATCGAGTTATTGAAGAAAATCTTTTGGATGAAATTCTATCGGCTACAAGTAAGTACAGCCAAAACATCTTGATACTTACCACATTTAAATAAACTAGAAAATGGGTATTATTGCCTTTGAGTAGGTACATATGCTTTGGTTCTTTTTATTCATTTAGGTCGATTAATCAAAATTTGAAGCCATCAACAACAATAAATTATGTGATCCACTGTTCAGAAAACACAAACCAGTTTAAAAACAGATTGGACAAATTAAACTCAACTGAGAAATCCAAACAAGAGGACAGCGAGATACAGGCATAATCCGTTGCTACAACTGCCTGTTTAAACATAATAATAATAAAAATTTGGAGTAGATAGGACATTGTAATATATCTTTTCCTTTCTATTTTATATTTGGATTTTTCTTTATTGTAAAAATGTACTTGTATTTTTTTTGTTTAGTATCGTTAATACTATTGTATTATTCACATATTATTAACGTATGAACTGCAAGGTTAATTCTGGTGTCAGAGTTCCAAAAACATAACTTCTGTTTATTTATGGAGACAGTTCCCATGATTTGTCGCAGGAAAACAGTGAAATCCGGTCGATCAAGTATTTCCTAGGCCTATCGCGAAGACAATTGGGAAATACATCGATTTATTCACTATTGGCCTAAAAATCTTGGTCAACAACGAATTCGTCCACCTTATGGTCAAAAATATAGGTCAATGACGTATAAGGTGACACGCTCGTAGATGCCTACGCACCTGCTACGACTTTTCGGTGCCTTAGGTCGCTCTACGCCAATGAAACACGTACACAGGAGCACCTGCGAGCGTGAATACATACCAGACTACAACACGGACAGCATGAGCACTGAAAGGAGCATGCGCATGGAAATATGCATAGGTATATTTTTCAGTTCATTTCCATGCAGTGCACATGCTCATATCAGTGTGCATGCTCATTTCTATGCGCATGCTCATTTCCATACGCACGCTCACTTCCTTCCGCATTTATATTTCCATGCGCGCAGAGGGACTTAAAGCTCCGAAAAGTCGTAGTAGGTGCGTACGCGTTGGCATCCACGCGCGTGTGGTGTTTTACGTCAGTGACCTATATTTTTGTCCATGAAGTTGACGAATTTGTTATTTGCCAAGATTTTTAGGCCAATGGTGAATAAATCGATGTATTTCGCAATTGTCCGGCTCTTCGCGATGGGCCTAGGAAATTCGAGATATATATAACAGGAGAGGGTATATATAACAAAGCGAAAGGAGGTCAAGGTACTCATGAAACTGAACAACTTTCCCCATGGAACATGGGACGAAATATGAAAAAAAATTTGGACCTCTCAGAGTAAATCAATCAGCTGATCTGCGATTTTGTATGGGAGCTACAAATATTTTTTTCATATTTCGACCCATGTTTCATGGGGAAAGTTGTTCAGTTTCATGAGTACCTTGACCTCCTTTCGGCTTGTTATACCCTTTCTGTTACTCTCGGTAGATACATCATACATACATAGTAGGCAAGGCAAACACAAACTAAAGAGCAGAAAACAAAAAAATAGTAAGTATCAAAATTGTTTTATTGTAGTTTTTCAGTGTTAACATGTGAAAGATTTTTAAAATTGGCGCCATTTCCGTGTCCAAAGACTCGCTGGCCAGACTCTACTCGTAAATATCAGTATCTGATTGGGAACTTGAGAAGTGAACCAGCCTAGGCGCACCATATGGCTGATTTCGCAATAAATCCGCAATGCTGCGCGCGTAGGCTCCGTAACCTCTTTACATCAGTTTCGCACGCTCGTTCCTATTTCAAATCCATTACCATTTTAATGAAGACAGCTTACTTGCAGATGGCATTGTATTGGTAAGATTGGGTAGAAGTTGGCATCAGGTAGGTACAGTCAGTAGGTACCAGGAAGTCTGGGGACCTCTTGTCTTTCACCTCAACCGTGTAGGTAAAAAGCCAAGATTTGACATTTGCCGCTTTTTTCCTTTTTGTGTAAAAGCCAAGACTTGGTTCCAAAATACCTACCTATGTAAAATGACTCCCGCCAAACATAGCTCTCTTTTCTCTTTTTCTCTTTTCTGAAAAATTTAGTTTAGACAGTTTATCGCCTACTAGATTATTGTAGTATACCGCAGCAGTTTTGCTGGTTAGAATTCAAAATGAGACACGAAAAATATTAATATTCCATTGTTTACTTCTAATCTTGCAAAATTGCAGCTAACTAGTTAAGCCACGCCCACACCCCCCTGCACTGATATCCACTCGTGCGCATATAGCGTTCCAATTTACGATATTTATTCCACTGAGCTTTTAGTTTATAAGCTCTGCAAATTCGTTGCTGATGTTTATTTGGGCGAAAGTTAATTCTGTGCTGAAGTAAGATGAAAGGAACGGTTTCGTTTGTAGTCATAACAAAGACGGATAGTTTAATTGAATTTTGCATAGTAGGTATAGGCAAGTAGGTGATATGCTAGCTAGCAATTAGCTAACAATTTTACTACATTATTAGAAGTTATGGAAGATGTACTCAAATTAGTCACAAAAACAAATAAACATGTTATTGTTGCTGGAGACTTTAATGTAGACATTTTAGTAAGAAATGCGTTCAGTGATAAATTTTTAGGTCTTTTTAAATCATTTAACTTGTCTAATGTATTTTATGAGCCTACTCGTGTGACGGCTACTTCTGCCAAATGTATTGATAATGTATTTAGTGACTGTGACCCTGTAGATAAATGCATTATTAATTCTCTTCAGTCAGATTACAAGGGTCAATCCGTATTATTTCCGTTCAAATTCCATATTAAAACAATCAAAATAGAAACCAGGCGCATCACTGCTAGTAGGTTAGAAAAATACCAAAATGTATTGATGAAGAAATTACCATTCCATAATTATAACTTAGATAATCCTAATACCTTATACCAAGACTTTTTTAATTTATTAAGTGAAGAATTTGAACTGATTTTTAACATAGACACAAAAGCAATTAATACGAAATTTAAATTCTGTGATTGGGCGACCAAAGGTCTTAGGATTAGCAGAGATAGACTTTTTGAACTTTACGAGCTTAAAAACATGACAACTGATGGCAGTTTTAATGAGTTGGTAAAAAAATATTCCAAAACTTTTAAGATAGCTTGTCTAAATGCTAAAGCAAATTTTATTAGTAATAAAATAAAGTCTTCAGACAATAAAATTAAAGCTGTCTGGAAAGTTATTAATAGCGAAACAGGTAAAACTAAGCCACGCGAAAATAACTTTTCCCTTAATACTGACAACGGCATGATTAGTACAAATTCAGATGTAGCGCAGGAGTTTGAGACATTTTTCACAAATATACCGCTAAAAACGACTGAATCACTGAACTCTTCACCATCAATTTCATCTATTTCACTGAAACAAAATGTAGATGTCTGCAATTCGGAATTAAAATTTCATCATGTTAGTCCACAGTGTATTTTAAAAACTTTTAAAGATATTAAGCTTAAGAGCACCGAAGATTTATGGGGCATGTCAGTTAAAGTTTGTAAATCAGTGATTGAATTGTTAGCGCCATATTTGGCTGATATCTTTAATGATTGTATTGATCATGGCATCTTTCCCGATTTAATGAAAGATAGCAAGATAGTTCCGCTGTTTAAAGCTGGCGACAGACAAGATCCCAGTAACTATAGACCTGTATCTATTCTGCCAGTTCTGAGCAAAGTATTTGAGAAGATCATACTCAATCAAATGCTGTCCCATTTTAATAGAAACAATTTGTTACACAACCAGCAATTCGGTTTTACAAAGGGACGTTGTACCACAGATGCTGGTGTTGCTCTGATGAAACATGTATTTAATGCCTGGGAAGAATCAAAGGATGCCATTGGTGTTTTTTGTGATCTTTCCAAAGCGTTTGATTGCGTAGATCATGAAACTTTATTGCTAAAGTTAGACCATTACGGTATTCGAAACACAGCTCTAAAACTGATGAATTCATATTTAGATAATAGAACTCAAAAGGTCCAAATAAATGGCGCCAAATCACAGGGGTCTCGTGTTAAAATTGGTGTGCCTTAGGGCTCTATATTAGGACCATTTTTATTTCTAATTTATATAAATGATTTGCCTTACATGGTACAGAACTTGTCCAAGATTGTATTATTTGCTGATGATACATCCCTTATATTTAAGGTTGATAGACATGCACAGAATTATGACGAAGTAAATCACACTCTTGGACAAATTCATAGTTGGTTTACTGCAAATAATTTAGTTCTAAATGCGAAGAAAACAAAATGTGTATTATTTACTTTGCCAAATGTAGTACATTCATCGAGTAATTATGTACAACTTAATAATGAAAAATTAGAATTTACTACCAGCACAGTTTTCTTAGGGATTACTCTTGACTCAAAGCTACAATGGGGTCCACATATTACATCTTTATCGGGAAGATTAAGTTCGGCTGCCTATGCGGTACGTAAAATTAGAGAAGTTACGGATATTGCAACTGCACGACTTGTTTACTTTAGTTATTTTCACAGCATTATGTCCTATGGAATTTTGTTGTGGGGTCGCGCCGCTGATATTGAAACAATTTTTGTACTTCAAAAAAGGGCCATTAGAGCAATTTATAAACTTTGCAGTCGTGACTCCCTTAGAGAACTGTTTAAAGAAATTAATATTTTGACCGTACCATGCCAATATATTTACGAAAATATCATGTACGTCAGAAAGAATATAAATACTTTCACTAGAAATTATGAAAGGCATAACCGCAATACAAGGAGTAGAAATGAATTAGATCAACCTAAGT
This sequence comes from Phthorimaea operculella, assembly GCA_024500475.1. Lineage (NCBI taxonomy): Eukaryota > Metazoa > Arthropoda > Insecta > Lepidoptera > Gelechiidae > Phthorimaea > Phthorimaea operculella. The sequence continues at coordinate 497,230 of JANFCV010000186.1, read as the reverse complement.
TTAGACTAGTCAAAGTTAGGACTTCATTTCAAGGTCTAAGTATACGATACTACAACAAAATACCGGAAGATATATTAAGTCTATCAGAAAGTAAATTTAAGTCTGTTATTAAGAAAACTTTATGTTATAAAGCTTATTATAAGTTAGATGATTATATTAATGACAAAAATGCGTGGACTTCTGAAATTCCAGCGCAGCACAAGAAACACGCACTCGTTTTGAATACCAAATCAGGACTTACAAGGAGTATAAAATTGTCATAATCAATTGTAACTTCGTCTTAATCATAATTTGAATTTTATATTTACCTACTTTTATTATATTTGATTTGTTTAATATTGACATTCTAAAAGTATTCTTTGTGAATCTACTTGGAAATAAAAGTTTTTTGAATCTAGAATCAGTCTCTACATAATAATATCTAGGTACCTACTATTTTACAATGAGCAAAATAGGTTGCTCAACGCATGATTTTACTACATTATTTTAAGATTTTTAAAATACTCACTCTTTGTCTTGTGGGGCACCGAGTCGTCCAACGACCCGACTAGCCTTGGTGTCGGAGTTTTCATTCAAACACCTACCTACAACTTTTTTATATCGGACTAGACGCAAAACACAGCCATATTCACAGCAAATATTACGCTAGAGGAATGTGTGGTATGTTGATCCTAGCTCAGCGAAACGGGCGCATACTGTCAAGCAGCCGATTGTGAAACGCTGATAAGCCGAACAGGGAACAAAGGCGGATCCCACACACACCGCGTGATAGTCCGGTGTTTGGCCGGACCCGGTTTTATGGCTTACGAAACCGGGCACACGTCACGCAACATCATCACACATCACATCAGTTTATGTAGTCCAGTGCTGGACGAATGTCTCCCTCAGGATATGTTTTTCTAATTTTTTACCATCCAGTCGCCACAATCCGCCTTCTTTAAGTCATGGGTCGTTTTGGCCGGAGGGCCTGTCACAAATCGCATTGCTGTCGGGCGCGTGTGCGAATCACCAAAACCCGGGGACGCAAGAGTTTATCTTGAGTAAGCAAGCGGGATTCAGGACCACCGCAGCGGTATCTGCGCAAGCGCTTACATTTCAGACGAGTGGCGTCACGATATTGTTGACTAGGCGTACGATGATGTACTTGTACTTATAGAATGCTACGAAGAATGTGTCAATTCCATATCAATTTGGTTGTCATAATGTATGGTGCGCATGTGAGATTCATCAAAGCAAGAGTTTATCTTGAGTAAGCAAGCGGGATTCAGGACCACCGCAGCGGTATCTGCGCAAGCGCTTAGATTCCAGACGAGTGACGTCACAGGCGTACGTTGATGTACCTACTTACATACCTACATCGTACATAGAATGCTACGAAAAATGTGTCAATTCAGTATCGATATGGTTGTCGTATGTATGGCGGGATTCAGGACCACCGCAGCGGTATCTGCGCATTTGCGCAAGCGGTTAGATCCAGACGAGTGGCGTCATAGTTTGGTTGAGTATACGATGATGTACTTACTTATAGAATGCTACGAATTTTTTTGTCAATATCAATGTAGAAGTTAACCAAACAATTATTTTTACTAGCGGCCCGTTAGCGGTTTCATTGAGTATGCTCTTCGATAGGTCCTAATAGTTACTTGCATTGCATGTATTTTTGCACCAATGTATGTAAATCTTTCAAATCAAATGTATAATCTTTCAAAATAAACTCCGACAAATCGTAAAATAGACCTCACCAAAAAGGAACTCGTAAACACAATGTAGGTCATATCATCAAAGTACACCTAACAAACCTGCAGCTAACCATGTAACCGTAGAGAATCATCAGCCCGGTATCGTTTGAAGAGCTTTCGACCGGAAAACGCCACAGACTATAAATACTGCATTACATGGTATAATAAGATACTCCGCCTGGTATTCCATTCCGAGACTCGTGAACCACGTGACTGACACAAGCCTACGTCATCATGCTTGTGGGTTACCAAAATTATATATGAATTCTTTATTGCAAACATAATAATAACAATCGGTGAAAAACTAAAAATTAGTTACAAGGGCCACTCCAATTATCCACTCTTATGATTATTTTTGTAAATCATTTATAAGATACTGTTAACTAATAAATACAATTTAAGTGTTGTTGTAAAGTTCAAGTTCAGAAATATTTTAACTCATTTTTCTGAGATTGAATTTACCCCATAACGTATTTTATTGAAATAAAGTGGCAATACTAGTGACGTAGGCTTGTGTTTCTCTGGGAATGTAAGACCATGTTTTATTAGACTATGCTGCAAAGATTACAGACCCACGTGCTCCAGTGCTGGTAACGCTCAGACCAAGGGAACATTGCGGAAGGAGCCCACGATCAGCCAGAATGAAGCAAGGTAAATCTTGTCACAGATTGGCAGAAACGTCGTTTGAAGAGCTTTCGACCGGAAGCCGCCACAGACTATAAATACTGCATTACAGACCCACGTGCTCTAGAGCTGGCAACGCTCAGACCAAGGGAACATTGCAGAAGGAACCCCACGCACGATCTGCCAGAATGAAGCAAAGTAAATCTTGTCACAGATTGGCAGAAACGTCGTTTGAAGAGCTTTTAATACTGTAATGCTATAAATACTGCATTACAGACCCACGTGCTCCAGTGCTGGCAACGCTCAGATCAAGGGAATATTGCGGAACTAACCCCACGATCAGCCAGAATGAAGCAAGGTAAATCTTGTCACAGATTGGCAGAAACGTCGTTTGAAGAGCTTTCGACCGGAAACTACCACAGACTATAAATACTGCATTACAGACCCACGTGCCCCAGGGCTGGTAACGCTCAGACCAAGGGAACATTGCGGAAGGACCCCACGATCAGCCAGAATGAAGCAAGGTAAATCTTGTCACAGATTGACTGAAACGTCGTTTGAAGAGCTTTCGACCGGTAAGCGCCACAGACTATAAATACTGCATTACAGACCCACGTGCTCCAGTGCTGGTAACGCTCAGATCAAGGGAACATTGCGGAAGGACCCCATGATCAGCCAGAATGAAGCAAGGTAAATCTTGTCACAGATTGGCAAAAACTTGGCGTACGTTCTAACACAACTATTCACAAAATGTACCTAAGTATTGTAAACCGTAGTACTATCACTGACGAAATTCCATATAGACATGACAAAGTTATGCACACGTTCTTTGATTCCAAAGTTGTTTGACGCAAAAACCCACTCACACATATAAGGAAGCGCGTAGTAACAGGAGTGTAGCAAAAGTATAAGATGACTAATCAAACATGTTCTATTAATGACTAGTAGTAAAATGGGTAACAAAATTTCGCACTCAGTCTTAATTGCTCGAGTGGCGGATTGGTTATGATGGCGGAATAGCCATCACGGATGTTATGGTTCGTATCTTCATGGATCGAGTACTTTTTATTTTTACTTTTTGCTTTAAGAATTTTTATCGTAAATAAACGAAAGTAAAGGCAAGTGGCGCCATTTTTAGGGTTTCGTAGTCTACTAGAAACCCTTATAGTTTCGTCATGTCTGTCTGTCTGTCTGTCTGTATGCCGCGCCCTCATATCTTCGTCAGTTTTAGAGATATCGACATGAAATTTGGTGAGAAGATAGATCGTGTTGACCCAAATATAGAAATGTTAAGAAAAAAATATTTTTAATGTTTTTTGAACCCCCTCCCATACAAGTGAAAGGGGGGCAAAAAAAATTTTTTTTCTTTTGTTATATTGAGTAGGGTATCGTTGAATAGGTCTTTTAAAACTAAGGTGAGGTTTCTTTGAAACAAAGTCACTAAAATGTTTCTGTCACGAGATATTTGCTTTTAAAAAGGGCGTTTTTGACCCATAATTTGTTCCAGCTGTAACTTCTAAAGTATAAACGCTAAAAATTTGAAATAAATATGGAATATAGCTTACAATCTGAAGTTACAATGAAAACTATAACGGATATCGTACCCTTAAAGGTTTCAGAAAAAATTGAGTTTTTCTATTTGCGGTTGGTCATCATACTGCTGCTAACAAACCAGCAACAAAATTAAGTTTGTAATGCTGAAAAACCTGATATTTAAACGTTGACTACGAAACCCTATTTGTGGGCGTGTCTGACACGCTCTTGGCCGGTTTTTTTTTATAGGTAGGCCTTGTCTGGGACTTTGCCACAGACGAGCGATTAAGTAGAATTTTCACCTTGACTTTTGACTACATAATATTATGATTGACCCCTGAGAATTTTCAATGTTTTTTTTTTACATTTTAGGTAACTGAGTATTTTTTTTATTTTGACATAATGTTATTTTCACGGCTTAGAATAGCATCACCTTATTACTACCCGTGGATATCGTAAAAGGCAACTAAGGGATGACTCCAGAGAATGGTCAACAGCGTGCAGCGTTCAGAGTCATTCTATGTCGCAGGTTTATGACAAAACTGGGTTTTTGTCCAAACAGCTAGGCTTTTGAGATGACAGAATTTTAACTTATGTTTTGCCATTTCTTTTAATCATAAACCTAAACCAATTCAGGTTCTTAATCAGAGACCGGGATATGACTACATTATATGTTTTTGGCAATAACTTCATCTTAATCTTACTTAATCTTCTTAACATACTTAATCCTAAACTAGTTTAGGTTCATGATCGGAAATCTATATATTGTTATAGGTTGTCGATCAAAATCCTAAAATTAATTAAGGCTTATGATAAAATAGAGTTTTAATGTTGTTATTTACTGGTCTTTGGTATTTGGTCAAAAACCTGGTTTTATTAACATCGCTGCGACATATAGCATTGACGTTACCCGTTATCGTAGCGATTGTTCTGTGGTTTTGAATTTAAAGCGGTTCTATTAAGAGTGAGTATCGAGGAGCACGCGTTGTTTTGCAAGTGTGTGAGTAAGGCATTTAAGCGATTTTAAAAGTGCATAACTTCAACGTGACTATATGCACTTTTTATTACGGCTGTACATATATATAGAATTTACGTTAAAGTGCAAATAGAGTGAATTCTTGATTATAAAATTACAATTGTGTGGGTAATCGTGAAACACAAACAGATACTTTGGAGATTGTTTTTTCTCAAATCCTGTGTGCTCTAAATTCTCTAATACATGTTTTTTGCATTTGTGTATGTTCATAGACGATTTTTTCAAGGCTTAGCAATAGTGTTTCATGTTTTTCTTTGAATTGTTTCTTGCTCTGAGACCCACGTGCGCGAATGGCGGCAACATGATATTTTACAGCAGTCGGTAGTCCACACAAAGAGGTGGTGAAATTGAGAAATGTGCCGGCGTTTCCTGGAAGCTTTACGAAGATATGGGGCGAAATTGGCAGTACCTAATTTTGGATTCTCTTTGAAAGTAGTTTAGATTCTGAGGGAGGTTGTGAATTTGCCAGTTTTACTGAAGCAGCTGGTGTCTGGGAGCTAAAATGTTATCAAGTTTTTAGTCATACCATAGAAAACTAGAAATAGTTGTTATTTGAATTTTCGACGTGAACTGGCCAAAATTATGCTGAAAAAATGACACGTGAAAGCCATTTGACGAAGAAGAAAAAGAATTTTTTACTTTTATTTATATTGAATGGCCTCCTGTCAATGTTTGCATGGATTGTGGCCAGTTTTTATGAACGTAAACTTTTTTTCTATTGCTGCATAAGTAAATAGTCTCTTTTGTTTTGCCTTCCCTTCATTGAAAGGAGGATTACCTATTTACGTTGGGAACAGGTATCTTTGGAAATAAGCTGCCAGAATCAGAGCAGTGTCAGTTATTCGCAAAATAACTATAAATTACCGAACATCTGCTATCAGCAGAGGCACACAGCGATGTGTTAACACTAAACAAGGTTAAACAAACATATCTAAAACACTCTACCTAAATAAGTGCTGGGTTACATCACAATTGTGGGACTTATTGCAAAAGGTCACAACTAGAGGAAAAGTTGCATCACGAGTAAATAGCCGTGTCATTTAGCCAAGACATTTAGGAAAGGAAATTGATGTTTTATCAAAAAAATAAGTAGTTATCTTGCATGAGAACGACAACAGAACTAACACACTTTCTTTCGTAGCATTTTTTACCTTTTGTAAGTGAATTTTCTTACAACGACATCTTGTATCGAGTAGTTGAACCAAGATTGTCGTAGTTAGGTATGTGTGCAGTGCAATATAAAATACACATGCGTACAAAAATGACACAATGTCGGTCGAAAATAATAGCTGGCTTTTATAGCATTACCCCATATCTTTTTGGTAGCGACTAAGGGAATCGAGAGTTGATGTGTTTGTAATTTTAGGCGATAGGCTGATAACCTGTCAAATTGTTGATACACAGTCTTCTGCATGACTCTTAAACTTTTGTCGAACGTGGTGTAAATGGCTGTTTTTACTACGCCGCAAGGAATATAGGCGTGATATATGTAGGTAAGTATGTATGTAGGTATGTACTTTTTAAGTAGTAAGTGTATATATCTACCTACCGAAAACTTACAATTCAATTGATATGTTGGCATAACTTGACTTCTGATCTCTATTGTATTCTGCCGACTTCAAGTAGCGAATGTTCGTTCAACTTTCAGTAAATGAATAGGTAAGTACTTACAGTTATGTACATATCTATCTACTAGGTACAGTTAATAAGTCTGCTTCTGAAAGGAGAAATCCTTTCTTATTTCTTTGTCTAGACTTAATAAGGTAAAGTGACTCTGTTTAGAAATAAGGGCGCTTTCTTAAACTACACAAATGAGATTAGTTTCTTCAAAGCTTTACTTTTAGAGTTTTTGCATTGACCGTCTTTTGCATTTTATAAAGGTCTCACACAATTTTGACATGACCTTTTTGAGTCGTATTTAATCAAAGTTATTAACGTAGGTGTGTATCTATAGATGATATCATCTTTGGAATGAACAATTAATAGCCCGCTGTATAGGTAATTTCCTTTTATTAAATACCGACTTCGCCGCACCTAATGTCACCACTCATGGCTGCACAATGTATAATTAATTTTGAAGAATATTGATATGCCATCTTATAATTAGACCATAATTAATTTTCAATGTACGCTTTGCAGTAAATCATGTAATTATGCAGTCATTTGATTTTTCTTGGTGAACGCTCTAAGATCTTTGGACAGTTGTCAGAATTTGCAAATGCAAGAAATGTATCTTCTAAGTTTTGGGTCCAACAACCCGATAAACCCTGGTGTCAGAGGTTTTTCAACCGCCTACTACTAAGGAGAAGGTAGCAGGCCTGTGACACAGTTGTATAACGAACGCCTTATCTTTTCATCATCTAAATAAAAATCATAGACAGCAACCAGGACTGACGGCACAGATATCCTGCCCTGTACTCCGAAGCACAGAACCATTTGAAAATGTAGGTAGAGCCCAGTAGATAATAGTGGTTTGAATTTGAATTAAGTTTAAAGGATGAGTCTTAAAGAAAGGTCAGGTCAAGAGCACCCTAAACCGACGAGCATGTATGAAAAGATTGATGAATGTGGAGGAAGCGAAACAAGTGTGTCAGGATCGTAGCAAGTGGAAGGAAGTAGTCTCTGCCTACCCCTATGGGAAAGAGGCGTGATTATATGTATGTATGTATGAGTCTTAATAGTAGACTTTACGTAGGTTATTCTGTTAGTGATGAAATGACCACATTGCTCTCTATTTGAAGCAATGAACATTATTGAGAATTTGTTGTGATGTAAATGCAGCAATAACACATCGATTAGAAAGTAAAACATAATACATTATAGAACCTTTCGTCACGATAAGAGCTGCCACAAATAGTCCACAGTCATGACTGCGTGACTGCGTCTTCACCTCGTGACCAGCTTGTCACGATTCCATCACAGTGTCTGAGGTTCTTACAGCACCAGTTGCAATCATGTCAGCAAAACAAACGACAGATGGCCTAGCCTATACACTAGCTCTACTCACACGAACTGTATGATTTTCCGATGTTTTGCCGGACCCGGCTTTATGATACCACACAAAAGCTGTTGACATTGATCGCAGTAGGTACCAACCTACTTTCTACTTACCGTCCTACCCTATACGTCAAGCAGGCGTTTTCAAAGGATTTCAAGGAAAAGCTAACCTACGCAAGTCTTCTACGCACGGCTAAGGCTCCTCTGTAAACCTCTTTATTTTGTGTCCTAGCCATGAGTAGGTATAGAAATCTTGTGGACTACTTGTCTCGCTTTTGTATTAGATAGGTATAGCGTTTGAAGTAAGTCTACGCAGAACCAATCTATCTAAGCGGTAAGGAGATAAATGCTCATGGATAAAATCGATTTTTATCTTTACAGAAATATTATATTCGAAGACAACATAATCTGAAACCTACTTGAAATGTATAGAAACATAAATAATTACCTGTTATGTTTAGCAGAGGTGTTTGTTTACTTGTCTTCCTACGTCGCGAGTCAAGGCTAGCTACTCCAGCCTATTATGTTATGTCTGCATTGTGGTTGTGGGAATCAGTACTAAATTACGATTTAATGAGTTGTTTTTGTGTTTGATTACGATTAGAAATATCAGTTTTCTACACTCGTGGTAGCGGTAGGTATAAAGATGGTAGTATTCATGAGAAAAATAAAGTTCATTGGACCTACAAACCTACAAACTGTACCAGACCCTAGACAGTTTGTTTAGGAGGTCCAATTCTATAAATATTCCGGCCTATAGGTATTTCATTATTCCATGGCGATCGTTGTTCAGTTTCATGGGTAATTTCGTCTGTAAGATATTTGCTCTGTCACTGTGTAACATGCAATTAAATTTTGTGCATCATTTTGTTGATCATTTTATATTTACATAAGTTCATATCCTTTTTTTCTGCTTGAGATAATATGACGTCAATTTTATTTTATGCTATTTTCCATCATTAATCAAGTTTAAATCCGCTACTAATAAAAACTATGACCTCTAGACGACAATGTCAAGATCATGCGATGAGAGGACTGCGATCGATCATCAACAAGTTCATAACAACGTCGTTCTATGTTTTTATAGAAAAACAGAACTTTGTACTATCGCCAGCATATCAATCCAGCCTACCCCTAAAGGACCAACTGTACCTACAAGTTTAAAAAACAAATAGGTACTAGCAAGCAATAACCTAGGTATATCCCCACAGAATATATTATAGTAGTTGGTATATCTTAAATCGAGCTCAATAATGACAATGATAAAAAAAAATGTTTTGATGAAATTGCTTTTAATTACCTAGATAAGATACCTACCTACTCATATACTTAATTAAAATGTATTGCAAATAACTTCCATAAACACATACATATTAAATCAAAAATTATACTCCTAAAGGCGGTAAATCTTCTTATCATGCAAATTATTTCGGGAACGCGAAATGAGTTTTCATTCAGCCCGTAGAACAATGGTTTTAATTAAATTTTAGGGATTCGTTCGGATGAAGAGCGTTTCTTAGTTAATGTAGGTAGGTATCATCGCCAGCGATCCACCTGCCCGTTTTTAAGGGACCAAAATATTCGTGTTTTTTATACAATTATTAAGAAAACCAATATAAGTTGACCCCTAAATTGGTAGGTGGTTTTGCTGGCGATGTTCACACTTATTTAAAGCCTAAGTAGATTTCGTATTATCCATCGAATATTCTAAAATCTGCAATTTTCTGTAATTGTGATACTCCTTGTCAAAACTACGAATCTACCTACCTACCAAGCGAAATAATAATTTAGACTAGCTTTGCCGTAGATGAAGACTAAGTTGTAGCTTAAAATATTTAACCAAATATGGAAGTCATAGATGGATAGGTTAAAATTGGGTAGGTATAACACGGTAAAAAAATAGTAGAACAAGAGAGACAAACCAAAACAAACTAAACCATGACCTGTACCATAGCCATGACTCATCATTATCACTCGCAAAAACCATTCCCAAAATAGACACAAACAAACAGACAACTGTCATGTCTGTCTATGTTGTTATTATTATTTATCATTCATGTTATTCTCTTAATGACCCAACCTCGACTCGCCCGGATTCTTGTTGAATCATCAGTGGTATAGTCTATTGCAAATGATAAATAGATAGCCTTTATAGCTCTATACATAAAGGTCAAATTAGTTTCGGAAGCTGAAGATGTTGAATATTAATAAGTCAAGTCGAATCAATGAATATTGACAGAGAAACATCTTTATTGTGCAATGAAACTGGCGTGTCCATTGCCCACGGCGCTGAGCTCAAATTGACAATTAAAGGTATTTTTCTTAGTTCTTTCGTAAGTATTTATTAAATAGACTTGTTTAAGCGACCTATACAAGGTATAACTGTGACTAAAAGAGCTTAAAAACCTTAGAATTAGGTCATCTTTAGGTAAATAGGTATCTTGAAGTCACTGTGGCGTGGTCGTAGTGCGCTTGCCTTCCAAGCAATGGGCCTGGCGTTCGAATCCGAATCGGAAATTCTTACTTTTTTGTTTTTCGAATTTTTATTTAATTTAAGTTTTGTTTTACGATATTGGCCAATGGTACACACTGGTCTTGCTAAACTTCCTATTCCTACTATTATTATAAAGGCGGATGTTAGTGTGTGTGTTTGTTACGACATCACACAAAAACGGCTGATTAGATTGACATGAAACTTTGCAGAAATATAAAAGGGCATCTGGAATAACATATAGATTTGATATAGGATACTTTTTACCACGGAAAAATGTCTCAATCCCACGGGATCACGCATTTTCCAATATTTATGAAAAAGGTGGCGCGACTGAGCCGATTCGCGTTTTAGAAACTAACAGCGACATCTCTTGGCGAGTAAGTAAGGCAAAATTAATATATATCCCACAACACATGTACGTACAAAAATTATAAGCCAATGAAAATGTTTTAACAAGATGTTGGATTGGATCCCACAAATGCTACTAATCCTACTTCCTACTAATATACTAATATACTAATATATACTAATATTATATACTAATATTATAAAGGCGGATGTTTGTGTGTGTGTTTGTTACGACATCACGCTAAAACGGCTGATTAGATTGACATGAAATTTTGCAAAAGTATAGAAGAGTATCTAGAATAACACATAGGCTACTTTTTACCACGAAAAAATGTCTCATTCCTACGGGATCACGCAAATTCCAATATTTTTGAAGTAGGTGGCGTGACTGAGCCGATTCACGTTTAGTGGGGAAGCATATCCGTTGATTCAACGATCAATCTTGAAGTCACTGTGGCGTGGTCGTAGTGCGCTTGCCTTCCAAGCAATGGGCCTGGCGTTCGAATCCGAATCGGAAATTCTTACTTTTGTAATTTAAGTTTTGTTTTACGATATTGGCCAATGGTACACACTGGTCTTGCTAAACTTTAATTTAAGTTTTGTTTTACGATATTGGCCAATGGTACACACTGGTCTTGCTAAACTTCCTATTCCTACTATTATTATAAAGGCGGATGTTAGTGTGTGTGTTTGTTACGACATCACACAAAAACGGCTGATTAGATTGACATGAAAATTTGCACAAATATAGAAGAGTATCTAGAATAACACATAGGCTACTTTTTACCGCGGGAAAATGTCTTATTCCTACGGGATCACGCATAATCCAATATTTTTGCATAGGTGGCGTGACTGAGCCGATCCGCGTTTTAAACGTTTTCGCCGAAAACTAACAGCGACATCTCTTGGCGAGTAAGTAAGGCAAAATTCACGTACATCCCACATAATGCGTAAAGAAAATATGTATATGCCGGTGAAAATGCTTAACCAAATTATTGGATCCCACAAATACATAGATACAAGATACGACATACATTAGACTCGAATGATTCGCGTTATGGAGTAACGACGATCGACACAGATCTCCGCGATTGATTATGGTTTTACTTTCTGAGAGATCAAGATCAAGATTTAACTTTCTGAATATTAGGCAATTTCAGAAATTTCTTCCACTATAATAGCATATAGGGTGTTTAATACTTACTGCTGGGTTTGTGTAAGTAACCTTTTCGTATTTTGTTCAATCTTTAGAAATCATCATTTTTTGGCGTAAAGGCAATCATTTGCTTATTTTTAAATTACGGACCATTGTGGGAAACATATCTGTTAATTCAACAGGCATCTTAAAGACACTTTGGCAAAGCGGTAGTGCGCTTGCCCTCTAATCAAGACGACTCGCTTTCGAACACCCGAATAGTGTGGTTCTATTTTCCTTTTTTTTATCGAACTTTTAATTAATTTATGTTTTGTCTTACGATATTTGCCAATGGTAGCAAGACCAGTGTGTCTTCCTATACTTGTCACATAAAAATTTAAGCGCGTTTCAGGGGTTTTCGATTTATAACCCCTCATCATCATTGGCCTCACACGTCTGTGTCAGACGATTTATTCATTGTCAGAGGCAAAATCTTTCATGGCTGTATAAGCCGATACGGAAGCGGCATACCTTTTTGCACGCTCTCCACAGACACTGGGACGCAATTATGGAAAACGCAGGGCTGCCCAGGACCTGCGCCACCCTCTCGGCCTTCCTGGCCGACTCCACAGGAATGACAGGTCGATACGTGCTGAGCCAAGTCGGCTGCAGGAGTCTGCCGCACGATTTATTACCAGTCACTCGCGCCTGACGGAGAGCCCGTTCCGGTTTTGTACCTATGTGGAGTTTTCCTTCTCCAGGATCCTGATTCGCTTGGGTCGGATTTATTCCTCGGTCGCCTCTTACGACCCCACGGGAAGAGAGGGGTGGTGCTATTCTACTCTGCCGGGACCACACGGCACCTAAAGAGTTTACAAGTAGATGTGTTAAAAAACAAAAAACCCGACTGCGGTAATTTTAAAGTAGTATTTTGCTGTAAAAATCTGACATTTTGAATCTATATTTTTTTTTATATAGCCAGTATCACTCGCGCTGCTGAGACGAATATTGATACCTCATATGTTAAAATATAACTATCCGTTTGGGCTGTAGCCCGTAAAAGATAATTTTCTTGTCCACATACATACATACTCTCGAAAAACATAACCCTCCTTCTGAGGCAGTCGGGTAAAAATGATGTAAAAAGTTTGTATGGATCATCGTGATTTTTTATGCGATCTGTTTTAAAATTTGCGACAAGGCCAAAGAGCTAAACAAGTAGATGTGTTTAAAAAACAAAAACCCGATTGCAGTAATTTCAAAGTAGTATTTTGCTGTAAAAACCCGCCATCTTGAATCTATATTTTTTAATATAGCCAGTGTCACTCGCGCTGCCGAGACGAATCTAATGACACCTCATATGTCAAAATCCAACTATCCGTTTGGGCTGTAGCCCGAGCAAAAGAATTTTCTTGTCCACATACTTACATATATACATACATACTCTCGAAAAACATAACCCTCCTTCTGAGGCAGTCGGGTAAAAAAGGTAAATATATGTCTCAGGGGTTAAATTTTTAAAACCCTAAAGTATTAAACTTTTATCACTTTTAACCACCAACACCACCCAATAAATTACAATCGTGCAAAGCCGAGGTAGGCCACTATATACTTAGTATAAAATTTACCACGAGAAAAGAAACCTTGATTCATACAGGAAACAGGTTATATTTAAGTATTATAAAAGTGCGTGAACTCTGACGCGATAATGATATTTTCCCGCGGAATAATAGGTTGCAGCGGGTGAAACCGCTGACGGGCAGCTAGTCTACTCATAAAACTGAAGAACTTTTCTCAAAGATTAATTTGTACTAAGCATGGCATGTTCCTTCGTGGAAGTTGTTTAGTTTCATAAGCGAACCTACCTAATTTCATATGGTTATATTACTTACCTACCCTTTTGTAACGGATTGTCTTGTCTTAGATTCATTACAGCTCTAAGAAGCAGGTATAACATTGGTAATATAATAATCTTAGATAGCTCTCCTAGATTAGTTCTCAATTATCGTCTTTTGTTTTTGTTACAAATGTTTCACTCGATTTGCATTGATACTTTCACTTTTGCATTGTTAGATTAATCAAATTACATAATAGGAACAAACCTAATCATTAATCAACCTCATAATCAACTTAGACGAAACAGAAAAAAAGCAAAACGTAAAAAAGTAAAAGCTTCACGGATACGGACGTAATCATGATTTCATAGTTCTATTTTGATTATTAAAGTTACTTACTTTCGTTTTTATTAGTAATAAAATGGGGATTTCATTTAAACAAGTAACGAAAATTGTTGCAATAAATAATTGTTTATTGACCCTTACGTCAATCGAATTAAAAATAATGCCTTCTAAATTGCTATCAAGCACTCTAATTGATTAGAAGAGTAGCATTTCCGGTACCAAACCAGGCACTATTCGTGAAACTTCGAACGTAGTTTTTTTGTCAGAGGTATAGTCCCCCTTGGTTTAGGTTACGAATGTGAATAGGAAGACAAATGACAATATTGAATTAATTTGACATATTACGTCGATCTAACTTACAAATCAATGCTTCAGGAACTACCTAGTTCTTTTACGTAAGCTTTGATATAATACTCAAAATATTTCAATAAAACCATAACAAAAACAATCTCAATAGGTAGGTAGGTATACCCACTTGCTGTAAATCGATCGACTAAAAATATATCGATTTGAGCACTCGATTCGATGATGGAGTGAGAGCGCGCGGAAATCAGAAATAGCCCGGCATTTGTGGTTTGAATTCCGAACTCACGATCAAGGTGCCTATTGGATTGGTTAGTTAAGGAACAGACTTAGGTATTATTATGCTTCGACTTATTAGGTTCTTAAAATAAGAACTTTTCTTATAGATTAGGCGATAAAAACCCTAATGTTTGAAATACTACTATTCTAGATGGTGTTACTGACTTTGGGCCAGTCTTCTTCTTCTTTTCGTGTGGGACTACGAGTTTTTCAACGACCCGATATACCCTGGTGTCAGAGTTTGGGCCAGTAAACCTTAGATTTGTGAAAGCATCTAGGTAGCAGTAAAATCAATTTTTTCCTCGTGTAAAGAAACATTTTACTTATTCAACTTTTTTCATTATTTCTTGGCTTATAAATAAGTTTCGTTCAAAGCAAATTTAAAAATTCATACTCAGCCATGCCAACAAAAGGTAAAGTAAATGCGACCTTTATACTAATAAAAAAAGTCCCGAGGGGTGGTCTGAAATAGCTTTTGTAACGTGAGCCTTAACAGCCAACCTTTGGCAGGCTACAAAGATCCACTTTTAGCCTGCCACTGCCAGACTCCCGGTAGGTATATTTACTAACAAAACATTTATAACCACTTCACAGTGGTAGCTACCCGATTCTAACATCGTAATGCCGTCAGTTCTGCAGTAAACTTCGGTATGCAAACAGACATTATAGATTTTATGGCTAGACTACGTACGTACCTAGAAGTTAATGAGTTTCTATCTGCCTGATACTAGGCTGACTTTATGACTCAAAAAAACCATGGTAAGAATTTATTTTAATTCCGCTACCGAAAACTGTCATCTATCTATATTACCTTAGATTTTCGAGCAGAAGAATAACTTTACAGCTGTATCTTATTACCTGAAACAAATAATAAAAAAACATTAGTTTAATAATAACAAAGTACCTACAATTTAGATTTTGACACTGGCATAATCGCCCTCACTGAGGACAGAAAGCCAACACTGTAAAAATAATAAAAATCAGATGCCGAAATAGTTTTTTTCTAAAATAAGGATGATTCACTAGATGCACAAGCACAAGTGAAATTACGAAAGTTATTCGAGACCAAAGCAAGTTCACTAACTTCCTCGCACATGTGTAGTTAAAGCGGATGCGAGTAATATAAGCTAATCAACTGAATATTGTAATTTAACCCTGTTATGTGCAACTGCTGCATACTAAACTTGTAGTTGCTCATATTTTACTGTGCAACATTGTATAGGTATAGCTTATTAGATAAAACGCTATGATGGCTAGAACTTTGATGATACTGCGCATATGCATATTTTAGTAGGCGTAGAAATATCTGCACATTATTTTCTTGACGGCCAATTCGGGCCACTTCAAGAACGTAAAAGACAATGTAGACACGAGGTACAGAACTATGATAATTGAAAAGCTTAGCTCTCCACAATGCGGTATTTATCCGCCCCGGTAGCAGAGAAAATAATACCATTGAAACAGGGTGTTTGTCTCTAGCTAACCACCGTAAAGTCAAAGAGGCCGCCGGCATTACAGCTTTCTCCGCAAACAGCATCAAAGATGGCGACGAACAATACTCATTCATGGGAGCGAAGACAAGTGAATGATAGTGAACGGTTTGATAAGTGAATGAAAAAATGAGCGCACGCCTTTGTAAAGGCGGGAACATCGAACAAAAAGCGTTCGATTCATCAGATATTTTGTGACTGAGCATGTTGCAAGCTGAAGATTTAGTTTTGGTTGGACGGATAAAGAAAATAAATCAAGTGTGTTGAGAAAATTTACGAATCGTTGTAAAGAAGATAAACTACTTACGAACATAGCATTACTAAGTATTTCAAAAGGCCTACCAAATTCTTTCTACGCAAAGTGTTCCAGGCTTCAATGAAGAAAACCATTTTCATTCGTTACTTCTACGAACTGGGTTTTAAGCAGACTCCATTTGATTCATGATTTTTTAATTATGAAATGACAGGTATTTTTCAAGGTTTGCTTCACACCGCCTATTGATTTATTAAATGCACAATAGTAGGTAGTTCGTAGTTAAAAAAAAACTGGACTGGAAATACTAAAAAGGTTTTTCATCTTGTAAAATCTAAGAAATCCTATGCTTCGAAATAACGTCAAATATAGGTAGGTACTACATTAGCCTTCCTTTCCTACTAATTCCACTTATATACGGCTTTACTTTTATTTTCATTGGTTTGTTGTGTTCACCAAAATCCACTTGTCATAAAAAGGGCGTAAACCGTGGAAAGTGGAAGCCGTAACTCAGTGTAGGTCTATTGGTCTACTCTACATATTGACCGCACAGGGTTTTCCGCAGTCATATAAAATCAAACTAAAGCGAACAAACAGTGCATAGTGCAATAAAAACTTTAATAGCAATAATTTCAAAATTCTCAGACGTACCACACAATTTCCTGAAACTAAGGTTTCTCCAAAAGCTAAGCATTAAAAAAATACTCTCTATTCGTATGTCTACAAACAAGGTTTTCCTACATTGCTTATTGGCAACGTTGACCAGCAGTTGCCGATATTTCGACAAGAAGCTTGCAGTCAAACATTGCTCCCACACGGACCTGAACTCCAAAGGATCCTATCTCATTAGAATTTTAATGAGCTCATTGCTATAAACCTTAAAACCTATTATCCTTCCTATCTTTGTATGGTCGGCAAACATCAAAGGGCCGTGTGTTTTCGCGCATGTGCGGACGATTTCACGTTTCGCCTGCGAAATCCGATGAAGTGGACACCACATCGGCTTTTCCTAGTAAACGTATGAGCTATTCTTGAACCTTGCTGCCTAACGGGTTTCCGCAAAGTAGGCAATTCCTATTGGCAAGGTGTTGTCGCTATACAGTTTACATGTTTTAGCATAATTTTCTTTTGATCCTAGGGCTATTCCGAAAGGGGTGCCCTTCTCTTGTTATAGGCGGAATTTGTTAGAAAGTTGA
Source organism: Phthorimaea operculella (assembly GCA_024500475.1). Classification (NCBI taxonomy): domain Eukaryota; kingdom Metazoa; phylum Arthropoda; class Insecta; order Lepidoptera; family Gelechiidae; genus Phthorimaea; species Phthorimaea operculella. Next base: position 479,623 of record JANFCV010000186.1, on the reverse strand, counting down.
ATGTTGGAAATTTGTGGAGTTCCCTTAATAAGGCTTTCCTCGTTATCTTTAGATATCATCTTGAGTGAATGTCTAGCTATTCCGCCATTTGCTCTACATTTAATCACGTCCGGTATCAACAAGAACTTCTGCTCATTATTGAATTTACCCGTATACGGTAGTAAATAGATCGGCGGCCATTGCATTCCACTCGCTGCCCGCCATAAATTATACTCATCAAAGATTGACGGATGAGGCAACGGGTGCGCGGTGCTTACAGCCACAAATTAAATAATAGCTGGTGCATGCGGCCAATAACATCTAACGCGCGGTTCACGTTCGGAAATGAGCTAATGTAGCGAGCAAACAGTGTCGGAATGCGGGCCAGTCCCAACTATTTCTGGACGAACGCGGAACTGGAGCCCTGCAGACATTCGACGCGGATGGAGGTATTCTTTGATAGGCTTGTAGAATGCCAAATCATTTTTCTCTTGCGTGTCATCATCATCACGAAACTTAAAGAAGTTTTTACTAAATATGAATTTTACTGTAATAGATACTTCCATATCGTCAAAATACCTTCTATTCTGGATGAATTCTTTGACATACTATGCTACCTAACCGTAAACTCTAAAAAGTTGTAAACATTCGTGGACATTCCACCCGCCTATAAGCGCACGATATTATGATAAACATGGCGGATGATTTCATATCAGTTATTAATTTCCTTTGGGAACGCGCCAAGTAGACGCGCTAAACGATTATGGGATTATTCTGTTACTAAACTGCACTAATCTACTAGAAATACCTTAGTAAATCTGTAATGGTTTACTGGAAGACAGCTAGTGGAACACTGGCGAAGCACGAGCGGAAAATTGGTTGGGCTTGAAGTACCAGAACTCCAGAAGTGCACGGAAAGCGTTCCAAAACCGATTTCAAATCTCTCATGTTGCAGCTGAATTTTGGATGGCTGCCAAAACTTCAAATTATTTGCCCTCTACACTTAACGATTTAGACTCCTGTCTGGAAGGAAATTGTTGGGATTTTGTCTGCCTTGATTAGAATGTATCTGTCTGGGTGTCCGTGGTATTTCAGCATAAGTACCTACACAGGTAAGGGAAATCTTATTAATTTAGCTCAAAAAAAATGAAACTTGTTTAGGACTATCCCATTAGTTTTTTTATCTAAGCCAAGCATTGAATCAAACTAGAAGATACATGTAGAGAATTAAAGGTATGTATCTCTAGCAATATCATAGCTGTAAAACACAACCGTCGGCACATCCGAAGCCCGCTAACAAAACACCTGCAACATTTCATTTCTCATTTCACACTCGCTCCGCTGTGGGGCTCGTTTATAAAACTTCCCCTATAGTGGGGAACTAGTCGTAAAACGGCATCCCGGGGGAGAAATGAGGTGACCTGGAAACGCTAGAAGCAGGTTAACAACTTAAGCCGCCTGATTGGAGTTTGATTCCGTCGAGGGAAACAGATCTCGAAAGGAAACGAGGAGTTGTCGTCATCATACGAAAGTTATGGGAGTCTTGACGATATAGCACAGACCTGTGACGTCATCATACCCATGCCGACCCATAAATGATTTCTCTTCTTTAAATGCTATGGGTACTTCAAAAAAAAAAATAGATTAATTTAATCGCACCTATGAATGATAGTGCGGTTCGTGACAGCATTCATACAAATATGACAGCCAGAATGTGTTCTGCTTCTGTAGGTATAGGATTTTGTGAATTCTTTTGGTCATATCATAAATCAGATCTGCCTAAACATCGGAAAATCATGCGGATTGTGGTGTATGAGCACCGTCAATATTTGTTAAAAATCCCAAGGAAAATCATGCGGATTGCAGTGCGTGTATGAACATGAGCACCGTCAATATTTGATAAAATCCCAAGTTAAAGATCCATCCATGTCTAGAAGAGTCTCGGACAATAGCGGTACTCTACGTAGGTATATGATTTCTACGTACAATGTAAAAGATAATGAAAGCCCCATTCAGACTGAAGCGAGGAAAGAATTTCTGATAGCTAACATAAAGGTTACATTGACGATGGCATAAAATAACAGTTTAGTACTCAGCATCGTTAAAACAATGTATGGCTTATCTTTTGACCGGGTGACACGGCGTAAAAAGCTTTTATCATTTAAATTCTACAATTTCTTTTTATGGACTAAGCAATAATGCACTTTATAATGATCTTTTAATCTCTGAATGGATAGACGTATCATTTATCTAATAGGCTATTTATTGTAATCTCCCATCTGTTAGAACGGAACCAGCTGATTCATCCAATCTGATGGTCTCTGAAGAGCTGATATGAATCGACCACGCGGAGGTATTTCTGATACTTTCGTTACAGATTGCTGAGCCATTGGTGAATGGACGATGGACCGGTGCCAATTATTTTCTAATGATTAAAGATACCGTAGTACAAACGTGGTACTATCGCAAGCAAATGCACCTACCTACGCATTTAGGGATCAACTTATAGTTGTTTTTCTCAGTAGTTATATGAAAAACCAGTATAAGTAGGTCCCTTTAATAGTACAAACTCTAGTTCGTTAGTTTGTTTGATGTCAACAGCGCCTCGTTTACCGGCTTCCTAATTTGTGTCAACTCAACGGTTTTTTCATATTTGAAAATCGAATTTTGTGATTGTAGGTAGGTTTAATACACTTTAGGTTCCTTTATTACGTTCTCTATTCAAATATCCGTTACTGTTCAGAGCGATCACGTGTTTATTCTCAAAATATCTCAAATTCTCGGATTTCCATGATTAACGGCGAAGATCCAGTCAACACTAATGGAGCATGCGTCTGCGCATACATAAAGGGCCCGGGGCGATCGCGCAGCTAGGGTTGCCAGAGGTTTGGCCATATCTAGTACCGTATTTGAATTCAGAAAACATTTAAAAAAGAACTGAAATTGACTAGGAATGCTTTTGGTTGAGTTAAATATCCACGCCAGTGGAGATTTCAGGAAACGAAGCGAAAACTGTCAAATAATTGGCTATAGGTACTTTTGCCCGCAAAAACACTTGGAAACCTAAGTTTATCAATCAGGGATGTCATGGAATAGATTTGCTTGATTCTTATGATGATATCCAAATTCTGGACAACCCTAGAGTCGACCTATTTGCTCCCTTGCTCCCTTCAAACATAACCGCAGAGGACAACGACCGACTAAACGCCGACAATTAAGACAATTCTTCGATTGTGAAAGCCGCTTTCAAAATTTAAAAAGCGAACGCCATGAAGGGCCGTTAGTTACCGTACTTCAATCAAAGTACGCAGCAGAGTAGAAAAATTTAGGGCGTCTCAAGCCTATAATTTTGTTACCTACCTCACATTACAGTGTGACTTTTTACATACATACATACTTTTTAGTTTGTAACATTCTATCACAAAATTTCTCCATAGTCAAGATTGGCTCACCGCCAGACTCGCCAGACTAAATTCGCGTCAGATAAGGATGGACAAGTTAACTACATAGAACATAACATGCCTCCATTCATTCCCTATCCAACATAGCTAGATATACCCAGTCTACCTACATATTCAATACAATGTCACAGAGTTGCACATTGTAGGTAGACCTAGTTTCCCAGCATATATTTCCAGGGCAATATACCTTCACGTATCTCGTCTCCATATCGGCTGCCAACGCTCCCAATAACATTTCCAATATCCCAATATAATGTAATAAATTGTGCGCCCCTTCGCAGGCAATACGTGAACGAAATACGTTACCTTTCGACTTAATTTGCCCTACGATACTTTTTATCAGTGCAAGGGCTTCTAAAAAGCATTTATGCCCCATGCCAGCGAAAGTCTCCAGGGACGTAATCGAATGATCGGAAGCGTATGGTTTGATAGGTACACGAGAGATGAAAAGCCCGTACATCCATGAAAGATAAAATTCGACCAAGAAATTCACTCGGCATTTTAAGTTTTCTTTTTCTGCTAGAGAAAGAGCAATCGATGCTTATGCAATCTTCTGCCTAGTCTTGTCTTTGTTTCGCATTCTCCGTGGTAGTTGCTGACTTCACAGGACGAGGCACAGAGGTAGGACGTGATAGGAATTCAGGATTCGAGAGTGTAGACCGGAACGGAACTTCGTCCGTAAATAATAAATTGGATTTGCGGCAGTGTCGACGGGTTACACAGATTTTGGAAAAGATTTTAGAACTAAACTAAAGACAGCTCAAGGTAATAGATTGCGAATACAGAGTAGTAAACCTTGTATTGAACAGGATTGCAAAGGCATTAAAGAATTCAAGTTCTAAGCCAAAAACGATAGAAAAGCAATTCCGAAGCCCGTAAAACCCGGAATCTCAAGATTGTCAATAAACGTTCCAAGTTTTGCACTGGCCACGTACCTAAGTACTGACGTGAAGTACCAATTTATGGGGATTTGACGTCATAAAAGCAGTAGTATCAACAGGGTTAGTTTAGAACCTATCGTTTTATATGAATTTAATAACTTCTAACCTATTTTCTGTGATGCCAAAGAACAGGATATTATACAGCGACAACCTGCCAGTATCAAATGTTTAGCAACTTATTTTCTTTTGCTACGTTGACTTTTTAAAACATTAATTTATTCGTTCAACCAGTGTCGATCCTAATCCGATACAAATCACTATGGAAGTATGGAATTAGCATGCAATGTTCGTCTCAGTGGTCTGGCTTACGATGTATTCCAAATTTAAACCGCGCTTCCGCTAACGTTGCCCAATATAGTGTCCAACATCCCGTTGCTGCTCCATTGATTTTGCATTTTATTTTGTACGGAAATAGGTACATGTTGTAAAAGTGCAATTACGAGGTACAGATGTCTAACATCTATCAAATGCATTGGCTGGTAATCACGCATTGATCCGTCGATCTCACAAGAGTGACATGCGGTTTCCCGCCATAGCTAACTGTCAGCGCGCTGTCAACGTCACGAAAGCCCGGGAACGTGACAGTCGGATACCGTGGCCATAATTTTACTACGCGTTCTTCGGAAATAACTTGTAGCCGCCTCCGTAAATAAGTAGAGTGTCATCAAGATAAGCGATTTTGGGAACGAGGGCGCTCTTGTCAATCGTCAAGGGCCGTTTTGAGAATGGATACCGCGAAATGAGGTCTTTATCGCACACGATTCGATTTCTTCAGCCCTACTTCATCTTTTTCTGGCATTATGTCGTAAAACGGAGGAATTTGAAATATTCCATCATATTCTTCTTCAGGTTGCGGTCGAAAGTTACATAAAGTAAGCGCATCGTAAAGTTTATAAACTTCCTATATGTTTGATTGGATAGAATTATAGAGCATCGATCACCATACGCGAGAAAGTTAATTATTATGTAAGAGTAGATAGTTCTAGCTCCGTGTGGTGCCGGAGAATAGCATCAACCCATATTTTTCTCGTGGGTGTCATAAGAAGCTACTAAGGGATTCGAGTTGATGTATAGGTTACAATTGGAGGCAACAGGCTGACAACTTGTCACTATAAACTATCAACAGTCTTTTAAATGACTCTCAAACTTTTGAGACGGTGTAAACAGCCGTTTTGTACAGCCATTTGCGTTTTGTCTACGTGATATAAATGTAGGTATGTATGTATGTAGATAGCTCTACAAAAGGCTACGAGTAATTTACATTTGTTAAAAAGATTGGAGGTTTTTTATGCATGTATCGTTCTGCGAGTTTAAAATGGGTAATTTTATTGTATGACAAAGAAAAAATATTCATGACTGATTGGAGAAGAGAGCATACTGATTCGTCAGATGTTACAGTGATGAACTCAAAACGGCAAGCAAAAAGGTCATGAATCTATTGAACATTTTAAAAGCAGTCGTCTACATAGACACAAAATACCAGGAAATCAGTGGAACGCAAATAAAGATACTGATACTGAAACGGGTGGATGGGCGCTTCAATAGGCTGGGTTGGGCGGGCGGATAAGCCGACTCGTGCTATATCGAGAAGTAGGCCGTCGGCGATACAGCCTTTGCCAGACTTTATTTACCTTTTTGCCAGCTTTTACATCTAGGGACACGATAGTGCCCCAAGACCGAGACGAGACTAGCGAAGCGAAATGTTTTTTTATGCGGTTTACCATCATAACTTTGGTTTCTGATAAACGCATTTTTTGAAGAATCTCGTTTGTGTCGCAATTTGAGATGAAACATTCATTAATCAGCATCAACTTAGAGCGATGTGATGACTCTACATTTATCCTGAAGGAGCGTAACAAAAAACTCAGTCTAAAACTTTGTAAGTGGAATGTCATTGCATGCAGTACAATTTTGTATCATTAAAGTAATAAAATATCTTTGACATGTAAGTCGCTAAGTCATACACATCGTACATACAATATTTTTTTCAGTTAGTTGGTAGGTGGCATTACTGTCCCACTCCGGGGTTTCAGCTTTCAAAATCATTTTTTTTAATTTTTTCATTCAATTCCTGAAATGCCTTTTTAGCTTATAACCACTATACCTAACAGCCACAACAGTCCACTGTTGGACATGGGCCTTCGGAGGATATTGCCAACTCACCACGCTTGGCAAGCGGATTGCCGAGCGCAGTGCAAGAAGTTGCATTTACAGGGAACACTGCTACCCAATTCCTGGATGATTATCTCCTCGCGACCCGATGAACACTGATGTCAGAGTTCTCAGCTGCCAATTTCTAATTTATTGGTACCCTGAGTGATGGAAATCGTTATCGTAGAAAGTACACTTTTTGTTCTGAACTGTGTAAAAAAGACAGATTGCAAACGTAAGCGAATCCTTTCGTAACAACCCAATTATAAAGCCCTTCTCTGGCCTTTCGCATCAAACTGTCATTGTTACAAATTATTGTCAATTTGCATCCCTTCCCTTCTGAGCTACCGTTTAAAAAAAGGTTGACACCGCTGTTTCATTATTTATTTATAACCTCTGTATCCCAACTCGGTCGACCTCTCTACGCTGAATGCTCAGAGCAAGGACATTTTCCAAAAGGATCCCTAATAATCTACAGGATGATAAAAGAATTGCAAAATTTGCAAACAGACTTGGGTGTAGCTTACTGAAAACGCAATTTATAGGTATTTAGATATGAACAAAATACGATATACAGGGTGTAAGGGACAGGTCTCCGAATACTTATAGGGTGCATTCAGACCATGAAACTGAACAACTTCCGATAGAAATAAATTTCAGGAAACGTAAAAATTTTTTTGACTTCCCATAGTAAATGCAATCAGTTGATCGTGATTTTGGATGGGGAGTCGAAAATTTTTTTTCGTTTCCTGAAATTTATTTCTATGGCAAGTTGTTCAGTTTCATGGTCTGAATGCACCCTATAAGTATTCGGAGACCTGTCCCTTACACCCCGTATTCGTGAATGCTTATTTGAAGTAGTAACTATCCTTTGTTTTTATACATTCATTTACTTGAGTGTTACTTCTTAGCGTGTGTCGAGTCTGATTGCGTTCAGCGATTGCGATAGCATAATTTCACTCTGGAAAGTAGTGAAGTTCCCTCTAAAACAGTACCCTACCAACTCTGAGCCTGAATTTTATTAGGGAACAGGGATAACCAGGGATCACTTTCAAATTAAATTAAAAATAAAATGTTATAAAAAATATTGGATACAAGAGTGGAGCTAACTTTCTCATAAAGGGATTTAGAAGCCTTTATAAAACTTTGCCCTTTATACCTTATGCGGGTTATTAGCATTCATCTTTTAATGAAGTAAGTTTTCAGGTAAATAGCGTTGTTCTCGGAAATCCTTTGATGAGTTAAACTAAAGCGAAGCGAATAACAAGGTTCTAAGTTTGCGATTAGCTAAGTTGTGGAATTTCTAAGTACAGCTGAATAGGATCGACACAACTACCATTCGCAAACTAGGCATCAGTTCAAAACTTACATAATAAATCAGCATATTTTGCACCCATCATCATCATTTTCCTGCCCTTACCGCAAATCAGTTGGGGTCGGCATAACGTGTTTTATTAGAACACAAAATCATGTAGCAAAAGGATTTGGCTAGGTACGTTTTATGACCAGCCGCCTGCCTGACGACGGGGGAATGCTAGGTGGTATCACCGCCACCATGCGGTTGACCATAGTCGACAGATATTTAGCCGAGGTCAAAAACTCTACGTCGCCTTTTACGAAACACCCTGAGTGGACTAGGGGTGGCAGTATTCTTAGCCGTTACCACACTAACTAAGGCTTGTCGGTTCAATTCAAGAGTAGGTTACTAACTGGGCCTATTCTTTCCATACCTCTAACGAGCGTCTTCTAACCTATTCTTATTTCTTGATCGTATAAACTAACCACCCAAAACATAAATGTGAAAGGCTGCCAAGTTCGACAATATTGGAATGCTTCGCCTATAAAAGAAGTGAGATCTAAATAAGTACCAAGTTCCATACACAGACCTCAGTTAAAAATAGTTACAGGAATGCACACTTGATTTTCCGCAGTTTGGAAAGTAGATTCTGAATAAATATCATATTAATACCTAAAATTCTAATACTTACAAAAACGCAAACCTGTTTTTTCAGCAGTTTCCTTTCCTACTTTTTAATGATATAACTTGGCAAGTTTTCACACACTTTGTTATTTATAAACCTACAAAACGCAATGAGTCAAGTATATAATTTTCTATTAAAACTTGCCAAGTTATATCATTAAAAAGTAGGAAAGGAAACTGCTGAAAAAACAGGTTTGCGTTTTTGTAAGTATTAGAATTTTAGGTATTAATATGATATTTATTCAGAATCTACTTTCCAAACTGCGGAAAATCAAGTGTGCATTCCTGTAACTATTTTTAACTGAGGTCTGTGTATGGAACTTGGTACTTATTTAGATCTCACTTCTTTTATAGGCGAAGCATTCCAATATTGTCGAACTTGGCAGCCTTTCACATTTATGTTTTGGGTGGGATTTCATTTATTTTTGTAATGTTTTCGGTCGGTTGCAATTTTAGGTCGGTACGACCATTGGAAGATATAGATAATTTTTTTGTATTAGTTCCTTAGGTGTATGTATTTACTGCTTCATTTTTTTTAAACCGACTCACACTTGGCCATTTTCAGATTTTTTCCTTTACCTTGACCTAAAGACCTACCCCTATGCCAAATTTCAAGTCAATACGACCACTGGAAGTGGTCTAGGTTTTTGATGAGTGAGTGAGTCAGTCAGTCAGTGAGTGTATAGTAAAAATAGCGATTTTCTGACGTCAATATCTCAAGACCTACAATAGGTACATTAATGAAATTTTGTATTTTAGATGAGTAAGTAGATCTCAACAGATACTAGAAATTTCATATGCGTAGATAAAATAGATTTTGAGTTATAGGTGGGTCGAACTTGGCCCGAAATGGTTCGTGTAATATAACCCACGGCCGGTGTGTCGCTCGAACTTGGCGGACACACTGCCGTGTGTCTAGATACGTTGGTACGTTGATCATTTGTTGATAATAGATATATGTAGGTAAGTAAATGCCTATAGGTACTAGGAAGAAAATCACAGCAGTATCTAACATTTTCTCGGAAACATAAATAGGGTTACCTACATACCCGGCCGTTGCCTAGGACACGCAGCGAGCCCTGGATCGTTCCAGAAATTTAAACGCACTGGATATTACTGATTTTCCCAGTTCACGTCCCACTTTATTATCGTTTGACATTTCGTAACATTTCCAGGGAATTTTGAGTGAAAGGATTTACGGTTAGAAAGCTGGATTTGAGTGATCCAATCTGACACCTTAGGATGGACACCCTGGGGTGGCAGATCGCACCAACAAAATTAACTTGGATATTCAAATCTGCTACCTTAGGATGTAAGATTCAATAACGGATTTAATTTTGGTATAGGCAAGTATAGGTAGGTACTTATTTCCTGCTGTAGGTACCTATTTAGTTTCATAAATCTAGCTAAACCATTTTCATGCCATGAGAGAGGATGAGTCGCTGACATACAAAGCGAATATCTGTTATATCGTAGTGTCATCATCACAGTCTAGTCTACCTAATTGCTAATAGTAATAATAGATTCTCTGGTGTTCTTGATAAAAGTAACATCTACCTGCTTTTAGACACAATTTATATGTTTTTGGTAACAATGTGAGTAATGAAAACACTCAACTCACGGCATAATTTGTCTTCAAGTAGGAAGCTGAATTCAGGGGCCGTGTCTCCATTTCCTCAAACAATAACTCTTTATGGGCATTGATTGTGCGTATCCTTGTTCCTACGCAGCCCTCAAATGACGTCAACATTCTATTTTCAAATACCACAAGACTGCTTGGATGAATCATGAAGCCAAGGCATGTGTAAGCATTTTGTTTAAAAAATATATGAATTTAGGGCTGTCAGGTCATGATCATTAAGTCGAAACCTTAAGTCAGACTACTCGGTATCTAGCATCAAGGCTTGTCGTAACGTAAGATAATGAATGCGGGGCATCCTAAAATTCATAGATTCCTAGAATTCTCATGAATAGGTAATATCGCCAGCGAATTCATCACACAAATTCTAAAAAAACAGTTTCAACCTTAAAAGGGCAGGTGGAATTGCTGGTGATAATACCTAACCTAATGGAAGGCCGGGAACAGCAGAGTTTTGCCCGACAAACATTAAGTCAAATTGTATCCAGCTTTCTGGACACCCTGCATTGTATTTTACGCGTGTGTTTGTTATTCTGCGCGCCTGCTAACATACATACGGAATGCAACGCGCATGTCAATGTCAAAACGTCAAATGTCATTTATGTGCGGTGCGCAGGATTCGGACGGGTTTTGGTCTGAATCACTTTCTAAATTCATTTTTTTAAGCTGACCCATATACTTAACTATAGACCTTAATTCCAAAATCTAGCTGCTAATATAATATGTGTGTGTGTGCATCTGTTCTATCAATTACCTAGTATTTACCTATTACAAATAATAACTTTGACATGCGTAAATATGTTAATAATGAAATGAATTTTATGTGCCTAGGTAGTTTGAAAAAGAAAGATTATGTTATGATAAGACAGTTCAATATTAAAACCATCTGCCCCGCTGTGCTTAGATAAATCTAGTCACACCAAAAATAGATTTAGAAAAACTTTTTGTGAAGAAATCTCTGATATAGGTACCTACCTCAGTTAGAAACTCAGAACTAGCTCGTGTATTCCGATGAAGACAAGACATGAAACCATTAAACAGAATCAACTCGTAACTTACAAATAGCAATTAAATGGGAAACTCAAGATTCATGCTATTCATTTGAATTGTACATTCCATTCCATTTAAGACTCATTTATTGCTGCCCAGACTAGTCCCTAGGCTTTAAGACATAGACCTAGAAAGGCTATACAAAATTGATTATCACGTCGGCACTGTATAATTACTTGAAAGCGGGTGATTATGTAGATTTTATTTGAGGTACCTAGGTACCTACACACACAGTCAGCTGTACTTTCTATTGATAGAAAATCGGAGACAAGGCCAAGATATTGACGACAGAAATGCTGCGTATTGGAAGGATAGATATAGGTAGGTGTCAATTTCAAGTTGGCATTTCTATAGCGATCGATTTAAATAGAAATTAACTTTTTACCCTATAAAATGATATGTCTACTGAAATTCGTGTACCTATCTATCTACACCTATTGGGTCTTTCTTTCAATTTAAAGGTGGGCTTAAAAACCAAGCGACAGCGACAACGACGCGCGTCGTTGTCGCGTCGCTTGGTTTTTAAGCCTATCTTAAAAGGTACTGAAGTGATCAGAATTAAAACTTCAAATTCTTATTGTAAGTGTTCTATTCCATCCACAAATCAAATTGAACGTAAAAGTCATTCAGTTTTATGACATTCTTTTATCACATTCTTTTATTATTTAGGATTTAAATCAAATTTTAATTCAAACACCTTATTTGAATTTAAACTGATGAAATGAAACGATGGTGCATCTATCATTTATTTGTAAAGTAGCTCTTGCATATACTTATTGTGTTAGTATTTTTATTAATAGCTGCATAATAGACCCCATAAACGTTGATATCCTAATCTAAGTTATGTTCTTACAACACCAGATATGAGCCGCATCTGTGATAATATGCTTTGAATCTCATATTTTAATGTTTTACAGCCTGTTTAGTTAGACAAAGGGAAATAAACTTAATTATCACGATAATACGGTTAACAGTTAAATATTCTGTGGACAAAGTAGTTGTAATGTTAACAAACAATGTAATGGTTGTCAGTTGTTCATGAGATAAAAACAAATGAAACATTTTGTATAAATGCTAGTTAACGTTGACATTATTGAACAACGGAAAAGCGGAAAACTTTCTTCAATGGCTGCTTTTGCTTCAAGGGTTCGTATTTAAAGGACTATTTTTGGTTCCATGTACCATGTCAGAGATAGTCAAAGGTGATAAATAAAAACAAATCCAGAAAATACGTGTACTTAGCTCATATTTTACGAAACGAAACAATCATGGTGTTCAAATTTATCTACATTGCACACATGTGGTTCACATATTGCAGACGGCTTGTACCTACCCTCGTTTGTGTTTTCTTGACCAACAGTACCGTGATGTGATGAATAAAACAAACCAAGGAGACCGGTTGTGATGTCGTGAGTTCCATTGTTTGGCTACCTACTCGACTTGCCTTAGAATTAGAACCCGGTTTCAAGTAACTACTGATTCTAAGTAGCAAGACTTAAGTACCTATGTAAACAGATACCTACTTAAATGACACTAGGCACTGTGCATTTGCAGGGAATCCTGAATAAAGCGTTCACACTTACAGTCGTGTGGATAATTAATTGTAAAGTAAAACGAACTTGTATCTACTCTAGTGATTTTATTTCTATGACGCTATTTAATTTAGTTTGATACTTTTCTACCTGAATTTTTCCGGGCCGTTTTCGGTTCAGACTCTGGATTGAAACCGGGCCGACTTGAATCTACCCCGACATTTCGGCCAGTGATAGGTAAGGGTTATTCTTTCTTTTTTTTAAATTATGGCTGTGTTGACTGCATGCCTCCATCTGCCCGTCCAAATGCGGATTCCATTCAGACAGAAGTAGCAACGGCAAATGTAATTAGAAAGCCAACTCCATACATACAACCGCAATATGTTTGTCACTTTGCTAATGTGCGTTTTACGAGTTTTTGAAGATGGAATTTCTAACATTCATTGGAAAATAGAAAAGCTAGAAACGTTTCCTGTACGATGTGAAATGTTTATCATCAATGACGGACGCACAAACGGATAGACCGATTGGGAATTGCGGAAAAGATGGTTGATGGACTGAATGGGGATAATAATAACAAATAAAAAAAACATGGGTTCGTGGACTTTGATGTGCATTGAAATCCGGTTTTTTTTTTGTAGATACCTACCGAGTTGGTGTGTAGCTTATGCAATGCAATGTTCTTTGCTTGATAGCTCTGAAGATACAAATTACTGTAGGTATTAGATTCATTTCGTCATCTTTAATTTGTTGTTTCTGTTTTTGTCTTATTATTAAGTAATGCCCATCGATTTTAATAAAAACAATAAGCAGGAAAACAAGCAAATTAAATGTAAGTTTATATAAACTGATTACTCTTTCAATGTCTATGTACCTAGGGCAAGTAAGTAACGTCATACATGGTCATGGCATCATATGGTGACTAAGTGTGTCAAGGGTATAAATAGCCCATCCCAATAATAGTACCTGGTTTACCAATGCTACATTATTAATTGAATATTGTCCTAGACGTTGACAGAACACTTCTTTCCGATTCTTAGTTATTTTATTATTTGAACCAGCAAAATAAAAGATCCAAGAAATACAGAGATGTCAATTTGTTTTAATAAAGTTACGTTTATTATTGTTTTTCTATTTTATAAACTGCACACAAGAGATAATTACTGTAGTATAGGTATTTACCTACTACCTAGGATCAAATTTTTATTTTACGGACAGAAAATAACAGTTGTTATTTGCTAATTAGTTTTTTGACGCGTTTCTTTTGTTTAATTTAAAACAGGACAAACTAAGAATTAAAACTTATTTACATTTGCCCCGGACAAGGAGGTGGCAAGTAGGTAACAACAATCGTTCAATAACAAGGAAAACGGTAGTTCGTAAATCATTATGCATAGCGGTTATATCTGACATCATCATACTAGCATCATGACCAGATCAGTGTGCCATGGGCATTTTTACTCAAGGGACAAAGGTACATCGAAGTTGAGACTTGCGAGTATGGAATTTTAATATCAAGTAGGTACCTGGTTGACCGAGATTCCTCGGTTTTTCTTTTCAGCAGATAGCGTTGTTGGGTTTGGTCTTGGGTGAAACAACGGTTTTTGGAAAATGACACTATCTAGATTGATTCATCGGCCCCGCAAACCCGAAACTTCGTGAAAATCGTTAAAGCCGTTTCCGAAACCCCGATTACATACAATTCATGCTCGTTTAAAGGTATTAGATTAGATAGATAGATAGATGCTTCTCTACTCGTCACTCATACATAATCCAACGATGACATGAAATGGACCTCAACAATCTAAGCCTGTTATCCAATTGCCATTCTGAAGAGCAATTTATTCATTACGGCTTTGAAAGAACTTGCCGAAAATTGGACCACCACAACCCTGAAATCATCTGTTCGGAGATGGCACGAATTGGGCTCCGAGTTTTTTGCAATTCAAAATTACTAGACAAATTCAAATGGAATCTGTCTGAGGTAATATTTATGGAGTAAAGGGTGCTTGAACGGAGCAGTTAAACGGTCGGAAGTGTCGGTAGCACCCTCCCCAATATTCACACTTGAACCCTCTACTAAATCCCTTTTGGCATACAGAGCTATACACTCAGCGGTTTGTATAAATATAAACTGCGTAAGGGTGTTCACCCTTAATTCTGTTTACATTTTGTCAGTCAGCAGGTAAAAAGTAAGGCATGAAACTAATCATTGGTACGGTGCTGTTCTTAGAGGTACCTATACTGTTACAGAGTTACTAGAAATAATAGAGACCCAAGAGAAACCCGGTCTTGTTGAGGAATTTGCATTCAATAAGAAATCATGTGACATTGTTTCTGTACCTAGAAGATTGTGTTATGTAGCGAAGTTAGTTACTGCGTAGTTATTTACCTGCGCTGGATACCTAGCATCTACTTATAATCATTTTATGTCATCACTACCTATCAAGAGTTCAAGAAATATAAAGTAATTCCTATATACCTAAGTAAGTCAGTGTAAGTACCTAGACGAATAATGAAAAGAAAGATTCTTGTTGATTTTGGGGACATCTTCATCTGTCTGAGGGGCATCTGCTATATTTCGACAGGTTTTTTGTTAGCACAAGTTATCCCCTCAATTTAAACACATCACAAGGAACTTACGAGGGGATTAATGGGGTGAAAACACCATGTAAATGATAAATATATCCATGTTCGCACGGCAGCTAAAATTCTTTCCAAGGATTTGCAAAATAAAATAAAATTACTTGCACTGGAGGTGACAATTTGCGCAGAGCACAGAATATTCAACAGCTTGCTGATGGGATAATTATGTGGGTAGTTTAGCTATGCATTTATCTCGTAAGCCGTTAGCCTTGGCCATCGCTTTGCATACGTTAGCGTTATGCAACAGAAAATTCTTTGCTAGGGTGTGTGTGCTCTTTGTGAAACTTCTTGACTGTCGCAGTCATCTATGTTGACGATTTTCGAAGTAACCTATGTTGATGACATGACGTCAAGGGTTTGTTTGTGTAGGACCGGAGTTATCTAATCCACTGCCCATTATTCCGAAACTAACAAATCACTGTCGGTCGCCCTATCTTTCAATAGCTCGCGTAGGCTGCTGCTATTCAGAAATCAACGGTATGGATATTTTATTAGCAACCCATTGAGGAATTTGGATTGTTTGCGATATCGCCGATTATAGATAAGGTGGGTACACCCACTGGTGACGGATATGGAGCTAGTCAGCTAGCGTAATGCCGGTCGGCAGATGTGATGTGCGCACTTTCACCTCCGTCCTGTGCGCAAATGGATTGCGTGTGAATGCGGCCGTGGCGTAATGTCCCTCCCGGGGATAGTCCCCTGCTCGTAATTTATTACATAGTTAACCGGTGCATTGTTTATTGAACGGCCTGTCTCGGAGTTGAATGATATTGAATAGAACGGCTTGCGGCTGCTTTGCGGTTTAAAAAGAGATTTAGATTTTGTTTGAATGGAAAGAGCTGTCGCCAACGTGCCGGCTTGAGCAGATAGATACATAATGTGCGCAATCGTCATCGAACACAAGGATCGGATATCATGTCGCGCGCGGGGGTCGTCGGCCGGCATCGATCGCTCGCTGTTTGTAAACATTGCGCGTCGCCGTCTTAGAAATGCCGGTCGGTTCTTATCAGAAAAGGGTTGATTGGATATTGATGAGGACTCACCTGTACGGTCTGTGCGCTGTCCTTGTCGAGCAGGAACTCCATGGACTTGTGCGGTCTGGGGGTGCGCTGGTCGGGCGGCGCGAGCGCGAGCAGCGAGCGCGCGTGCAGCACGGTGCGCTGCGTGTCCACGTCGGTCTCGAGCACGCCGGGCGCCGGCGCGGCTGCTGGCGCGGGCGGCGGGCGCGGCCGCGGCGGCTTGTGCGCCACGCCGCCCGCCACGGGGGGTGCCGCCGCCCGCGACACACCCTCCTCTTTCAGCGGGATTCGCACATACTGCGGCGTCCCGGCCGCCGCGCGCGGTGGTTTCCCCGCGTCTGCCGGCGTCGTCGTCACCGCCGGCGGACTCGACGCACCCCGAGCGTTCGCGCCTGCGCTCCTGGTTTTTTTCTCCTTCCTCCCCGAAAATCGGAAGTTCGCGAAGCGCGATAAGAAGCCGGCTATGCGATTGCGCGGCGCGCGCGCGGCCGCGTCCGTCATGCCGGTGGCGCGCTCTGCGTCGAATGCGCGCGGGCCCTCGCCCCCCTCCGCCACGACCACCACCTCCGCGTCGTGCGCGTCATCGCTCGCGCTCGTCGTGCTCTCGCTCGTGCAAGTGCTCGCGCTAGTCTCGCGCCAGCTGACTTCCGCCACCACGGGGGAGAACGTGACGCCCTTCGAGCCGGCCGACACCGAGCGGGCGGGCGGCGCCGCCGGCGCGGGCGCCACCAGCTGCAGGGACGCCCTCAGTTCATCCGGCGTTTCGCGTTGGGGTGTAGCTCTCGAACGTAATTCCGGTGTCGATCTAACTCTGACATCCGCCGCTCTTAACGGTGTCGATGTGTACGATGGTTCTCTGATGGGGTCGGGGGAGGGTGTTCTCGGAGGGGATGGCGATGGCGATGATGGTTCTATTCGTCGTCTCAGTTCGTCGAGGACGTCGTCCCAGGCGCCCCAGGAGTCCTGCAGTCGCCTGTTGGTGAGCACGGAGAGCTCCCGGTCGTAGGCGCCGGTGTCCTCGAGCGCGCGGCGGGCGCTCTCGTCGAGGCGGCGCGCGGTGGCCTCCATCTCGCGCGCGAAGGCCAGCTCCGACTCGGTGGTGGAGTCGCTGCCGGCGCTGGGCTCGCGCGCCGGCGACTCGGACGGCACGCGCTGCGGGACCGGCGGCACTCGGGGCGGTTCGTGATGCACTCGCGGTGGTTCGTGTGGGATCTCCGGTGGTGGTACTCTCGGCGCCTCTTGTGGTATTCGCGTGACCGGTATCCTCTGATTTTCAGGCTGTACGCGCGGTGGTTCATATTGGACTCGGGATAAATCGTTCGGTATCCGTTGTACTTCGGGTTGCACTTTGGATGACACGCGCGTTTCGACGGGTGGTGGAGGCGGGGGATGATTGGGAGCATGTTGTGGGCTGCGCGGTGGCGGAGGCGGGGGCGGCAGGCGGGGCCGCCGCGGGGCAGCGCCTCGGTAATCCAGGGCGGTGAGGTCGGCCACGCTGACGGTGAGGCTGTCGGCGACTTCGAAAGATTGTCGGAAGCGCGCGCGGTGCTGTGCGACGTTGCGGCGCGGCTCGGCGCACACGTCCAGCTCGGCGGGCAGGGACAGCGCGCGCGCAGCACGCGGCGGACGGCGCTCGGCACTGGGGCCGGCGGCGGCGAGGCAGGGCGCGGAGCCGGCGGCGTCGCGCAGCGCTATTTCGGTCCGGCGCGGCGCAGGCGGGGGCGGCCGGCGCGCGCGCTCGCTGTAGCCGCTGTCCTCGCTGAGGTTCTCCGCGGAGAGGTGCGCGCGCGTGGTGACGCGGGGCGGCGGCGGCGACGCCGGCGGGGACTCCAGGGAGTCGGGCGAGAGGCTCGGGGAGGCGGGCGCGGCGCAGGAGCGCTCCAGCGACTCGAACTGCGCGAGGCTGGAGGAGCGCGACAGGCTGGCGGAGCTGGCGGGCGAGGGGCCGCGCTCGCGCCGCCGCCGCTTGGCCGGGCACGCCCACTCGCGCTCCGACTCGCTGTCGCACTCGGAACCTGCACACAACAGAAGCCCTGTAACCTACGAACTTTCTATCAACGAACTAGTTTATTTGGCTACGCGTCGCTTCTCACTGCCACCGATAATGACAATGACACAGAATTACATTCAGTGTTGTTAAATCAGAGTAGACCTGGCAAGCTTCCAGTGATGTGTACGAGCACAGCTGGTATTGTAGACTACCTACCTACTTAATACCGATCACAGCCCGTTGCCAAAAATTGCTGGACCATGAATGATTCATAATTGCAAATAAATTTTTAATTTTGTAATTCGCGGAGGTCAAATTCATTATGATCGTCACTCTGAGTCGCCCGCCACTGAATCCTTCCATCATAACATCCAACATTCATCCATCATCAATTTTATTAGGGACGTTAACTTCGTTTTTAATTCCAAAAGCGACATCTATGTTGAACTTCTTAAACTACGTCGACATAAAAGGAAGTATGTACGAACAACCATTTCTTCACAAAGTATTGCTACTCGATACGAGATGGCGCTGTACGGAATTTTTCATAACTAATTTGTAGTTGTATTTTTTGTTTTTCCCTCGTTTGTTTGTTTCTTTTTTATCTGATAATGATGATATCTGATAATATTTAATGCTGTTTACCTCCATTCCCTCCTCGCACATGTATGACGGAGTCTGCATCTGAGTCGGAGAGCCAAGTGGCGGCTGACGAGCGCTCCGAGCGGAGATCATCGCTCGTCTCTTCCACTATCGTCTCCAGGTAGAGGGCGTGCGTGCTGCCGGTTTCGCCTGCAAACAAGAAAAATATTTGTAAAAACCAAAGCAAAGGCACAAAGTAAGCTGCCAGCATGCTGGGTACGATGACTGGTGGGGACGTATTGGGGGGCTTATTTTAGTTCTTAGTTTATTCTTAGTTAAGTTTTTGTAAATATAGTATTGGCTAGCGCAAGCAAAGGTCAATCTTTCAGCGTGCTATCTTCTTGAAATTGAAGATTGGGGGTCAGAATGTGAAAAACCGCGTGATCTTGAGTCACCTTTTTTCGCCTACCCCGCAAGGGATATAGGCGTGGTAAATGTATGTAATTTATTTATACCGGGAGTAACAAAAAGGTTAGGTACAAGGTACAAGCCCAAAGGAGGTGAAGGTACTCACTACTCATAAAACTGAACAACGTTCCCGATCCCTATGAAAAATGGGTGAAATAATGAAAAAAAAAATTTGGTCCTCCCATACAAAATCGCCGATCAACTGACTGATTTACTATGGGAAATCAAATTTTTTTTTCATATTTCATGTTCCATGGGGAAAGTAGTTGTTTCATTAGTAGGTACCTTCACCTCCTTTCGGCAGAATGTTGATTTCGCTACTTGACGATAGATGGCGCCACATTGTCGGAACATTGTTTTGTAGAGTTCGAAAGTTTTAAAAACTTTTCGACGGCACTTGAAACTACTTATTTGTTAAATAATTAACTATGCTAATAGAACAACCGGAACTGATTAGTCTGGTAACCACTTGCAATTAATATTTATTAAGCCGCAGTCAACGTAGCTACAAATTAACCGGTTTATAATTTTAAACTACACCTATTAAGATTTACGATAAGATTACAGTATGAAATTATAAAGCATACTAATTTTATGGTAACTAGATGTTCCCACGATATATTTTTTGCATACAAAGTCTAGCTGCAATAATTATGTGTCATGCTAATAAGTAGGCGAACAAGTTTAGTCAATAATATGGCATATGCCATGATTTGCATAGTAAATACGAAACAGCTGTGTCGACATTACGTGACTCTTGTTGTGTTCTACGTTATTTATAGTTTGTAAATAAATAACAATGAAATAATTCAACTTTCACTGTGGCGCAACTTGTAGACAAGCGTTAGTCATGCACAAACCGGCGCGGATTTTAGCTGTTTTAGAACCATTTTCCGTAGAGATCTTTGGCGATAAGATAACTTGGAGGAAGACCGCACTACAATAAAAAAATATAAAATATACTTAGTTACAAATCAATTTGCAGGATAGAATTTTGAAATCTACAAATTTAATAAGTAGTAGAGATAAAGAGAACATAATTTCAAACGAGCGCAACTGGAACCCTCTACATTTCAGTTTGGAAAACTACCTCCTGGCAACGCCCTAGCTGAAATTTAACCCCTTGTTGACTGGTGCCCTTATGATTATAGCTTGTGATAAAATACCTATAACTACCTACCTACTTTCTTACTTGGTACTTAGCATACCTACAATTTTACAAAGGTAGGACCTGCTTTATTAGGTTTACACTTATACTTACTTAGTACCGTTATAGCATCGTAAAACGGCTTTACAAATTGTCAAATTGATTCGTAAGTACAACTTACAACTCTACACGTCCAAGTTGCATCGGGCCCTGAATACGTAACTACAAGTGCTACAAACAAGCTACAAGTTCAACCCGATGACCGTTATACCATGTGGTGGCTCCGACAGGTGTGCGGTTGCCCTAATACACGTAGGTAATATGTTTCTGTTTTGTTTCCCGTAACAGTTCCCACAACACAAGTGGAATACACATTAGCAAAGTGCACTAATATTTCTAACTTTGCTATTTACATGTTAAGGGATGTTTGGTGTTGTAAGTAAGTACATTGTTTCAAACGTTTTGCAGAAATATTTTGTTCCTACTCCACTAATAATCTGTCTGAGGATCAGAGAAGAAATAGTAACTTATATCCTATCTAAGATATGTTTAACAGATAATTAACAGGTAAGTTATAACGTTATAGGAAGATATATGTAAATTGTTAGTTACCTAAAGCTTTTGCAAAGTAAATTATTTTAATGCTGATTCAGTTAAGCGTTATTTTATGCTGTGACTTTCCAAGTTTTTCTTAATTCCCAGCAGTTAAACTGCCCTTCACCTCGTTGTAAACCAACATTATAGTTTTATGAGGGCTTAAAGGGTTATTATTTTAAACTACGATAAGAGGTGATTTGCAAGTCAGAGTGTGCCCTAGTGCACGACACCCCACTTTCACGCAAGTGGGTAGAATTAGTGTAGGCACAATACCAATTAATGTTTGTAGGAACTTTTGTTCCTGAGAATAAGACTGATAGAGTGCACCTAAAAAGTTAGAACGGGTAGCAGTAAGTAGTAAGAACACAAAATCTATGTCCAACAGAAGCAAAACGCCAATTACTTCTCTCTCATACATTTGACCTAGGTATCCATGGAAGAACTGCTTACGTTTGACAGTACGGCAGTTTGTTCGTATTCTTGGATACGTGAAAAAACTGTGTACGCATTCTAACTGATATTTATAAGAAAATTATTTTTTTTGTACACATCGTACCTTACTGACGACAATCTATTTTGCCTGGATATTCTATTTTACCTGGTAAAGATTAAGAGAATTTTAGATGTTAAGTACCGTAGGATTTCTTGTAAAGCAAATTACAGTAAATAGGTATAAGCTGTCGTAAATAGCACCAAGTAGTTAAAATCAAATTCCAATTTGAAGTCACCTTGCTCCGATTTCTAAAAGTGGACCGCACTTGAGAAATGCGCCGATAACGCTACCGAATAACGAGTTTATAGCTGTATAACGTTATTTATGATTAACTACCTAGCAGCATGCAA
The DNA here is from genome assembly GCA_024500475.1 of Phthorimaea operculella. Lineage (NCBI taxonomy): Eukaryota > Metazoa > Arthropoda > Insecta > Lepidoptera > Gelechiidae > Phthorimaea > Phthorimaea operculella. Next base: position 457,597 of record JANFCV010000186.1, on the reverse strand, counting down.
AACTACAGTCTACAGTGTAGAATTAACTTGCAAATATGGCGACGGCAGATAAACAGGTTACGATAAACCAATTATGATTATGACAAAAATAACTTTGGTACAGGTGAATTGCTAAGATCGCACAGACAATTATAGAAAGTATAGTAATAATCTGGTTTTTATTTTCGATAGGCCTGTTCCAAACGCTAAAGTCTAGTTCAGATGTGACCGAAATCTGAGACTTCTTCTTCTTCTTCTTTTCGTGTGGGACACCGAGTCGTTCAACTGACTGAGACTGAGTTTTTGATATGCGTGCTATGCTTACCCGAAGAGAACTAAGTAGTTACGTTCTTTTTAAAGAATCTTATCCACTGACTACAAAAGACCCAACTTTCTATTTATTGAAAATCCTTTAATTTGAAGAGTCAACAAAAATAAGTGTGGCAAACTTTAGGCCTCCGATACGATATCCTGTCTATCTATAGACGTTGGTATACCTACACCTACCTATAACAACATTAAAAATAATGTTGGCATGGTTCCATAAAATAATTTCGTTCACCGCTGGGCGCCACCATAATCGCTAAACTAATTAATTGCCCTGTGTAGGTTAGCCCTGGCAGGGCAGTGCAATGACCGCCCTTTATTAATGTAGGTGTCTTATGGGGAACAGTTTGCGTTCCGAATCGCCCCTACCTTTGCACAGAAGTGTTTAAGGGCCAGCAGACCGTGTAAAAAAGCATCAGTCTTACAGTACTTAAGTGAGACAACCATGAACTGCCTATCAGTGGCAGAGGGTGTCATTTTATCGAAAGTAGGCCGGAGCGAAAAAATGTAAGTAGAGACATGTGAGAGTATAAATTCGTAAATTTCTGAAGGGGGAAGCCGATGAGAATCGGCATGTATGGACTCTTCGCTACTGCTGCCTATACGATGATTTTGTCTAATTAATTGTCCTTGTTTAGGGTAGCCCTGGCAGGGCGCAGTGCAATGACCGCCCTTTATTAATGTATCTTATGGGGAACAGGTTGCGTTCCGAATCGCCCCTACCTTTGCAGTCAGTACAGTACTTAAGTGAGACATAAATGAACTGCCTATACTTACGATGATACCTATTTAGTGCCAGTTTTGTGTAATGAATTGTTCTTGTGTAGTTAGGTAAAACCTGGCAGGGCAGTGCAATGACCCTTTTATCAATGTATCTTATGGGGAACAGGTCGCGTTCCGAATCGTCCCTACCTTTAGACCATGTAAAAAGCGTCAGTCAGTACAGTCTTCTTCTTTTCATGTGGGACATCGAGTCGTTCAACGACCCGATGAACCCTGGTGTCAGAGTTTTTCAACCGCCCACTACAAGTAGCAGTACAGTACTTAAGTCAGACAACCATGAACTGCCTATACTTATGATGATTTTGTCTAATCAATTGTCCGTTAGCCCTGGCAGGGCGCAGTGCAATGACCGCCCCTTATCAATGTATCTTATGGGGAACAGGTTGCGTTCCGAATTGCCCCTACCTTTGCACAGAAGTGTTTAAGGGTTAGCAGACCGTGCACAAGAGTCTAACAACTTGTAATAGAAAGGAACTTAGGTTGTTGATTGCCGGTTTTCCAGCAGACTCTTATATGTTTTTCATGAGACAAAAATTCTTAATTTTCTGTCTTAGTTTTGGTCAAGATCGTGGATTTTGCGCCTGAATTTGCCGACTGAAACCCGTACTTAGCCGACCTACTGATTGATTAATTCCTATAAGGGTAAAGAGTGACCACCCATCCAACCCATAAATATAGAAACAGTTGCCACAGGAAATTGGTTGATGTCAGCTCTCGATTATTTTTTACATCTTTTACAAACCCTATGCCAAGCTAGACAAACTTTTACGGAACCGCTTCAGTTCACATAGGTATTTAATATAGGTAAAAGGCAAGTGCACGTAACATTGTAATATTTCACGTGTCAGTCAACGATGCACATTATGCACAATTACCTGGACCAATGCATTTTCAAACAGTCTCATTAAAATTGTTATTGGTTGAGTAAGAACTTCACTAATCAATGCATTGGAGCTAACCTACACAACACAACAGTAATAGCAATATTTGAAAGTAATTGTTGTAGGTCCTCATTTTGGTTGCAAATAGAAATTCAATGAATCTGCACTTCAGAATAAACGTAGGTATTAGTATTGCAGCAATCTCATATCGCGCTCACAAAATCGAGATTAAGGACCGGCGTAGATCTAGGGCCTCAGCGATTATCCCTACATAATTTCGTGAGATTCCGGTTTAGAATAAGTAGCATTATTTACTCCATTTCTACCCGTGAGTGTTGTACAAAGCGGCTATGGCATAAAATTCGTCCCAGGATTTGGCATTCCTTTTGAGTACAATTTCTTGCAATGCGCTCGCCAATGCGCCTGCCAAGCTTGGTGAGTATGGCAATACCAACAGGGGAAGGGATACCCATGTCCAACAGTGTCTAGTGTAGTAGCTAGGCTAGATCGGACGCAGCAAATGTTGCGTTGCGTGCATCTGATATCTGCATCTGTTTCTGCACGCACACGTGCTTCGTTTGTTCTGCGTTGCTCTTTAATTTCATCAATGTTTATAGTACCGCCATTCAAATAGGCCATATTTGGAAGCTGTCAAAATGATGTTAATGCAATGCTATGACATAAGGTCTATTTTTGTTGACATGTTTCCTAGTATAGGTTTGACAGCTGTCAAATATGGCCTGTTCGAATGACGGTACTATAATGAATGACCATGCTAGTAAGTTCATTGCTAAGAAAAACAAACACCGACACAGGAAAGCGCAAAGCGGTAAAAAGCCAGCTACATGCGGATAATATCACAAAAACTGTAAAATTACAGTTAATCTAATTTCATCACCGTTTAATTCCACTCATTAACGATACGCTACCGAGCGTTTCGTAGCTGAAAAAACAGCTAAGGTGGTTTTCAAACATACTGCAAGATTATCCGGTATATTTCCGGATTCGGTTCGTACATATTTTTCTGTCGTATAGAACGGCGGCCCAATGAAAATTTGTGTCAGAATTTTGTCAAAGTACTTGAAAAAAACCTGTCATCTATAGCCGCTGTCACCGCGCCACAAATTACGGTAGTTACGGTTTGTCTTTTAAGTATAATATGGAATGACAGGAACCTTAATATACTTATTTGAAACCAATATGTAGCATGTAGGTTAGGTGTATTTATGCGATCCACCTGACTGACGAAAATAATTATATGCAACCGTATGTCACACACGATCACGTCACAACAATGCGGCTGTCATTTGCCACATAAGTATGCTGTCAAATACCGCAACACGGTCCGGCATATGTGTGGACATCATGAGATAAGCCACTGTCGGTAAAGCGTTGCGTTTCGCTGGTTCAGCAAAAACAGCTGTCAAGATATCGCAAAACGCGATGGCATTTGAAGCATTCCATTGGTGGTTTGACAGTTTTAGTTTAGTGCAATTTGTGTTGCAACTGGTGTTTCACAAGCAGCGATTATGTGGTTTTTATGACATCAAAAAGGAATGGTTCCGAAATCGCAATGATTAAAATGATGATCATCCGTCCCATCAATCACCTAATAGCAAAATTGAGGTTGGATTGGATCGTTTTAAGACAAGTTCGGGGCAAGTTGTCACTATACTACCTATACCTATCACAATCTAATGGAAGAGCCGACTGCAGAATTGCCTATCTCATCACGTGTCACAATAGGCTAACTTTAGAACATTAACTGACACGTAAACAAGTCGAAAGACGTCGGTCTGCCAGAGATAATCCTGCCGAAAGATGAAAAAAATCTATATTTTTTGATAAATTTTCATCTGTAAAATTTATGTCTAAAACATATTCTTATGTCTAAAATAAAAGTACCCGAATCAAAGTGCTGACATCAGTTTACCGTTGATAAATTATGTAAAAAAAGCTTGATATGGCAGGTTTAAAAATATTTCTCATTTTCAAACTTTATTTCTTTGGAGAAGGTTTTCTTATCTCCAGCGCAAGCTTAGTTTTATTTTCAGTATAAATCACTTGAATTTCTAAGTTCCTTGTTTATTTACCGACTCATAAACATAAACAAGAAAGTATGTAGATGTAACCGATGAGCAATGCTCATGTAACTTAGGAAGCTGTTCAAAACAATGTTTGTTTGAAACGAGTTCCGCCTACGATGAAACTCTTGGAAATCCGCACAGTCTTCGGAAAGTGAGAGTTTAATTCCTAAACCTTTATTCATCACGATAAGGTAGGTACCTATGAGTTTTTTGGGGTGCTCCTATACCTACATTGCTTGTCTTATAATTCTGTGATTGAATGTTGGCAATAAAGGCTAAGTTGCCATATCACTTCATGGAAAATGGGAGCGACTTGACTGCAAAATGTTCTCTAATAGGTACTCTACATTTTCATTTTTATAATTTTTTGTAGTAGCAAGTCTGTAGAGCGCAAAAAGGTGAATTAAGTGTTAATAGTGTTGTTGCAGTTGCCTAACAACCTATGACTAAAACACCATTTAACTTGGTATTTGTTACAACTCTCAGTCACTAAAACCAAAACGCTTGCTGTAGGTAATTATTCAAAATTGCCATAATAAAACAAAACCCTCGGTAGATGAGAAAGATTCTATCATCAATTATCTAAAAAGATCTTAACACGTTATTATTTCGACCGGAATACACGTGTAAGTGTAACAGATGTTACGAAATATCCGTTATCCTAATTTTATTTCAAGGCACATCTTTATTCATTTGCTTCCTGTCTCAGTTTTTGTTGTCTATTTCTTTCGGCCAATATGACTTCTTTTTTTGTTTGATTTCTAGTCGGCCAGTGTTTTTTGTTGGGCGGGTGCAGGAATGCATAAATACCGGCATTGGAATTTGGAACCGCATTCTTTAGATAAGATTTTTTATAATGTTTCGTGACAGGAACCAGATGAAAGGGATTCCTATTTTAGAATATGTTAATAATAAGTTTTAAGATTGCATTCTTTTGTTAGTTCCACAAATTGCTCAAGAGTTTGGACAAATGCAAAATGAGTCATACATAAAATTGCAAACTTGAAAGTTTAAAAGATAGAAACTTTTAGGTAATGGCAGCTTTCGAGATTCTTCACAAAATTTTTAGGTAGACCATTTCAGAAATAAATAAAACTTAACAGATTATCGGAATCGGACTGAAAAAAAAATTATGTCATAATCAATATATTGTAATACATAGTGAAAAATGTTTCTAATCCTAAATCACGTAACGGATATTGATGCGGTTTTTTTGTAAAGATAGAGTGATTCAAGAGGAAGACTGCTATTGTGACACACGCCGGGAAAAGGCTTTATTCCCGCGGGAAAAGGGGGAAAATGAGTTGCAGCGGGTGAAACCGCTGATGGGCCGCGCAAACTAAATGATCCCTATCAAAGATGTTCTGCGTAAAGTGTCATTAAATATCTCATGCCATCTAAAGTTCCGCAACTGAAAAACAGTTTTTTGGTCTTTAGGTAAGTACTTACTCTGCGATATTTACTGAAGTAGGTAGGCGAGGTATCTTAACAATTTGAGCTCTATACAGTTGTGAACCGCTACGTCACGCCTCGCAGTCTTACGGTCTGCGGTTGTTACCGCCTCGGTGTTTCGGTTCTTAGACACCACTCGGTCTGGTAAATCCCACACCTGTCACCCGTTGGTGCAATAAGAGAATTCATCTTAAATACCCAATATTTTAAACACCTCGTGTTAGGTAGGTAGGTATAAAATGTTTCGAAAACTTGCAAATCTATCCCGGTAGATGGAATCCTGCCACGCGTTATTGGCCAAGATACACTTGTGCTTTTGCTGGCTAAGATTGAGCATACAGATAGCGAAAGTAGTAGGTTCAAAACCAGTGTTTTTTTTTTAATTTTCGAAGAACTAGGTAGTTATTGCATCTAGGTCAAGATTTTGTGTTGCTCCTGCGTCAACGTCTGCTTTTAGTATGGAGAATTCGAAATTACTTGCACCTGACAGACGCATGCGCTAAAATACGCAGCAGCGGCCGTCAAGTGGGTGATTCGTCTTACCACTCAGTGGTTTAGTTGTTAGACACCACTTATCCCGGGCTCTGAATGGTGCTGGTGTATTGTATCTCTGAGAATTCCTCTCTGATTGCCGCTGTTGCATTCTATTACAATAGTTGTAATGGAATGCAAAGGAATGTAGAGATTCCTGGGAAGACGCGTAGCTAAATTGTTTTTGGTTGCTTATTTTTGGCGTCAAAGTTGATGTAAATTATACAGAATGCAAAAAACATATTTTTTCGTTCAAAATTATATTTTAACGATTGATCTACTCCATGCAACTGAACAACTTTCCTCAAGCGACATTTAGATATATCCCTTACAAATATATCAGCCGAGGCGCCGAGCTAGTCAATTTGTATGGAACTCCCGTTCATCCTATGTTACTTGGGGAAAATTTATTTTCATGGGCTGGTTTACCCCTTAAAATTAGGTATATTAATAAATAATATTAAAATCAAGGTTTAGCAACTCAGGTAACACAGAATCGCGAGGACACATTTTTATCGGACATCTTTGCACCGGGGCATCAACTTGCATTGCATTACCACTCATGATATACCCATAAATTTCTCACACATACTCGTACATGTATAAGGCAGAGCGTAGCGGCTGTAAAAACGGCCATTTACACCACGTCTGAGAAAAGTTTGAGAGTTATGCAAAAGACGGTGGATCACTATAGTGACAGACAGCTAGTCAGCCTGTTGCCTAAATTTGCAATACACATCAACTCTTCAAATTACTCGAACCATTCAGTATAATTATTTATGTAACCTCCAAATCTAAAATTCCCAAACCACCATTCACATTCTCCAATCAATTCAATTTATTCAACTCACGCGACGAGACACGAGCAATTATAATGTCTGACGCGAATCGTTCATTGGTCTATTAGCCATTGTAGCATAATGTAGAAAACAGTATAGTATTCCCAAGGAGACTGTGATCGAGTAGTAGACTGGAATTCATATTGCACGGTACAGAATTGTACCAATTATGCTAGTGATTTGTGAATTGTAACTGCATAACACAACACATTAGGTATGCAGTTGTAGGTAATACCTACAACACAACACCTAGGTATATGATGTTGTAGCTAACACGCTAGACTTAGTACGATTGTCAGCAAGATAGATTGGATTTAGAAATTGAGAGTAGGTAAGGTAGATAGTTAAAAGCAACATTGTGTCTCATTTCTTCTTCCATGTCTCTCAGCTTCGTTGAGATGAAACTACACACTATTGCTTTATAATGGTATGCTAAGTAGGTATATACCTAAGTTACTAAGCAACACAATTTATTGCAATGTAAATCAAAATAATATTAAACTTTGCCAACTCATTGCAAAATAAATTTTGCCCACTCCTATGGTCATAAATCGATAATAATATGGCCTTCATTGTTATGGCTGGTTCTTAAGTATTTCAAATTGATACGTCTATTGATATGTCACGAGGAAATTGATCAAGATCATGCACTAGATAAATGATCGAGCAAGACTTACTTCTAGAAATATCTTCAAAATGGGCTATTTCATATTTGAGGTCTATTCTATTTCAGCCTATTGCAGTCTACTGCTGGACGTAGGCCTCCTCCAGGGAACGCCATAAGGCACGATCTCCCGTTTTTGCCATCCAGTCGCTACCAGCCGCCTTTTTTTAAGTCATCGGTCCATCTGGCCGGAGGGCGTCCAACGCTACGCTTGCCGAGGCGTGGCCTCCACTCGAGAACCCGCTTACTCCACCGTCCGTCGGTTCTACGACAAATGTGGCCAGCCCACACTTCCAGACTATGTCCGTCACTTTGGTCTTCTTTCGGATGGCCTCATTCCGGACTTTATCCATTATAGAGATACCAAGCATAGACCTTTCCATAGCTCTCTGAGTGACATGTAGCCGGTGGGCCAGTTTTACTGTCAAGTTCCACGTCTCGGCTCCGTAGGTCATGACTGGTAGGACGCATTGATCGAACACCTTGGAATATTTGAGGTAGTGCACTAAATATTTAAAGTTTACATTTCTGATCAACAAACATTTAGGAATCGGGGCAATGTTGAAATTGTTTACAATTAACAGGGAAGTGGTTTAAAATCCATTGTTTTAAAACAAAACAAAGCGACCGGTGTCAATTGCAACAGCAATACCGGGAATCTGACACAGTTTTGAATTTGACACAATCGCTGCTGATGAAGCTGAAACCTACATTTTAAATAAACATGGTAGTTGTGGAATAAATGGGTACTTCTGTAATAATATAACGTCTCCAAATTAAGATAAAAATTAAGAGGCCGCTACACAGCTGAATAATGAAAGACCTGACAATACAGTCATAGAACAGAGAACTGTGAACTATGGCTACAACAAGAAAAAATAAAAAAGAGGAAAGGATCAACATAATGCTGCAGATGATACTGGCTGGATAAAACCCGATTTGATTTGAAAATCGAACGCGATCGACAGCGTATGACGGCGGTTGCGGCTGCGTTCAGGAATCCGTTGAGAAATCGTCTCGTGAATTATTTATCGACGCATGCGCAGCGTATGCGTCAATGTCTGCCAGCCGGACCAACTGTTATGTGGAGTTATGCTTGAACAGGAATTCTACAATAACTGTTTGGCATATGTTGAATGGGGCGCAGCTTCTTTGAAAAGGCCCAGGGATAGGTAACCAGTTCTCTCAAGGCTGTTACGCTGTGTCAGAAATATAAAAGTTGCTAAAAACACTTTACACTTAATTTGTTAAAAACTCTTTTTTCGCATTTTACTCGCTTTTTTAGACTTGACTTAGACTTTTTTTCATTTCATGGGGGTTTATTAGGTTTAGGTACCAACCAAGTAGCATACCTAATTAAGTGTGACAAAGACGAGGAGACAGAATACGTACCTACATAGAAAGCATGTATCGTACGTAGTAATTATTACCTACATACTGCTTAGCCCAGCACAATACACCGACAATACTACTTCTGTGTCGGACTGGACGGAATACAAATTAGTCCTAGCTATAAATATGCTTGTTATATCCATAAACTAGCTGCCCGTCAGCGGTTTCACCCGCTGCAACCCATCTTTTATCCCTTTAGGGATTAAAAATCGAAAATCCCTGAAACACGTGCTCAATTTTTTTAGCTGTTTGATTTTTTTGCAAGTTCTGAAACAGATCGCATTTAAAAATCATGATTTTCCGTACAAACTGTAAACCCTTTTTTACCCCTTTAGAGGTCGAGAACCGAAAACCCCGGAAACACATGTTTCATTTTTTTAGCTTTTTGATCTAATCGCAAATTTAGAAACAGATCGCATTTTAAAATAAAGATTTTCCATACAAACTTTTAACCCCTTTTTTACGCCTTTAGGGGTTAAAAATCGAAAATCCCTGAAACACGTGCTCAATTTTTTTAGCTCTTTAATCTAATTGCAAGTATTGAAACAGATCGCATTTAAAAATCATGATTTTCCATACAAACTTTTAACCCCTTTTTTAGCCCTTTAGGGGTTAAAAATCAAAAATCCCTGAAACACGTGTTAAATTATTTTAGCTCTTTGATCTAATTGCAAGTTTTGAAATAGATCGCATATAAAAATCATGATTTTCCATACAAACTTTTAACCCCTTTTTTACCCCTTTGGGAGTTAAAATTTGAGGTAAAGAATATTTAAAAACCTGCCCCTTAACTCACTCTATATACTAAAAAAAACCGCATCAAAATCCGTTGAGGGGTTTTAAAGATATATGGAAACATACATACAGACACGGGAAGGGACTTTACTTTATACTATGTATTGATAATTATAGACTTGTAATTTGTACCTGCCAGTAAATATGTTACTGGAATTGGATAAATCAAGTCTACATGCTTCAAGGTATAAGGTTATTTTATTTGCGTACCTACTACCAAACCTTCTATCGCATACTAATAGCCTCTGCAATAAGAATAATAACCATTAGATAAATTTGAAATGGCCTGCCTATAAATATTATGCCGATAAATATTATGTGCCTATAAAGAGGCTACCACATTAATTTTGATTTTTAAATCCGTGTGGTAGAGCGGCTAAGAATACCTAGTCAACTCGGGGTGTTTCGTAAAAGGCGACGTAGAGTCTTTGACCCCGACTGAATATCTGTCGACTATCGTCAATCGCATGGTGGCGGTGTAGCCACCTACAAAGAGGGTTGACTTCAGGCAGGCGGCCGGTCATGAAACATTGCCAAATCGTTTTCCTACAGGATTTTGTTCTCTAACAAAACATGTTGCGCCGACCCCAAATGATTTGGGATAAGGGCAGGCAGATGATGAAAGAAGGAAGTCAGATGACAATAACCACGATAAAACCTCAAAAAAATGTCGAAGGATATGGAAATATGGAACCGGTCTCGCCGGCGTGTGCCGATGCCGACCCAGCTGCTGTTATAAACGCCCCGGTATGGCTGGAATGCAACCTTTATTTCTGCTGAACTGATTTTGACTGTCAGATTTTAAGATTGGAAGTAGATATGTACATACAGTAGTAGGTATTAAATATAAAGTGTCGGGGTCAAAAGAGCATCCGAGGACGCCGTTTCAAATGGTTCAAAGTATATCTAAAACTTTATTACTAAAATCAAATTAATAAAAATAAGTATTTAGTAATCAAAGATCAAAAAGCAACAACAAGGCACAGGATGTTAAAGTAAAATATCCAAGGATATCTGAGCGGTCAATAAATCCATGCATTCCTTTACGTTTTTCCATCGAATAGAATGCCTAGTAGTAAAGTAGTGTAAATAAGCGAAGGATACAAAACCGGTCCACCGATAGAATTCCACCGGCGAGATAAGTGGACAATGCATTCTTGGCTCTAGTTGCCAAGCCAAGGATATCACCGACTCTATCAAGACTAATGCGCAACAAATATTGTTCAAAGAAAAATGTGCAATACGAGAACGTGCAACAAAACAAACAATCGTCTTACATTTTTTCCGCCAATCTACGGCGTTCACCAATTGCCTATGTATGATTTTAGTATTTGTCGCGTGCTGTACGTACACCGACAGGACTCCACCGGAGAGATAAGTGGACAATGCATTCTTAGTTCTAGTTGCCAAGCCAAGGATATCTCCGACGTTGTCGACCAATATACGGGTACACTTATTCGCAACAAATGCAGTTCAAACAAAAATGACAAAAGTAAGAACGCGCAATAGTTACTTATGCAATGCGCTACTTTGCGTATTGGATGCACCCTTCGTAGGTCTCTGTAATGTGCAGCACATTTCCTTAGCAAAAACTTTAAATTAGCTATCATATCGATAGATTTAATAGGTAAGAAGTCTCCAGCGGCTATTTTGTCTGCTAAAGTAATGTTGGATTTGGTCAACGGTCCTGTGAGGGTCTGTTTTAATAAGCGTAAGATATCATTAGGAGGCAAAATTATTGCAATTGATTTCCTGTTTATTTTCCTTCCTAGAGTTATTGACATAATTTGAAATAGGCACAGGAATAGTGAAGAAAAGCGTACGAAAGAATTTAGAGGACATAAACTTTAAATATGTTTTGTAAAACTTGTAGCTAGTTATATATTCAATACTGTCTATGAATGGCCACGTGCATCCGGTCTTAACATAGACTCCATATCTAAACGGCTTGATCGTATGAAAGCATAAAGAACTTTAAACTAAGAGATAAATTAAACTCAAAAATAAAATGAGATATATGTGGAAGAGAGTACATCGTAACACAGAAGGCAGTCTTCCATATCAACCAAGATTGTTGTGTAGCGCATTCCGCGGATGTAGTCAACTAAAACGCTACTTGCCCCATCGGTGCCGGCGCCCCGACATCACTGCACTCACACATTCACACTACATTTGCACTACACATCACCACACATGTTGTTCAACCATTTTGATTATGATATTTTGATGGGGAACAAAAGGCGAGCGCGTGCTGCCATACCGCGCGCCTGCATGGGACTCTCGGAAGTAGAGGGGCTGTGGGCTGAGTGTCGTGAATCAGTTGATCTATTAATATGCGTGCCGAGTGACCGGTGTCAAGAGCAAGGCAATGTTTGTGTACAGTACACTTGTTAGAGCCGAGCCGACCAATAGGAGCTTAGAGCTGACGCGGGAACATGCTACTACGGACGGTCGGCGCGTACGCAGCGATCTCTGCAATGTAAACCGTACTGAGAACAAACCCATTGATGGTTTCAGTTCTCGTGAAGAGGAAAAGAACGGTACATTTGAAATTCACAACACTGAAGCAGCGGTTAATAATGAAAATATAGTGCGGTTTTTATGTGATGGACGTCACGAAGTTTTGTGAGGTGGGCAGCTTAATTGAATAGATGAATAAGGTGACGATATTTTTTAATACGTAAGCGAGACCGATCCTGTTAACTTCAATAAAGAGCCAATTTTTATAGGATTCGAAAATATAATATACAATTCTGATAACGAAATAGTACCCACTGCTGACAAAACATATGCAACTGTGATTCTTATGTAAATTTCGGAATGTAGAGGCTTGCATTACAAGTAGCTATATATTACAACAAACACGTAATATTTTAGGCATTATGATGCTATTAACATTTCTTTTGGAATGTTATCGGGTGTGGAATGCTTATTTTTCGCCTTAGCGAGCGAGCTGACTTTAAATTAGTCTCTACCTATAAGGAGATCTTGGTTGTAATAAATCTGGGCAACACCTTTTCTTGTAAGTACTCGGGTAGGTACTCTATAAATTTAGTTTGTACCTAGTTTGTGATTTCAATTTAGTTCAACGTTTTGAATGCGAAATGTAATAAAAGAAAAAAAAACCGTAGCTATACCTACGTAAAATGTAGAAATGTATACCTAATAATAAGTATTGACTTAAGTTTTCAGTTAAATCCCTTAAACGGGTAAATTGATGTCTGTATGAGATGAGTGATCTGATCATCTTCAATCATCATCTGCCTGCCTTTACTCCAAATAAGTTGGGATCGGCGCAACATGATTCGTTAGAGCACAAAACACAGCAAATTGATTTGCCAATATTTTATGACCGGCCGCCTCCTGCCTGACGTCAACCCTCTTTGGGAATGCTATTATTGTAGGTGGTATCACCACAAAGGGAAACGGCGCGCGGGGCGCCTATACAGATGGCTGACTCAGTACTGGCGACGATTTTGACGCTTACTGATTTTAACTGGAAATAACCAGAATCTCAGGGGAAGTCAAGGTCAACTATAGTCCGGCTAGTTCGTGCGCGACCTTCCCTAGGGGTGACAGACGTTGGGGGGGGATATGTCAGCGGGTAGCGGGAGGTGTAGCGGGGAAGGGTGACGCGCGCACCCGCGCTGCACGTCATATTAAAATGACGTGCTTCCTCGCCCCCCGATCGTCTGTACCCCGCAGGAAGGTCGTGCACGAAGTTGTCAAACTATAAGAAGGTGGTTGACATGAAACGTCATATTTCTTGGATTTAAAATTGGCTCAGAATAATACCTATGACGTGCTTTATCAGATTTTTTTGTTTTGATATTTTTATTCTTTGATATTTTTGACAGTAGCAACCCTGGCTATGTAAAAAGTGCCAATCGCAAAAATCCGAAATAGGGTCGAGTGAACCTTCTGGCATTACCGCCGAGTAACAAGTCAATTCTCAAGTCAAATCTGCAATAACAAGTCAATTCACACTCTCATGACAAAAAAGGAAGAATTTACAAAACTCTATTCCTGTGTACCATACCATCACCGTATAGAATATGTACTTATGAAGCCTGTAAACCTCTCACCCGCTTAGCATGAATCACGAATGCCTTCGCAATTATGAGCACAAATCCTTCTCAACCCGACATCACAAGGAAGACTTAGTTCATTCATCCATGTTTTGCATAACCACTGCCCACACCACACACCACATGCTGTAAAACCTGTACTACACTACCTTACGAAAAAAGCCCGGTTCGGCATACATCGCTGGCTATAAAATGGCAATACTGCCACTGCTTGTCCACTCAGGATGTTTCGCAAAAAGCAATGTTGAGTTTTTGGCCTTGGCTGAATATCTGTCGACTGCAACTGCAGGGTGGCGGTGATACCACCAACAGCAGCATTCCCAAAGAGGATTGACGTCAGGAAGGCGGCTGGTCATAAAACATTGCCAAATCCTTTTGCTACATATTTTAGTGCTCTAGATCTAGATAACAAAATATGTTTTGCCGACTTAAACTGATTTGGGATAGGGGCAGGCAGATGATGATACTTATAATAATGTCTATGCTTGGGATCTCGCATATGGATAAAACCCGGAACACGGGAATGAGATTATCCGCCTGGAGAATAAAGTAACAGACAAAGTCTGAAGGTGAAATTCAAATTCAAATTCAAATTCAATAATTTATTTCTTTGTAGGAATGTACAAGATTCTCTTAAAGAAAGTCATATTCTAATACAATCTTAAAAAAGAGAAAATTTCTAATGCAAAATTTTCTCTTTTTTATAACAATTTGAGTTCCTACTCTAAACGCGGCTCAGGCGGGATAAAAAAATAAAAATAAAGGCACTGCCTCGGGGCTGGCCAGGCTAACCACACAGCATGCAACTTTATGCCTCAATGAATGACAATTAAATGGAATAACATTCTGTCAAAATTTTAAAAAGGAGTTACATTTGTATGGTTAGCCGGACCCCCTGGACAAGAAAACCGCCCAAAAACCTGCCCAGAAGTGCACCTATTCTAAAATCTACAATATTCTTAGGCCCTAAGCTACCCTAGCTAACTTAGAAAATAAATTAATAGAATAGCCAAAAACGGCTCACAAAATAAAAATAAAAATTACAGTAGATTATTCTAACTGTTTTGTCTTTAAAATGTACTTTAAACATTTGAGCAATTAAATAACATAGCAAAAAAAAGAAAAAATAGTAGATTTACAGTAAATGTAAAAAATACATGTCAAAAAAATAATAAAATTAAAGAATAATATGAAAATGTCAAATTTAACCACCATACATGTCAATTTACATATCATAAAAGTAAAGGTATATCCACTAAAATACGGGGTGTTAGGGACGGTGTAACGAAAACTTTGCAGGCATGACCAGACCATCAAACTGAACAACTTTTACTATGGAGCCAATGGTGGGAAACGAAAAAAAATTTCCGACCTCCCATACAAAATTCACGATCAGCTGACTGATTTTGTATGGGAGACCGGAAAATTTTTTTCGTTTCCCACCATTGGCTCCATAGTAAAAGTTGTTCAGTTTCATGGTCTGAGCACGCCTGCTAAGTTTTCGTTACACCGTCCCTAACACCCTGTATATGTCATGTTTATTTTTAAATAATGCCTATCTCTTGCATTGCGTTGGAGCAACTGTTGCTACTGACCAGACATCTTTATCTTTCAAATAATGTTCTGTCTTATAATACGCTTTCGAACATAAAGTATTCTTTACTTTAAGTTTAAATTGCCTCTCATTTAACTTTAGAATTTCCTCTGGAATTTTATTATAGTAGCGTATACAGTTACCTATATATGATTTACTGATCTTACTTAATCTGGTTTGTGGCGGTACAATTTTATTTTTATTTCTCGTATTACGACAATGAATATCTGAGTTTCTTAAATATGAACTGGAATTCTTGCGCACATACATTATATTATCAAATATGTACTGCGAGGGAAGCGTAAGAATGCCAATTTCTTTAAAGCAAGCAAGCTCTGTTCTGTGAAGCAAGCTAAAATGGTAGTGGGCTGGTCGGTCACATCACATCATGTCGTAGAGGCGACAGACGGTAGAGTAAGCGGGTTCTCGAGTATAGATCACGCATTGGAAAGCATAGCGTTAGACTGGTGGACAAAACGGCAGATCGTGGGTTATGGAAGGAAGAACTACGCTCAGCAGTTGACATTTTGATGATGGTACCTATGTACCATAACCATAACAGCCACAAAAGTCCACTGCTGGACATTGGCCTCCCCCTATCGCTTTGCCATACTCACCACGCTTGGCAGGCGGATTGGCGAGCGCAGTGCATGATGTTTATTATTTATTATTATTTATTAAAAACATTTATACAACCATTACAGGGCAAGCCTAAGGCGATTGCATAAGAAAAATAGAAAATGAAAATGACTAAAAACAAAAATTGAGATCAAAGAATCTAGCTTGAAAGCAAAAACAAAACTAGCTTAAAACTAAAAACTTAACACAAAAGAGATCAGGAAATCTTAATCTATTAAAACTATCGAGATACAACAACAAATAGGTATAGGTATCTAACTACTAATAAATATTTACAAAACAATAACTTCTTAATCTAATGATAACAATTTAATATGTTCACAATGGCTCATTAACTCTCTCATTATAATGTACCATTTGTCAGCAAATATATCCACGTGTGGCTTTTCGGTCAACAGTTTGTCTACAAGCCCAACCCCACGCAAAACAGGCGACTCGCGGTGCGCTACAGTGCGACACCAAGGGATAGAGAGAAGATGGTGCGAGCGACCGCGTAAATACTTGTTAGGGACAAAAAATCGGAGTGCCGCAGATACCAATTCAGGGCTGTTGTATTCCCCGCGCAAAACCCGAACGATTGTTGCCATTAATTGTTGCATTGACAGGGAACGCTGGATAAGCTGGGATTCCCTGGATAAGTATCCCTTAGTCGCTTTTTACGACACCCACGGGTAGAATTGGGGTGATGCTATTCTAAGCCGGCATCACACGGCAAGGTACCTATGTGATTAGATACAAGAAACAGCTCAAGATGACCAGCAATGTATGCCGAATCGGACACTGTATGCAGACTAGTGTAATACTGACTAAAAGAAGCCAAGCCGGTGCCATCCGTGTATAAATCATTAGTAAGATTTCTCTTATAGTCGCTTCGCAGGGTAATAAAGTTATCATCTGGCAGACGCTAGTGGGAGGCACAACAAGTAGATATTGTGTTAAAACACAAAAAACCCGACTGCGGTAATTTTAAAGTAGTATTTTGCTGTAATAATCCGTCATCTTGAATCAATACATTTTAAATATAACCAGTGTCACTCGCGCTGCTGAGACGAATCTAACGACACCTCATGTCAAAATCCAACTATCCGTTCAGGCTCTAGCCCATGAAAAAAATTTTTCTTTTCCACATACATACATACATACCTAAATACATACCTACCTACTACATACATACATACCTACATATCTCGAAAAACATAACCCTCCTTCTAAAGAAGTCGGGTAAAAAGGCAAAAAGTTTGATCGACATGAGATAGTCGTTTGAGGCTTTTTATGGGTAAGAAACAGTTTTCTTGCTGGGTAAGAAAGTTCAGTAAATCGAGTGTTGCAAAAAGCTTAGTTTGTTTGTTATACATAGAATCATCTTTAGCTTTATGACTATATTATGTTATTTATACATTCATTGTGTACATTTATGTTTAATTACATTAATAAACCATATATGTATTTTTATGTTCTAAACAAAGTACTCGTATTGAGTCGTCAGCGTTGATTTAAATTTAATAAATAGAGCGTTCAAACATATTTTTACTGCAGCCGCTATCTTCATTACCTAAATGCAAGTCTACATTACCCTAATTAACAATTAACACCTTATCTACCGAATTAACCTTTTCATTAACTTTTACTGATGATACTAATGGAAAATTTATATGCACCTTCTCAACAAATTTAATTATAGGTAGTGGGTTACTAAACTATCGACGAGCGTTCTTCCGAGGTTACTATTAAAGCCACAAACTATTATTCAATTTATGATAAGACTATTATAACATGATATTTTGATCGACACGCAATGCTATCGGTTAATACTGATTTAATACTGGCGTTTGATATGAAACTACAACTTTTACTACACTTCGATAGTTTCTTTAGTGTCCATTACTGCTTTACAATGTTTACTTTTTACAGATGCAGTTTTGAAAGTGCAATGGATTCGTAATGGCCAGTAGCAATATTCATAACTTTTTACATAACTTTCTCTTTGCAGCGTTCGATGATATGATAATACTTACTATTTTAAATTAAGAACACCGACGCAAGCGCAGCGAGCGTTACTGTATGCATCATTAGATTGGAAATTAATGCCAAAGGCAATACAAATGGTTTCCTCTCCTTCGGCTTTTTCTTATTGATAGTATTTAGATCAGTAAATTAAGTACCAGGTACCAGTGTAGTTCGATGTATATTTAACTTCTTTCTTGCTAAGTTATTTATTGGCATACCTACTTAGCTCTACATGTAGATTTGGGTCAATAGTAATTAGGTACTTTTTAGCATATTTAGGCAGGTAGATACTTCCTATTGATAATAATTGCCTCAAAGAACCCTGTGGGACGAGATTCGGGAATAATACCTACCTATCAACATAATAATATTTTACCAGTCTACGGACGATTGCGCAGTTTTCTATTATACTGTACTTATTGCAATACCTAGCACGAATCCGAGAAGTAAATAGACAAATTGATATAAACAAATAATCGGATTGTTTGAATTTCATTAACTTAGTCCGTGTGTTTACTGAACAAATATTACTTTGACATTGTGTAATGCATATTACATAGGTATCTAGGACATTATGTCCTAGTCCTACAAATAGACAGCATTATATATTGCACTTATATTTTAGGTAAATATAAATTAGTAGGTATGTAGGTATCTACCTTCTTAAAACAGTTTTTTTTGCGTACTATGTCTGATCCACCGGAAATTAAAAAATTGAAGAACTCCGTCTAACTATGGTCTAACTGCACTTCGTGTTGTGCTCGTGTTGCCCATAATACAACATACCTATTTTGCTTTTAAAGGACAACTTATACTAGTTTACCATACAAATACTTAGAAAAACAGTATAAGTTGATCCCTGAATGGGTAGGTAGATGTGCTGGCCAAAGTAACATAGGTAATTTTATTTCCATATTCCTTATATTATAATGCACGACTGCACACGTAGAGTACTTGCCTTCTATTTACCTAGGTACATTGTTGATGGGGCGTTATGGGCCACCACTTTCCCATGGAACGGTTCATTGGCCATGCATATGTAGGTAGAGTAAAAAAAAAACCTGTGGCTTTCAGCCAGTCCACCACACAGTCAGTTCTTTTCCTTTGATGAAATAAAGTCTACCTATATTTGCAAATTCTAGTTATAGAAGGGATTCTATTTGTACTTTTAAATTGCATCGTGTATGTGTGTCGTTGCTTGGTACTGACAAACCTATTAGTAATACTAATGGAAATTAAAAAGATGGTCTACATTTTTTATTTTAGTATCGATAGCTTCTTAATTTTATTTTTTAAACGATCACGTTCGCAGGCACTGAACTCTTTGAAAAGTCAAATAAAAGTTTCAACACCACCACGCTGGCTGTCATAGTTCATTGCCGTCGTTGAATGACACACTCACGTCCAATTTTATCATCATCGCACTTCAACTACCTAGGTATTTCCATGAAATCGCCGAAACATCGCTGCCTTAGATTAAAATTCATTATATAAGCTTTAGAGTACGCCTTTCTAGGTATGAACGGTTGACACGGAGCGAACACAACTTCTCTTTTAATCAGTAGCAAAATATATACATCTATATGCCAGGTAGTTAAAAATAAAACTTTGAATGTCTACTACATTTGACGTAGATAACTGTAAGTAGGTACTTGTATAGAACTTTGGCTTACGCTGGGCACAACGGCCCAGAGCAATACAAGCACTCTATAACTTGCTTACGTATAGGTACTCGATCGTAGCTGTTTCTCAAGATGGAGTCAAATGCTTAACGAGTTAATTGTTCCTTATCTCAGCCACAGTCTCAGCTATATAACAATGGCCTTTACTGACTTTGAAGCGAAGGACTGTTAAGTTGTGCAAACGCATGATGCCACGAGATACGTTATTCGTTAGATAGTCCAGGTCTAGCGTTTTATATCGCTGTTAGATAGGTATACAGGGAGTAACAGAAAGGATAGAACAAGCCAAAACCTCCTTTCGGCTTATTAAATACCTATAATATACCTAAAATTCAAAATGTGAAAAAGGATTGTGTTGATACCGAAATAGGTAAACACTGGACCGACTAACTTATTGTTTAATGCACTGCACTGTTTCAGCTAGTGTAGAAACTTAAATCAGCTGATCGGCAATTTTGTATGGAAGAAACAAAATTATCCGTCCTACTTATTTGTCTAGCTTACCAATGCGAAAAACTCTTCGTTCTCTAAATACGGTTTCACTTAATTGTTTTACGACTATTAACGAAAGTAGGTGTGGTTGTAAATCAACACCAATGAAAACAGAACGTTTAGCGCCTTTGAAGCCACCAAAGTGTTTGTTAAAAGAAATTAGGTCGGTCAAAATAAACTGTAAAAACGCAGCAACGAAATGAAAATCAAAGACTATAACAATACTGGTGTTCGAGTTCTAGTAGATATATAAAAACGGGACAAAAAACGTACATTGAAGTTGTTTTATATTTTTTTCTTAGATTGAGTCACACACATATTATTTAGGTACTTATTCCTTGATGATGATGGATGACACATCTAATATGTATGACCTATATCCCTATGACGTAGGTATGGTATACCTACTAGGTATTTTACTATATTTAGTACCTAAGTTCACAAAACGAAAAGTTTTTTTCTTTTGAGCATGCATGGTACATGTTTTAAGATCATACAAACTGTAGAGCGTAGGTTCGAGCTTCGAACTTCGAGGATTATTTTGTTTAGATTATTGGCAAAGAGCCATAGGTTAGGAAATTAATTTGTTGTCAAACGTACGGAGAGTGTGTCTGGCGTAAGAGTGACTCTGGTATAGATTTAGATAGATAGGTAGGTAGTACTATATTTGTCTCTCTGTTAGTAAATATCAGTAGCGCTAGCGGTTTGCTAGAACTAGAGCCAAAAATATATTTCTCATATTATAATGAATGCATAAGAGCTTTCGGTAAAGAACTGATATTAGGAAGCGAATGATATTTTTTCTTAGTCTTTTTGAGGCTGTTTAGTAGACAGTGTTTACTTATTTTCTTAAAGTATTTTGCGTGTTTAAAATAATCTTAGTTTACTTTATTAAGTTTATTTATCTACTTAGTAACATACTACATAGACACAGTCATGAATCATCACGTCTAACCAATTCAACAATGTTTCTAACATTATTAGCATACCTGGGACGTTTTACATCTTACTAATATCACATGCAACTTACTTGAACCTCCATATTTCTCGTACATCGTGTATGTACACAACTCATGAACTCTAGTTTCATATCACATCAATTCCACACACTTAAATCCTATGATTCTTATTAATTCTAAAATTCACTTAGCACTTAACACGATTTTTGTATTAAAAGCACATCAGCAATCACGACCCACACAGCTATACGCGGTGAGCTGTTATAGCATACTGAATGCATAAGCCTTTAAAGATATCGCTTCCTACGTCAATACTCTTAAGAGATTCAAATCCATGTAATCCTTGACTTGACACGTCATGCCGATAAAATACCTACCTTCCATCTTCGATGATGAGATATTGGAGATTAAAGTAGAGATTACCATTTTCTGGATAATTCATACAAACATAGATTACTGTACGTATTGTGAGACAAATAATGTAACATACGCAAACCAGTGGTAAATTTCAAGCGAACTGTTCCTAACTTTGTTTTTTAGGGTTTCGTAGTCTACTAGAAACCCTTATAGTTTCGTCATGTCTGTCTGTCTGTCTGTCTGTCTGTCTGTCTGTCTGTCTGTCTGTCTGTCTGTCTGTCTGTCTGTCTGTATGCCGCGCCCTCATATCTTCGTCAGTTTTAGAGCTATCGACATGAAATTTGGTGAGAAGATAGATCGTGTTGACCCAAATATAGAAATGTTAAGAAAAAAATATTTTAAATGTTTTTTGGACCCCCTCCCATACAAGTGAAAGGAGGGCAAAACATTTTTTTTTCTTCAGCTATATTGAGTAGGGTATCGTTGAATAGGTCTTTTAAAACTAAGGTGAGGTTTCTTTGAAACAAAGTCACTAAAATGTTTTTGTCACGAGATATTTGCTTTTAAAAACGGCGTTTTTGACCCATAATTTGTTCCAGCTGTAACTTCTAAAGTATAAACGCTAAAAATTTGAAACAAATATGGAATATAGCTTACAATCTGAAGTTACAATGAAAACTATAACGGATATCGTACCCTTAAAGGTTTCAGAAAAAATTGAGTTTTTCTATTTGCGGTTGGTCATCATACTGCTGCTAACAAACCAGCAACAAAATTAAGTTTGTAATGCTGAAAAACCTGATATTTAAACGTTGACTACGAAACCCTATTTGTGGGCGTGTCTGACACGCTCTTGGCCGGTTTTTTTTTGTTTGTTTGTCAAGAAATACAATGAACTTTCTTTCTTGTTTAAAATCTGATACACAAATCAAATAACATAGACAAATACGATCTACAATACTCAGTCTGTCTAGATATTGGGTATTTATTTGCACAAAATTTTCTTCTGGCAGTTCTGGCAGACAGACACATACAGATTTGATCCTGCGAGTTTTATCCTTTGTATAGACGACGCCTTTACCATCTAGGCTGCAACGGCATTTACCTAACACGGGAAGTGTTTTAAGGTAGGTATTAAATTTACCTAAATTATATTATGTGTATTCTAAAAGACGGCATGCTGTGTTTGGCCTTGGCCGCGAATATTTTTGCTCTGTTAAATATAAGCGAACATCTGGTTTCTGTCTGTCTGTCTGAGTAATTATCTTTGCTTGGTTTTTGTTTGAAACTGCCCAAACATTTCATCAAGTTTACTTTGCTGATCTAGAGTCTGCACTCAGTTATTTTTTTGCAAGCTAATAATTTTGACCTATTTTCACACACTGCATTTTTTTGTAAAAGCTAATTTTTCTGGTTTCTCTAGCTAGGTATATTAAGTAAAAATATTTCATATCAATAATACAAAGAAACTATATTATGTAACCTAAGGCGGGTACCTATCACATTTGACGTCCGTGCCGTGACATATGATCAAACCAGTTGACAGACGCATTCGTCGACGCAGCGTAACGCATACGACGCCCTATTTGTATGGAAATAAGGTGAACATTGCGAGACTCATGCGTTAAAATTGCAGTAGTGGACGTCACGTGTCATCCCCGTCAAAGCTTTTAGGCCAAGTCAGAGATCATCGGGCGGTCCAAGATAAAGAAAATCTTCCAAGCTTAAAAGGTACATTTAATTTTGTATCTCCACCAAGCAGAGACCTGATCAAAGGCTCATATCTTATGAAGTCATGACCCCTCACTTCCAGTCTACCTGCCTCCCACACAACATCTTAAATGGCGTCTGGTCCAGTCAATAAAAAATAACTGATGGCTGATATGACCGCCATTATTGTTTTTTTTTCTTCGAAATAATGAACTAGACACCTATTATGTACTGCTTTAGTTTGTTTTTTAAGGAACAAGCTTCCAAATATGGTCAGAGGTGCTACCAATTAGTTAGGTAAGGCAGTGTTTAGTGCTTATTTAGAATGAAGAACAATTGATTTTGATCTAATAATGGCACTGAACTCTGATACTAATATGTACAGCTTTACCAGATATCAAAAGATACGAAAAATTTACAACCATTATTACCAAATTGACGGTTTATTGTTCTCAAACTTAATTAAATCCGGTAATTAAGATTCGTTTCAATAGACAATTCTTTTCCACAAAACAAACAAAATGTCAAACTTAATCGCAAAGAGAAATTATAGCGACTTAACAGTCTTACATAATGTTGAAGAGAAATTTATACCACAATTAGATTTCATGGGAAATTATGAAACAATGGAATTCTTTGAGGGAAAAAAAGACAAAGTTGATGAAAGAAAACATACCGATACGGATCGCTATTGTATTGTAAAAGTACTAGGAAAGAAAGATTATATGCATCAAAGTTTAAACGTCTTGCTTGCTTGTAGTGGAATAAGATATTGTAGATAATCGAGAAGAGTCAGGACAGAAAGCATTTTAGATTCATGATAAGAAAAAATCCAAAGACTTTAACTACTGTAAAACACTTTTTGACTAAGGAACAAGGTCGACACTTAAAAAAATAATAATTTAAAAGTAGAGACAACATGATCTTTTAAGAGAGGCTCAAAAATTTCTTTCAATTTTGACTTTCTTTTATTACAATGTTTTCTTTTGAAAGTTGTTCAAGTTTCATAATCCCTGGATAAATTTTCAGTATGTGTCTCATTAAATAAACTATGCACTTTCCGCTACCGGTTTTTGTTCGAAAAGTCCATAACGTAATACATTATTCACAGACGAAATCATCGATGTACGTAACCATGTAACGCTCTCCTTCCGTTAGTGTTGCAATTTCCAGGGCGTACCAATCTATCAGATCTGCAGACTAAGTACCTAAGCACCCACATGTCTAATTGTCTGTAAGTAGGCCGTTTTGGTACGATCACCTGCCCATCATAGTACTAGCAAATATTGCCAGTAATGCAGGGAAGTACGGTCAATAGACAAGTTCAATATACGTAGTCACCAGCACATCCTACCCATTTAAGGGACCGACTTTTACTGTGTTTTCATAGAAATAATAAGTAAAACCAGTATAAGTAGATCCCTTACACATTGATTGTTTGTACCAGGTGTACTGGCCTGTTCAGCACCATTGTATTGTAAGTAATGTGGTATAATTTTACGCTGTTTGGTGCGCCGGCGCATGCAATCTAACAATTTTTCAGTACAAGGTACTACTAAAAACTAGGTTGTAAAAACTGTTAGATTCAAGATTTGGTTCTATCGACTTAGGAAGTTCATATTTATTCCCGGGATGTTTTTTTTACTGATTGCTTTTTGTTTCCTAGCCGGGTGGTAAATAATCATCAAGAACTTCTAGGGTACGTACGTAACTAGAAGGAAATGTTATTCTGTTGATATTTTGATAACTTACTAATGAACCAATACTTTTTTGCAGTCTGGCTGGCCAAGGCTTTTGCTACAAAAAAGAACTTCCGAAAAGAAAACCGGATTTAGAATGAGGTCATATCTCCCTATGTTTAAGATTAAGATTCAAGTCGAGTTACATTGAAAATAACAAGACAATTTGAAGCTAGTTTCCAGCTAATATGAACCAGCGATTGTCTTTTTTCTTAACTTGGAGCAACACCAACGAGGTCCCGTTCGTGATTAAAAACTACTGAAAGTTAATGTAAAACAACAAAATGCCTGTTTCTTTTATGTTACCGTTTACCACTTTCTTTCACAATAATGACCTTTTTACCGTGTCCAAATTGTGCATAAATACAGGATGTTACATTAAACTCTGTTATCAAGCCATAAAATTACTGTACAAGTTTAAAAAACCGTTACATTTCGTCAATTTGCTCGTTTCGATGACAAATGACTGCAATTTAAATGAAGTTAGCATTGCCGGCCCGAGTGGGATACGGACTGCATTCAAATAGGGTTGCCGAAGCGCACAAAACATAGGCAAACCAATTTTTTTGCACCTCATCACCACGTTCCAATTTACTGTAATGAAGGCGGTTCTATTCAATTTAAAGACCTACGCAATCTAGACTCTTAAACGGGCACAGATTTATCTTTCGGCTCATTTTCGTCTTATTGTTAAAGAGCTCTAAAGTATTTTTAGAGCTCTTTTCGTCAAAAGTAGTACTAATAATCTTACAAAAAACTGACAGCGGTATTAGACTTTTGCCGTGCTTTTGCCAAATATCTTGAATGTCGTTGGCACCTATAGATAGAGGGTACCTAAGTACACCTATAGGTAGAGTGTTCACAGTGTTGACAGTGTGGGGGGTTGACAGTGTTGTACATTTAAAGTAAATTTTAAGACCTAGCAGCTCTGGTATGTCAGAAATTGAAGTTCCTGTAGTTGTTATTTGGGCCATATTCAGCCTTGATGCTCAATCTTTCTGGCGGTCTGTGTCTGAAACTTCTCGGGTCACTGACTTTCAGACGTCACTTTAGATTGTAGCAACCTTAGTAGCAGCCCTAGTTTGCCAGAAATTGCAGTTCCTGTAGTTGTTATTTCGGCCATATCCAGCCTTGATGCTCAATCCGTCTGGCGGTCTGTGGCGTTTTGCTTCGGGTCGCTGACTTTCAGACGTCACTTCATAGTAGCTTTTTTGGGTTTGTTGAGCTTGAGTGGTCGCTACGTTTAGTGGTTTAGTAGGTAGGTACTGTTAATGTAGAGTGAGGTAGACATAAAGAGGTGGAAGAAAAAAGGTGGAAGAGACAATACGACGAAGTACCTACGCTGGTAACAATCACAAGTATCCGCTGCAGGACATGGAAGGTAGGATAGCCTATCGGGAGGGTAAAGCCAAGCAAGTAGTAATTTCACTTATTTGAAGTAGGCAAATACTATAATTTCAAGCGTAGTAGGTACAAAGAAACA
This sequence comes from Phthorimaea operculella, assembly GCA_024500475.1. NCBI lineage: Eukaryota > Metazoa > Arthropoda > Insecta > Lepidoptera > Gelechiidae > Phthorimaea > Phthorimaea operculella. Next base: position 431,117 of record JANFCV010000186.1, on the reverse strand, counting down.
AACCGGTTCCTGATTTTCATTGTCACAATACCCATAACGAACAGGAACTATAGACAGACACAATAGATATAGAAAGACACAATAATATTGTAATACTCACGACAACAACCTTCAAAAACTCGCATAAATTAGGGTCTGACTTAGTTCCTTGACCACGACAAAAAGTGATTCATGCATAACATACTCACTTAACATAACAATAAAAAGGTTTTTGTGCCACAGGCGGTTTCCAAAACTCCATGCAAAAACAACCAAAATGCTAACAAATAATTACAGCTACAGCAGCAGATCTTTAGTGACACATGCATAATCTAGGTACGGAACTTACAGGAGGATCTATTGTATTTAAATAGTTGTCCAGTTAAAATTTGAAGAAGTCCGACTATAGGCTTACCTACCTGTCGTTGTCCAGAAATTTTAATTAGAAGACTCTATGTAAAGAGACCGACCGTAAAATCGCATCAGCTGGCCTTAGACGAGAAGGCTACCTAAAAATTACATTTCGGTAAATAAGAAGTTATGTAAGATCCATTACAATTTTTATTAAAAAGCAGCGTGGGAAACGGCAAATTATATACTATTCTAAGTGGAAAATTGCCCAAAGGCACTTCAAATACGAAATTAAACACAGCCTTGAAGGCAGCCGTACCTCATATTCTCATATAACGTGTCTGGGTCACACACAGAGCCACAGCAATTAGGAACAAAGCAAACAAAGTCTTTGTACTGTACCTACGCCATTCGCGTATTGTCCTATCAGCGAGCTATTATATTTTCCGTTTGTGCTATTTGTCTTCTACAGATAGGTAAAGGTCAGTGTTCGTTCAAGTAAGAATATTTACGATAAGAAGTACCTAGCCCGTGTACCTAACTAATGGTAGTACCAATATGGTAAGTGTTCTATTCTGTGGTATAAACAGGTGAGCTATTAATTTTAATGGTACCAAAAATTGAGGGCCGTTTGGTAGGTCATAGGTACGGAATAAATTTTACCTACCAAGAAACGTAGGTCGAAGTATGAAAGTGAGTTTTGATGTCCCGCCCAAACATATTAGTACTGACTAAAATCAGCTAATCGGCTAGATAATCAGAAGGTTAACTTTTTCCCGAAAATTGATCTTGGTTGTTTCTATATCTATCAAGTAGCTCATCCTCAGTTTTTAGACCTGTGTTTGAAAGGGTGTACCTATGAAAATATCACTACAAATGCCGTCGCATTCAAGCATCCTCTAAAGATGCTGAAGACGATTTACACAGCCATTCACAAATCCACTGCAGCTTCACTTCGCCGTCAAATTCTTAGATGTCAAAGTCAAGCATCGATGGTAGACGAATAGCGGTACCTATAATGTCATTTTAAGCGTTCGTGAGAAGTTTCAATAGACTGATCGTGGCAAGCTCAGCCATGAATAGAGCGGTGAATAGAGTATGCAGGTGATTTCGCAAAGAGATTAGTGGCAAGGATATTCACCTAGGCCATTGGGCTGACCTGGGCCATTGGGGTGACCTGGGCCATCTTCAAGTCAATAATTGGCTGGAGGTGGCGCAGGACAGGGATCAGTAGAGGAAGGTCAAGCCAAAGATCCCATTTCGGGTTGCTGAGTTAGATGACTTAGTTGTATACAGAAAAACCTATCACCTAAACGCGATGAACGATGAAAACGGGAGAACGGGCCTTCAGCCCGTTCTCCCGCCGCCATTAACTAGAATCATATCACACTGTTTACTGCCAAAATCGGCTACAATAGCCACCTACGGCGCATCGCATCAGCGCCGACGACTTGATCAGGAGTAAGTGGAATTGGTCGCCATGGCCGAAATTGGCCGGAGAGATCATCATCACCTATCACTTTAAAATTCCATAGCATCTAACTCCGCACCGTTATAAGGTCTCAAAGACGATTGACATGACAATTTACAAACCATTGCAGTTTTGCCTCAACTATATAAATAAGAAGTCACAACCAAGCATCAATATCAAATGCATGCATAGTAGTATAATATCATTGTAAATGCCTATGAGAAGGTTCAATAGACGGTTCGTGGCAAGTTCAGCCATGAGCCATGAGCGGTGAATGGAGTATGCAGGTGATTTCGCATGGAGATTAGCAAGGGTATTCAACAGTGTGTTTGAAGGCGTTTTTTACAATGTAGAATCTATTTTAAGAGCAAGAATACATAATTAATATGTATGTAATCTACAGCACCTATGATACACATGGCTCTGTCCGCACAGAGAATTTCATTCTTGTAGCGCGGGTTTTTCTCGCGTGATATTCAATTTTGTATGAAAATCAAGAGATACAGCTTGACCACGCTAAGTTGAAAATTGGAAACAAAAGAGTAGCGATGCAGTTTTCGCGGAGCTAATCCGAAAATCGGTAGTACCGGTTTCAACCCTCTTCTACCGATTGTAACACAAATTATTCAAGTTACAAAAAAAAAAGAGATGTTTGGCATAAAGATTGCATTATCCATCTCTTTACACTTATTATTATGCAAAAAAAATAAAAGAATATTTTTCAATTGCATTTCCTAATCTGCGGTGTTTTGAAGTAAAATATTAGATGGACTAAATAACAATTTGGATTAAACCAAGCGTATTATTTGGTGAAAATATGAATCTTCCAAATCTACCGGTTTATTGTGTCTATAAACCGGTACCTACCGATTTACGATTTGGACAACGTTTTTGAAGATTTTTGACATAATCATAAGGCCCTTTTTCCACTACTCCGATCCGTAACCGGATATCAGATGTAGCGATCCGAAAAATATCGGAATTCCGGTCACCGCTTTTCCACCTATCCGGTAAAAAACGGACAGTAAAGTTTCATTATCTCGACGGACTCGAACTCGGACGGACGACATAGTAGAATGTACAATTGTATTAAAGCATGCATAATTTTTGTACCAATACCAATTGTTCGGGAAATTACCGTTTCGGTTAAATCTGGATACCGGTGTAGTGGAAAAGCGAGTATAGTATTTTAATAGATTTCTAAATCGGATCGGAAATTATCGCATACCGGATCGGAGTAGTGGAAAAAGAGCCTAAAACTTGAATGTGCGGTAGCGATGGCAAAAAAATAATGACCCTCTTGAGGGTCTATGAAACTTTAGAAAGTTACATAGATTAATACCACTTTTGGACCCGTGTTGTCCAGATGATAAAAGTATGTTTTAGGTCGGAAATTTAATTAAAATAAGAATTCAAAATTCTTCTAATTGCTCATGAAACTTGGAAATGAACCAAACACTTACTTTAAAGTAACAAAGAATTTTCAATCTATAAAATCTATAACTTTGGACATATTCCGAATATGTCCAACTTAATCAAGCCTTTTTGGTCACAAAATGACTTGACAATTGACACATGCATAGAAATATAGACAGGGACAGCTAGAAAACTTACTCCGAAGCAAGAAGTGCGGTCAACAGCCGTAACGGATGCTCCATACATCTTGATACTGTCAATACCTATTTTTCAATACGACCTATTCTATTGTAAGTGGAATAAAAAGAAATTGGGCATACAATACAATGACATTTATCAAATTTGAGTATTTTAGAGATGATGTAACATATCTATCGAAGAATTTTAAAAAACCAAGACATTTTGAAAATTGACAATAAGGTTCAAAATCGCTTGCACCACTTTTTTTGGTTTCAAATCGGTAGTAGAGTCAATAAACCTTGCTCCATGCTTGCAATTTTCGACCTTATTGACATTTGGCAAATTTTCATACAGTATAGATGTAGTAACATTTAAAAAAAAATCATAAATCAAAGGCACTCTGAAAATTGTCAATAAGGTCGAAAATTGCTTGTACCACTTTTTTTGCTTTAAAATCAGTAATAGACTTAAAAAATATGGTGCAAGCAATTTTCGACTTTTATTGACATTTGACAAGTTTCAATATTAAATAGTAAAATTTCAATTTTTATATTCATAGTCAAATTTCAAAAATTTGGGGCATTCTGAAAATTGAAAAAAAAGTCAAGAATCGCTTGCATCACTTTATTAGTTTTGAAACTGTGGAGACAAAAAATATGGTACAAGCAATATCCAAGTCCATTCATCAATCTTTCGACCCAACTAAAAGTTATTTTGCTTGCATTTGTCTGCTTGAGGTAAAAGTTAATTGGATATGTTGCCTGAAGAGAGACAATATCCGACTTATTCTTCTATAGTATTAAAATAAAATAATACAGGAGTAGTTTACACCATGACACGTTTATTCTCCAGAGTCCTAATACAGAATGTCAAGAGGGTACCGTTACATTTTTAAACTTTGAGAATTATTAAACTTTACTACATCGCCGCGTATTCGATTGGTACTGCGTTTCGATTCATATTTGGACAAGGTTGTGTAGTCAACTTGATAGTGCTATCTTTGTTTGTTAATAAACAAACCGAAGGGATTGATCATGTTTGTCCGTCATATGACGAGACACAGTACCATTCCTTTTCAACATGTTATTTAAAAATTGCAACAATTGAATGTACAATCAACAGTTTAAAAATCAATAACTAACACTCGGCCATCCTGAATCTTAATTACGCCCTCGTAAATGTTACACACTTTTTGTTACGCTAATCTCAACCTTTCAAATCAAAACAATTACAACAATATTATTATCAGAAAAATTTACAACAATCTTAATGTTCAAAATATTTTTAGAAGAATCATCTATATTAATATTCAAAATACTTTCAGCAATTCTAATATTCAGAATATTCATAACAGTCTTAATATTCAAAACATTTTTTAACAATCCTAATATTCAAAACATTTCTTTAACAGTCTTAATTTCAATATTATTTACAACAGTCTTGACACAGAATAAATATTTTCATCCTAATATTTAAAATTTTACTACTCGCAAAAATATTATTTTGTTAAACATGCAAACATATTATTTTGTAAAACATTACTGAGCGAATTACTAAATTACTCGGCCATTCCTGATAGTGACACATTGCGTCCTCGTAATGATAAAAGTATATTATTTTTATTTTAACTACTCATGATTTAGGTACGTACTGAAGTGTATGTTTTTTTTTATATTGTACTCAAAATAATTAAATTTTTTATTATATAACTTATTATTGCATATTATTGTAAATAATCTTATTTTATATATTTTAAAACATGAGAATGAAATTAACTGGTCTTAACCACTCAAAAATTCTGAGAAACGAGTTCAGAAAAATAATAATAATAGTTTATTTTTAATAACTAGCTCGAGGACAATACTGAATCAATCAATCCTCAAAAGGCACCTGGAATCTAGTCCAGAAATATTAAGATTCTACAAACTAAAATTGTGTTATAACATAAAAAGCTTAAATATAAGTAAGATTATTTCACTAATGACAAAGAAGCATGTCGTGACCTTCCAGTGCAGCACAAGAAAACGCACTTGTTATTATTTCCAAATCGGGACCTACAATGAGTTTACAATTGACATACCTATATTTATGTTATGACTTAATATACCTACTCATTGTTACATTCTCTCTCATTGACATTTAAAAAGTATTCTTTGTGAATCTACTTGGAAATAACAAATTAACTCTTTCTGTATCTGTGTATCTAGTTTACAAAGCATATTTTGTAAAAATATTATATATATCTTGTTATCCATCTGTACTAGATTTATTTTTATATACGTTTTCGGAGTAGCTGATAAACAAGTTTTAAATGTCATATTTCGATAAAAACAAATGTGAAAATGTCTCAACCCATTCATTACTGTTTGAAATTATGTTAGCAAATGAATCATACATATTTCTTCAAAACAATATTAATCTCATTGATTCATGTAATATAGTTCATATTATTATATTCATTGTTAAACCTATTCATATGTTCTTTCATTAGCATTACACAGATGATGCTGCTTTAAAAATATTTTAATTGATAAACAACATAATTAAGTACAAATATCTGTAGTATTTAGGAAATATTATCAACATTCAAGTTAATCAAACCTAATAACAACTTTTATTCATGCTCAACCTGTGGGCTCACACCGTCTCAAGCTCATTTATCTCTTACATGTTATTCTTAATGATTTTAGACTTTATTTAACTACTAAGAGTAACAGTATCTCGCAACTGCCATCGAATTATAATGTAGACATTGTGGAACATATCCGTTGTGATTGTGGGACAAACCCTTTATTAATGTGGGACAAACCCTGTTTTCAATGTTTCAAACTCGATGGGATGAACCCGTGATTTTAACTTAAATGCACACTGGTTGTTATGCCTTATTTGAATAAGTATCAGATTATGATTGTATTTATCTATTGTATTTTTATAATCTTTCTTGATTTCATGTTGTATTTCATGTTGTATTTTTATAATCTTTCTCGGGTGTCTTGTAATTGTTATAACATAAGGACAAAATTTGAATTACCCACATTTTTTTATTCACTTTATTTATACTACAAAGACTAAATCTGGATTATAAATTTTGAATCTGAATTTCATTTACTTTTGTTAAGCTGTTCATCAAACATTTTATAAAAATTGCGAAAAAATATATCTTTTTACTTAAATTTCAATTAATAATTGTGTTGTATATTCGGAAAACAAATAGTTTTTTTTTCACATATATTTTTATTTAGTGTTTTTTTTTAGTAATATTAATTTCAATCATTTTTATTTATCTCATTTTTAACTATGTTATTATTTTTCAATTTATTACACACCACTTTATTCACTTACTTTTGAAATTTAAACTTAGTTTCGGTTTATTTAAAATTTTTTTTCTTAATTATATATTATTTTGTGATTTTTAATTTTCTTTGGGTCATACTGGTCATTTTATTTTATTTTAATTTATTTTTCTTACTTTTTATTTTTATATTATACAACCCTGTTTCGTTGTAATACACTACACCCACTTTTTATTACTAGGCGAACATAATTTTTTACTATGGATGGGACAAACCCTTTTTCATTGTGGGACATACCCGTTTATATTTGTGGGACAAACCCTTTATGATTATGAGACACACCCGTTATGATTGTGGGACACATTCCCTTTTTTTGTGGGACACTACCCTTTTTTCACAATGGGACAAACCCGGGTTCAGCATTTAACGACCGCCGTCTGTAGTCGGGACCGACAGCTTCACGTGCCCTCCGAAAGCACGGGACCGACGGCTTAACGTGCCTTCCGAAAGCACGATAAAAAAAATACCCTTTTCGATACAAAAATTTACATAGTTTGGTACACACCTGTTTTTGTATTAATTTTGTCACAATATGATAAATAACTTCTACTTTTTTTGACACTTTTGGCACGCCAAAATTGCTGAACTTTATTAACTTTACTTACTCATTTAACTGACACTCGTTTACTCGTTTACCGGTTTACTTGTTAACTTACTTTAAAAATACTTTCGTTTACCTAACATTACGTAATATTACCGCATCGATATCAAATATTCAAATGTCCACTTTTACCAACTAATAATTATCGTATTGATGTTCTTCTTTCCATCACATCAGTGGCTGAACGTTGGTGATGCAAAACTCCATTCCATGTCTTTGCTGTGATACAATGGCTCCCTCCAACCAATGTCGCAACATGTAAACAAAAATAACATTGGAAATTTAATAAATTTATATTAAGAACATAATGCATTTTTCTTGTGCTACCTACACATGTGGTTCAAAGAAAATTAGCAAGAAAAGATAAAAATAAAATTAGATCAACTGACATATTGATACCGAGGCCAGATGCCTACTACAACTTCTCGCACTTGAGATGACTGTGCATTAGATTCTCGACACAAAAGTAATTAAGTATTCGACTAATGCAAGCACCATAGTTATCATCAGAACTGGTTTACGCACCTGTCATTCAAATAGTTTCGCGAGATGACCCTTCATAATGCAATGTTTCAGTTGCAAAGTCCCAAAGCCGACCGTCCAGGAATCCGTATCTGCCGCCACCTTTCACCAGCCGATCATCACCTCAATAGATCGATATATTTTGCCAGGGCCCGCCGGCGATACACCAAGAAGTAGAAAAAAAAATGTATTAGAATTATTACTGATACCGTGTGATACCGGCTTAAACTAGCATCACGCCATTTTACTCAAAGCGGGGCCGTAAAAATCGACTATAGCATTAAACAAACTCCATTTTATATTACAATTTGGGCAATAGAATGCAAAATTTTCTGAAATTACCCTCAAATATTGAACGACCATTTCCATTGCCGATCACGTCCTGCCAACCCCGTAATGGACTAAGGCATGATACTAAAATATTTTGAAATATCAGAATGTAGGTAATCTTTTAATGTGATCACTTATCAGCCAACGGTAGATAGGTACATATAATTATTATTATTAACTTTCAGACGTACCTCTTTGAATCATGGTCACAGTGGGAGCTCTAATGTGCACCAGAAACAGTCCAGGACGATCCATGACGTCGTTTTTCCACTATTCACTTCTCGTTCGTCATATGACTCCATAATATTTTTCACCTGGTGCAGGCGCCTCACTAAGCGCAAAACTAGCGGCGACTTTATGGCTTGAACTTGAAATAGCACGCGGAAAATTCGAAAAGCACTTCTGAAGTATTAAAATAAAATAATACAGGAGTAGTTTACACCATGACACGTTTATTCTCCAGAGTCCTAATACAGAATGTCAAGAGGGTACCGTTACATTTTTAAACTTTGAGAATTATTAAACTTTACTACATCGCCGCGTATTCGATTGGTACTGCGTTTCGATTCATATTTGGACAAGGTTGTGTAGTCAACTTGATAGTGCTATCTTTGTTTGTTAATAAACAAACCGAAGGGATTGATCATGTTTGTCCGTCATATGACGAGACACAGTACCATTCCTTTTCAACATGTTATTTAAAAATTGCAACAATTGAATGTACAATCAACAGTTTAAAAATCAATAACTAACAATAGATATAAGAGTCGGCAATCATTAGTTATAAAATATTTTAATTCGTAAAGTGGGGACGTAGAGTTTTTGAATTTGACTGATGACTGTCGACTTTGATCAGTGGCATGGTGGTGGCAGTGATACCAATTTTCTCCTCGAGTTGGAGTGGAAACCATGTCGTCCAACTGCCCGATGAACCCCTGAACCCATAGAAACTAACCCGGCTTGCCAACACATTTTGTATGGGAGGTCTAATATTTATTTTATTTCGACCTACGTTTTTGGAGAAAGTTGCTTAGTTTCGTGGACTGATTCACCTCTAAAAATATTTGCATTTGTTTTTTTACATACCGTATTGTTACATAGACGGACAGGGATATTAATAATGTTAAGGCCGCTATAGGGGTTTTCACGAAGCCCATACAATTTTCCCTGCCAGACCGCTCGGAGCGTCGTTTTGCGAAAAACATGGGAATGTTTGAATATTTTTTACAGTGATATTATGAACAAAAATAAATATATTTTTCTGCAATTAGATTAAGTACATCTTCTTAAATAACATATATTTATTTTAAATCTTTACTACTGTTATTTATTCATACAGAAGCTGTTATAATGGCGCATTATTTTGCAAAAAATCGTATATAAAAACGTGGTATTATTCTATATTTCTGAATAAAATTGTAAAATGTTCACTGTAAACTTTGTTCTCAAATAAATATTCTATTTTTTTGTATAATTAATATTTTTTTACAGTGAACCAAAACTCTAAAACTCACGCTTGATTTGAGGTCTTTTCCTGAATTTTGGTTTTGTCGCTTTGGATATCGCTGTTTGTAACATGTTTAAAACCAAAATGTTAATATTTACATTGTACATTTTTTAGATGAAGATATGCTTGATTAAATGTACAAGTAACATATTAATTTTACATAACGGTTTTCGAGAAACTCGCATGTTTATAAAGCCAATATTTGCAAATTTGCTAGAAAAAATTGAATGCGCTCTTAACCATAGTTACATATATAATGAACTTTTTTGCTATCCGTACAACATTTTTGTGCAACTGACAGCTTCGAATGCCAAGAACCTGTGGTGGTGTAGTATTTTTTCCGTCACACCCAGCATAAGCTTCAATATTGTTACAAAAAAACAGAAAGGCAGGCGCGAGAAATAAAATCGTGCGTATTCATAATTCAAGACTTTTCAAATATTATGTATGGAAATCTGCGTGTGATCTCAAATATTTGCACCCCAAACAAATGCAATTCTTATTTATCTTCATTATCGTTCGTCTGATAATGTCCTATCTTCATATCACACGTCATTCAGATTCATGTAAACATTGGAAAACCCGATAAAAGGGCAAAAATACATTTTTAATATCAACAGCACCTTAGTTTAAACATTCAACAGTTAAATCAGTATTAATGCCATTAACCCATTTGCCGTGTGGTGCTTAGAATAGCATCATCCCATATTTTTCCCGTGGATGTCGTAAGATGCGACTAGGTAAAGGATTTGAGAGTTGATATGTATTGATCGGACAGAAGCCATTTTAAAAAAATTAATTGAATGTATTGATGTTGTAGGCGATAGAGTTACAACCTGTCACTATGGTGATAAACACGCTTCTGAAGTACTCAAACTTTTGTCCACCGTGATTTAAATGGCCGTTTTTTGTAGCCGTTTGCGCACTGCCTACCCCGCAAGGGATATAGGCGTGATATATGTATAACTTTAACTCAAGATCCTTATTAGTACATTGAACTAGTTGGGTGCGTATACAATTGATAATTTTTATATTACAAACTCATTTTTCATATGATAGGATTTCTCTACAATATTTATTACATTAAATTTTAAATCATACTTTGACGCGCCGGTGGATAAGACGTTTAGTCAAATAACTAAATAACTTTCATAATGACATAATAGATGTCATATTCATACAATTTCAAATACCAGACTGCACTTCGCAGGTGCCTACCGCGCCTACGGCCTCTGTGAGAAATTATTGTTATTTAGAATTGCACGAGCAGTTTTTACACCCTTCATGTACCGTAGGGGTAAACAGGTGGTTCGCTTAATGCCACACTTGTCCCACGGTGGGTTACGGTATGCACAAATAGGTACATATAAGCACCTAAGTAGGTATATATACACTTGCACATGTTGTTATTAATATTACAGCTGGAGTGAAGTTGTTAGGAATGTTGGAATGTGGAAATAGTGATAGCTGGTTCGACTGGAATTTGAACTAATTAATGCGATTCTTATACGATGAAAATGGGACGTTACACTTGCGTGTGATCGTTCATAAAACGATATTTTGAAATACATACTGGTTAAGGTGGTATTCCGAACACTGCAGCCAACAGCCGACAGCCAACAGCATATGCTGCAACGGCAGTTGCAGCCGTTGCAGCACTACTGGTTTGTATGGAGTTCTATGGAACGCTATCCGAAGGCTGCAGCCGACAGCACATGCTGTCGGCCGCTGCAGCATATGCCGCAACTGCCGTGACTGCAGATCAGTATTGCTGCAACGGCAGTGCGATACGCACGTATCTATTTTTGCTATTTTGCTATAAAACGTAAAATGTGTGGTTCAGAAATAATTATGAAGTAATTAACTATCATAATTATTAAAAGGTCGTATTAAGGGTCGTAAGGGTTCTTCGGGTCGTAAGGGTTCTTCGGGCCGCAAGGGTTCTTCGGGTCATAAGGGTTCATCGAGTCGTAAGGTATCTTCGGGTCGTAAGGGTTCTGAGGGTCGTAAGGGTTCTTTGGGTCGTAAAGGTTCTTCGGGTCGTAAGGGTTCTTCGGGTCATAAGGGTTCTTCGGGCCGTAAGGGTTCTTCGGGTCATAAGGGTTCTTCGGGCCGTAAGGGTTCTTCGGGTCGTAAGGGTTCATCGGGTCGTAAGGGTTCATCGGGTCGTAAGGGATCTTCTGGTCGTAAGGGTTCTTCGGGTCGTAAGAGTTCTTCGGGTCGTAAGGGTTCATCGGGTCGTAAGGTTTAAACCCGAAGATACCTTACGACCCGAAGAACCCTTACGAGCCGAAGAACTATTACGACCCGAAGAACTATTACGACCCGAAGAAACCATAACGACCCGAAGAACCCTTACGACCCGAAGAACCCTTACGACCCGAAGAACCCTCACTACCCGAAGAACCCTTACGAGCCGATGAAACCTTGCGACCTGAAGAACCCTTACGACCCCAAGAACCCTTACGGCCCGAAGAACTCTTACGATCCGAAGAACCCTTACAACTCGAAGAATCCTTACGACCCGAAGATACTTTACGACCCGAAAAACCGTTACGACCCGAAGAACCTTACATCCTGAAGAACCCATACAACCCGAACAACCCTTACGATTACGACTACGAACTGCTACCTATTATACCTACCTAGGTTCGAGTTGCGGTACACTGAATTGTACCAACTAAGTACTTACAGTTCGTGCGTGAGTTACCTGTAGGTACCTATTATAGCTACCTATGTACCTACCTGCTACTCTGCCGTGTGATGCTAGCTTAGAATAACATCACCCCGTTTTTTCCTGTGGGTGTCGTAAGCAGCGACTATGGATCTCGAAGGTAACATGTGTATTGCAATTTTAGGCGACAAGCTGACAACCTGTCACTACAGTGATACACGACAATAGCTAAAACGGCCCTCAAATAATGTGTTAGACATTGCAATAAGGAACGTAGTTTTACGGCCGTTGAAGCCCTGCCTACCCCGCAAAGGTTTAAGGCGTGATTTATGTATGTATTTAGGTACCTATTACCTGTAGGTACCTATAATATCTACCTAAGTCTACATGCAACTATCGGCAGTCACGGCATGTGCCGTCGGCTGTCGGCTGTCGGCCGGTGCCTTCGGAATCGCATGTGCTGCAACTGCCAACAGCATGTGCTGCAACTGCCAATAGCTGCAGCCGTTGCAGCATATGCTGTCGGCTGTCGGCTGTTGGCTGCAGTGTTCGGAATAGCAGCTTTAGGGGTAGCACCACCTCGAATTATCTACCCATTAAGAGTATAATTGTACTGGTTTTGCATACAACTATTACTAATTATAATCAGTAGGGTCAATTGTAACTCGCTACTGTACTTGTAGAAGTGTAAATCAGCCATAAGAAAATTATCAGCTACCTTAATATCAGCTAAGAAGGCTGAATAGTATAACTACAGCTAACCATCTCTGCGTAACGGTAAACTTAGTTCTCATGTTTTAACTTAGAAAACAGCCTGCCTGGCAAAATTGTATTAACATCTATCTACGTACGTAATGTATAGAGTATTATGTGTATTCATACATGGGTATTATAGAGTCTAAGGGAAAAAGAGCAACCCTGTTATGGTTTACATTGTAATTTCAAAAATCTGAAAGTACTTAGTATCTACTGGGTGTTTTCTATGTATAATATGTATTTATTTACAAAAAAAAAGTATTTAAGTATTATATCAGTTGTCTAGTTCCCATAGTACAAGCTTTGCTTAGTTTGGGGCTAGATGGCGCTGTGTGTTTCGTCCAGGGATATTTAATTATTTATTTTATTTACTTTGGCTCAAATTACCTTCTATCATTCCTTGGTTTAGTACTCTTTGGTAGATAGAGGGGGTTTGGACCATAACCCGCCATACTGGTCCAGTGTATGTTGGCGGGTCGCCAGAGCCTCGTCCGTTGATCAGCAGGGTGCACCACGGGCAGGAGAGGTTGGCTTGGGTTTCGAAAGATGTTAGTTGAAACCTCTTACACCTACTACGTAGTACTCTACGGGCACCAAAATGTAAACGTGCTTATCCCACTTCTAATGTCCAGATTTTTGTTCTCAATTCAAATTGACCAAAAATCACGAGGCTGACTATTATGACATCCTATGATATGAATCACAAAACACGTAATATAGCATAGATACATATTGTAATTGATTATTACACACACAGTGAGTCATTGTGGGTCTCGACTATGTGTTGATGTAATATGGCAGAGATTTGCATCTTCTGAATTAAACTGAATTAACCTGTAATTTTTGAGACTCTATTAGCCTCCACTTTAAATAACAAGATTATAGTCGTGTTAAAGTTAAATATCAGTGATCCTCGTTCGTTTAATAATTTAATAGTTAATCGCTAATAGTAAAATATTGTTTAAATGTCAAAAATAATGGTAATAGTAATAATTTAAAGTACACTGTCAATTAATCATAAAAATTACATAAAGTAATCTAGTTCCAATGTCTACCAATTAAAATTAAAATACTAAATTTAGTTTTAAAAAACCGCGCTTATCACAAGAAATACAAATTGAAATAAAAACAAGGTACACCAAATCAACCGTAACGGCGATATGTTTTTGTCTCAAGAGTTAGACATTTTAGACTTTCCCTAGTTCAATCAATGGTCCCTCCCTTACAGCCACAACAGTCCACTGCTGGACATGGGCCTCCCCCGTATTGGGGGGTATTGCCATACTCACCACGCTTGGCAGGCGGATGCAGGTGCAAGATGTATAATTCACAGGGATAATTCCCTGGATAATTATCCCTTAGTCGCTTTTTACGACACCCACAAGTAGAATTGGGGTGATGCTATTCTAATCCGGCATCACACGCAATCAATGGTCATTGTCTGAAATTTCAAAGGCACTTAATGATACCTCTTATCCATATTATTATAGTCTGTGTTTTATACATAAATGTGGGTTGAAAGACGCCAGTGTAATCTAGGGAATTTTGTGGTTGTTTGTATATTATATCAAAGATTTTCCTAAAAAATATCTTATGGGATAAAACCTTCGATGTCATATTCAATATTCAACTATACAAAAATCCGCCGCGACTGAGCTAGGTGGTTGCGATGATCTACAAATGTCAAATAAATCAGAAACGTCATTTATTGTAGCTCTACTAACTACTACTTCTACTACTGCAATCTACCTACGTGCTTACACCTACAAACCTACCTGTGACCCCTAATGACCCGTCGTTAAAATATTATCGTAATCGGTTAAAATCTAGGTTTACGGCCTTTTTACAATAAACCTCAATATTGCTTTAACGATTTATTGTTCTAGCGCTCTACATAGTTGTCTAACTCGGTTTTATTGATATAAGGTAAATAACCTGAAATATTTTCACCTGTTTATTCGAACTAAGATTCATCAACAGTCACAACAGTGGAAGTGAATACCTATTCCCCTGGAAGGATATTCTTTACTTCTTCTTCTTCTTCGTGTCGATAGCAAAATCAACGCCTCAAATTTCATTCGACCAGTATTTGCAACCCTCACAGCTTCGGCAGTGGCTTGCATTAGCTGCTCCTGCGTGCAGGTGGTTGGACATGTAGAGCATGATATAAGATGAGCCGTGGTTTGTGGGTTTACACCGAAGGTCGGAATTCTGCGTGAACTCCCACCTGGAACGGTTATCTTTGCTCCGGCCGACCTGAGTTCGGAGCCTATTTAAAGACTTCCATGTCGACCTCGGCAGATTGTGTCCTAGATTCTTTACTAAATGCCCTGGAAAGTGGACAGGCGGGTAGGCTAACGCATGACATAATGTTCCGTTCACAGATGCTGTTGTCCGTCACCCGGTCCCCTTACACGAACAGCTACTTCTTCTTTTCGAGTGGGACTAGTCGTCCAACGACCCGACGAACCCAGGTGTCAGAATTTTAGAATGTTAGAATTACTACAAGTAGCGGGCCTCTAACATGGTTGGGTGACGACCGCCGTCTAAGTAATAGTAAAAGCTACTCATGCAAGACTTGATGTTATTTTGGTAAGTTGGTTCCTAAATTTATCAGCACCGGTTATCTCCGGTTTATCTCAAATGTCAGACACCTCAAGGGCAGTCGTGATCTTGCCAAGCAGATGATAACCTGGATGGAATTGTACATCTACGTATTGCTAAATAAAAATAATATACTTGTAATTCAAATAAATATCTAAGTAATGTAGAGTATCTAAGTCTACATCACTTATTTATGTATCTAAGTGAGATCTTCTGAATGACCGCATACTTTTGTAAGACGTTGTGTAAATGTCAGTTTTTTTACAGCCGTTTACGTTCTGCTTACCCCGCATAGGATACAGGCGTTATATGTGTATGTATGTATGTGATGTAGAGTTCACATTTACTACAAAGATTAAAACACAAACGACATTATATCAGATGTCTTATAAATATAGGTACTACCTATACCTAACCTAGTGCATAACGAAAGCAGGAGAATAGAATGAGCTATGCATGCAATTCGCAACATTGAGTTCGATAAAAATTTGCTACGTTACGGCAAGTAGTGAAAGGCGCAGTTATGCTCGATATGGAAGCATTTTTTTTGTTGCTTTGAGTATGCATTGTCGCGTGGATTAACACTACCTACTTAATAGTTACTGTATGAACTTGACATAGCCACAGAAAATTCACTTGACCATATTCAGGATTCTTGCGATTGTTATTTGTTAAATAGCCAGGGTTGCTACTGTCAACAATCTCCAAGTGTAAGAATATCAAAACAGTAAAATCTGACACGAAAACATCATACTACCTATGATTCTGAGCCAATTTGAATTCAAGAAATATGACGTTCATGATAACCAAGTAACAACAATTTCTTAGTGAAGTTCCTTGATTGATTTCCCCTGAGATTCCGGTTAATTCCAGTGAAAGTCAGTATCCGTCAAGATCGTCGTTAGTACTGAGTGAGACATCTGTATATACGCCCCACGCGCCGTTTCCCTAATTTGTGACATAGCTCACATCCTCTTTTAGTTCCTTTTTAGTGTTCGACGTCGACTGTACAGTTGTACACGCAGCGCAGCGTGCAGTGTCGGCGCACTTGCGTCATTTCAACTCCGCGCTCGCGGGACGTGAGGTGATTCGCCGGATAACACGTGACCTTTAGGGCCGACGACTCGTCCAACCAGAATCCATGTGACATAGCTCTTCAACTGCCCTCTCATCCTCTTCTAGTACATTTTTGCCGTGTTCGACGTCGACTGCACAGTTGTACACGCAGCGCAGCGTGCAGTGTCGCTGCACTTGCGTCATTTCAACTCCGCGCTCGCGGGACGTGAGGTGATTCGCCGGATAAGCCGTGACCTTTAGGGCCGACGACTCGTCCAACCAGAATCCACAATCCACATGCTTCATGCTGTGAACGTGCTCAGGTATGGTAGAGAACAGTGGCCGAAATAAGCGCGGGTTTTGGTTAAGACACGATATAAATTATGTACGAACATTGGGACTAAAAATGTTAAAGATGCCAAAATATTGCATCAAAAGTTGTTTTAAAATATTTGAGGTACCTGTCTAAAATAAAAACAGAAAATAAGTTTTACATTAAGTTTTTATAGCAATTTGAAGGAAAAGGACGTGCCTTCTAGGGCTCGAGCTAATTGACGCATGTTAAGAGCGGAAACATTTCCATGTATGTCGATTTTAGCTATGACATTTATGCTATAACATACGTATACTTTGTGTGTCGAAACACATCTGCGTATAGAGTCGCTGAATTACAGTCGTTTTAATATGTCACCTCATCATCATCAAAGATTTTTCAACATAAGTCGTCAACTCAGTAAAATCTGAACTAATATCGTGATTCGCGTTCATAGCTTGTTAGGTTATTATTGAACTCTATGTAAGACTCTACTGTAGCTAGCTATTTATATTTTAGATATTTCGTTAATAAAATTGGTAGGTAAGACTAATATTGAGATTATAAAGAATGATATCATCGCTAGGGTTACAGCTTATCTAGTAGTAAATATTAGCAGAATTTAGCACAAGATTAGCACAAAGAAGTCATTAAGCACTTAGATGAACCTTTGTTAATTGCAAATCACACCTACGCGACCTAGACGCACAATTGACGGTGATTGTAGATATAACGGATTTCTAATTATGAAGTGCATTGTCCTACCTATTACAATTACAATATCGAAACTTCAAAACGTCGATCACTCCCACTAGGTACTCCAGACTGTCGAAATTTTTGTATTTTTTATAGTTTAGCCAGGCTGCTAGCGATAGTGATCCTTTTCAGGTACAATGGGAGACGACATTTTTTAGGACTCGGCAGATCCTCGTTGCTAATGTGAAGATAAAGTTATAAAGACAGTTTCAACCTTGTACATAATTTTCCTACAAAATAGAGTACTAGACATTAGACAAGAAACTTTGCAAGAACAGCTATTCGAAAGTACATGAACGACCTTGATATTAAAACAAGACATAAGACTTAGATGACGTCTATTGAATACAGTCACACTGTAAATATTTGAATGGCTTTAGGATTTAGCCCCTAATAAAATAATGTTTGCTCAGTTGCGCGAAAGACTAACAATTTAGTCGTGTTCTTTGATATGCGCTCTTTCTCTTACTCTAATGGGTAAGATACTATGTAAGAAAAAGATAGGAAGAGGGCAGGTGAAACCAAACTTACTTATAAGACTGTGAAATTCATTCAAGTTTGACATTTAGTTCTACACGGTAACGCTATTTTGCTTGCCATTTACGCATTCAATGAAAGTACTGTTGTGTATAGTAAAGCGCCAGAATTTTGAGGACTGTTGTGTGTGAAACATATTATGCGCCAGACATTTGGTTATTGTTGTCACCAAGTAAAGAAGCATTGATTAGCATAACATTGCTAATTGATAAATACATAAGTAGTATTTTCGCTTCATTTGGCATCCACGATCATTTTGCATACATTTTGGTTGAAGATAATACCCGACAAAAAGAAAACAGTCATTGTCTTTGCACAAATATGACTGATGTGGATTTTGTGCAAATCAGTCTGCTTATAGAGGCAGCTAGTGGAATCATTAATTGGTATAAAACAGCTAGCGATGAATTTAATGAATATTTTACCGTGGAAAGCGGTCGTGTTGTGTTGCTGACGTCACTCGGCCTCCTTGCTTAGTATCTGAATGTAAATACGTGGGGTCATTGGCCGTATCAAGTTGTTTAGTTTCTTTGCCAAACTAGCTTGACTTTGATTCAGTTTGTTCTGCTGTATCATGCATGTGTGATTTTAAACGCGCTCTACTTGACAGTGCAGGCACAAATTGACATAGTGACTTTTGCTACGCTACTTTGTTTGTTTAGAAAGTTTCAGCGTAGAATACCTTAACACATTTCAAAGGGATTCAATGTTCCCACGACTTTTCGGCTTTGGTATTCGGAATAGAATTCTAAGTGACAAAAAATTCAATTTTGTAATAATAGTCTCGCTGTTCAGTTCCAGTAATCCAGTTGCCATCGTAATCGACACCAATCATTACGCTTTCTTACAGCTTCTGGCATTAGACGTAATTCTATCCCCAGATTGGAGTGAGAGGCTTACGGGTATCGCTGATAAATTGGAAACTTCAAACCTCTGATATTACTAATTGCGTACTTTCACCGAGTCTTTGGAAGAAATACGACTCTTTCATAACAAAAAGGTATTAAATACTGTTATTAAAACGAATGATGGCGGTGATTTCCTGAAACCGTACTTTTAAGATTCTTGGTCTCCGCAAATTACAAGAAATGGTGATTAGATAGTTTTTCTTAACCACGGCTTTACGTTCTTGGACTTGGAAAGTCGGAATGTTGATTTAACTTTCGACTCGCAAGATTAGATTGGTTAAAACAACAGTTTCTTATCTTGCTCTTCGTGTTACGATCGTCACTTGTTTATATAATTACGCTCGCAAAAATCGTGTTTTGTTTTATTTTTCGATTGCATGTGTTTCTTACTCGTTAGTATGTTATTATTGCCTTAACAAATGACCTTTCTCACTGAACATTATCGATCCGTTATATTGTATGGTGAGCTAAGTACTAGAGGCATTGTATTTATATACGTCCATAAACTTGACTTTCATATTAATGGATTTTCAGTTGCTTGATTCAGTCCTTGCCATGGTCCTTATGATATCAGCTGGATAAAAACTGTTATTGTGCTTAGGAGTGATATATCAAACTAATTAGCTCGCTTGTAAACAAAACAATACAGATTACTTTGAACAATAGGTGCATAATTACAACACCATGCATTAGTGCTTGCATCGCAACAAAAGACGAAGGCTAAGATAATCCGGAAGGGCATAGTTCTGAAGACTTTGAAGGGATAGTCAAGGTCAGTAACACAACAGGTAACACAAAAACAAAGCACATCTACTTTACATTCCAAACCAGCCTGTTTCATCACATTGCCACGACTTGACCGAACTTTAATGACAATGCATTCTACGGATTCCAACTCTAATGGACAAGTTTTGGAGGAAACCAAAACAGACCACTCGATCTGAGCGGCACTCACCATTGGAGCCAAAATAGTCGTCTTTTTCCATAATGTCATGCTGGAAGCCGTAAGCGGGCAGCCATGCATGGGAGCCAGGGGGCTCGGGCCAATCCGATATGCGAACCTCCTCCATTTCGGCATGAACACAACACTGCACTCCACTAGAGTTCACACTGAGTAAGCACAAGCATGCGTGGACTACCTCTTCGTTCGTCCATTAGGTTGTCATTTAGGACGATAACGGTCGCTGATTCGGTGCGGTTGTCGGGTGAAGTTGAGTTGCCTTTCACCGCGAGACGCGCGCGTGCGGCGGGGAGCGGCGGCGGACTGGCTGCGCGCCCGCCGCACGCCAGCACCGGCGCGCCGGTAAACGCGCGCGCAGATCTCTCCAAGTCTTTCCATATCTATTGCAACAAAAAACCCAGACGCTGCAGCCGTCGCCGCCGCGCCTCAGCTGTGCTCGCTCGGCTGCTTGCCGCTTGTTGCCCCTCGAACGGAAATCGAATCGACAACGCGAAACTAGATTTACGGGTTCTGGTTCTGAACCAGTTGCACCATGCCTCGGGCACATTTGGAAACAATTAAAGAGGTTGTGCTGTCGCTGCACAAGCGGTTACACTTGATGAACAATGTTGATTAGATTTTTGTTCTGCCCTATTTCTTCGTGTTACTGTTAATGGTCCAGCTTGTCTCCTGAGGCCTACTAGTTATTTATCTATCACGTTGTGTTTCTCGAGTTTGGATAGACAATAGTTTTGTATATAACTCGATTTTTATAACTATGCGTTTGGAGCTGTCAAACTTTCTATACGATTTGACACTTGAACTGTCAAAACCCATACAAAGTTTGACAGCTCCAAACGCACAGTTTAAAAATCGAGTTATAACAAGAAATACTAAATATTTTTTTGTGTCATCTCATTTATAAATTTTCTAGAAAACTGCTTCATTTTCTTCCTCGACCCGCCCAGACGCATTTACAGCATTGCCATCAAGATCGACATTCTTTAATACTGGAAACCCGTTTACTTTCCCATCATTCCCTTCAGTTCCTTCACCTCGTCTAGCCGCGCGATAAATCACTCGAAACGTTACCGTTTCAGCCCTTCTCTCTTTTATTGATGCTTTTAATCATAATTCGAATCACGATTACCTTACTTACGCGTGGTTACAACACTTTCGAAGTGGGATTAGGAGAAAGTCGCCATTTTGCGGACAGGGCGCACAAAAAGTGACCTCGTTGCGTGCGTTTCTGGATTGAATAAGAATGATTGCAGGCGCGAACAATATGACTTTTTTGTTTGTGTACACTTTCGATTGTTTAAAATTCGTTTCTTTATTTATTAGGCTACATTCAGAAATCGTTCATAGAGTTTTTTACTCACAAAAATGTTACGTAGGTACCTACCTATCTACATTATTTTATCATATCTTCTGGAGCTTTGCCATCTCTACCTACATTCTTTTACCATCATTATTGGTGTTCTGTGTTTTATGATCTTACTTACAGTCACGGTAGATACTTAGTTTATAATATCCATCATTGGTGACGCTTAAATGTCTCATGCATCATCTCATCGTTTCAAAATGGTCTCTAGTCTGCATTACTTTCTAATGTCTTTAAAGCGATTTCATATCAGTATGGTAGATAGAAGAATACCTTTATTACAGCCATAATGTCACTTTCCATATTCTCTCTAATGCAGACGATATGCTATTTTTGACCTTCCACAAAAACGGACGAACAAAAGTTTTTTTTCGACCTTTGTTCTTTGTTCTTTCAGTATTGGTCCCTAGTGAAATTTCACCATACCTACTTAAAATTTATGTCTTTCCTTTTCTGTTTTCATCTCCTTGTTTGTAAGTTGCATCTTCATTATTAAATTATGAATGTTGGCAGCTGCTTTGTGGCACATCTCCAACATCCCGGAAGGACCTTGTGTGTCATAATTAATGTCATTCTTTATTTATTTGTCTTCTTTTTTACCCTAAGATTATCTACGTTAGTAACTACTTACTAATCTGTCCCGAATTGATGTTTTCTGAGTGTAACTTGTACCTAGTTGTAAAGATTTCACTGCCCGACATAAATTACAAATTTAATTGAACTTTATAAATACAAACAACAAAATATAAAACCGCTACGGATAATTATAATTCAAATTGTATCTTTAGAGATAAGAGCAAAAATTTACTACAACAATGAATTCAGATAGAAATAAATAATTATTGTAAAAGTTAATGTCTAAATAATAGAATAGTTACAAGATTGCGTGCGAGTTGAAGCTTTCTTTGTTTGCTTTGATGAAGAGCAGACTAATTTAATTTTTGATTGTACTTCTTTGAAAATAAATGTCAATAGTGTTGGTGTTTTTATTTGAAGTCTAATCAAACCAATTAAACTAAGGTGTCATATTTATACAGTTGCGAGAAGTTCAGACGCAGAATTTCGAATTAAGTATATAATAATATTGATAATTGATAATTGATTTTACTATCTAAGAGCACAAATTGTCATATTTCTTTTAAAATTTCCTGTGTGTTAAAAGGTAGGTAGGTATAATGTGTTAGTAATGGATTTATTCACGTATTTTGATCTTTTACTTGGGTTTCAGCCCTAGATTGACAAATCCTCAATTTTCAGTATTGGTCGTTAAGGTATGGCAGTTCGAAAAGGCCATATTTGACAGCTGTAAAATTTCAATTTTCTTTGATGATATTTCTTTTAGTATGGGTTTGATAACTGTCAAAAACCGTAGGTACTTTAGTAATAGCAAAGTTTCTGTCATACACTTTAGGTTTCGTGCTTCAAAGAACTCTGACCTGACTTAGAAAAGAAAGCTAACTTACATCACATACTTTGTTATTAGAGTGGAAAACATTACTTAGAAACCTCTATATTATGTTAACCAACTTAACTACGGTTAAGTGATGGGCGTGATACCTCATTAAATTTTAAAGCCAGTTTACATACCTACGTGTAACTACAATGAAATGATATTAATGTGTTGCGGAAATAATGAATATTCTAAGAATTAGTCTTACTTAGGTATTATGAGGATCTTACATGATGAAGAATTATGTTCATAAATTAGATACATTTTTAACTTTTTATTTTTTGATTAGGTACGACCTACCTATTTTTATTTATAAATAAGTGATAAAACCTATAAGGGGCTCACTAAGCCGTTTCACCTGCTGCTGCCCGTTTTCCCATGGTAAAATTAGCTTTGCATTGTCCAATAGTTTTAAAATTAACGTTGAAAATAATAGTTAGGCATAAAAATATATGTTTTTCTATTATTATAATTGTGTGAAGTAAGTGTGGTTGTGGCTAGGACTCAAAAGAACTAGTATATCTAAATCCGGGTTCATTAATCCAATACCACTTTGCATCTCAATAGCTCGTTTGTCATAAATACATCATCGTTATCTAAATTATGTTCTTTCATACTACTACTCTATTCACCCATATAGTAAACTGAGTCTCCACAAATAAGATAGTGTTAATGTCCTACGTTGTCTAGCTAGGCCGTGTTAGGTAGGTCTCAGAACGGCGCTTGGTTTGATTCTCCAAGTAGCATGGTATTTGTCGCTTTATCACTTCATTTCGGCAAATCAGTGAGGTGTTTTTATTTCACGCAAAATCACCTCATTCAGGAAAAGAAAGATTGTGTCCAAGGCTCTTCCGATCGACTTGGTGTTTCCCAAGAAAGAGTAAACTCGTACAAGTTTGCCAACAAAACAATAGCGAAAACACCTTGTCTAGAATGTTTCCTCCTACTCATATATCTAAACCAATGGCTTCGTGCCAAAGCTCATAGCAATGCAAGCGAAATGGACGCTCTTACGCACATTGTGTGCATTGCACGTCAAATCTCCAACTAGGCAGGCGCCAGGTTTTTTTTTTTTTTTTTTTTTTTCGTGTGGGTCACCGAGTCGTTCAACGACCCGATGAACCCTGGTGTCAGAGTTTTTCAACCGCCTACTGCAAGTAGCAGGCCTCTGACATGGCTGTGTAACGACCGCCATCATAGACAGCAACCGGGACCGACGGCTTAACGTGCCCATCCGAAGCACGGAACCATCTTACTTGCGGACAATCAGGTGGTTCAGCCTGCAATGTCCTAACCAGACTGGGAACAAATTCACAAAGTGATAAATATCAACTTTGTGAGTGACCCCACCGGGAATTGAACCCGGAACCTTTGCGTGGCAGGCAGGCATACTAACCACTGCGCCACATCGGTTGTCAGTAATAGACGGTAAATAAACAAATAAACTAAGCCAGGAAGGAATTTTGTTTATGCACACCAGTTTCCGAAAACTGTACCAACTACTACAGCTATTCTACTTGTATAGTCGCTTACCCTGCCGACAGGGCCAAATTCGGAATATACTGCTGGTTATGTTATGAAAGTCTTTATTATATAATTTTTATCTATCACCATAAATGTATACCGAATGAATGCGTCACTGTCACAGGGTAGTGTAATAGGAACTTTGATAGAGCCGAATTGGCAATATCTTCACTTTTCAAATGCTGAACTCCATCTTCATCGGTATGATTATTTTGCTATCTTACTACCTATTAATAGCTTAATTTATCTTCACTTTTATGATAATACCTAATATCAACCTGGTTGACCTAGTAGTCTGAAATCTTGGAGAAAATCTTAATTCATCTTCTTATCAGATTAAGTCAGGACAGAACCGATTCGTTCTCCAGTGGAAGTCACCAGCAATGACTATATCTACTTGACCTACACTTGACATCCGTTGCTGCGCATTTTTAGCGCATCCGTAAAGGTGCAGTTTCATCAGGTCCTAACGTCTCTATGTAGCTACTACGACTTTAGCCGCATCGGCGGTACCTGACGAATTTGCACCTTTTCTATGTTGACACAAGAGCAACGCATATTCTTGCGTTGTTTCACAGACGCATCTGTCTTTGTTTTACTAATTATTTATGTACTTAGATGCACTATAGCTATTCTACCTATCTCTTTTACATCAATGTATGGCAGGTGTGGGATTCGCCTTACTGTGATTATCTAAGTGCGATATCGTTACGTCTACGATTACTGCGTGAAAGTTTGTTCTGCAATCGACTTCAGCTCGTGTTATCATTGAAGGGTTCAGCTTACAGTGGTCTTTCATACAGTTCTTAAGATAACCAGTACTAGTTGGTCCCCCGAGGAAGAAACTTCAGGTTCTCGTTCATAGTACACTTGGTGAAGCTTGACAAATACTTTAGTCTAAGCAGATTGAGTGCTCAAAGCACTTGAGCAGGCACTTTATGTAATATGGTCTGATGCTTCAACTCTATTAAATTTTAATTCTTGGTCCTTGGATAAATGTGGATGATGATAGATAATTTGTGATGGATGATAAAAACCTCGCGGTGCGGAATTTCTATTTCCTTGACCACTCGGTGCGGAAAGTAAATGATAACAGACATCAAGAAACAAAAATATTATTGCGAGGCATGTTTGCATTTCATTACTGAAATCAATCTTTTAGCTATCAAATGGTGCGAAGTGAAAGGAAAGACCGAAAAAAAAAAACATAAAAATTTTATCGTCATTATCACTTCGGCTACGATGACAGCTGTCGAATCGACCGATAAGAACAATGCAACGAGTGGAGTATTGGGTTGGATTAGTTATCTTAAAGATTAATGAACTAGATACATTTATTATTTGATGTGTTTGCAGGTTGTTTGGAGTAATACCACAAAGTTATAGGCATCAAATTCTGTTTATTTTCTCAGTGCACACGTAAACTCCGCCATGACAATTAACAAGCCCCCCTTACCACCAACCGTGTTCGGATACACATTATGAACCGACAATAATTCGGATACATTACAGTATGTCATTTCTTAACATCCTCCCACGCCAAAAGAAAAAGAAATCTTTTAGTTTGCCACCAATAATTTTATAAAATTATGAAATTCGGTTCCTCAAATGATGGTTAGTTTACTAATTCAATTTAGTGGCAAATTAAATGATTGTACAAAGCAAACAAAACATTACAATCTCTTATCAACTTAACATGTCACTTTCTTATCTCTTATCAAGTCAACTTATAAAAAACTTATCAATTCAACCAGTCATTCTATGAATTAAAATTGTAATTAAACAAAATTGCATTAAAAATACCCAATCTAAAGTACGTTCCAGTATGCACATAACAGACTTTTATTCAATATGAAAGCGAATAAAGATCCCCTATGTGAACACAATTATTGTTGTTTTCTTTCAACATTTGACACATGTTTTCCTCCAAGTGTACAATATTATTTTATTCACTTGAAGAAAATCATATCTTTATACAATTAAAACTTAAGGGTAGTTACTATAGTAAAACATTCTGCAATACAAAATTAGCACCTATTGGCCGACAATGTCACTATAGCAACGCCAACTAAATATTCTTAGATATATATATGTTGACTATATCAATTTTCTTCAGAAAAAGCAGAGTAATATCCTACGACTTGATTTTAAGGGTAGCTACCATAGAGTACATTCTGCAAAACAAATAAAACACCTATTGGCCAGCAATGTTTCTACAGCAGCGCCAAACTAAATATCTTTACTATGACTACCGCCATATAGTATGGAGTAACAGAATTAAACACAAAACTAGTTATTATAATATTAATTAATATTATTCTGAGCAACCTAACACATTTGACAGACATGACATCATAATAGGAATAAATACAGATACCTACTAATATCGGTGGCAAATGTTAAACTTAGAGGAATCTTAACCTGCCTACCACACCTAGAAGACTGAGGAACGCTATTAGGAACACTAGTCTCGGCGGGCGACTCTGCGGGCTGTACATCATTAGGAGAGTCCGGCCTTTGACTTATAACTGGTGATTTGTTACCTTAAGCTCTGAAGAAACCTCTAGTCTAAAGAGACGCTGAACAGGTCTGATCTTAGTACCTAGAGCGGTCTTTATTTCTGCAGTTCTGGCGATGCCATCCTTACCAGTCAACAGGTTTTGGACTACACCTAATGGCCATCTAATCCTTTTATCTGTCGTTTCAACGAGGACAATATCACCCACCTTTATTTTGTCCTTATTTTCCTTACCTCTCTGTATTAATGATGTCAGATATTCTGTCTTGAATCTCTCATTGAACTGAGCTCTTATTTCCTGTATATACCTAACTCTACTATTTAAACTGTTACTATCAATTTTATTGAAATCACATACCTCTGTTGTAGGCTGACTTACTGGATATAAAAAATGTGCTGGTGTCAATGGCTCTAAACACTCACCTGAGTCGTCATTAACATATGTTAGAGGTCGACCATTCATAACAGCTTCGCACTCACATAATATAGTATTCATTTCGTCGTAGGAAAGTAATGCTCTACCTATGATTCTTTTAGTAGGTCTTTCATTATTCTCATCAATCTTTCCCAAAACCGCCCCACCATGCCGCACTAGGCGCGTTCATTTTCCACTGAATACGGCGTATGGAAAGGTGGCGCTGAACCTCCTCCCAATTTAGGGATTCTATTAGATTTTTAGTTCCATGAAAATTTGTACCTTGATCAGACAGCATCAGCTCTGGTCGGCATCGTCGGGCTATAAATCTTCTCATTGTCATTATAAATGCTTCCGTCGATAAGGACAGAGTCAGCTCCAAATGTACTGCTCGGTATACTGCACAGGTGTATAATACAATCCAACACTTCTCACCATTGCGCAGATATAATGGTCCCGCCAGATCTACGCCACAATTTTGGAACGCTGCTGCACTCATAATTCTCTCTAGGGGCAGGGGTGCTGTCGGTGCCTGGACAGGTTTAGATCGGTATCTCTTACATATAACACAGTGATGGATGACTGACCTGACTAAACGACGCACACCGACTATCCAAAACCTCGTCCGTAGATCAACAATCATCTGGTCGGCGCCTGCATGCTGCATCTGTTCGTGGCGTTGCCTTACCAGTAGTCTTACCACAGGATGCTTTGCTGGCAGCAAATATGGAGACCTGGTGAGCTCTGGGAAGTCTGACAAGGTAAGTTTTGTTCTTATTTTAATTAGGCCTTCTGTATCAGTAAACTTATTCAAATTTTTCCTTCTTTTCCCATATATTCATTACTACCCTTTTGTATTAGCTTGATGACAGTCTTTTCAGCTCTTGAATATTCATTGAAAGTTATTTCTCCTCTTTTCTTGTTTGTAGAATTCTTCATGTTATGTATAACTCTCAATATCCATGCTACTGTTCTTATAATCTTAGTATATTTAGAGAAATAACTTTGTATTTTTTCTAATAAAATGTCATTGACACATACTTGCGTGCTACACACCGTTCTCTTTGTCTCGGCTTGTACCTCACATTCATCCACTGAGACGTCTGCGCTAGGCCATTGATCTGGCGCTAGACGAAGCCACGCTGGTCCTTCCCACCATCTGCAATCACGCAGCGTTCTGGCCGTGCAGCCTCGGGATGCCAGGTCTGACCAATTCTCCGTTCCTGGAATGTGATACCAATCGTTTATGTTAGTATGTTGTCTAATTTCTTTTATTCTGTTGCCTACAAAGTTGTTCAGTGGCAGTTCTCTTTTATCCAACACAATACTACACTGGAATCGGTCCAGCAATAAGTGTCACAATTTTTAATATAATGTTCTCTCTTACTTGTGACAAAAGCCGTGATCCTATCAATGCTGCAAGTAGTTCTAATCTGGGTATGCTTACCTTTTAGGTGGTGCGACTCGTGCCTTCGCCAAGACTAGCTGGACACTAACTTTCTTATTATTATATTCTGCCCTAAGTAACACACCGGCTGCATAACCATCTTTGCTAGCATCACAAAGTAGATGTAGGCTTAACTTACTTTCTTTCAGGTTCTCTGCCGTTAGTCGTCGTGGGATTCTGCAGTCATTCAGGTAAGTAAGCTCTTTATACCAATCTAGGAACTTTTTCATTAAGTCTGATGGGAGAGTGTCATCCCAGGGTAAGTCTCGCCTCCAAGTCTCTTGCATTATTAATTTAGGTACTAACATGACTGGTGAGGTGTATCCTATAGGGTCAAAAACTCTTTGAGTGAGGGACAGCAGTTCTCTCTTTGTGACTCTTTTGATGTCAT
This sequence comes from Phthorimaea operculella, assembly GCA_024500475.1. NCBI lineage: Eukaryota > Metazoa > Arthropoda > Insecta > Lepidoptera > Gelechiidae > Phthorimaea > Phthorimaea operculella. Next base: position 401,734 of record JANFCV010000186.1, on the reverse strand, counting down.
TTATGGCTGGTAGGTTGAAGGTATTACAGTATAACTGATCAGACACTGTGTCCCAGTTGATTCCTAAAACAGATATCACATCCTTACCTACCTCATTAATCTTCATTGGAGATGTCACCCACATGCGTAGATTAAATTTTGCCGCTTGCATGATCTGCTTTGCCTCCTGAATGAACTCCTGGTTTCAGCCTCCGTATCAAAGCTAGTGAGACAATTGTCTACGTACCATGATCTATTCAGTAGTTCTGCACATGCTCCTGGTGTATTCTTGAGATGATGCATGAGAGTAGCTGCTAGTAAAAATGGACTAGAGGTTAGACCAAATACCAATCTACAATGTTTGTAAGTTACTATATTTTCTAGACTTTCATTCTCCCACCACAAAAATTTCAAGTAGTCCCTGTCTTCATGTGGTATACTTATTTGCAAAAATGCCTTCTGTATGTCAGCTGTCACACCAATTTTCCCTGTTCTAAATCCAATTAAAAGGTTAGGAATCCTATCTATCAAGTTTAAACCCTTTTCTAAACAGGCATTGAGGCATAAGCCATTTTTATCCTTTGCTGCAGCATCAAATACAGGTCTTATTGCACAAGTTAGACTTGATTCTTTTATTACAGCCCTATGTGGTAAGTAGTGTCCTTTATCATGATCCACTGCTGAGTCTGGCACCTTTTCAATAATACCTAATTCGTGCCACTCCTGAAAAACCTCATGATATCTTTGAAATATACCACTGGAAATTATTTTTTGTGTTGTTGTGTCTAACCGTCTCTTTGCAATATTATAATTAGGCAATAAATCTTGCTGGGTAGTTTTGAATGGTAAACTTACCTCATAACGTTTTTCCTCGTTTATCTTAATAGTCTCTTCAAATGTTTTAAGGATCTCATCCTCAGCGGCTTCTTTTGTCTTTATCTCCACAGGGTCCTTTATGCCCAAGGATTCCAACGACCAATATTCTGTGAAATTATTGTTGACATTAGCACAAAATAAAGTTGTTATAATGTTACTGGCATTGACTCTTACCTGTTTTACTGTAGTGTCCACCCCAGTTTTGTCTTCACCACGACTAGACCTTCCTCATCTAAAGCTAACATTTGCCCTGTAAGGAATTTTCCTGAAATGTCTGCTCCTATTAAAAGCCCTACTTCGTCTGAAGGATTATCATTGTCTGTCAAATGTATTAAATTTGTCTTAAATACTTCAGCAAACTTAGAGAGCGCTGTCATATTATATTTAGGAATGTTATGACAGAGAGTGTCTTGGCCTAAGGCCTCTATTTCAGTTGAGTATGATCCATCCAGACTGTTGACCTTTACATTATAGACATTATAGTTCTTGGATTCTATTTCCTTGCCACCGAAGAGTGAATGTCCTAGTCGTTCTTGCCCACATGCTGGAAGTTGCAGCTTCTTTATAATCTTCTCTTGGATGTATGTTCTTTGGGATCCATTGTCGAATACGGCTCGTACAGGTATCTTCACTCCGTTATGTTCTATTGATACTCGTACCGCTTGAAGTAAGGTAGTGGAATTTTGCTTCTCTGAAGATGCTGCAGTTGTAGTGGACTTTAGCATTGATGATGTTGTTGCTGTAGTTGTGCTAAATTCTGTCTTTTTCTCTTCATTCAACTTCTGTTCTTGTTTTTGTGACATACACAATACTGTTGAATGTTTTTTCTTACAAATCAAGCATTTGATGAATGAGCGGCAATTCTTGAAGAAATGTCCTCTTTTGAGACATATACTACAAGCTTTTTTCTTCTGAATAACTTCTCTTCGTTGTTCTAAGGTTAACTTTTGAAGTTTATAGCATTCTAAGCTTGTGTGATTATCCTTGTCGCACCAAATGCATAATTCTGTTTTTTGTTGAGTATTTTTAGCAGTAAATAAACAGCTAGCAGTCGGCAGGCTTTCTTTGGGTTCTTCTTTATTAAAATTCATCCTTGCCATTTCTATTCTTTGGTTGTGTTCTACTTCTGTATGTAGGAAACTCAATAAATTGCTAAGTTCTGTTTCCATATCATTATTATGCTTGCCCGTTCTCTGCCATGCTTTCAGGTATTCTTCTGGCAGTGCCGACTCCACCATAGGCAAAATAAAGGCAGCATTTTTCTTGGTAACGCCCAATGTTTCCAAAGACCTCAATTGAGCACTCATTTTGTCATACAGGGTGGTGATATTAGTATGTTTTTCCCGTTGCATAATAAGGCTTAGTAATTCTCTAACATACAGTTGAGTTTGTAGATCTTCTCGTGCGTACCTCGATTTCAAATGCTCTATACACTTTGGGTAATTTTCAGGTGTGATTGGATAACTTTCCACCAGCTGTCTTGCATCAGTTCCTGGTGTTATGGCTTGTAGCAAGTATCCAAATTTATCTCCCGGGTCGAGGTTTGCGTCTTCATCTATCTTCTTGTATTGATTCCAAAATGGAAGCCATGTTTCCAGCCTCCCGTCGAATTTTGGAATCTCTAGCATAGGGAGCCTCAAATTATAATTTCTCCCATTGTAGTTGTGATTATTATTGTCTCCTGAATGTTGATTCGCTTGGTTTAGGAAGATTTCGTATTTTGTTTCTATTAGCAGCCATTTTTCCCGGTATTTTTCGGCTTCATCACATTCTTTTTGTAACTTTTCTTCCTCAAAATCTGTTAAAATCTTGTCACATATGATTTTATCTAGCCTATCTAATTCTTTTTTATATTCTGCTATAGCTTTAAATGTGGCGATGACTTGAGAAATTTCGGCTTTCTGTGGTTTCTGTGATAATAATTCGCCGAACACGTTGCACTTTTTTGTAAATTGCCTTCTGGTTTCCGTCCTTAACTTTGCCTCCATTTTTCATATCCATACGGTCGCCATATATTATTTGATGTGTTTGCAGGTTGTTTGGAGTAATACCACAAAGTTATAGGCATCAAATTCTGTTTATTTTCTCAGTGCACACGTAAACTCCGCCATGACAATTAACAAGCCCCCCTTACCACCAACCGTGTTCGGATACACATTATGAACCGACAATAATTCGGATACATTACAGTATGTCATTTCTTAACAACATTTGTGAAATGCAACCGTAGCACGATTTTTATTCAGGAAGGCGCCGATGACAAAGGAGAAAACAACAATCGATAAAACGTATCGATAAAACGATAAAGTTTAAAAAATCTGTCTGGAGTGAAAAAAATGTCTCAGTGTTTTTTGGTGAAATAAACGCTGTCGTAATTTAGTGTCCCTCTTCGCGGGTTAGAGTCTAGGTATTTCACTCAGGAATATCAGCCAGAGTTCAAATGCGTCAGATGTACCTACTGGACACAAAAGTTGTTGTTGCTAGCGTGAAAGCGCTGCGTAACGCTTGGTTATAGGACAATACGAACGTTACGTGTAGTTCCCACCTAAGCCTTTGTAAACCTAAATAGCTGCAAAAAAAGACTTCTTCGGGCTGGATCGCAAAACTGTCACCTATTAATTGCAGTGCCAAGTTAATACGCAACAAATTCGGACCACAGCACAGTTGTAAAAAGTTCATACAATAGGGTCATCGGGGCCCACTGCACAATACACAAAGCCCTACATTTCTACACCACTGTTGTTACTAAACTTGCACTACCATTGTCCTGCCCAAGTCACCCGTGGCGAAACGGTTCATTCGTTCACTAATCGGTCATTCGTTCACTTGCCCGCTGGCTGACCGAGTTGTGATACCTTCCTGATCGGGTTCGAAATTCGAAACGGAATTACGGTTAAGGGGTGGATTACACGGGGATATTAGTGCCGTGTAATATCGTTACACTTACAACACGCCACCCAAAGTGTTGGAGCTGTATCAGGGCCCGAAGTCTGCTAAATGAAAAACGTTTCAGTTGTGTGTCGATGGATATCTGGCTATGGCTTGGTATGGATGGGTATGGCTTGCCGAAGTACGCGCGGTAAGCCAACTTGCGCGTTTTGCAAACCGGCGCGATTCGCCAACTCGCTTTCTGCCGACTGGCGCGCTAGGCCGACTAACGCCATTCGCCGACTGAGCTATTGGTAAAACTATAGCTTCAGTGTATAGTCAATTACACATTTTATAAACATTTTGCATATTTTGGTATTAGGGAATTTATACTAAAATTTATTTATTGATTAAAGTATGAAGAGCTAAATATTTTTTTTGGTTTGCATCTGTAAAAAAAAGTGGTTCAGTTTTAAAAGTTATTCAGTTCTTAAAAGTTGTTCAGTTTAAAAAGTTATTCAGTTTTGAAAGGTGTTTAAACTTGAAAGTTGTTCAGTTTTAAATGTTTTTAGTTTAAAATTTGTTCAGTTTTATAAGCCACATTTAAGCGCTAACATCACAATTTCACAAATGAGATTGTAAGTCTATGGCTATGTATATGCATGTGTGACGATAACGTCTCCGATGATCGCTTGTCTGACAGATGTCATGTTGCGCGTCGCATCACGCGTCTATTCTGTGGAGCTTGCCCCGTAGAGACAAAGCTACATATTTGAGACGCGCGTCGCATCGAAGACGGTTGACGGTCACTTGTCTGACAGATACCATACAACTTCTTCTCGACGACGCACGTCTTCTCTGTGGAGCTTACGCTTTAATCTTTTTTATATGTAACAAGTCATTTGAAAGTTTGTTCAGTTGTTCTCTTGATAAGTTTATCCCTAGTACTTATTCAAAATTTCATATCATGCCATATTACGTTCTCGTATTAAATTTTCTTTTGTACAATACTATAGATCCATAAACGATTATTATGTTCACTGTACATCATGACAGTTTGCTAACCGCGCAGTCGGCGAATGGCGCTAGTAGGCCTAGCGCGCCAGTCGGCAGAAAGCGAGTTGGCGAATCGCGCCGGTTTGCAAAACGCGCAAGTCGGCGAACTGATTCCAGACCGGCTTGCCAGTCGGATGGATAATGTTAGGTTAGTAGAAAACGAAAATGAAAGAGGCAATAGAATGACAGATGATCGAGTTGGCAAATACTTATATTAGGTAATTAGCAGAGTTGGAGCAGTGTTGTGGCTTCTACAGTTTTTTTGTCTCTTTGTCAGTATTCTTTTATCCATACATGCATGAATAGGAGATGCGTATTTTAAAGTGTTATCCTCTCACTTATTGATGACATTTTCAGGTCAAAATATCGTCAAAGATAAGATAAGCATAATAGCTAATATAAGCAGCAAAGTGCTTACAATAGGGCTCTTATTCACGAAGGTCATTTTGAGACGTTGACATTTTTTTTTCAAATTTTTAAGATTCTGATATTATTTACTTAAGTGCTATATTAAGTCAATGATGCCCGAGAACGTGACAAAAAACAATTTTTAAATCCAAGGTGCAAATTTTTACAGCCCAATATCTCAATATCCCAATATCTCATGGGGTTGTAGGTACACCTTTTGTACAACTTTATAAAACTAGCTATTTTTAATACGGCTGAAGCTCAAGCCTATCTACTTTTCCATACATAAGTACAACTAGATCATTCTTTAGGTACTGATTAGATCAAATCAGCAGCTCTCGATGACAACAGAAAGCTCTGACAATCGGCATCCACAGAATCCGACTTGATACCATATCTAAGCGTTTTCTCTTGCTCCAAAAAACTTCGTTTGCAAACTGGCAGTAAATGCATTGTCTGATTGGAACCAAATTGGCTCATTCCTTACTGGTGCAATTCCGACTTGGATCACTGGTTACTTTCATTTATGGTAAGGATTTTCTTTTGACACTATCTATACCATGACGGGGCTGCTTTTGCCTAAAAGATTTTTACGTTATTAGGTAAGTTCGCTAATAAACAGCCATTAAGTTAAAAACGAGACTGTCTGTCTTTTCAGAATTAAACGATAAGGTTAGACAAGCCAGGCTGCCCATACGGAGCTTACCTTGCTTGGAAGGGAGTAGTCAGATCAGCTAAAATATCTGTATATCAGTGGGGTTGTCAAACTAGGATAGTAGTAGTAGTCCCTAATAGGATTGGAGGTAGATAGATCAGCCATCACAAAATTATTGATTTAGTAAGGTGATGATTATGGTGGTTTCCTTCCTTATTCCTGCCCCAATTCCCAACTAATTGGGAATTGGGGCAGGAAGATGATGATGATACTGTTGCTGCCAATCTTTTTGTTTGTCAGCTTAAGGTAGGAATTAGTTTTCTCAATGGGTATTTGTAAGCGTGAGTTTAAAGCGCACAAGTGCAGATAGAGTCATGATTGGTTGCAAAACGCGTTACATCATCCCGTTTCTTTCATTTGGGTCGATCGAGCATTCTTTTGCGCAAAGTAACAGCGAATTCCTTTGAGGTTCTTGACATAAGGTTTCATTTCATTTTAATATACCAACTGTAATCATAAAAGCACTAACGGCAAGAGTTATCGACATACTTCTTTATATAGTTCAGTCTGCAAATGCAAGATGGTTTAAATAAGGTAAAAATCTTATCTTATCAGAAATAGGTAACGACAATCGGACTTCTTTCTCTATCCGACGAGAGTGAACTGTCGCGCGACCAACAAGTCTAATGTGCAAAAGACTCATGTTTTTATATTTCATAAAATCTAAAACTATGCGATTTAATTACCGATGCCATACTTAGCTTAGTTCCGACACTAGCATACCAGAGAAGCTCACTCAAATGTAGAGCAGCTTTCTATACTTATCATTACCAGGATCGTATGAAAAGCAGGAGCTAAATAACTTACTAATTAGGTGCACCGACTGTATGGGAAGGCAGACAGACCAGCATTGTTGCTAAGAAGACTGTGCTATTGTTATGCCAACTTGGTAACTAGTAAAAGCTACTGATATGCAAGCGTGAATTTATGCACAGAAATAAAGCCCTCGATTCAGACAGGTAAGTACTTTCTTTAGTTATCCTACTCTAGTCAGTTTTTACATTTAAGCAAAATAAAAGGGACAGGAAATCTACAGTCGTTGATACAGTGCGTATTATATCTACCTACCTACCGATGCTCTCTAATTTTACTTTAGCATTTTGTATCTTTTCTCTTACTTTTATGTAGTCACTTCTTTGATACTCATCACACAGAAATTGAAAAAGCTCGTTAGGTAAGTATCTTTATAAACTTGTAGGTAGCTAAATTACGATATTACACGAAATCTTTGAAACTTGTCAAAGCCCACTTTCACTCTTCATAAAACTGGTAGAGTCACAGAGACGTCTCATGATTTTCCCACTTACACGTACGCAATGTTGATAAACTTGAAATGATACACACATATGTCTTTACTATGCTAAATCGCCAGAGAAAACTTGTGGCCAGCCATTCCTGCAAGTAATGTACTTTTCTTCGTAATGCCCCGCGCGCCGTTTTCCTGAAGTGTGGTAATGTTGTCCCTTTTTCTTATAAAACTTCTGTCTAACACCAGAACCACAGAATACATAATAGCCAGAACATACCCCGCGTCATTCATGCCTGATAGGTATCACACAAAGTACCAGGCTCTCATAAACAACGGTGCATGTGTAATTGTGGGTGAAATGGTAACAGGAGGAGGCACAATGGGCTTTGTTCCCGTTCGCACAGGAAGAGCCACCGGCCATCGCCTCCATTGTCTGCTTGCCTGGTACCTCCGCAGCATCACACGTGCATGCTGCTTTGTTTCTTTTTTCTATTGTCAATCGGGTTGTTCACATTGTGGTCAGTGACATTAAAAAACAAACTATCTAAGCTACTCTCAGCATCACATCAGCCTGCCTATTGGAGGGATCTATATAAACTGGTTCTCCATACATTTATCGAGAAAAACCAGTATAAATTTCACTCTATGTGCTGCTTGCTGATCGAACCGACTGTTTTGATTAATATTAGATAAAGCTTTCAATAACGTTACCTAAGCAAAGATATCGTTACATCAACTTAAATGGCGTTACCGCATGTAACAATACCAGTTATTTATTATGCTGATAAAATCATGTTACTCTTAGAGCATTTTGTACCGACGTAACATTTTCTCAGGCATTTTAGATTGATGCGAGCGATCATGGTGTTGGTACGTTTAGAACATAAGCTGACCTTTCCTTTTATACATGTTCTGGTACAGGTCATCATAATCATAACATACCTAGGTAAGTCATCGTTGATTTTAGTGTGAAGATTTGCACTAAACATTATGTTTGTAGTTCGCTCGATAGGTAAACGTGTGAACTTAAATGCATTAGCTACCTTTGTCAGCGCTATAGCTAGTGGTATTAAAAGCTTAGAAGTTTGAGCTAGGAGCTAAGCAAAGGAGCTGAAGTAGGCTTTAGTCAAAAAGAACTTTCAGCTACTAACAATCTTAAACAAACCACCTATATGTACCTAATTGTTTGTGTGTTAATTCTGAACATGAGATACATTCCGAAGCGTCCATAAGCCAAAGTTCCCCGACATCACAGTTATGGCAAGCTTAGCCAGGTCCTTACTGGGAACCGAAGGCATCGCAACGAGAGCCGACACACGTGCCAGACATTCGATGCCATGCCGTCCATCCAGGGGCTCAATTTTTGGTTTTACGCATACGTAAGACACTGGCGTAAAACTGCAATTAATTTGTGCCTGTGTCACACGGATGTAAACACCCTTAAGTAGTAAAAACTGTGATACGAGAGGTTATACCAGTCGTAGCAAAATTCAAAAAATCAAATTCAAAATTCAATAATTTATTTCTCAGGATAAATTTACAAGATTCTCTTTATGAAAGTCTCATTCTAATTCAAACTTAAAAAAGAGAAAATTTCTAATGCAAAATTTTCTCTTTTTATAACAATTTGTGTTCCTACTCTAAACGCGGCTCGGGCGGGATAAAAAAATAAAAATAAAGGCTCTGCCTCGGGGCTGGCCAGCCAGGCTAACCACACAGCATGTAACTTTATGCCTCAGTAAATGAAATTTTACATTCTTTCAATATTTTAAAAAGGTGTACCATGTGTATAGTTAGCCGGACCCCCTGGACAGGAAAAAAACGTTATTGCGAATTTCCGAGTGCGACTTCAGAAATCACAAACCACTCTCTCAGAAACTGAGCTTCATGACATGACAAGGGACATTGCATCAGGCACGGGATTGAGCAATAAAATTCAGCACATGCACTTTAATTACCCTCTTAGACGAAGAGAGACATAAAGACAAGTTTTTGGAGTCGTCTGTGCCTTTTGGGGCCACAGATTTGTTGTGACTTGTGATTGCAGTTCACAGTGTGTGACAAAGAAGGACTATAAATTATGGAGCCCTGCCACGCGTTAGTGGCCAGGATATACGTGCTTAATTCGCAGGCTAGGATAGAACCGCGGTAACCCAGTTGGTAGTGAGGTCGGCAGTATAGATGCTAAATGTCACAGGTTGAAATCCTACCTGCGGTGGAAAATTTTGCAAGTTTTCCAAAAATAACTATTTTAGTTAAGTCCCTTAAACGTTAAAGGTAAACCTAAAACGTAAAAGTTTGCCAAAAACTGTAAATTATAGGTTCCCAAAAGCGGTGACTCAGAAACCCAGAACTTTACCTACTCAAGGAATAACCATTCCTCAAGAAAACCCACTAACTAGATGTCGTAGAGGAACTTCATTTTTGTTTTTCAGTGCAACTGCTCGGTTTTACGAGTTGTATAAGAAGACGGCTCTCGAATGTCGAACATTGCACTCTCGGCGCAAATGACGTTGATGCAATCGTTGTTTTGTTTAGACTGAATGGTCTGAATACTTGTCTCCGGATTAGGAAACTAGATCGACCATCTATCACTCTTAGGTCATTGGCTTATTGCACACGTAGTGTATCTAATACCTACTTCTTTCATGTGTCTGTCGAAAGTGTAGGAAGAAACTTCAACCATTTTAGAACGAAACTGATATTTGAATTTTTCAACATTTTCTTTAGGAATTCAACATTTTGAGAATTAAACATTTTATGAATTTTGGTCCTAAAGGATTTTTTTGACTTCCTCTGTGTATTCTCTCCTTCCAACTGTTTTGTATAAGAGGATTCACCTTAGGCTCTTGCTTCATACATAATAACATAATCATACATAAACCATGAGTTACCAAGCCGCAAGGTTTCCAAACATCTTCGTATGATGTTATCGTACACCCCTTCTTGTTTTGCATGCTTGGCTTGGTAACATCAACACTTACAGCGATTTAAGACTAAGAACTCCCATACAGCTGATGGTTTACATAACAACAATTCTTGTAATGAAGTGAGGTTCCTGGTAGGGTTGCCATACTCCTTTGTCAGAAGGAAAGCCACAATAAAGAAAGGTGCGAAAATCAACAAGCAGGCTTGTATGAATGGCACGATACAACGAATGGACTGACTTACGTACACCTGCGGGCTGGATTGACTTACGTACTTACCTACATCTATACTATGTTCGACCGTGGTTACATTACAATGATCTCTTGGGGTAGCTTAGCGCTATAATAGCGTTCAGCTTAGCCCAAGAGGACTTTTCGAGAATTCTTTGAAGTATTTTACTTGAAACCTCAAAGTAAAATTCACACAGTTTCTTTGTTTGAGGTATTTCTTAGGTACCTACTGATGTACCCTATTCCAAGAATATACCAGTAGAACAAAGGTGCAGACCGCAGTTTCGCCATAGTCATAGTAATTTTGCAAAGCGATTCATATCTAATCTTGTACATTAGCGAGTGCAAGCGTGCATCACCCCAACATGGTTTTGTTTTTATTATACAACCACATACTGATGGCTATCTTAGATGATAAAGCTCATTACATATGTTCTAATGTGCTATTATTCCGTGGTATTGTAGCAGTCTTACAACGTCTTCAAACGTCGAAATTGAAACACGCAGAATTACGAATCGTTTTAAATATTATGACAGCCAAGATTTTTCTGTAAGACTTAGGCGCAAGCTCCACAGAACACCTAGACGTGAGACAGTTTCCATATAAAATGTATTAAACAGATGAGACAAAGCGATACCTTCACGTGCGATGCGCGTCGCATTGATAACGGCTGATTATCGCTCGTCTGACAGATGTCATGATATCATTTCTGTGTAGCTTGCCCCATAGATATATCTTATACCTAATAGTCAAAAATTCTCAATTCTGTAATAGTCAGCAATGTTGAACATTTTGTTAGAAAAATCTTAACAGCTTCCAACAAATTCTGCATAACGTCACTACAAAACAAATTCCTGTACAAAATCGTGACAACGTGATTAAAATATTTAGAATTGTGCGAATAGAGAATCGCTTGTTCATAACTAGGTGATACCTATAATTACAACACGATCATAGCGATGTTGGGAGCCAGTGGAGTGTTACCTTGCAGTGGAGAAAGGGGACGATAAATCATATTAAACGTGCAATAGTTGGCGTGCAACTATCAACAAAAACTAGTACTTAAAACAAAATAACAAAATTGGGAAGTATGCCATGCGCACCGAAGGAAGACTTATCTTGCGTGCGAGAATCGTATGGAATTTTACAAAACATGTGAAGAGTTTGGCAAACAGTTCAGGTGTAGAGAAAATCTATGTCGCATCGCAAGGTCGCATGCTAAGGGGACTGGGCTAATCATTAATATAGCTCAGCCTTTTGTTTTGAAAATATCAATTTCCACATTGGTACCTAATTTATATATCTGTTACCGGCCAAACCCGATTTTAGGATAAACTAGTTTTTCCTAGGCCAAAGTAGTTTATCCTACATGCGGTTGGATAAACCGGTATAGACTAGGCTATACCGGTCCGTCCGATGGCCGATAGGAGAAACTAGTTAATCCTAGGCTGAACTAGTTGAGCCTAAAATTAATAAGTACACTTCAGGATAAACTGGTTTGGCGTAGTTAAAAATGGTTAAGGCTACAGTGACGTAGCTCTAGAGGGTAAAGGGTAACGTCGGACAACCTGGAGACATCGGACACCCTGGAGACTCGAACACCCTAGAGGGTGGGGTGTAGCATCGGACATCCTGAAGGCTCCGACGCCCTGGAGGGACGCCCTAGAGTGATGTAGCTCTAGATAGAGCGTAAAGTGAGGCTCGATTGCCCTGGAGGGTCGGGGTAGCGTCGGACACCATGTAGGCCCTGATGCGAGCACTTGCAACGTCGCTGTCGGCGATAGCTCTCACGAGCTGTCACATCACAGGTGTCTGTGGGAGTCCAGCCCACGGCAGGCAGCGTCCGAGCATTTAGGGTGTCCGACGCTACCCCGTATCCTCCAGGGTGTTCGAGCCTTACAGGTGTTTGATGCCTCCAGGGTGTACGTAGTGCCTCACAATAGGGCGTCCTTCCAGGGCTTCCGAGCCTTCAGTATCCAATGCTACACCCCACCCTCTAGGGTGTTCGAGTCTCCAGGGTGTCTTGTCTCCAGGATGTCCAACTTTACCCTTTACCCTCTAGAGCTACGTCACTGTAGCCTTAACCATTTTTAACTACGCCAAACCAGTTTATCCTGAAGTGTACTTATTAATTTTAGGCTCAACTAGTTCAGCCTAGGATTAACTAGTTTCTCCTATCGGCCATCGGCCGGACCGGTTTAGCCTAGTCTATACCGGTTTATCCAACCGCATGTAGGATAAACTACTTTGGCCTAGGAAAAACTAGTTTATCCTAAAATCGGGTTTGGCCGGTAACATATCTTCTATACATATAATAAAACAGTAACGAAACAAAATCTGTACATTGAATATTTTTAGAAAAAGATGTTTGCATTTAATTGTTTTCAAGATACAGATCTCAGAACAGTAGTTCAAAAAATTTTTGTCTGTCTGTCTGTCTGTTTGTCTGTCTGTCTGTTTGTCCACGTTTCACGCAAAAACTACTGGACGGATTTCTACCAAATTTTGTACAGTGATTGCTTATTACTCGGGTTAACATCTAGGATACATTTTACTTCGGGAAAATGTCTCAATCCCACGGGATAACCTTTTATCTGGTTCGGCAAATCTCGACCATCCAGAAACATTTTTTACAAATTTACTGATATAGAAACAAGGGTATACGTTGATACTATTTATTTTCTGCAATATAAAGTTTCTTCATCATGGAAAATTATGAAAAAAAAAATTGAAGTTGTTCGAGAAGAAAATTAGTACAAAAATAATTTCATAGATGTCGCTGATAGTTTTGTAAAACGCGGTATTAGAATGTTTTTCTTCAAGGTATGAGCTATGTCGAAATGACACGATTTCATACCCCAGGAATTGAAAATCATTATCACATCACACATTACAAATATTATAGTCGGAAAGAGTCGGTGGACAGCAAGTGGACAGTAACCATTTACTACCTGGTTCGCAAAAGGAGGGGACCCGAAATGGCAACATAATTGTTTGCGTCTTTCTCATATTACATGACATTTAAGCAAGATGTGAACAATTATGTTGCCATTTCGGGTTCCCTTCTTTTGTGAACCAGGTAGTATCTATGGACTTCAAAAAATATCTCGATAGCGCGTTTTAGAAAACCTGCAGCGAAGCGACATTTATTTTTGAATTCTTGCCCCGAAAATATAGCACAGAGATGCGTGAAACTTTTTGTGGTGTGCAACTTAGTAGCTACGAAAAACACGTCAACGTCTAGGAAACTTCCTTATTCCTATGTAAATTACGATTTAAAACAATTATTTGTATGAGAGCCCCTCTTAATTTTTATTTTATTCCTATTTTTAGTATTTTCTGTTCTAGCAGTAACAGAAATATAGCATATGTGTAAGTTTCAACTCTTTTACTATCACAGCTTATGAGATACAGCCTCCTGGTGACATACCGATGGACCGACAGACAGCGAAGTCTCAGTAATTGGGTACCCTTTGGGTACGGAATCCTTTAAACATAATGGGAGGGTAATTTTTTTCTTTTTGTGTGGGACACCGAGTAGTAGGGCAGCCAATGTGGCGCAGTAGTTAGTACGACTGCCGGCTACTCAGATCGGGTTCAATTCCCGGTGGGGTCACTCACAAAGTTGATATTTTTCACTTTGTGAATTTGTTCCCAGTCTGGTTAGGACATTGCAGGCTATACCACCTGATTGTCCGAAAACACGATGTTTCCGTGCTTTGGATGGGCACGTTAAGCCGTCGGTCCCGGTTGCTGTCTATGATGGATGGCGGTCGTTACACAACCATGTCAGAGGTCTGCCACTTGCAGTAGGCGGTTGAAAAACTCTGAAACCAGGGTTCATCGGGTGGTTGAACGACTCGGTGTTCCACACGAAAAGAGACCGAGCAGTTTAACGATCCAATGAACGTAGAAGCCAAGAGATTTTTAACCGCCTATTACAAGTAGCAAGCCTCTGACATGGTTGTGTAACGACCGCCGTATAAGTAATCATAATTATAGGATAGCAACCGGAACCAACGGCGTAACGTTCCCTCCAAATAACTGAACCATCTTACTTTTCGGACAATCAGGTGGTTGAACTTGCAATGTCCTATCCAGACGGGGAACAAAGTTCATGCATCTTACTTTTCGGACAATCAGGTGGTTGAACTTGCAATGTCCTATCCAGACGGGGAACAAAGTTCATGCAGTGACAAATATCAACTTTGTGAGTGACCTACAGGGATAGAACCCGTTACTTTCACACATTAGAAAGTCACAATACCACTGCGCCACATCTGCTGTCAAAGGGTAATAAAATAAGCACTCGATATCGACAAACCTAGACGAAAAGTCATGGCGCAGAAAAATTTGGAGAGCCGACCCCACCCTACCTAAAGTGAGGAGATGTAAAGCAGTCAATCTGTTACCGGTTGTGTGTATCGATGGTAGGACCACACGTAACGTCCGTTAGTGCTTTATTTTTAGCGAAGCGCAAACACATGCGTTTGTCAGATGCATATGCAAATTCCTCATACAAAAAACCGACGATAAAGTTACGTGACGCAAGTTTCGCGTTGCGTTGGCGTTTTTGGATGTATATACATATTTCTAAATTTTTAAAACCGACGTTAGACGTTAGCGGTTCGTTTAACTAAAGTAGCTACGGGTGGGCGTTACGTGTAGGCCCAACCTCAGTTTGATTGTGCATCAAACTAAGCGATGTATTTTGATGTTTTTTAAGGAGGTAGAGAAAGGTCCTAATCAACATCTACGATAGAGAAGTGATAGTGACAATTTTCATCAGCACTGAAGGGCCTGTCTGCCTACCTACCTACCTAACGTCGAACACCAAGAGCGCGGGTAAACTATGAAAATAGTTCTATTAGACAAGTTGTTAGCAAGACATGTCGTTTTTGAAGGCACATACCTACTTAGGTAACTCTATGCATAGGCGAGACGAAGTTCGCGGGCACCAGCTAGTATACAATATAATTGTAAAATAAACCAAGATAATTGTTTACCAAACTTGCGTTCTAAGCATACTCTTGTATGGAGCTGAAACCTGGACTTCGTACGCAAAACAAGAACGTCGACTCAACACATTTCATATGCGCTGCGTAAGAAACATCTTGCATATAACTTGGCAGGACAGAGTCACAAACGAGCGAGTTCTAGAAATTGCACAGCTGCATAGCTTTACCGCTTTGCTTAAGCAAAGACGATTGCGGTGGTAGACCTTCGCGTCTACCGCGGCGTGTCCTGCTTGGCGCCGTAGCTAACGCCAAAAGAGGAGTTGGAAGACCGATGCTACGTTTCAAAGATTGCGCCAAACGGGACATGGCTGCGTTTGACATCGACCATCAAAGCTGGGAGAAGCTTGCTGAGAATAGGGATGTATGGAGAAAGCGGTTTGGTGGGCGTAAAGCTCACGACGATGCCTGGTTCGCTGGTCTCGCAAACAAAAGGCAAAAACGACATCTAAACATGCATGTGCCAGTCTCTAATTCCACCTTCGTTTGTAGAGCGTGCGGAAAGTCATGCCGCTCCCGTATCGGCTTATACAGCCATGAAAAATCTTGCCTCAGACACTGAATAAATCGTCTGTCACAGACGTATGAGGCCAATGATGACCTAATTTACATACCGTTATGTATTCGTACCTATGGCCTGCAAAAAACTCTGAAATACCTAAGGTAATAATTTTGCTTCAATATTCCGAGTTCCCACGTAGGAAGCCGTCATTAAATTGCACATTTTGTATCGTGTATATTGGCTCCTCTTTTTACTGCCATTTACCTGAAATTGACAATATAATGTAAAGCTATCGCTGTCACTTACGCGTCGCACGCGCAAATCGAATGGATGATTGATAGATCAATAATATACTTACTTACTTACTACACCTTATAGCGATTTGCGCTATTCTATTAATTTTTCTTCAAATCTGTAAATAATTTCTTTTCTTGACATATTTATAATGTACACTATTGACAAAATGTCAACGTCCCAACTTTGACGGCTATCTCATAGAGCCGCGTAGTTCTCTACTAAAAAGTTATTGTACTATAGTCCACTACCTCTTTCCAATTTCTGACCTCCTGGTACTTGATTCTAAATTTATCTCGCGCTGGCACTCTTTCACTCCTCCTGGAAACGAGACCTCCGAGCCCTCCGAAGCCACAGAACTGCCCTCGTCGCCTGGACAAACCACTACATCATCAGGGCGACAAACCTTCACCATCAGCACTGGCAACTTGCAAGAGAACTGGCCACTGACAAACCTCAAGGTCTTTGAAATTCGAAATCAGAAAGAAGACTAGAACATTCTCGAACGCCTGGCAAGCATATATAAGGCGTGTCAAGCTGTCAAAAGATCAGTCTTTACAAGTCTTTACTCTACTTCCAATTATCTAAGAAATAATAAAAGAAGTAAAAAGTCTAAAGTGAAGTAACAAAGAATAGTGAAGTAAGTGGCATAAGTTCTAAAGCCTCAAGAACTCTGAAGCTTCAAATCCAGAAGCCAAGAAGATTTGCCGTCCGTAAGCGTCCACGACGAGTTGCCAAGCCGTCAAGCCTGAAGAACCCAAGTTCCTGCCGAACGCACGCTGACTGCCGGAGGGAGATTCTACGCTGCGTGAGTCCGCGCGTCTTGTGGCCTTTTCGGTGTCAGGAGGTTACTTATTTGTATACGTTAAAAGTAGTATTCCTTTACTAACTATCTTTTCCTGCCGCGGCCCCTCACTACGCGCGAGGGCACCAGGCTTGTTAGGGCGCCTACACACAGGACACTCTACCTACACCTACCTACTCACTCACGCCCTCCGGGGTCACAGGCACTCGTGTTAACGAGATCACTCTACCCTACCTAGCTACTAAGTTACACCTGCGGTTACCTCGGTTCCCTGAGTGCCGGTGCCTCTAGGAACCTGGGTAACACGACAACCTAAATGTAGCAGTACTATTATATATTCTGTGATGTAGCATAGGCAGGCAAGGCACTCTATTATATCGGAGGCAGGTACTGGCTTTCAAATCATTAGTAGTAAGTACCCTTATCTTCTTATACCGCGTTTTACACACATAACATTGCGCTATCGCAGCCTTAGGAAAATACGAATTTTCACACGACGATGCATCCCAACGGACATTGACGTCTGTCAAATGGATTGGTTTCGTTGGTTTGACAAACACTAAATTAATGAGGAGAGAGATCAACTATTGCTACGATTGATAAGATGACGGTTTTGCTCATATGAACACGTAATTTAGATTTTGTAAAGCGATCGACACGAGAAGAAGAAGATATGTACACGTATTAGTATAAATGTCTGTTAATGTCGTATGCAACTTTACAGCGTCCAAGCAATGCCGGTGCTAGCTTAGAATTGCATCACCCCATCAAGCGACTAATGGATTTGAGAGCTGATGTGTACTGCAATTTTAGGCGACACGCTGACAACCTGTCACTATGGTGATACACAGTCTTCTGAATGACTCTGAAACTATTGTCAGACGTGGTGTAAATGACAGTTTTTCTACAGCTGTTTACGCTCTGCCTACCCCGCAAGGGATGTAGGCGTGATATATGTAGGTATGTATGTGTTTTATAGGCACCATTAAACACAGTCCATAGATCGTCAATCTGAATACCACTAGATGAAAGGCAACGCCACCATAAACTATTTAACGACGGGTCGTATCGAGTCTCTTCCTTATTTCGACATAATGGAAATGTAGAGCAAACTAAAGTAAAATAAATAACTACGCCGGTTCCCACACAACCGAATGCTTTTCCGAATCAGATTTTATACGTTTTATACCTTATTTTTTTTACGTTTCCTGGTTAAAAAATCGCTTATTTACCTAAAAAACTATCGCGACAAGACCCGGTAAAGTTACTTTTATGAAGAGTTTACGAAATCTCATACAAAAACCGGATACGCTGCACACAATTTCAATCAGTAAAAGATATACTTTTGTCAATGTCAGCATTATGTTAAAACACACGCCGTAATTTGGTGCCATTTTTATGGTGTCTGTTAGAAACCGCAATATAGTCAGGTAAGCTTTTAGGGAAAGTGTGCTTTGCGTCTGTCACAGATTGTCATTTGACACAGGCTGTCACAAACCGCAATGGTCCGGTAAGTGTGCTTTGTGGCTCACTTACCTATTGTTGTTCGTATAGTGGCTGTCACAAACCGCAAACTCGTCTGGTGGGTGTGTGGTTCACCTAAGGAAGTCAAACTTGCGGAAGAGTGCGATAAGTTTTGACGACAGGTTGAATGCAGCCGTGGGGAAAAGGTTGTTGAGAGATAACATGGGAATGCCTGTGCTCTTAACATTGTCAAGAGCGCTGAGAGAAAAAGTCGAGGACTAAGTGCCTTTTGCTGAAGCTTTTTATGGATTCATAGCGCTGACTCAGTAAAATTAAGGCACATAGCCAGTATATTCCTCGATTTTACCTGAGAACAATACACCGTTAATCTATAGAAAATTGTTCTGGATGCCTACTTTCCGTCATTGTATGCAGATAACATAGTGATTACAGATCTTAAAAGTGTTTCATATGCATACAAGAGTTATAATAGCTGTCAACATATCCTTAGTCTTTTAACTTTGATAGAGCGTTTGTCAACAGACTTTCTTGTGGTCTAATGATATGCACCGCAACTTTGATTGTGTTTAGAATTCTTCACTTTTATAAAATCCATAATAAATGACATGTCTGAAGTATTCTCGCGCGCGAAATATCTATGTTCAATCAAGCATACTGGACTTTGACACTTTCCAATAAATATCTTCTTAGGTACGTAACTTACCTACATCACTATGTTGCAAAAGGTTACATTCTCATCCAAAACATCGCAGACCTTTACCACCCTGTCGTCTTGTCTGCCAAAGAGCTCAGTAAATTCATATTGACGCCGCCATGACAGCTGCGCTTGCGCAGATCGTGCGCGCATGTTTCACGCGCATCACGATGTCATGATGCGCCGACACGTCCGTTTCAGCAGAATATCAAATTCAAACGTGCAATACATGAATCGTGTGTTTTTGTATGTGGGACCACTTTCACAGAAATGCATTACAGGCAAGAATAAGTAAATGGTCTCGGGCAGTAATATTGGATTCGGGTGCATTCGGCACACCAGAAATTTCATCTTCTACTATCTGCTACAGCCACAACCACAGCCGGCACCACACGGCTAGTTACATCTATGCTAGTTTAGGTAGTTTAAAAAGTAAGTCATTTTAACCGGATTAAAAAGTAAGTAATTAGACAGGTTCATAAAATACCTATACCTACATCAATATGTAGTGCCGTGTGGTAGTGGATAAGAATACTGCCACCTCTATTCCACTCAGGGTGTTTCATATGGTAAAAGGCGACGTAGAGTTTTTGTACTCAGCTGAATATTTCTCTGTCGACTGTGGTCAAACGCATGATACCACCTACAATAGCATTCCCAAAGTGGGCTGATGTCAGGCAGGCGGCCGGTCATAAAACAAAACATGTTGCGCTGACCCCAATTGATTTAGGATAAGGGCAGGCAGATGGTGATAATTCATCAATAGATACGTACGTACTGAACTAGAGCTTCTATAAAGCTGTAGGTAGGCAAGAGTTTCCCTTCGTTTGAAGAGCGTGGGACCGTAAAGTGAATGTGAAATGCAAGTACCGCGTCAATCCATAAATCAATATCCCACCCGAACACTACGACAAGCGTGCATAATACGAGATGTCGTATTCTATTCGCATTCACTTCTAACCTAAAAACAAGTTCATTAAAGCTATGACATGCGCTGATAAAGAATGGACCCCAATTGGCAACACTGTTGCCATATACTATGATAGAGAGGCAAACAACAATGTTGCCAGTTCAGGTCCATTCTTTAGGTATCTGCGCAAGTTGTACAATCATTTCACCCCACGGAACAGTCAAGCTTTTTTTTTGCTAAGGTAGAGTCACTTTTTTCTTTTGACTATGTTTCTAAATATCTAGCAAACTTGCTTGGTTCAGCCTGTCGTTCCGGACCTGTTCTTATACTGAAAAGGACAGAATAAAGCTCCTTTTTCTAGAAACCGATTTACTGGTACTGTAGAGCTAGTCTTAGGTAACTCTACCTTAGCTGTAACATTTCGTTTTCATGCAAATCATTATCTAATACAATACTCCCCGCAGAGGCGAGAAATCGTAAATTTGCTATTATAATAATAACTCAATCGCAACAGTAGATTGGTAACAGCTTTGATTACAACATCGATTTAGTCTAGCAGTGGTCAGCCGGCAGAGAGTAATGAAATGAGTCTATCTTGGTAGACCTGCAAGTAGCCACAGGCTAAACAACCTACTGTCAGTCAAAACTTACAGGGACCCACAGAGCACCAAAATCTGCGCGAAAAAGGTTTCATTTGTCTATGCAGGGACCGTGTGGAGATCCCTAAACTGTCTCCGATTTGAGGATAGCTGTTGAAAAGAAAACCTTGTATTGTGTTTCTGTGTCATTCATAAGTTCAGGAGGTGGCTTATCCACCTACCATTTGCTTGGTGTGCTTCAAAACGTGCTTGGTAGACCTTTGTGTGGGACCTTTAGAAAGTTGGGATGCAATCAATCAGGATTGAGATGACCAAAATAAAACAGGACAAAAAGATAGAGTTCAGTAACTTAACTAGTATGTGGTAGCTACTAGCTCCAACATATTATATCGCTCAGATCCTGCAGCATATTGGACTGTTTGCTGAATCACGGAAAACAAGCACTGTTATCTTAAATTTTTATCATTATTATCGTATCCAATCACCTGTTGCATTGCACGTCACAAGGTCACCTTTGACATTAATTTCATCATCTCCTTTGTGGTTTAAGCATTCGTAAACTTTGTAAATAGTGAAACAGTAGAATCGTGAACTAAAATTCGCTACGAGGGAACTTCCTTCGCAATGCGCTACAAAACAACAAGACAAAACAGTTGATATCTCAAATACTACACCGAGGAATGCATAACAAGCGCTGCTCGATTTACATGTTCCTGTCCCAGTCTGGCTTATGGGATTGTGTGAGGAGTGAGAGGGATGTAAATCGGAGTGGCTTGAAAACAAGGCGGTCACCTTGCTAAGGCTGCGATCGAGGCTAATTGCGCGTGTATCCGTGTCGAATACTTAGCATTCGCTATAAAGCTGTACACTTGTAGCCAAAAAGCTCAACGCATCGAATAGGTACAAGTTTTCGTGTAAACACCTTGCCGATGAATGCTTTGAAGTTGGTGCAGGAAGGGCAGGAAGGGTCACACACAGGTACATTGTCAAAGCGGGGACTCAAACCGATCTTCCAAACTGCAAACTAATTAGGGACTGAAATCTTCAAATCGCCCATTTTGAAGATCATCTGTAGGGAACTGTAATATGAGTCTATATCAGAGGTACTCACGTAGGTAAATATTGAGAAAGAAACTGTGTAGGTAAGTTATGTATCTGCCTGTACCCAGCAGTTCTTGCAATGGAGTTAGGCTATCATCGGTAGATTGCAGCGGAGATAAACGCTTTTCAACTGATTGTGAAAGTCCAGTTCTATCGGAATCTTTGAAATCCAATGGCTCGATTGTTCAAGTTCGTCGAACTCTAAAAATGCTAAATAAGAACCCTTGCTAAACCTTTTTCCGTTTTTTGCAATGGGATTACTTGACTTGATTTTTGATAGGGGGCATTCGGTCTAGACTAGACAAAAGACGGTACTCTACCAAAAATTAGAAAAACAGCGCGAAAATATCGACGATTTTGACGCTTGGAATCTCAGGGGAAGGCAAGGTAATAAAGAAGTTCATTGCCACGGACGTCATATTTCTTGGATTCAAATTGGCTCAGTAGGTATCATAATATGATGTTTTTGTATCAGATTTTACTGTTTTGATCAGTTTTGATATTCACTTTGAGATTGTTGACATTAGCAACCCTGGCTATGGAACAAATGAGAATCGCAAATATCTTGAGTGAACCTTCTGTAAACTCTCTATTTTGTGTCTCTACTAGGGTTTTCTACCCGGGTACCCGGGTCCGGATATACCCGGGTATTTCAGACTTTTGGTACCCGGATACAAACGACGTGCGTACCCGGGTACTCGGGAAAGAGATAGATAGACTGATGTAATACAAACAAAAGAGTAAAAAGATTAAGGATTAAGTTATATTTTCAAAAATATTATTTCTTTTGTCAAATTGACTTCATAACATGTCTAGTTTTCGATAAAAATTGTCTTTAAATACCTACCTAATGTTCTATAGTATATTATTAACTAACTAACTAACTCCGCTGACTCTGCGACCCAAAGAGGATATTGGCCTCCGAAACGAGCTTCCTCCACTGGTGTCCTGCGCGATTTCTATTTGTATTATTTTCTGTGAGTATTTTATAGGTTTTTAACGAATTTCCTAAAAACTTGCGCGTACGATTTCCAGTTTCTTTCACTTTTAGAAAGTTAGGCTAATTTTCCTGGAATTGTACAGGATAGATACTTTTTAACTCAGTGAAATATCTTACACCCACGTAAAACTATTAGAAGCGAATGGAAACGAAAGTAATGCAAAGTGAAACTAATTTAAGTATTTGTTGTATACCTGTTTTGTTTGTCTTATGTTACTAAAGTATTGTCACTCTCTGAACCTGAACGTTAGGTGTCCGCCAAGTCGAGTGCGGAGCAAACACTGCCGTGCCGCATTTTCAGGCCCCTATTTGAGAACCTTTGGATAAGCAGAACGCAGAAATTTTCGTCATCTAATAATAAAGAAATAGCATCAAGGAACCTTAGACTTGGCATGAATTTGTCTAGATTTCATTAATTTTTAGAGATAAACAATCAGCTCAATCTAGACTTGGCTAGTATTTTGCAGAATGTTTTTGGTGGGATTATAATTAACTTTATTAAGAGTTAACTTTTAAATCTTTGTTTCTCAATTTCCAACCCTTTTTTACTCAAAAAGGTAATACCCGGGTATTTAAAAAAATCGTACCCGATACCCGGGTATCAAAATTGGTCGGGTATTCGAAAACCCTAGTCTCTACCAAACTACCTATTCCAAAAACACATAAACTACAAAGTGCATTAATTTAGATATGTCAGTTTGATAAACACAAACAAAGTGAAGAATTTTCCGATAATACTTCCGAAGATATTACTCATCGTTATCTCACTGTAAACTCTGTTATCATCCTACATAATCATTACCTAAGTCATTGTTTCTTGCATGAGCTAATCTTACCTACAGGTATCTGGGATTTGGAAAGTGGTGCAGCCAAGAGTGCCAGTCAAGATTACCAATATGTTGATACGAATAGGTACGTTCGGTCGAAATTCGGGCAATCCAGTTGATACCAGTATCAAGGAATTTCTAATCTAGGGTAGAAGACTAGCTATGTAGAGCCTCATTTTGTTAGAATCACAATTTGCCAATTCAAATACTACTGCCACAAAAATTAAATTATTCCTAGCATTATCTACCTGCGTAAATAAAAGAGGAAACGTAGAGACTTTCTTTCCCACGACAGTGTTTATCATTGGAACAAACAGTCAAACCCACACCAGCGTACTGTTTATTTCACAGAGGGCAGTGCGAGTGCGTCAAACCAAACAAAATACACAAACAAACGTCTGTCCGTCTGTCTCGACGTATCTCTTTGGTCTTTGGTTATTTTGGGGATGTCAGTAGGTGCTTAGTTCCTTAGTGTGTTCTTCTCTTAGGTTCTTCTGGCTTGAAGTGTGGATCATAAGTGTCAAAAATAAGAGTTGATATCAGCTGCTGGTTAGGTACCTATGCTAGATGCTGTCGTTTTGTTCGTAGCTGACTAGATCTCCTACAGGTTGCCGTCTCAGAAAAGTTTAGCTTCGTCTCAGAAATATTTACGTATGTTTTTTTCTGTAGGATCTAAAAGGTGCCGTCATCATCTCCACACTATCTACAACAACATCTATGCAATAATTTTCATGAAGGTAAAGGTTCGCCGATTCTCGAACTGCAAGATTTTCCGCACACTCAACAAGTGAAGGTGGGACTGGGGACTGAAACGTGTTGATGCTTTGGTGGCTGGAAAACGCTGTTATGTAAAGATTCTTCAACATTACTGACCATCTTACCATTATTGCCTGAAATTTGCTTTCGTAATACCTACCTACGTAGTATAAAAATAGATTGTGTGTTGCAATCTTTGTCTATTTCCTCCACTTCTTTGACTGACCACAATTACTATTCAAATGCCAATCTTTCTGACCAATCAGTTTTTGCAATGCAAGTTACAATGAACTCGGAACCTACTTTTCTATTAACAAGGCTTAATGCAACAATTGCATGAAGATCAAAGATGGTTATAGAATGCCACATAAAATAAAATCTGGCCCCTAAGTCTGCTAAATGAAAATCTTTTCAGTTTTGTGTCGATTGCATGTCAGTTGTATGGTTTCGGTCATTTCGTATCTAGTCTGTTAAAAAATTCGAGACAGATTTAGGCAAAATACCTACCTAAGTAGGTACACCACACCACCAGTCCTTGCAAGCTGCTACAAATACTGAATAGGAAGGTCGGTACCTGGCCTACCTACAGAATAGAGTGTTGAAAGCCTTTCGTTGAAAATACGACACTATTTATTATCTAGGTACCTATCTAACAAACCTATGATATGGAAGCTTCGCCAGCGTTTCTATGAACGAACCTACCTATGTAAAATATGTAAGTATAATTATAATTAAGTAGACGAATATAACAACAAGGCATCAACGAGGTAATAAATGCTTCGCTAACTGCCCTTTGAGCATTTGCGTAGGTTTTAACATTAATAAAAACAGTTTTTCTCACAATTTGTCGCCATAAAGAGCATTTTCACCTTATAACTTGGTTGTGTATTCACATATTCTCGCGCGCATCGAGAAAGTCCCACAATCGCGAGATTTCACTATGAATGCGCATGAGTTGCCAGATCGTCCAAAGCGGCAGGCTTTTCGCCCTTTTTTGTGCCTTAGCAACTACCGTCCCCTTCATAGGAAATGTTATTTCATATCTTAATTTATTTGCAGCGATGACAAAATAACTATAAATAAATATCAAGCTCGCTCCACTGTTTCGTGTTTGTGTTCCAGACAAAATATCCGACCCAGTGTCCATCTAGACTAGAAAAATTGAGGCTTTAACAAAAAGCGTTAGGTACTTTTAAAAGGTCATATCTTCTGAAATTAGCAATCTGGCAACACCGGTTAGCGTAGCGACGACGGTCGACGCGGGAAATTCACGATCGACTTTCTTTCATTCAATATCAACGGTTATTTCAATTGTATCTCAGAATGTGAGCTAGGTTTCTATGAAGAGTTAGATGTGTAATCTAGATAGGGTCGGATCTTCCCACAGTTAAACGTCTGTGTGGTCAGATGGACCGATAAAGAAACGATTTGCCTTTTAACGAGACATCAGGGTCATTTATTATCTAAACCATTATAACGAACATTAGGTCGTCGTCTTTCAGTAAGTTTAGGTAGGTAGGTCATGCACAAAGCTCTTCATAAGATAATTTTACTTGCATAATACCTAAGTAGGTACTTACTTCAGATGTGAATTAGCTTGTGAAACATTTGTAGCAAATGTGCTCATTCTCATCTCCGCAAGCATCTAATTTACTTGTGCATTTTTTGTTAGCGTAATTATTTGGCTGCTGAACTTTTGATGCCAATTTCATAACTCAACAAAAGATCTTTCAATATTTGAACTTCTTCTTCTTCTTCGAGTGGGACACCAAGTCGTCCAACGACCCGACAAACCCTGGTGTCAGAGTTTTTCAACCGCCTACTCCAATGTTTTTGAACTTATATGTGGGTAATGAATGAAAATGAGTGAAAATTTTGAATCTTCCGCGAGTCACAAGAAATTCGCGGAGAGATAAAAGGCACAAAATCTCGCAGAAGATCACAGATTCGCTGGACCAACCTTGTGAAGGCTGCATGCAAGTATGATGCAGTTAGGTAAAGCGCTGTGGGTTAATGTGTGACTATGAGTGGACAAGAAAAATAAAACAAAAATGTGAATGTGAAAACCATTGAGGAATCGCCTCACGTACCTATCTGTTTTGTTTTTGTATTTAGTAACTTGTTGGTTTGAAAATGGAAACGTCCAAATAAAAAACAGCACTTAGCAACACCCTCGCACTGTACCTACCTATACTTATACATACGATATCCCATCAGCTGACTTCCTTTCTCACGGTGCCGCACGAGCGTGTCAAGGGAGGCCGAAACATCTGCCCGGTGCAGCCTTGCAGTTGCAGCCCCATTGCACAATGGCATGCCACCTGCCTCTCCCTTACTTGCGTGTTTTTTGTATTCTAACTACAGTTTGAACGACCCTTGCAGGAAGAAAGCTTTATGGAGATAGCGAAATATAATCGTGTTCACGACTTTTGGGTGGTTGTGGTTGGTAGGTACGTGGGACTATGTAGGTACATATGTAGAATGTGGAACTTCGTAGTTACCGACCTATACCTAACCTAACTTACATTAGAGAACCTACCTACGACCTATTCACTGTGCGTGCCTAAGCGTTGGTTTTCGAAGCCAACGTCGAGAAAATGCTTTGCTCTATATTCCTATTCCCTATTATTCCGAATGTTTAAAAATAGTTCGCATATCGATAGTCTTCACGTGAGGGTTCTAAAAATATACAACAGTCTGTTTATTATTAGAGCATCTGTATACTAGTTTACGTCATAGAGATATAAACGGAGGAAGACCGTAATGTCCGTAATACCGTAAATTTGAGAGAAGCTGGCATGGCAGTACCTGCCTACGATAGGATAGTTATAGAAAATAGATACAGAATAAAGATTGTGTTATGCCACGCTTGGCTTTATTTAATAAGTACTAGATAAGGCAAGATAAAATAAATAAGTAGCATATAACTAATTTAAACTAATTTATTTAAATTGTAGAGTTTATTGCACTCTATGAAACTTTTTAACATTTCCCACGTCTACACTTCATCTTTTGAACGTAGTGCGACATCTATCGCAGTCTTTACACATCAAAAGTTTTTGGCTATTCCCCACTAGATGGCGTTTACCAAATTGCTAACAGATGGATATGAACAAAAAGTTTTCCGCAACTTTCATGGTCTCCACGTGAAATTAAAACGATAGTATTCTTACATTTTATTGTTGAAATTCACAATATTATATTGAATATTATCCACTTATCATGCCCTTTTACCTCTTCGTTATTGCCACGTTATACTTATACCATTAATATCGGCGGGCCGTAAGTAATCAGGAATACGAAATGAAATCGTAAGACAAGCGTTGAACGGATGTCTTGCGTTTTTATTGCATGAAGTTTTATTTTAAACGCGCGTTTAACACATGTCCAACTTATCTACATATTTATTATTATCTCTGTTGTAGGAAATGGTTCAATAATCACATAATTTAAGCTGCAAGACTTTTTGCTCTAGACAGAAGTTTTCAGCTGTATAAACAGTTGGGGAATTGTGCTTATGATGACATACTTTTTGTTTAGAGGTAAATATTTCGTTAAATAAAGTCATGTAAGTTTTAGAATCTGTAGCATGTTTAAAAACATTTTATTAGGAAGCTATTTGTTTATTTTAAAATCAAGTAAGTCAATAATTACCAATTTTATGTTCACCACTCCGACCAGAGTAAGACGATACAGCGTTAGGATAAGATGACATAGGCTTTAAAATTTCTCAAACAGTGTACTCAATTCTGTCCTGGCCATTTGTTATGTAAGGAGATATTAAACATGATCGAGAATACGGAAAATAATGCTGAAAACAGTAAACACGAGTTTATAATGGGTAAGTTGACATACAACCTCACACTCACACCCACTAATCTGGTATGTCGTCTTACCTTCGCCTTACTCAAGGCGTAGTACTAAAATAATTATTTTTTTGTTAAGAATGTAGAAGGTACACATTACTCTTTTATTAAAATTTACTTACTAATATAACCCTAGTTTACACCAAAAAATATTCGGCTTACTAAAGTATATATTTCGGTAGTTTCATCAGCAAACAAACAGCAAGATGAAGGTGGTCGAAAATACCTTGTAGTCGAAAATCACAAATATCCGCATATTTTTTACATTTGCTGTCATTGACTTTTCTATTGAATATATGTATTATACTGCCGTCATCCGAATAGGCCATATTTGAAGTTTCATGTACTTGTTGAGACACAATAACATTGTATTGGCGCTCATATCAAAAAGAAAAAAACTAAACATTTTACTCATTTTGATAAAGGAATCTTAAATAACTTAAAATTGTGTTCAACGTAATCATAAGATTAAATCGACGGTCCCTACGTACAATCCCGTAAGTGGTACTTAAGTCATTTGCCTTTTTTCTTTGCTTTCGCCTTATATTGTTATAAGCTACCTTCGGTAAAGACAGCATGATTCTAAATGGCCTAATTCCACTCGAAATTGACACCCCTTAACTACAAAATTTACACAATTCCAACGTAAAATTACGGTAGTGGTAGTTAGGAACCCGCTTTATTACTCATATTCCGACGTAAAATGACGGTAGTTAAGTTACGTTATTTTACACTGGAAGGAAAACACGCCCTAGTGCGCTCTCTCCCGTATCTGGCACTTACGGCATAAAAATAATTATGTTAATATTTGCTGTATCGTTGATATCTTGTCGTAGAAAACTATTTTAAACTGTTAACCATATTTTATATTTACGGTATCAACTTAAAATTACTTGTAAAATGTAAAATCCAAACTAAAATATGGTGTATGCGCAATAAAACCAACGTAAAATCCCTTAACTGACAGTTGCGTTTTTTGTTGGCGATACACTCCCACGTATAAGAACTTAAGTACCACATAGGCTTTCTACAGCTACAGATTTTCCGTCGTATAACTACGTATATGATTATTTATGTAGAAATAATAATTATTTTAACATTTTATTCTATTTTTCTCAAATATATTGACTTGATAAATATATGTTTCAAAGGAGACAGGGCGGTGGTAGTATGGGACTTGGGCTATGACGATATATCGAGAATGTTACGATATTTAGATTTCGATATCTTATCTGTGCCTTCGTGTAAAACCGCATCAAAATCAATTCAGTGAGTATTGAAAAATCACTTGTGAACTTTTGTTATTTCATAGATATTTGGTGCATAGCGAGTTAGCAAGGGAGAGGGATAATGAGCTATCAATTTTTGAACTATCATGGCTGAGTTTTATTTTCTTAACACATTGTATAAAGAAAAAGTGATATATCCTAACTAGGGTGACCACGTTTGAATTAAGCTAAAAAAAAAACTGTAAACTGCTGGGTTAGATTTTTATTTTCTCTTGTGTAGCTAATAGGTCACCTAGGGTAGTGATAGGTGATATCTTAACTAGGGTGACCACGATTGTATTGAATCAAAGAACATATATATATTTTTTTCTTAAAACTGCCGGGTTAGATTTTTGTTTTCTTTTAAACGTGTATAAATAATAGGTCACCTATCTTAACAAGGGTGACCACGCTAGTATTGAGTCAAAGAAAAGATATTTTTATTTTTTTTCTCGGGACTGCCAGGTCAGATTTTTATTTTCTCTTGAACATGTATAGTTAATAAGTCACCTATCTTAACTAGGGTGACCACATTTGTATTGAATCAAAGAAAATATATATTTTTCTTTTCTCAAAACTGCCGGGTTAGATTTTTGTAAGCATGTATAGATAATAGGTCACCTATCTTAACAAGGGTTTGTATATGGTAAATGAATAAATATTTTTTTTTTCTCAAAACTCCCGGGTTAGATTTTTGTTTTCTTTTAAGCATGTATAGACAACAGGTCACCTATTTTAATTAGGGTGACCACATTTGTATTGAATCAAAGAAAAAATAATTTTATTTTTTTTCTCAAAACTGCCGGGTTAGATTTTTGTTTCCTTTTAAGCATGTATAGATAATAGGTCACCTATCTTAACAAGAGTGACCATGTTTGTATTGAGTAAAAGAAAAAATATGTTTATTTTTTTTCTCAAAACTTCCGGGTTAGATTTTTTTTCCTTTTAAGCATGTATAGATAATAGGTCACCTATCTTAACAAGGGTGACCATGTTTGTATTGAGTAAAAGAAAAAATATTTTTATTTTTTTTCTCAAAACTCCCGGGTTAGATTTTTGTTTTCTTTTAAGCATGTATAGACAACAGGTCACCTATTTTAATTGGGGTGACCACGTTTGTATTGAGTCAAAGAAAAAATATTCTTATTTTTTTTTCTTGAAACTGCCGGGTCAGAATTTTGTTTTCTCTCAGACATGTATATTTAATAGGTCACCTATCATAATAAGGGTGACCACGTTTGTATTGAGTCAAAGGAAAAAAAGTTAGGCCGTATTACAATGAAAAATGTTTTTGAGCTTTTTCTCGAAATTGCCGCGACAGATTTTTATTTTATCGTAAATATATATAAAAGAGATTTAACAGGTCAGAATTAGGGTGACCATGTATGTATAAAATCAAAGACTAAAAAAAAAATTTTTTTTTCTCGACTCTCCCGGGACCGATTTTTTTATTAATTCTCAATATTTATAACGACAAAGTCACATAACATAACTTAAGTGACCACGTTTGTATTGTATCAAAGGAACTCGAAATATGGCCATAGCCCAATTTCGCCCAGTCGCCTTTCATAACTCTATGTATAATATTACTAGAGATACACTAATTTGAAACTTAAAAACGCTCTCCTGTAAAATTTGCTAATTTCACTTACGTCATTATACGTAGGGACCGTCGAAATCTGGAGTGTGCGGAAATAATTTAAAATTTATATAAATCTAAAATAAAAGCGATATACGAATGTTACGTCGGTCAACCTTTTAACTGTCAACCGGCTAGTGATGTGACTGTAAGTAATACCCGTGTATTAAAAATAATATTATGTGATGTTTTTTTTTGCTTTCTAGGTTTTTTGCTGATTTATAATGTATCGAAATGGAAATGTTCATAACCCTACATATTCTTATAATACAGGGTGTCCCTGTTTAAGACCGCGTGCACACAGGCGACTTTGTTGCTAAAATGAAATTTTACGATACCGTGTGTGTTGTCGAGATGACTTTCGAGTGAGTTCCGATAGTAACGAAAAATGAGGGTAGACAGATACATTTGCCTTAGCCGCCACCTGCAGTTTTTTTCAGTTTACCCTTGATATGCAAATTGATTTTCAGTCTAACGTTCTTGAGCGCATAGGCAATAACGTTTTATCGGTTTCTCTTGTTCTTTTTTGCGACTTGGCTACATCTTGGATTCTGTGAACCTTCTGTTGTGTGATTGACCTTAAAACTGTCACTGGATACTGATTCTGCTATACCTGACGACCTAAGCATTCTAAACGGACACAGAGTTTTTCTTTGGTGAAAGTTAGTCATGGCTAGCAGTGTACCAACAGCCTCTCCCGTTCGTAGAGGGAAGAAATAGTCATTTTTTTCGGCATGTGTTATACATATAAACCTTTATTTTGAATCACTAAATCTATTTAAAAACACACATAATCAAAGAATTCTTAGAACCATGAACAGATATCTAAATTTTGAAACCCGTGACTTCTGCGGCGAAAGCAGGTACCATTGTGCCGTATTGTTTGTTGTTACAGCACACACACACCTAAAGTTTACATTGAATAATGAAATACCAAGTAACAGCTTAAAATACTAGGTAATCAAATTTAGTGCGTAAGCACATCATTATGTCCTTCTTATTTCCTGAAGGTCTCAAACTTCAAATTCACCATAGGAGCACCAAAGATACACATAAAATCACTACAGGTGCACCTCTAACATCAATAGTTTAGTAGATATTGATGGTGTGTCATCTTATCTCAGTACGCCATCTTGAGCACAATTATAGGTGTGACAAATATAGATGCGGAATGTAAAATCAAGCAATTTGGACTTTGATATAAGTTGTAGATACCTCACTCACTACTTACCTCTACTCATTGGCACTTTGTGTGTCGTACCGGACGTCAGCTTACTTGGCAGGAGGACCAATGTTTCAATTTTGCACGGGATTTTTGGATACACTTTATTAATATGAAAAATAAAAAACGTGAATCATTTGTAAAATGTTTATTTTCATAAATGACAGATTAAAACATACTTTTCCGCGCACACAGTTCGTTCTAATTCCGTTGAACTTGAATCTAATGGATTTACTACATTTGTTGCATGCGGCTACTAAATAAAAAATATACAATGGTTGCTGAATCATATGTGAAGCATTGAATCGTATGACAACTTCACTTCGGTTTCGTATTTAGGCCCAAGTCCCGATACACGCAGTAACCAGAAAAAGTTTCGCATCTCATAAGATCTATACAATATTTATTTTATATTTTAACCTGGGACCTTCAGTATCGATACTTCCGACGCCTCTACCAACTGGGCTACAGCCAGCGGCTCAATCTCAAGCTGCGAAATAGTGGCAGGGCTCCATCTACCGGAATAGTTTTGCAACTAATTCCCAGCGACTAATTTGATATTTACAGATTTCAATGTAGCGATGACATCCGTTGTAGCTTCCTCGTCTCTACAAGCAAATGTAGCATGATCCATTAAAATCAAATTAATGATGGGCAAAATACTGACTAAATAATTCATAACGTAACATCATAAGATCTACTTACAACATTTGCAACTTAGGAGTTTCATAATTTCGTTTTTTCCATACATTAGCGATACTGAGATATTTATGGCAATTTCGCCAGCTGAGCCTACACTGGGCGAAATTTTTCTATTGACTGATTGCGAAAACTCAGAACCGGCTAGGCTGGTGATAAGGAGCAACTTTCCCCAAAGAACATAGGTCGAAATATGAAAAAAAAATGGACCTCCTATACAAGTTGCCGATCAGCTGATTTGAGTTACTATGGATTCATGGAAGCCTGGGAGGTACAATTTTATTTTCACCTCACCAGCTTGAAAAGTACTATTTTGCTGCGTAAGTTTAGTGGGCAAAGGTCGTCTTTATCCATCGTTCGAAATTCAAATCACATTTCTCTACTTGTTTAGAAAAGAAGTGGAGAAAAGTGATTTGAATTTCGAACATCTAATTTAACACTAAAGTTTTTAAAAACAAGTCGTAATAATGGCAGCGATTTCAGAACGAAAATAAATTAATAAACGTACTTAAAATTGAACCAGTTGTTTTTCTGTTCTATTTTGTTAAAACCACATAATTTTCTCACTGGTAGAGGTGAAATCTTGTGTGTACCACACGAAAGCAAACACATTTACAACTCGTGCTTTTGAATCCCTCATTGAGCTTAGGATACTACTTTTAAATCACTAGCTACGCTCGTGATTCAATTTTAGTATCATTCCCTACCTCGGAATTCAAAATTAGTACCTATTTGTAGCAAAAATCAATTTTGATTTCTTGTTGTACAAATAACTATTTCATTTATTTAATAATTTTATTATCACCAGCCGATTCTTAGTTTTCGGTATCGCTCACTAGTAAGATTTCACACTATAGTAGCTGCTGATAAAATATATAAGGACCATAGTTTTAAAGATACTGCGACTTCCGAACTTTCGAACCACGATCTTCAAAATTAAATAATGTTAATTCCTAACAATTTCAATGCCAATAGAATAGATACAGGTTATCTAAATGACAAAACAAGAGATCGGTCAATATTAGGCAATATAATTATTGATAGAAATATTTACACATTTATATCTGTTAAAAAGTATGTCAAATAATCGGAATAACATTACGTCTCGAAAAACTAACCACAACAGACCTATAACTGTGTCTATAAACAGAATCACAAAAGTTGTAGAAAACAAGGAATCGATTTGGATTCCTGTTAACGTAAAACCGAATTCGCCACCTAGGATGGGCTAGCTGTAAGTAATTACAATACGGCCGTCCGAATTGGCTATATTTGACTCAAAATATTATTAATGCTATGACATAAGGTCTATTTTTCTTTCTTGCCATGTCTTGTAGTTTGGGTTTGAGAGCTGTTAAATATGGCTTTTTCAAACGGCCGTACTTTATAAGTATTTGTTATGTATGGCCACAAAATGGGAATAAGTATAATTAATATAATTTAAATTATTGTCCACTATGATATTGATAGAACTTCGTGGTCAATTTTGAATTCTTAGAGAGCTTAATTTTAAATGATTAATTTAATTCATAAGACCATAGGGATTAACAATTAAGATTATTGCATTATGTGATAACTTTTTCCTAATAAATATTTGTGAAACACATTTTTACACATATTGAAGAAAACTAATTTATAAAAAAAAATGGGGTATGTTTAGCTTAGTGGTTCAAATAAAAGTGTGAAACGATAGTATGCTAGAAATATTTTACAGGGTTAGCCTACGAAATAGAATTAACAACATAGGAGATGCAAACAAAGAAAAGGTGAATATAACCATACAAAATTCGTAATATTTTTATCTGGTTTCATTTAATTATAATGTCCTTCGCGTAATATCGCAAAGTATCATTCATTACATAAATATTCACACTGCAAAATATTTCTAGGTCGATAACGCAGTTAGAAATCAAAACCCATGGAGCAAGTTATTTCGTGCAAAAATTACGTCAATACAAACCTACCACTACCTACATCAACACAGCTATAGCCAATCTATGTATGTACATAATGTAAGCTCTCGTGCACACAAATACATGCCTAAGATAAATAATTTAATATCAATCTATAATATTCTTTCTAGTTCGTTTAGTACGCAAAATACCAATTTTAAGTAATCCCACCTCACCATCTTCGTTTGAATTTTTGACGCTCGCCTTGCTTATTTTTCTCTCAAATTTCGGTGAACACAGTACATACAAAACACATCTTTCGAAAGCAACTTACCTATTTTACTAATAATAATAAATATCAAAGTAACACTCATAATCATAAGTCGAATTCCAATCTAATTACGTCAAGGACTAAATATCAATAAATAAAGGTACCTTTAAAATATATTATTTTTAATACGGTAAAACCTTCTAACCCCAATTCTACCCGTGGGTGTCGTAAAAAGCGACTAGGGAACAATTATCCAGGGAATGGGCAGCAGCGTTCCCTGTGAATTAAACATCTTGCGCTGCGCTCGCCAATCCGCCTGCCAAGCGTGGTGAGTATGGCAATACCCCCCAATACGGGGGAGACCCATGTCCAGCAGTGGACTGTTGTGGCTGTTAAGGTAAGGTTAAGGTAACACCTTGGTAAAACCGATACCGGTATGATGCTATACCGGTATCGATTTATCATGTATCTATATATTCAGTCCCTGATTTACACACGTGAGATTTCAGCCTAAACGTATTTTGATTTGATATTTACATCATTTTTGAGAGATCACTATAATTTTAAGTTGCAAAGTAATACTGAATGAATTTGAATATGAAAACCGTTATTTCTTCCCATATTCACATGAAAAGGCACACGCGTCGTAAGAAGTTGCTATAATTTCCTTTTTCTTTGTTAGAATGTCTTTTAACACGCCGTAACTTACGAAATCGATTATAATTTACAGTAGGCATTTTAAATAAGTTCAATTTAGATTCGAATTCCAAATACATTTGGATACACAAGTACATATTTTCGTTATACAATACAAGCATAATTTTAAACATCTGCTGCTTAGTCCCGTTTCCTTGTGCCCTCACCAACACAACCATCCATTTAAAACAAACTACTTTTCAGACATAGAATACACTTTTTCGGAAATATCTTCTGGGCGCAAAACGGTTTATTCCTAGATTTTTAACAAAGTTTCTTTTTCGTGCATATCTTTACCATACATGCTAACACAACACGTATGTGTCAAAACCTCGAGTAGGAAATCAATTCTATGACAGGAAGGAATAGAAGATGTTTATCTGGAATTATTTAGTTTGAAAGTATGTCGTCATGCTGATATCATAATCGTTTCAGTACCGAAATTTTTCGTTGCCGGTACAGTTATCATACCGGTACCTTAACTCTGTGCCTTTACCGAAAACAAGCCCTGATAGAGAGACACGACTTTATTTCTTTCTATGAAATTTTGGGATACGACTTTTTAAGGAGGGGATATTTTAGTAATAGGTCCCGTTAGACACCGAAGCGTAATTTTCGTAAGAATGCATTCTACGTCTTACTTATAAACTAATTAATACATTAGATTAAAACAGTGCTATTAATAAGCACTCCCGATAAACATACTGGCTTCATAAGGTAACCAATAACAAGAATATGCAAACGTCGAGAAACAGATACATGTGCTCGAGTTATACTATCTTAAAATGACTAGTGTTACGGTTATGTGCACGTTAAGACTATGTTCTCATACAAGCCGTGGGCTGGTAAACCCATAGACCAACGCTTTCGATTCTGGCAAGATTATTACGGTCCTCGTGTGTCTCCATAAACTAATAATAATGTTGAAAGATTTCAATAAAATAAGTCTTCTTATAATCATCAACTACCGAATAATGCCAAAGGTAAACATGTTTTGATACATTCATAATTTGAAGACTAGGAGTTTACGAATGCGTAGTCTCGTGCGTTTTACTGAAACGGATACAATTAGCGCGCCAAACGACCAATCACGATGTCAAAATTCGACCAATCGTTCAGCGTCGCCGGTGCTTCATGGTGAAAACGCATCCCTAGGGTTTACCAGCCACTTACAAGCACACCTAACAGAAACTTTACACAAATGGCTACGTTCAACCGAGAGTCGATCGTCAACCCATCGAGAGGTTCTTGACGATGGCTGCGTTCGTTACGTCATGGCTCCGTCTGTTGAGCTCTTTAGTCTCTTTCGCGGCGGATTCTAGGAGGAGCGAATGTCGCTTCGTATTGATGTCTTTCTTCCTGCGAACGACGTCAGGACTGTAAGGTTCCGAGTCCCGGCGTTGGTGGGTGGCCGGGCTGCGGTTGTTGACCCCCGGACTGCGGTGATTGACCCCCGGGCTGTTCGAATGGCTGGAGAATGAGCCCTGTTTGCGTAGCGTTGGTGATTGTGGTTCTTGTGTCATGTTGGGCAGGTAGGTCTGGAATGACGGACGGTTTTGCGCAGCTTCCATTATTGAACCTGTTGGGAAGATTGTCTGGTTATATGCTATTGGCAGGGTCGAACTAACTTGGTAGTGTAGTGGCTGGAAACACCAAGCTTAGCTCTAGCTGGCTGTCTCTTAGCATTTTGAGATGCCAATTTATTCCACTGCCAAATTAGGTTGACATACTTTAATACAAAACATACTTTTTATCTCTTTAGATGATTCGCAATAGCAATTTTATTTACTAATTTATACAGTTTATAAAACTGCTTTAGTCTTGACAATTTTTTTTGCTTACTAATGTTTGTGTGAACATGTATGTAATACTGACATCAAAATAAGATATAGCACACCTACTACGAGTCAAAAATAGGTTTGGAAGGGTAAACAGAAACAGAAAACAAGCAATGGACGATACAATAAGATCAAAATAAGTATCACATTCAAATCTACTTAGTACTTTTTGATTATTTTAATTTTTATTTCATCATTTTCTGTCCGGTATTTTCAGAGATACAGAGTTGTAAAATCAATTACGTTTTTCATAAATTTCATACCGGCGACCGTATCAGTCGTACCTCGTGACTTCACTATCCCTGAACCTTGAACGTGGGGCTTATTTGCATAGTTTTTATTTTAATTTCATAGCAATTTGTTTATTGACGTCATGAGGCACGATTCATACTATCGTCGGTAAAGAAATTCTGAAGAGCGTAGTTGATTTTACAACGATTTTATATCTAAAAATAATAGACCGATTTTAATGAAAAATAAAAACACAGTAGATTAACATGTGATACGTAAAAGCGCAATATTTTGACCCTTGGATCTCGTCTATTCTACAACATGAATGACTATTTTAAAGGGGAAGGTAATTTAGACTTGGAAGAAGTTTGACGACACACATACTAAACAAATAAGGATATCACCTTGTCGTGGATGGGGATAAAGTTGTTGTCGGTTTAGTGACCTATAACGGAAGGGTACGTTAAAAGGAATGGTGATTTTATCAACACATGTAACTCACACTTGGTTATGTTATGACTAGACTAGATATTCTTTAGAGCAAAGAAAGTTAAGATATTTTCATTTCAACCACTATCAGTTCATCATCTTCCTGGCGTTATCCCAAATCAGTTGGGATCAGCCCAACATATTTTGTTAGAACACAAAATCATGTAGCCTAAACATTACGCAATGGTCTATGGCCGGCCGCCTGCCTGATTTCAAGCCTCTTTGGGAATGCTATTGTAGGTGGTATTACCGCCACCATGTGGGTGACCATAGTTGACAGATATTTAGCCGAGGTCAAAAACTCTTCGTCGCCTTTTACAAAACACCCCGAGTGGACTAGGGGTGGCAGTATTCTTAGCCGATACCACACTGAAGTTATCACAAGGCAAATGTTGTAAGTAATAACGTCTTATTACTTATACTAATAAAATAAAATAAAAATTACCGAGTGTCCGGACCAGCCAGGGCGTGTCGGTCTGCTTCTGATTCATGGCTGCCTGCATTTCGTTCAGAGCTGAATTCAACTGATGGCTTAGTTCCTGAAATCATAAACAACACCCTTCAATATTGATAGACAACAACAATTTCCCGATAAAAGTCCGCTTTTTGAAAGTAATTTTATATCGGTAACGCTGCGAGCGTTATGGGAACCTTTGCACCCGGTTCAATAAAAGGCGGGTTGTTTGACTAGTGTTTAAGATGTAGTGTTAGTTTAGTTTTTAAGATATTGACATGTTTTATTAATTTTTATTGAATAAATATTTTTATAATAGTTTAACAACGCTACAGCCGATCGACACGACAAAAAACGAATTGATTGAAGTCAGATCAATTTTTTTTGTCACGTCGTGAATATTTTTCTTTTTTTGTCGTGTCGTTTGTCGTATGTCGAAGTCGACGAACATTGAATTTTAGGAAAGGATGTTTAGAAACAACATTGTGTCGTTGATCTCGTGTCATTAACAAATAAGGGAGACGGAGAGAAAAGAGGAGATTTTGTGGTGTACGGTGGTTACCTGATTGCTGCACTGCGCCTGCACATGTGCCAGCTTGACTTGCGCTAGTTCAAGCTCCAAGTCCCGAACTCTTTGCCTCAGTCGCGCCTCCGTGTCGCTCGCGCCTTCCATTTTGTCTTCGTCTTTTTGTTCAGATTCTAGAAGACAAAAATATGAAATGAACTTGAGAAATCAGAAAAAAAGAAAAATGCGTGCAGAATTCGCACTGCGACTTTTTTAAAGGCTATGTTGAACCTTTATCTTTAAGACCACAGCGGCAAAACGACCTCCGGCGAATGATTTAAAAGAATGAATAGGATTCCCTGTTTTCTTTTCAGTAAATTACTAATTTAAGGAACCAAAGTAGTCAGTACAAATTGAGGCCAATATTTTTCGTGTTTCCACCTTGAACTATTTAGTAGAATTTTTCCACAAGATATTAATTTCTAATACTTGTTGTTTTAATCCAGTGTTTTTCAAACTGTGGGTTGCGACCCCCAGGGGGGTCGCCAGCTAAAGACAAAAGTCAAGGCAGAACTACAGATGGGTTGGTCGGCTACAATTCAATAAAATACAATTTATGTGACGAAAAATGAGCTTGTTTATTTTTCAAAACATTTAAATCGTAGGCCTATTATATGCATTTGCTTGTTTCAAGCGTGAAAAGTCGGGCTCGCATCGCTCGCGATACGTACGCCTTTCTACCTGTTTTACATTCACGCCTAGTGTTAAGGCTCCTTGCTTGTTTGTAACGCGAAAAGTCGAGCTCGCTTTGCTCGCCATACGTGTATTTTTAGTCTGTGTCAGCTTCCATGCTCGTTTATAGCGTGAAAAGTCGAGCTCGCTTCGCTCGCGATACGTTAGGGTCCTTGACGTTTTTCTGTATCCGCTACCGATTAAATGCTCATAATACTAATTTTGTCTCTCTAAATTCACGCCACCGATGGGATTCCAACCCACACGTCTTCTGACAAGCCGGGTCAAATGTGTTGACCGCTACACCACGGTAGAACTTAATTTAGTTAATTTTTTACCTTGTCTGTTGTCCCTCTGCTGCATGTTATCGCTGCAGGCGGGACACCCCTTCACGTAGTCCTGCATGACGTGCAGCTGTTTGTCTAATCGCGCACAGATTTCTCTGTAGTCGCGCGTCACTGCCTCATAGTGGCCGGTTTGTTTGTTTGCTTCTTCTACTGTTAAGCCAGGTATTCATTGGGGACAATATCCCAGACAATTTGTTCCTTATACAATGTTCCCGAAAAGTTCCCAATGTGTACGTTTTTTGTTGGGAACATTGTTTAAAATGCGTCCTCATTGGAAACATTGGTTAGGAACTTTGAGCCTAATACAAAGTTCCTGGGATTTTGTTCCTGATGAATGAATGAAATCCGGCTTTATGGTACCTTGGTTGTTGTCCCTCTGCGCCATCTTATCTTCTACTGTTGGTTTACCTTGTTTGTGATCCCACTTTCTTTGCTTCTTCTACTGTTAGTTTACCTTGCTTATTGTCCCTCTTTGTTTGCTTCTTCTACTGTTACTGTACCTTGTTTTTTGTCCCTCTTTCTTTGCTTCATCTACTGTTACTGTACCTTGTCTGTTGTCCCTCTGCGCTATCTTATCGCTGCAGGCGGGACACCCCTTCACGTAGTCCTGCATGACGTGCAGCTGTTTGTCTAATCGTGCACAGATTTCTCTGTAGTCGCGCGTCACTGCCTCGTAGTGGCCGGTTTGTTTGTTAGCTTCTTTTATTGTTAAGCCAGGTATTCATTGGGGACAAATCCCAGATACTTTGTTTCTTATAGAATGTTCCGGAGCAATAATGTGGACGCTTTTTGTTGGGAATTTTGTTTCGAAACATTGTTTAAAATGCGTCCTCCTTAGGAACATTTGTTGGGAACTTTGAGTCTTATACAAAGTTCCTGGGATTTTGTTAACGATGAATGAATGAAACCCGGCTTTATGGTAAATTGTTTGCTGTACCACTTTCTTTGATTCATCTACTGTTAGTTTACCTTGTCTGTTGTCCCTCTGCTGCATCTTATCGCTGCAGGCGGGACACCCCTTCACGTAGTCCTGCATGACGTGCAGCTGTTTGTCTAA
Source organism: Phthorimaea operculella (assembly GCA_024500475.1). NCBI lineage: Eukaryota > Metazoa > Arthropoda > Insecta > Lepidoptera > Gelechiidae > Phthorimaea > Phthorimaea operculella. The sequence goes on along the minus strand of JANFCV010000186.1, from coordinate 360,230 downwards.
TCGTGCACAGATTTCTCTGTAGTCGCGCGTCACTGCCTCGTAGTGGCCGGTTTGTTTGTTTGCTTCTTCTACTGTTAAGCCAAGTATTCTTTGGGGACAAAATCCCAGATACTTTGTTGCTTAAACAATGTTCCCGAAAAGTTCCCAATGTGGACGGTTTTTGTTGGGAACATTGTTAATGCGTCCTCATTGGGAACATTGGTTAGGAACTTTGAGTCTTATACAAAGTTCCTGGGATTTTTTCCTGATGAATGAATGAAATCCGGCTTTATGGTACCTTGGTTGTTGCCCCTCTGCGTCATCTTATCTTCTATTGTTGGTTTACCTTGTTTGTGATCCCTCTTTCTTTGCTTCTTCTACTGTTACTGTACATTGTTTGTTATCCCTCTTTCTTTGCTTCTTCTACTGTTAGTTTACCTAGTTTGTTGTCCCTCTTTCTTTGCTTCTTCAACTGTTAGTTTACCTATTTTGTTGTCCCTCTTTCTGTACTTCTTCTACTGTTAGTTCACCTTGTCTGTTGTCTCTCTGCTGCATCTTATCGCTGCAGGCGGGACACCCCTTCACGTAGTCCTGCATGACGTGCAGCTGTTTGTCTAATCGTGCACAGATTTCTCTGTAGTCGCGCGTCACTGCCTCGTAGTGGCCGGTTTGTTTGTTAGCTTCTTTTATTGTTAAGCCAGATATTCATTGGGGACAAATCCCAGATACTTTGTTCCATAGACAATGTTCCCGAAAAGTTCCCAATGTGCACGTTTTTTGTTGGGAACATTGTTTAAAATGCGTTCTCATTGGGAACATTTGTTGAAACATTTGTGTTTTATACAATGTTCCTGGGATTTTGTCCTCTATGAATACCTACCCACATGACATTCATTTATGAGGCTTTATGGCACCTTGTTTGTTGTTCTTCTTTTTTTGCTTCTTCTACTGTTAGTTTACCTAGTTTGTTGTCCTTCTTCTTTGCTTCATCTACTGTTAGTTTACCTTGTCTGTTGTCCCTCTGCTGCATCTTATCGCTGCAGGCGGGACACCCCTTCACGTAGTCCTGCATGACGTGCAGCTGTTTGTCTAATCGTGCACAGATCTCTCTGTAGTCGCGCGTCACTGCCTCGTAGTGGCCGGTTTGTTTCTTTGCCTCTTCTACGGCCGCGCGGCTCTGGAATAGGATATTAAATAATATGATACGTTGATCAAATACATCTTGCTGTGGAAGGTCGAAAATTCATTCGAGTAACTCACGCTCCTACATCCTACACGCAAGTATAGGATGTAAGTAAGCAATTCATACGAGCGACAGCATTGCCACTAATTCTGACAACTATAACATAGTTTGCTGTACCGGGTTATAAGACCTTACATGTTTTTTTTTTTTGTAGTGAGTAGCGATAAAATTATTTAGTGAAAAAATAAAATACAAAAGTACCTCTTTCAACTGTGCCTCTAGTAGTTTTTTGTCTTGTTGTAGTTGTAGGTTTATTTGTTTTAACCTTTCCAGTTCAACGTTTATCTTTTCCTTTTCAGCGGTTTCTGCAAAAAACAAAAAGTATTATGAGTTGTAAAGTGGATATAGCGCAAAGCTTTGGTGGATTAGGATGAAATTCAAATTACGAAACCGCGCGTAGGTTCTTTGTGAATCGCTTGAAGTAAAAGTGGACCATGTGCGCGCGCCGCAGCGTTCGCCCTTATTCAACACATGTGAACTACTTTTGTTCTAGAACTTTAGGAAAAATATGTCTTACCTTTCATGAATTTCTCGTACTCTTGTTGATATCTGGCCAGCCGCTTCACTTTGATGCTGCAGGCCAATTTCACTATTTGTTTCGATGTTTCTTCAGCGCGGCATCGCTTTGGTAGTGTCACCCTGTGAACATAATACAGTTAGATATGACATCGCATACATAAGATAACTAAACCACAAATTAGTAAAAAGGGCGCGCGGGGCGCCTTTACAGTCAGTACTAGGAACAATTGTAACTCTTACTGACTTTAACTGGAATCTCAGAGGAACTCAAGGTAACTAAGAAGGTGGCTGCATGAACATAATATTTCTTAGATAAAAATTGGCTTAGAATCGTATGACGTTCTTGTACCAGCTTTTGCTGTTATGATATTCTTATACTTTGAGACCTTTCGACAGTAGCTACTCTGTCTATGGAACAATTGACAATCGTAAATATAGTATCCTAAATAGGGTCAAGTAAACCTTCTGTAAAAAAAATGTGACTAAACATTCAGAGCAACTTAGAGCACTGCTTGACATTAACATTTCCTCTCGTGATCTTCTTGTCATGTGGCACACCGAGTCAACAATCGACAAGATGAAATTTCGTGGCTTGCTGCCACATTCTCATAACGCTTAGGAGCTGGATTGGCCAGCTCAATGCAAGGTTACGCATTCATAGATTATCTACATTCATGCCTTCGTCGCTTTCTACTACATCAGCGACTAGAAATGAGTAGAAGCTTTTCTTAGGCATTATTGTTTGTTTAATTTTATTTAAGAGCATGTACTGTCCCACTGCAGGGCTAAGGACAAGGCCTTTCTACCTTTTTTCCGCGCCTTTCGTTCTAGTGCCAGGTTATGCCAATCCTTTAGATAGACGTTCAGCTAATCGCTCCACCTCTTTCGAGGCCGTTCACGTCGCTTTTTATATTTTTGGGTACCCGTTTTGTAGTTACTTTAATAGCCATGTCATTTTATTTCCTTCATTCTTTAGCTCAGTTAGCTTACGAGTAACGTGGCCAGCCCAATCCCACTTCAAGCAGGCAGCTGTCTGAGCTACATCCACAATTTTAGTTTAGGAACGCAGCACTGAGTTCCGAACTCGATCGATCAGTTTGACTCCAAGTATGCTGCGTTCCATATTCCGTTGGCAAACACCGAGCTTGGACTTCTTAAGGCCGCTATAGAGCTTTTCACGAAGCCCATACAATTTTCCCTGCCAGACCTCTCGGAGCGTCATTTTGCGAAAAACATGGGGATGTTTGAATATTTTTTACAGTGATATTAAGAATAAAAATAAATATATTTTTCTGCAATTAGATTAAGTACATCTTCTTAAATAACATATATTTTTTTTAAATCTTTACTACTGTTATTTTTTCATACAGAAGCCGTTATAATGGCGCATTATTTTGCAAAAAATCGTATATAAAAACGTGGTATTATTCTATATTTCTGAATAAAATTGTAAAATGTTCACTGTAGACTTTGTTCTCAAATATATACTCTATTTTTTTGTATAATTGATATTTTTTTACAGTGAACCAAAACTCTAAAACTCACGCTTGATTTGAGGTCTTTTCCTGAATTTTGGTTTTGTCGCTTTAGATATCGCTGTTTATAACAGGTTTAAAACTAATATCTTAATATTTACATTGTACATTTTTTAGATGAAGATATGCTTGATTAAATGTTCAAGTAACATATTATTTTTACATAACGGTTTTCGAGAAACTCGCATGTTTATAAAGCCAATATTTGCAAATTTGCTAGAAAAAATTGAATGCGCTCTTAATATCTGTCAAAGACCAGGTGTAAATAATATTTACCGGAAGTATTTGTGCACGCCTTCAAAGTCGAGTTGCAGCAGATCTTTTCTGGACCTGGAGAGCAGCGCCATCGCCACCTGGAACAGCGTGTCGATGCCTTGCAGCAGGAACACGTCCAGGATGTGGTACACCTGCAAACAAATAGTGGTTACAACTTAGTAAACAATGGAATACCAAATTTTAAAACACTTTCCGTGTTAGGTACACAGTTTTTGGAAAACTTACTGCAAGCAGGATTTAAACCTGAGACCCGAGCCTCTACCAAGATAGATACGCTAGCACTATTTCACACGATTGAACCGCGGTAGTCCAGTTGGTAGTGGCTTCGGCTCGGCAGTACATATACCGGAAGACACAGCAGTTTCAAATCCTGCCTGCGGTGAACTTTTTGAAAGACTTCCAAAAATTCGCAAATGACGTTCTAAGTGGTACACTTGAATTAGATGGGAAAGATAGCATGTCAATGGCTACTAAATAATGCGTAAATTTATTAGGCAAAATGTAGTTACTTTACAGACTAGACTTGTCCGAAATGTCTAATTACTGAAACGTCTATTTTCGCAAAACGTCTATTATACATAGAATCTGTTAATGCTCGTCTCAAAGCGCCTTACGGCAACATCTAATCAAAGTGTCAGCAGATTTACGTAAACAGCGATTACGAGTTACCAAAAAATATTTATTTTTATAATTTTTCCGCAATGATTTCATTGATAAAATAATAAAATTCTTTGAGAATACTTACAAGTGGTAAGGGAAAACGGGCGGTGAATACAGTTAGGAACCACTGTGAAGCAAACATGTGCGGCTCGATACCCAACTCCTGGAAGTGTGCGCGAAGGTCTGACAGTTGTTCCTGCGGAAAATAAAGTTTATATGTAAATATATTTTAGCAAAAAGTCATCCCTTTATCTTTCAAAAAATCTAATGATTTTGCTGAGCAAATGCAACTAAGCAACAATCAGACTTTTCTTGAGTAAGTTTCAACCATCCACTATACCTAACCCGATTTGGAATTCAGCCGTGTGATGCCGGCTTAGAATTGCATCACCCCAATTCTACCCGTGGATGTCGTAAAAAGCGACTGAGGGTTAATTTTCCAGGGAATGGTTAGCAGCGTTCTCTGTGAATTAACATCTTGCACTGCGCTCGCCAATCCGCCTGCCAAACGTGGTGAGTATGGCAATACCCCGTAAAGTAATAATAATAATACAGAAGGCCCATGTCCAGCAGTGGACTGTTTTGGCTGTAATGGTAAGATGAAACCAATAAGAAAAACATGAAATTGCCCAAACATACCTCCATAAGCCTGTCGAGTTGATGCAGCCTCATGTAGAGTGCTTCGAAGCCATCTTTGTAAAGTTCGCGTAGGCCGTACTCCTGTCCGTACATCAGACGCACTAGCAGACAGAACGCTTGCTCTTCTGGCATCTGCAACGAAACAATTTATCACACTTTAGACGATTATTTGCAATATGCTCTTGATAGCTTGTGGCACTGACGATTGATAAAATTCGAAAGTTTTTTTAATGGCAGTCACACGTCGGAATCAGGGTGGGATGGTGTCCACATGGACCGATGGCTTTGTAAAGATTGCGGTTAGCCGCAAAAATTTCGCCGACACATTACGTGTTTTATTTGAACCTTCTCCTCGCTTCCTATATCATAGACTGTGCTTTGGCAATTTCCGTATTAGACTAGTTTTAAAATCGATCCCAGACTAAGTAAAAATCCTTACGTGTAGCAGCAACGTAGGTAGCAGCCAAAAAGCTGAGTCCCTGGCAGTAGCCGCCCTCTACATCGTAGACGGTGTAGGCGCGCGCCATGCGTAGCAGCGAATACTGTCCAAAACTACCCGCTAGTTACAAAGGTTACTCACGTGTAGCAGTAACGTAGCAGCCAAGAAGCTGAGTCCCTGGCAGTAGCCGACCTCTACGTCGTAGACGGCGTAGGCGCGCGCCATGCGTAGCAGCGAATCTTGTTCCCAAAACGACGGCTACATTCCGAGTATGACACGATAGATACTCACGTGTAGCAATAACGTAGCAGCCAAGAAGCTAAGTCCCTGGCAGTAGCCGACCTCTACGTCGTAGACGGCGTAGGCGCGGGCCATGCGTAGCAGCGAATCTTGCCCCAAACCACCCATTTTAATACAATATGCTACATTGGACACTAATGTGTAGCAGTAACGTAGCAGCCAAGAAGCTGAGTCCCTGGCAGTAGCCGACCTCTACGTCGTAGACGGCGTAGGCTCGCGCCATGCGTAGCAGCGAATCTTGTCCCAAACCACCTGTTTTACACACAATATGCTACGTTGGATACTCACGTGTAGCAGTAACGTAGCAGCCAAGAAGCTGAGCCCCTGGCAGTAGCCGACCTCTACGTCGTAGACGGCGTAGGCGCGCGCCATGCGTAGCAGCGAATCTTGTTCCAAACCACCCGTTTTACACACAATATGCTACGTTGGATACTCACGTGTAGCATTAACGTAGCAGCCAAGAAGCTGAGTCCCTGGCAGTAGCCGACCTCTACGTCGTAGACGCGCGCCATGCGTAGCAGCGAATCTTGGCCCAAACCACCGGCTATATTCCCCCGTATGACACGATAGATACTCTACGTGTAGCAATAACGTAGCAGCCAAGAAGCTGAGCCCCTGGCAGTAGCCGACCTCTACGTCGTAGACGGCGTAGGCTTGCGCCATGCGTAGCAGCGAAGCTTGTCCCCAAACCACCCGTTTTACACACATTATGCTACGTTGGATACTCACGTGTAGCAATAACGTAGCAGCTAAGAAGCTGAGTCCCTGGCAGTAGCCGACCTCTACGTCGTAGACAGCGTAGGCGCGCGCCATGCGTAGAAGAGAATCTTGCCCCAAACCGCCCCACCTCTTACACGATGCCACACTGGATGGATACTCACGTGTAGCAGTAACGTAGCAGCCAAGAAGCTGAGTCCCTGGCAGTAGCCGACTTCTACGTCGTAGACGGCGTAGGCTCGTGCCATGCGTAGCAGCGAATCTTGCCCCAAACCGCCTGTTTTACACACAATATGCTACGTTGGATACTCACGTGTAGCAATAACGTAGCAGCCAAGAAGCTAAGTCCCTGGCAGTAGCCGACCTCTACGTCGTAGACGGCGTAGGCGTGCGCCATGCGTAGCAGCGAATCTTGTCCCAAACCGACCAATTTCATACCCCATATGTCACTGGATAGATACTCACGTGTAGCAGTAACGTAGCAGCCAAGAAGCTGAGTCCCTGGCAGTAGCCGACCTCTACGTCGTAGACGGCGTAAGCTCGCGCCATGCGTAGCAACGAATCTTGTTCCCAAAACAACGGCTACATTCCGAGTATGACACGATAGATACTCACGTGTAGCAATAACGTAGCAGCCAAGAAGCTGAGTCCCTGGCAGTAGCCGACCTCTACGTCGTAGACAGCGTAGGCTCGCGCCATGCGTAGCAGCGAATCTTGTCCCAAACAGCCCGACCTCATACCCGATATATAACAGTAGATGGATACTCACGTGTAGCAACAACGTAGCAGCCAAGAAGCTGAGTCCCTGGCAGTAGCCGACCTCTACGTCGTAGACAGCGTAGGCGCGCGCCATGCGTAGCAGCGAATCTTGCCCCAGACCGCCGGCTTCACGGAAGAAATCGTGCGCGGGAAATGTACGCGCTATGTCGCGTTGGATCACTGCTTCAAATGGACAGTCCTGTAACAAAACAACATCATTGTTAGGGTATACTCGTAGCTTATATGTCGTAGCAACATCGTAGGTGTAGATCTACGATTGGCCCATGGTTTTAGTTAGCCGATTGCTGAAGATACAGATGCCTAAAAAACGGTTTGTATGCTTCTCTTTCTGTCCTCAAACACAAAAACCACATACCTTACTTATAAGCGTCCTATAAGTCTCCATAAGCTTGTCGTTCTGGTCGACGCCGGCCAATCTCAGCCACACTTCCCCGCGTAAAGCCTCGGGCACACCCACTCGCACTAGCGTAGCTTACCTTACTTATAAGCGTCCTATAAGTCTCTAGCGTAGCTTACCTTACTTATAAGCGTCCTATAAGTCTCCATAAGCTTGTCGTTCTGGTCGACGCTGGCCAATCTCAGCCACACTTCCCCGCGTAAAGCCTCGGGCACACCCACTCGCACTAGCGTAGCTTACCTTACTTATAAGCGTCCTATAAGTCTCTAGCGTAGCTTACCTTACTTATAAGCGTCCTATAAGTCTCCATAAGCTTGTCGTTCTGGTCGACGCCGGCCAATCTCAGCCACACTTCCCCGCGTAAAGCCTCGGGCACACCCACTCGCACTAGCGTAGCTTACCTTACTTATAAGCGTCCTATAAGTCTCTAGCGTAGCTTACCTTACTTATAAGCGTCCTATAAGTCTCCATAAGCTTGTCGTTCTGGTCGACGCCGGCCAATCTCAGCCACACTTCCCCGCGTAAAGCCTCGGGCACACCCACTCGCACTAGCGTAGCTTACCTTACTTATAAGAGTCCTATAAGTCTCCATAAGCTTGTCGTTCTGGTCGACGCCGGCCAATCTCAGCCACACTTACCCGCGTAAAGCCTCGGGCACACCCACTCGCACTAGCGTAGCTTACCTTACTTATAAGCGTCCTATAAGTCTCCATAAGCTTGTCGTTCTGGTCGACGCCGGCCAATCTCAGCCACACTTCCCCGCGTAAAGCCTCGGGCACACCCACTCGCACTAGCGTAGCTTACCTTACTTATAAGCGTCCTATAAGTCTCCATAAGCTTGTCGTTCTGGTCGACGCCGGCCAATCTCAGCCACACTTCCCGCGTAAAGCCTCGGGCACACCCACTCGCACTAGCGTAGCTTACCTTACTTATAAGCGTCCTATAAGTCTCCATAAGCTTGTCGTTCTGGTCGACGCCGGCCAATCTCAGCCACACTTCCCGCGTAAAGCCTCGGGCACACCCACTCGCACTAGCGTAGCTTACCTTACTTATAAGCGTCCTATAAGTCTCCATAAGCTTGTCGTTCTGGTCGACGCCGGCCAATCTCAGCCACACTTCCCGCGTAAAGCCTCGGGCACACCCACTCGCACTAGCGTAGCTTACCTTACTTATAAGCGTCCTATAAGTCTCCATAAGCTTGTCGTTCTGGTCGACGCCGGCCAATCTCAGCCACACTTCCCGCGTAAAGCCTCGGGCACACCCACTCGCACTAGCGTAGCTTACCTTACTTATAAGCGTCCTATAAGTCTCCATAAGCTTGTCGTTCTGGTCGACGCCGGCCAATCTCAGCCACACTTCCCGCGTAAAGCCTCGGGCACACCCACTCGCACTAGCGTAGCTTACCTTACTTATAAGCGTCCTATAAGTCTCCATAAGCTTGTCGTTCTGGTCGACGCCGGCCAATCTCAGCCACACTTCCCGCGTAAAGCCTCGGGCACACCCACTCGCACTAGCGTAGCTTACCTTACTTATAAGCGTCCTATAAGTCTCCATAAGCTTGTCGTTCTGGTCGACGCCGGCCAATCTCAGCCACACTTCCCCGCGTAAAGCCTCGGGCACACCCACTCGCACTAGCGTAGCTTACCTTACTTATAAGCGTCCTATAAGTCTCCATAAGCTTGTCGTTCTGGTCGACGCCGGCCAATCTCAGCCACACTTCCCGCGTAAAGCCTCGGGCACACCCACTCGCACTAGCGTAGCTTACCTTACTTATAAGCGTCCTATAAGTCTCCATAAGCTTGTCGTTCTGGTCGACGCCGGCCAATCTCAGCCACACTTCCCGCGTAAAGCCTCGGGCACACCCACTCGCACTAGCGTAGCTTACCTTACTTATAAGCGTCCTATAAGTCTCCATAAGCTTGTCGTTCTGGTCGACGCCGGCCAATCTCAGCCACACTTCCCGCGTAAAGCCTCGGGCACACCCACTCGCACTAGCGTAGCTTACCTTACTTATAAGCGTCCTATAAGTCTCCATAAGCTTGTCGTTCTGGTCGACGCCGGCCAATCTCAGCCACACTTCCCGCGTAAAGCCTCGGGCACACCCACTCGCACTAGCGTAGCTTACCTTACTTATAAGCGTCCTATAAGTCTCCATAAGCTTGTCGTTCTGGTCGACGCCGGCCAATCTCAGCCACACTTCCCGCGTAAAGCCTCGGGCACACCCACTCGCACTAGCGTAGCTTACCTTACTTATAAGCGTCCTATAAGTCTCCATAAGCTTGTCGTTCTGGTCGACGCCGGCCAATCTCAGCCACACTTCCCCGCGTAAAGCCTCGGGCACACCCACTCGCACTAGCGTAGCTTACCTTACTTATAAGCGTCCTATAAGTCTCCATAAGCTTGTCGTTCTGGTCGACGCCGGCCAATCTCAGCCACACTTCCCCGCGTAAAGCCTCGGGCACACCCACTCGCACTAGCGTAGCTTACCTTACTTATAAGCGTCCTATAAGTCTCCATAAGCTTGTCGTTCTGGTCGACGCCGGCCAATCTCAGCCACACTTCCCCGCGTAAAGCCTCGGGCACACCCACTCGCACTAGCGTGTTCAACGCACGCGGTCGCGGGCCGGTCCAGCTGGCAAAAGAAAAGAAACGATTATTAAAAATACTGTCAAGATGTTTTACTATTTATTGGACTGCGACATGATTTTGTATAACGTTCAACTTAAATAGCCTTCAATCTCTCTCTCTCTCTTCGTGTGGTACACCGAGTCTTTTAACGACCCGATCAACCCTGGTGTCAGAGTTTTCAACCGCCTGCTGCAAGTAGCAGGCCTCTGACATGGTTGTGTAACGATCGCCAGCATATACAGCTACAGGCCGACGGCTTAACGTGCCTATCCGAAGGACGGAACCATCTTGCTTTTCGGATAATTAGGTAATGAATCAAGCCTGCAATGTCCAAGCCAGACTGGGAACAAATTCACAAAGCGATAAATATCAACTTTGTGAGTGACCCCACCGGGAATTGGACCCTAAACCTTCTGCGTGGCAGGCAGTCATACTAACTACTGCGCCACATCGGCTGTCAACATTCAACTTAAATAGCCTTCAACTTAAATGGTATTTTCATCAGGGGCATATTTTCTGGATGGTTTGTTGACTTCATGCCTAACACAAAGAATGAATGACCTAGAATATCATATCTATATCTTTCTATAGTCTTGTCACAAGTTTTAACGCCACAGAAGTTAGTGGCACGTTACCTCTAAGCATAGTATGCAGGAAGACACAAAAAACAAGTGAGGTAGTATTATGCGTTTATGACTCACCTTCTGAGAACTTGAGCCCAATTGACGAGGACATCCTCATGGCAATCCTTGGACACTTCTCCTGTGCCACTCAGCAAAGGCTCGTCTCCATCTATAAGAAGATACAATCATTGCAACTTTTCAATAGGGTCGCGCATAGAGAACTTTAGTTTATAAACACAAAAATCAAAAATGATACACGAGCTAGCTTCGAAACCACGACTCACGATGAACCGTGCTGGCGATCGAACCATAGGGGTCATGACATGAGAATTTTACTATTACTATAGCTGATACATCATCACGCTTATCAGACGCTTTTCAGCACCACATGTAATGTGAAATTTCAGGCTCGCATCGCTCGCAAAACTGTTAGTTGTGATGTAAGATAGGACGGTGTGTTCTCGCTGCGTTTTGACGCGGAATGTCTAGCTCGCTGCGCTCGCATTGTGTGTAGCCATGCTGCAGGACGATGTGTCTCCTCGAACGTCTTTTTAATGCGAAATGGGGAGCTCGCTTCGCTCGCATAACGTGTAGTGATAAGTACAGCACGTTGTGCCTTTTTAACGCGAAATGTCTAGCTCGCTTCGCTCGCATATCGTGTATGATGCTGCAGCACAGTGTGTCTTTTTAACGTTAAATGTCTAGCTCGCTTCGCTCGCATAACATGTAGTGATGATGCAAGCAGTCAAGAGTATTAAAGTCAAGAGTACCGAAGATTTGTGGGGGATGTCAGTTAAAGTTTGTAAATCCTTAATTGATATATTAGCACCATACTTGGCAGACATCTTTAACGAATGTATTGATCATGGCATTTTTCCTGATTTAATGAAAGATAGCAAGGTAGTTCCGCTATTTAAAGCTGGCGACAAACAAGATCCCAGTAACTATAGGCCTGTTTCAATTTTGCCAGTACTAAGTAAAGTGTTTGAGAAGATCATACTCAATCAAATGCTGTCCCATTTTAATTGCAACAACTTGTTACACAACCAGCAATTTGGTTTTACAAAGGGACGTTGTACTACAGATGCTGGTATAGCTCTAATCAAACATGTATTTAATGCCTGGGAAGAATCAAAGGATGCCATTGGTATTTTTTGTGACCTTTCGAAGGCATTTGATTGCGTTGATCATGAAACTTTATTGTTGAAATTGGAACACTATGGTATTCGAAACGCAGCTCTGAATTTGTTGGATTCATATTTAGATAATAGAACTCAGAAGGTTCAAATAAACGGCACCAAATCACAGGGATCTCGTGTTAAAATTGGTGTGCCTCAAGGTTCTATATTGGGACCATTTTTATTTCTAATTTACATAAATGACTTGCCTTACATGATAGAGAATTTGTCCAAGATTGTATTATTTGCTGATGATACATCCCTTATATTTAAGGTCGATAGACGTGCACATAATTATGATGAAGTAAATCGTACTCTTGGACAAATTCACAGTTGGTTTAGTGCAAACAATTTAGTTCTTAATGCAAAGAAAACTAAATGTGTGTTATTTACTCTGCCAAATGTAGTACATTCTTTGGATAATTATATTGAACTAAATAATGAAAAATTAGAGTTTACTACCAGCACAGTTTTTTTGGGGATTACTCTTGACTCAAAACTCCAATGGGGCCCTCATATTACATCATTGTCGGGGAGATTAAGTTCGGCTGCCTACGCGGTACGTAAAATTAGAGAAATCACGGATGTTGCAACAGCACGACTTGTTTACTTTAGTTATTTTCACAGCATTATGTCCTATGGAATTTTGCTGTGGGGTCGCGCCGCAGATATTGAAACAATTTTTGTTCTTCAAAAAAGGGCCATTAGAGCAATTTATAAATTTTGTAGTCGTGACTCCCTAAGGGAACTGTTTAAAGAAATTAATATAATGACGGTACCATGTCAATATATTTATGAAAACATTATGTATATCAGGAAGAACATAAATAATTTTACTAGAAATTATGACAGGCATAACCGCAATACTAGGAGTAAAAATAAAATAGATCAACCTAAGTATAGACTAGCTAAAGTTAGGACTTCATTTGAAGGTCTAAGTATACGATACTATAACAAAATACCGGAAGATATATTAAGTTTATCAGAAACTAAATTTAAATCTGTGATTAAGAAAACATTATGTTATAAAGCCTATTACAAGTTAGATGATTACATTAATGACAAAGAGGCATGGACCTCTGAAGTTCCAGCTCAGCACAAGAAACATGCACGCATTGTTAATACCAAATCAGGACGTGCATGGAATTTACAATTGACATAATAATAATTGTATAATTTTAATTTTTACGCTTAGGTATCTTAATTTTATTTGACATTCTATTTTGTTAACGTAGGTATATTGATTTTATTTTTATTTGTATTACTCCTTAATTCTTGACATGTATTTTTTACATTTACTGTAAATCGACTTTTTTTCTATGACATTTTGGTGCTCAATTGTTTAAAGTAGGTATATTGTTATTTTAAAGACGAAACAGTTAGAATTATCTACTGTAATTTTTATTTTTATTTTGTTGAGCCCTTTTTGGCTATTAATATTAATTTATTTTCTAACTTAGCTAGGGTAGCTTAGGGCCTAAAAATATTGTGAATTTTAGAATAGGTGCACTTCTGGGCAGGTTTTTGGGGGGTTTTCCTGTCCAGGGGGTCCGGCTAACTATACCCATGTAACACCTTTCTTGTTTTAAATATTGACTTAGTGATTATTTCCATTTACTTGTCATTCATTGAAGCATAAAGACACATGCTGTGTGGTTAGCCTGGCCAGCCCCGAGGCAGTGCCTTTATTTTTATTTTTTTATCCCGCCCGAACCGCGTTTAGAGTAGGAACACAATTGTTAAAAAAGAGAAAATTTTGCACTACAAATTTTCCCTTTTTTAAGTTTGATTTAGAATGTGACTTTCTTAAAGTGAATTTTGTAATTCCTACTAAGAAATAAATGCTTTGAGTTTTTGAGTTTGAGCAGCACCGTGTGTCTCTTGGCATGCCTTTTTAACGCGAAATGTCGTGCTCGCTTCGCTCGCACAACGTGTAGTTAAGGTGAAGCATAGTGTGTCTCCTTGCATGCCTATTTACCGCAAAAAGTCTAGCTCGCTTCGCTCGCAATACGTATGGTATTAGTGTGGCGAATGACGAAGCGTGGTTTCACTCTAGTTTTTGTTGACGGGAAATGTTAAACATACTTTTCTCGTAATGTATATTCTGCCTAAGTGGTGCAGTTTAGCGATAGCAATTTACGATATGTGCTGTTACCTGTACTGTCACCATCTGAAGCTGTAGCCTTTTTTCTGAGATGCATTTTTCATATGCAGTTTCTCTAAAACTTACCCGATTCAGTATGTAGGTTAATGTGACTTACTCGTACTTGTTATTTAGTTGGTAGAAGGTGTAAACCTACATAGTGAGTGATACTTGTTCATTTAATAATAAAATTACCCGAATCAGGTTCAGAGGGCGACGGCGGTGCAGGTGCACTCGACAATGGCGAGGGCAGTAAACTGGACAAGGAGAGCGGCAAGTTGAGCCGCGACCGGTCCAGCTCGCCGGATGTCTCTATGCTCGACACCTCGTACTGCAGCTGGGTGAACCTCATCACTATTGGTGCAGTGGTTACCTGAGTCGGGTTCAGAAGGGGACGGCGGTGCGGGCGCGCTGGAGAGCGGCGAGGGCAGTAAACTGGACAAGGAGAGCGGCAAGTTGAGCCGCGACCGGTCCAGCTCGCCAGATGTCTCTATGCTCGACACCTCGTACTGCAGCTGTAACCTCATCACTATTGGTCCAGTGGTTACCTGAGTCGGGTTCAGAAGGGGACGGCGGTGCGGGCGCGCTGGAGAGCGGCGAGGGCAGTAAACTGTAGCTAAACCTCATCACTATTGGTCCAGTGGTTACCTGAGTCGGTCTATTGGGATTGTAATGCACTCACAGTGCTATATTATTCCCACAAGTGAAAATAAGAAATAGAAAAGATGACGTACATCGACCGGGGATCGAACCCGGGCCGCATGGGTAAACGCCCCACCGCTCTGCCACTGAGCTATCGATGCACGGCCGATGGACGCCAAATTTTCTATCTCTTGATGCTCGTCTCCAAGCGACGATCCAGCGACATCTATAGTAAGTATTTAGAACTTACTACATGGTTAGTCCACATTATGAGTGGAATTCAAACCATATGATGAAGCTTGCTTAATCAATCTATTGGGATTGTAATGCACTCACAGTGCTATATTATTCCCACAAGTGAAAATAAGAAATAGAAAAGATGACGTACATCACCGGGGATCGAACCCGGGCCGCATGGGTAAACGCCCCACCGCTCTGCCACTGAGCTATCGATGCACGGCCGATGGACGCCAAATTTTCTTATTTTCACTTGTGGGAATAATATAGCACTGTGAGTGCATTACAATCCCAATAGATTGATTAAGCAAGCTTCATCATATGGTTTGAATTCCACTCATAATGTGGACTAACCATGTAGTAAGTTCTAAATACTTACTATAGATGTCGCTGGATCGTCGCTTGGAGACGAGCATCAAGAGATAGAAAATTTGGCGTCCATCGGCCGTGCATCGATAGCTCAGTGGCAGAGCGGTGGGGCGTTTACCCATGCGGCCCGGGTTCGATCCCCGGTCGATGTACGTCATCTTTTCTATTTCTTATTTTCACTTACCTGAGTCGGGTTCAGAAGGGGACGGCGGTGCGGGCGCGCTGGAGAGCGGCGAGGGCAGTAAACTGTAGCTAAACCTCATCACTATTGGTCCAGTGGTTACCTGAGTCGGGTTCAGAAGGGAGGGCGGTGCGGGCGCGCTGGAGAGCGGCGAGGGCAGTAAACTGTAGCTAAACCTCATCACTATTGGTCCAGTGGTTACCTGAGTCGGGTTCAGAAGGGGACGGCGGTGCGGGCGCGCTGGAGAGCGGCGAGGGCAGTAAACTGTAGCTAAACCTCATCACTATTGGTCCAGTGGTTACCTGAGTCGGGTTCAGAAGGGGACGGCGGTGCGGGCGCGCTGGAGAGCGGCGAGGGCAGTAAACTGTAGCTAAACCTCATCACTATTGGTCCAGTGGTTACCTGAGTCGGGTTCAGAAGGGAGGGCGGTGCGGGCGCGCTGGAGAGCGGCGAGGGCAGTAAACTGTAGCTAAACCTCATCACTATTGGTCCAGTGGTTACCTGAGTCGGGTTCAGAAGGGACGGCGGTGCGGGCGCGCTGGAGAGCGGCGAGGGCAGTAAACTGTAGCTAAACCTCATCACTATTGGTCCAGTGGTTACCTGAGTCGGGTTCAGAAGGGGACGGCGGTGCGGGCGCGCTGGAGAGCGGCGAGGGCAGTAAACTGGACAAGGAGAGCGGCAAGTTGAGCCGCGACCGGTCCAGCTCGCCAGATGTCTCTATGCTCGACACCTCGTACTGCAGCTGGGTGAACCTCATCACTATTGGTCCAGTGGTTACCTGAGTCGGGTTCAGAAGGGGACGGCGGTGCGGGCGCGCTGGAGAGCGGCGAGGGCAGTAAACTGGACAAGGAGAGCGGCAAGTTGAGCCGCGACCGGTCCAGCTCGCCAGATGTCTCTATGCTCGACACCTCGTACTGCAGCTGGGTGAACCTCATCACTATTGGTCCAGTGGTTACCTGAGTCGGGTTCAGAAGGGGACGGCGGTGCGGGCGCGCTGGAGAGCGGCGAGGGCAGTAAACTGGACAAGGAGAGCGGCAAGTTGAGCCGCGACCGGTCCAGCTCGCCAGATGTCTCTATGCTCGACACCTCGTACTGCAGCTGTAACCTCATCACTATTGGTCCAGTGGTTACCTGAGTCGGGTTCAGAAGGGGACGGCGGTGCGGGCGCGCTGGAGAGCGGCGAGGGCAGTAAACTGTAGCTAAACCTCATCACTATTGGTCCAGTGGTTACCTGAGTCGGGTTCAGAAGGGGAGGGCGGTGCGGGCGCGCTGGAGAGCGGCGAGGGCAGTAAACTGTAGCTAAACCTCATCACTATTGGTCCAGTATACCTGAGTCGGGTTCAGAAGGGGACGGCGGTGCGGGCGCGCTGGAGAGCGGCGAGGGCAGTAAACTAGACAAGGAGAGCGGCAAGTTGAGCCGCGACCGGTCCAGCTCGCCAGATGTCTCTATGCTCGACACCTCGTACTGCAGCTGGGTGAACCTCATCACTATTGGTCCAGTGGTTACCTGAGTCGGGTTCAGAAGGGGACGGCGGTGCGGGCGCGCTGGAGAGCGGCGAGGGCAGTAAACTAGACAGCGAGAGTGGCAAGTTGAGCCGCGACCGGTCCAGCTCGCCAGATGTCTCTATGCTCGACACCTCGTACTGCAGCTGTAACCTCATCACTATTGGTCCAGTGGTTACCTGAGTCGGGTTCAGAAGGGGACGGCGGTGCGGGCGCGCTGGAGAGCGGCGAGGGCAGTAAACTAGACAGCGAGAGTGGCAAGTTGAGCCGCGACCGGTCCAGCTCGCCAGATGTCTCTATGCTCGACACCTCGTACTGCAGCTGGCCGAGCGGGTCTACGAGCTGCGGAAATTATACATACAGGGTGTTGATTTGAGTGCCATAGCTTAAATGCATGTTCAGTATCGACAAAGACTAAAAATAATAATAATTAAAAAGCTAGATTTAAAAAGTGTTTCCTTTATCGATATTGAACCTGGGAAGGTTCCTGATTCTCAGAACCTTGACCCCTCATACTCATCTAAACAGGCTTGTCACCTAATTGTTTGCGGCAGTTTTTGTGAAAGCTCAATGAATTTTATCCAAAGTTTAAATGCACCAAACTTCCAACCATTAGGGAATAATTTGTTCTGATTTGTTGGCTTAGCAAATCTTTAAGGAACGTTACGCGAAAAAATGTGATCATAATAGGTATTATTAATTTTTTTTCCTTCAAATAGTTACCTCTTTGAGATTGATGTAGAACTGTTGAACCAGTGGTCTTTTCGAGTAATACCAGAATCTTTCTGTAGGCGGATATATTTTCACTGGAGTCTCGACTACAAGCCTGAAACATAAATAAAAATATCTTGTCATATTCAGTCGGAGTTGGTTAACAAAAATCTAACCATGAAGAGCGTTTAAGTATTAAAGTAAGTTCAAAGAGAGGCCAGTACTAAAAATATTTTTCATGTAGTAATTGACATCAGCAGACAAAAATTGATAAAATTGATGTCATCAGATATTTTTTTCAGAGAAAAGCGAGGTGAAATAGCGGAGAAGCCTATGCCCTGCAGTGGGACACATATATATACTTAGGCTTAAAAAAGCTTAATCTAAACTGGGTACAACTCCGTTCAAAGTAGTATTTTTAGTCTTGCAACTGCCGACTCTGAGCTGCCGACTAAGGCACTTTACCTCAGCGGGTCCGTGAGGCCGCGTATAACCAAGTCTAAGGCTAGCGACATATAGGCGGGTGCTCCATCACCACTCGCTACATTGAACGCTGCGAGGGCAGACTCCCCGGCGTTTCACAGAGCACACTACTTTACTTATGAATAAGACTTACCTTAGTGGGTCAGTGAGGCCGCGTATAACCAAGTCCAAAGCGAGCGACATGTAGGCAGGTGCTCCATCACCACTCGCTACATTGAACGCTGCGAGGGCGGATTCCCCGGCGTTCCACAGAGCACACTACTTTACTTATGAATAAGACTTACCTTAGTGGGTCAGTGAGGCCGCGTATAACCAAGTCCAAGGCGAGAGACATGTATGCGGGTGCTCCGTCACCGCTCGCTACATTGAACGCTGCAAGGGCAGACTCCCCGGCGTTCCACAGAGCACAATACTTATGAATAAGGTACCTTACCTCAGCGGGTCAGTGAGGCCGCGTATAACCAAGTCCAAGGCTAGCGACATGTAGGCGGGGGCTCCATCTCCGCTCGCTACATTGAACGCTGCAAGGGCAGACTCCCCGGCGTTCCACAGAGCACACTACTTATGAATAAGACTTACCTTAGTGGGTCCGTGAGGCCGCGTATAACCAAGTCCAAGGCTAGCGACATGTATGCGGGTGCTCCATCACCGCTCGCTACATTGAACGCTGCAAGGGCAGACTCCCCGGCGTTCCATAAGGCGCAAACTGAACAACTGGAGCCGCCGGCCGCGCCGCTCACCTGCGAAATTGATCTCTTTGAGGACATGAAAAAAGAGAAAATTAAGTTAGAATCGTTGGAGATGAGGTATTGCCATGCCCTGCTTGGGTTGCAATGTTTTTGTTTTGTTCGTGCGAGCAATCAAATGTTTCTGTCTGGCTTTCTGCAGCTGAGACAATTAAACTGAATAGCATAATAATCTTCGGTTCGCATGCTCTCTCTCTCTCTCTCTCTCTTCGTATGGGACACCGAGTCGTTCAACGACCCGATGAACCCTGCTAAGCATGGAGTGGAGAGGTTGATCAGTAGATACGACAAATATTCCCCACACCACACCGCATATGTTCTGCAAAAGACTCTTTTGGCTGTAAAAGCAAGACTGCAAGTACAGACAGCAAATCACTTTGTCTGTAATCATCAGTAGTAAGCTATAGGTATACCAAGTCTGGTATTCATGCACATCAAAAATAACATGCATTTCATTTCATGATGATCCAAGTAACCGAGTAAATTCAGTAATAAAGTAAGATAGTGAACTATAAAACTGGTAGTCTTTTTGTCGCACTTAGATGCATTTAAGTGCCGTTGTTTGGGATTGTTATATCATATTTACCTACACCAAATTCTTACCATTTCTAACAACCTCATGTCCGAGAGTTTGACGCTGCGTCCGGGAGCGAGTAAGATTCCGAAACATCGTTCTATGAACAGCCCTCCGGTGTTGGCAGCCTGGAATAGTATGAAAGTACTTTAGTGTGAGTTAAAAACAATGGGGTTGTTTGAGTTGATTTTATTGTCTTGTTCTGTTATAGCGTTTTGCTTTCTCCTACACTTTCATCAGGAAAGTAAAACAAAAATACGAATGACATTGCAAAGTTAGGTGGACTTAGCAAATTGCAATTTGCCATAATAATTGTCTCATCTTCTTGTCGGCTTTATACCAAATGGTAGATTATTTAAAGTTAGCACAATACGAGGCCACATACGTGGCTTTTTGGTTGGCGCTGAAAAGGATTAGGTAGGATATACCGTACTATAAGGTTCGGTTTCCTTTCATGAGGCTGGCACCTTATGTTTTATTATTTCAAATCTTTTTTTGGGGGAAATTCTGCACACTATGTGTTCTTGTATAATTCGATGATAAAAAAACAGTCATAAAGATATCGTAGTTTTAGTTAAAACCACACCAAGTGGGATTAATCACATTGACTTTGAATGTTAGGTAGGATCTAATGATTGTCGTTATAGTAGTACAAAAATACTTCTCAGCAAAAAAATCGAGACACTATAGTTTTCAAACAAACTATGAAATCTATGTAATTAAAAGTTTAATTTAAAACATTGACATCACAGATTAACTTAAATATATAGACTAGATTGAGAATATGATTTAGAAACCTCGAAACTATTGAACGATAAGACATTTATTCCCAAATAAAGTGTATTATGCCATATTTTTACCCAAGAAGAAAAATTCCCAACGGGCCCCTCGGGGGCCGATCCGCGAGGGCCGTTAGGAATAACCGCTTTATACCTGTGAGTCGTCTCCCTCTGCGGGCGCGCTGTTGGTGACCTGTTGCACGTTGATCGTCACTTGTTTGTCTATGCCGCCGCGCAGCTTGAAGCCCAGACGTTCTTTAGGTACATGGCTGAATGTGCCCTGGATTACCTGTGAGTCGTCTCCCTCTGCGGGCGCGCTGTTGGTGACCTGTTGCACGTTGATCGTCACTTGTTTGTCTATGCCGCCGCGCAGCTTGAAGCCCAGACGCTCTTTGGGTACATGGCTGAATGTGCCCTGGATTACCTGTGAGTCGTCTCCCTCTGCGGGCGCGCTGTTGGTGACCTGTTGCACGTTGATCGTCACTTGTTTGTCTATACCTCCACGCAGCTTGAAGCCCAGACGCTCTTTGGGTACATGGCTGAATGTGCCCTGGATTACCTGTGAGTCGTCTCCCTCTGCGGGCGCGCTGTTGGTGACCTGTTGCACGTTGATCGTCACTTGTTTGTCTATACCTCCACGCAGCTTGAAGCCCAGACGCTCTTTGGGTACATGGCTGAATGTGCCCTGGATTACCTGTGAGTCGTCTCCCTCTGCGGGCGCGCTGTTGGTGACCTGTTGCACGTTGATCGTCACTTGTTTGTCTATGCCGCCGCGCAGCTTGAAGCCCAGACGCTCTTTGGGTACATGGCTGAATGTGCCCTGGATTACCTGTGAGTCGTCTCCCTCTGCGGGCGCGCTGTTGGTGACCTGTTGCACGTTGATCGTCACTTGTTTGTCTATACCTCCACGCAGCTTGAAGCCCAGACGCTCTTTGGGTACATGGCTGAATGTGCCCTGGATTACCTGTGAGTCGTCTCCCTCTGCGGGCGCGCTGTTGGTGACCTGTTGCACGTTGATCGTCACTTGTTTGTCTATACCTCCACGCAGCTTGAAGCCCAGACGCTCTTTCGGTACATGGCTGAATGTGCCCTGGATTACCTGTGAGTCGTCTCCCTCTGCGGGCGCGCTGTTGGTGACCTGTTGCACGTTGATCGTCACTTGTTTGTCTATGCCGCCGCGCAGCTTGAAGCCCAGACGCTCTTTGGGTACATGGCTGAATGTGCCCTGGATTACCTGTGAGTCGTCTCCCTCTGCGGGCGCGCTGTTGCTGTTGCACGTTGATCGTCACTTGTTTGTCTATGCCGCCGCGCAGCTTGAAGCCCAGACGCTCTTTGGGTACATGGCTGAATGTGCCCTGGATCACCTGTGAGTCGTCTCCCTCTGCGGGCGCGCTGTTGGTGACCTGTTGCACGTTGATCGTCACTTGTTTGTCTATACCGCCGCGCAGCTTGAAGCCCAGCCGCTCTTTGGGTACATGGCTGAATGTGCCCTGGATTACCTGTGAGTCGTCTCCCTCTGCGGGCGCGCTGTTGCTGTTGCACGTTGATCGTCACTTGTTTGTCTATGCCGCCGCGCAGCTTGAAGCCCAGACGCTCTTTGGGTACATGGCTGAATGTGCCCTGGATCACCTGTGAGTCGTCTCCCTCTGCGGGCGCGCTGTTGGTGACCTGTTGCACGTTGATCGTCACTTGTTTGTCTATGCCGCCGCGCAGCTTGAAGCCCAGACGCTCTTTGTCTTTCGGTACATGGCTGAATGTGCCCTGGATCACCTGTGAGTCGTCTCCCTCTGCGGGCGCGCTGTTGGTGACCTGTTGCACGTTGATCGTCACTTGTTTGTCTATGCCGCCGCGCAGCTTGAAGCCCAGACGCTCTTTGTCTTTCGGTACATGGCTGAATGTGCCCTGGATCACCTGTGAGTCGTCTCCCTCTGCGGGCGCGCTGTTGGTGACCTGTTGCACGTTGATCGTCACTTGTTTGTCTATGCCGCCGCGCAGCTTGAAGCCCAGACGCTCTTTGGGTACATGGCTGAATGTGCCCTGGATTACCTGTGAGTCGTCTCCCTCTGCGGGCGCGCTGTTGGTGACCTGTTGCACGTTGATCGTCACTTGTTTGTCTATGCCGCCGCGCAGCTTGAAGCCCAGACGTTCCTTAGGTACATGGCTGAATGTGCCCTGGATTACCTGTGAGTCGTCTCCCTCTGCGGGCGCGCTGTTGGTGACCTGTTGCACGTTGATCGTCACTTGTTTGTCTATACCGCCGCGCAGCTTGAAGCCCAAACGCTCTTTCGGTACATGACTGAATGTGCCCTGGATTACCTGCGAGTCGTCTCCCTCTGCGGGCGCGCTGTTGGTGACCTGTTGCACGTTGATCGTCACTTGTTTGTCTATGCCGCCGCGCAGCTTGAAGCCCAGACGCTCCTTGGGTACATGGCTGAATGTGCCCTGGATTACCTGTGAGTCTTCTCCCTCTGCGGGCGCGCTGTTGGTGACCTGTTGCACGTTGATCGTCACTTGTTTGTCTATGCCGCCGCGCAGCTTGAAGCCCAGACGCTCCTTGGGTACATGGCTGAATGTGCCCTGGAATGAGAAATCAAACAATTAGTTTGTATAGGGTGAAATTTTACTAGTGATCGACAGCGAAAACACAAAACCGACCTTTGATCAGGAACAACATTCACCAAAAAACATAGTTTGAAATATGAAAATCAATTTGGATCGCATACAAATTTTCGATCAGCTGATTTGAGTTAATCCAAATATTTGTTTTAATTTTTCTACCTAAGGAACCTTGGAGAAAGTTAATCCTTATCACTAGCTGGGTAGCTGGTTCTGAGTTTTTAGAAATAATGAACTAAGTTGTAAGTATTACCAAACAACATTCGGACATGTACAGTAATGAACCTAATTTTATACATTTAACCTTCGGCTGCACCCAACTTCAAAATCATAATAAATAAGTTTAAATTAAAGTTTACCGTTTTGATAATAACAAAAATAATAAAATAACGACTTCAAATACCTTGGCATCACTCTCCTTGATGTCCACAGTGCACTCCAGCACGTGCATCAGCTGCATGGGGGCGCCACACAGTAAGCGCCCCCGTCATGGGGCGATGCTTACCTTGGCATCACCCTCCTTGATGTCCACAGTGCACTCCAGCACGTGCATCAGCTGCATGGGGGCGCCACACAGTAAGCGCCCCCGTCATGGGGCGATGCTTACCTTGGCATCACTCTCCTTGATGTCCACAGTGCACTCCAGCACGTGCATCAGCTGCATGGGGGCGCCACTCGGTAAGCGCCCCCGTCATGGGGCGATGCTTACCTTGGCATCACTCTCCTTGATGTCCACAGTGCACTCCAGCACGTGCATCAGCTGCATGGGGGGCGCCACGGGGCACTCGGTAAGCGACCCCGTCATGGGGCGATGCTTACCTTGGCATCACTCTCCTTGATGTCCACAGTGCACTCCAGCACGTGCATCAGCTGCATGGGGGGCGCCACGGGGCACTCGGTAAGCGACCCCGTCATCGAGGGGGCGGCGCTCAGTTCGCCGATTATGGACGATGCCATCGAACGGGGGATGCGCTCGAAGGCTTTGGCGAAGCAACCTGGGGGCAAGGAGATTCCATTAGGTAAAATTTTATAATAAATAATTTTCGCACGATAAATACAAATTATGTTGTGGTACTTGTGGTTGACTCGCGAGCGTATTTTGTTAGATGGGATTAACATACGTGTTACTCATGAATGAGCATACGCGAGTGATTTTTTGGCATTTTCATACAAACGTATCCCACTGCTTTTTTAAAATAATACGATGTACTGTACATAGTACGATGGCCTACACTTCTTCAAGTGAATGTATTTCCCTCGGAACACCTTGTATATATTTTTTTGATCAATGCCTTCGCAAACAGTTTGTATGAAATGAACACTCCGAGACAACGAGCGCTCTTAAGCGTTGTCGATAAGTCGTTGTGTGTAAAGAGTCTAAGTTTGAGCGAAAGTTAGAACTGCAAATTCAGAGAATCTTAACTCAACCACTGTTTGTCGTCAAAACTTTATCGGTACAATATACGCGTGTGTCATTTGAAACATATCAAATAATCTTAAAAGCATTTAGGTGAATGAAATGCGTATTTCATGCGAGCTCAATACTTTGTAAGTCATTTATCATCGTCGATGGTTACCGCTGAAATCGATAAATCAGGATATGAACGTTTTATTACTCAATGTTGTAATCAAAAACGTTTAACTGTGGTCATTAGTTCATGCTTTTAGGGCGGATGTTAAGAATGTTACGCTAATCGATGTTGGTATACTATTCTATTCCGTTTTCAAAAATCTATCACGTACATTACATTAGTTACCTAGCTACCTACTATTTATGTACCTATTGATCAAAACAGGTTGCGCCGATCCCAAATTCATTATAATGTCAGAAAGATGATTATGTTTATAGAATAATCGCAGCTAGCAATGGATCTTGACATAAAATGGCGTAAATTTCTTAACATTTATGAACTAGAGATTATTTATATTGATTAAGAGTAAAAAATGTAAACAAAATTATTATTTGAATATTTTATTTATCTAATTTGCTATTAGTCTTTGTAGCTGGAACTACGATTTAATTTAGTTTGCTTTTAAACCGAACTTTTGATATTAGCTCAGTACGGTTCATTGTAACGGTAAATTGATATGCTGTTATCTTTATCCATCGAATATGTAGTGGGCGTTAACACATCGTGTATAGAATTCAAAATAACGTGGACAAATAAAATATGGATAATTCTATGTATTTAATTTTTACCTTATAAAAATAAGTCCCGATAGTTTATGTTAGGAACACACACACTAGTCAGTGACCCGCCACAAACACTTTGTTATTGATCTGAACACAAACACCACAAATTAACAAGTCACACTCACATACAATATTAACTTGCTATTTAGACACTTTAATACATATAGCATAGCCAGATGAATAATACGTCAAGGGTTCCGTATTTTTATTCACGTCAAGCGCTAAATCACCGCGCGATACACGCGTTCGCCGCAAAAGTAGGCGAGTTTATGAAAAACAAACATTCAATCAGTCAGATAAGCCAACGACCTATTCTGGTTAAGCGGACATCTAGGTTTCAGTCAGCTAGCGCGGTTTTTTTTTCGTTGACAGTGACCTTAATTACTTAATTGTCCTAGAAATTATGTTTGTTTAACAGATCGTAAAATGTGAGTAGAGTAAAGCTATTAAAATAGAGAATGCTGAATTAAATAATATTGATAACACTTCTTGCAATTTCAATTGTGACCTGCTTTCTGCCAGCAGGATCAAAACACCTAGATATGTTACAACACGATCCTTTTCGGCCAGAATAAGGACACTAAAGTTGGTTATCGAAGCTAAACTTTCTGCTAGCAGAACCAAAACACCTAGATATGCTACAACAAGATTCTTTTCAGCCAGAATAAGGACACAAAAGTTGGTTATCGAAGCTAAAACAATGTGTGTCGATGATTGTTGTGGGCTTGTGGGTTGAGGCAACTGATATTTTAAGGTTACGTTAGGTCGGTATGTAAATGTTCACAACATAAAGGTCGATGCCGGGATTTTGTTTTGTTACACAATACATTTGGTGCAATGAGTTCAGGGACGTCTAATTAGTGTGTCTAGAGAAATACCGCTCACGAGGAAGCAATTTTCTAATATAACACAATAAATAATTTGAACTTTCTAAAAGTACACAAAGTTTGGTATAATTATTAAAATTACCTTGTTATGATCATCAAGTCACAACAGTCTACTGCTAGACATGGGTTCCCTATGAACTGGTACAGAAGGTTTTGGCAATAGCAGAAAGAGATTTAGGTTTTTTTATCATTTTGCAGAACACCTAGTTCTCGTAAAATCGTAAACTCTGCTTTCATGATGGGGAGTGCCCCTTATTAACTTAATTTTGTTACGCAATTGGTCCGATTTATTGGCATTGCGTTTCAGCAATGGCGTCAACATTTCCTTTCGTGTCTAGTTACCCGACTGCCTCAGAAGGAGGGTTATGTTTTTCGAGAGTATGTATGTATGTGGACAAGAAACTTCTTTTTCACGGGCTACAGCCCAAACGGATAGTTGGATTTTGACATATGAGGTGTCGTTAGATTCGTCTCAGCAGCGCGAGTGACACTGGCTACGTCAAAAAGTTATAGATTCAAGATGGCGTTAACTTTTTGGTTACAAAGTTAATACAAACGAAGCAAGCGGAAAAAATTCACGCTGCCGATGGGATTCAAACCCACGTCTTCTGACAAGCCGGGTCAGACGTGTTTGACATGTTTGACCAAGTGTTCAAAAAATTACTATATTGTGGAAAATTTGTACAAAATAGTAAACATTCAAGATGGCGGATTTTTACAACAAAAATACTACATTACAATTAACGCAGTCGGGCTTTTTGTTTTTTAACACATCTACTTGTTTGTAAACCAATAGCCATCAATGCCCTTGACTCATCCGGTCTACAAAGGTCGCTTAATTAGTTCAGCGGTAGTTTGCACACACGGCCGTTAGCTGAAAAATTTGCTTTTCCTAAACTAGAGACTAGTAGATACGTAGATAGGTAAGTACCTAGAATTTTTGTCAATATGACTTCATGCCGTGTGATGCCGGCTTAGAATAGTATCACCCCATTTCTTTCCTGTGGGTGTCGTAAGAAGCGACTAAAGGACTCGAGGGTATCATGTGTATTGCAATTTTAGGCGACAGGCTGACAACCTGTCACTATAGCGATACACGACAATAGCTAAAACGGCCCTCAAATATGTGTCAGACGTGGCGATAACGACCGTACTTTTACGGTCGTTGACGCTCTGCCTACCCCGCAAGGGATAAAGGCGTGATGTATGTATGTATGTATGTATGTATGTATGACTTCATGCTAGTAAATTTTGACCAATAGCATTTGTATAGTTTGTCGTGAAAAATACACTGCTTGGCGCAATCCGAGTTTTTATAAGTCGTGTTCTCATTGACTTTGACCCAAAGGGTTAAAACAATGGAAACTAAATATCTGACAGTAACATACATATTATTACAAGTAAATCAATAGTTATTTAGTCTCATTTGTCGAAGGGCAAAGGACAGCAGACTGAAATGCCAGACAGTTCAATGACATTTAAACACAGGTAAAGGGCCTCAGTGAGGCGAGTCCATTAAATATGTACCTATCAATACCTATAGTGAGGGTTGCCAGGCGTCCGGATAAAGCCGGACAAAGTCAGGCTTTTTGATTGGCTGTATGGCCAAAAATGCAAGATTTTTTACCCAAATACTTGACTAAAAATATCTTAGTTTATTTACATGTTGATTGAAAGTCATTAAAAATGCAAGGTTTCCGTATTTTAACCAAATTTTAGGCCAAACTCGCAGGTCTGCACGGATTTTAGGTATGAGGATCTGAGAACCCTAAATATAGTAGATGTTTTGAGTGCATTCGATTAGAAAGAGCCTTTTAGTATGTCTTGATTCGCATAGAATTATGATTGTTCAGTGTACAAGCAGTTATTTTATGTGTACAGTTATTTTATGTGGAAAATAATAGTGTTCAGCTAATAAAATAGTAACATCTCAAAAAGAACATTGTGAAAGATTTCTTAGATGAGAAAAACAAAGTGTAGGTAGTAGGTACTTTGTATAATCAGGGTGTTTTGAAAATGATTTAATTTTCTAAATTGTCACTATAAATATTTGAACCGCATTATGTAAGTTTGAACATGTAAAATGATATCAATGATGCGTTTTGTTAATTATTATTAAGAGCACGTCCACACTATGCTGTTAAGCTGTGACTCACTGAATGAATTAACAGACGGAAGTTGCTAAAACGTACAAATGTACCATAGTTTTTTGTATTAAGGGTCTGTCCTGTTCTTGATTTTTGTCTAGTTTGGCCATGACTCTAGGCGACAGTCAGAATGATGATACATAGTCTTCTGAATAACTCTCAAACTTGAACTCAAACTTTTGTCAGACGCGGTGTGAATGGCCGTTTTTTACAGCCGTTTACGCTCTGCCTACCACGTAAGGGATAGAGGCGTGATATACGTATGTACGTATGTATTAATTGTAATAATGACATGGTAAGAAGGAGTTCACTTTAGCACGGAACTTTGTTAGCGGATGAAAAACAGATAAGCTAGACTGTAGGTACGAAAAAGTAGGCGAAAGATTATACATAGTTTATACTTACATAAAACATATGATTCCGACAAAACTAGCACCCAATCAACTTCTACCTAAGTAGAAATGAGCTAAAACTTTAATTAGATTAGAAATCTAAACATTGCTCTATGCTTCACGATTCACAGTTTTAATAAGCAACGTCAATAGTGTTTAACAATGGCGAGCGAACTGCGTGCTTATTTGATGAACTGATTTCAATGTAACGATGGAGGCGAATCATTATAAATGGGCGCACAAACATACTAGACCAAGCTCCCATTGACAAAGTATTACCTCATAAAGCTACCGATTGGAAGTACGCTATAACGATAGATCATGTTTAGGAGATCATAACCTAGTATGGATGGGTGGCCATCCGAAATCCTGGCAGACGTTTTTATCCGGATTGAAAGACTAATTTAATTTAGTAATATACTTCCAGTCGGTAGCCTTATGAGGTAAGAGTTTGTCAATGGGAGCTTAGTCTATACCGGCCGGCGGCGGTTTGGTGTTCCAATTTATATGAATCACGACCATGGTGAAAATTTCAGCGTAAATAGGTCGATATCTTTGTATCTGCTCTGTGGTCGATATGGTGTGTTGCATTGTTTTGTTTGACTATTATGATTATGAGATATTATTACGAGATTTACGCATAAAATAAACTGGAGTACTATTATGAAGAAACATTAATGGGACGGCCTGAATAATCGATGGATTTATGGAAAAACCAAAACTGCAAATGTAATAATTAATTTTACTAGTTAGCAAGAATACAGGACGGGCTGGTGGTAAGTAACACAAAGTAAGTATTGGCTAGCAATTTTGTGTAAATAACAACTTTCTCCAAGGAACATAGGTCAAAATGTAGTAATAAAAAAATTTGACCTCGCAAAGCAACTCGAATCAGCTGGTCGCCAATTATGTATCGGAAATCATTTTTAGGGTTTCGTAGAGACCCTTACTAGAAACCCTTATCACTTCGGTAAGTCTGTCTGTCTGTCTGTATGCCGCGCCCTCATAACTTCGTCAGTTTTGAAGATATCGACACCAAATTTGGTGTGAAGATAGATTGTGTTGGTTGACCCAAATTTAGAAAAGTTTCGAAAAAAATATTTTAATTGTTTTTTGGACCCCCTTCCCATACATATGAAAGGGGGGCAAACATTTTTTTTTCTCCTGTAATATTGAGGGAATCGTTGAATAGGTCTTATAAAACTAAGGGGAGATTTCTTTGACACAAAATCTCTAAAATGTTTCTGTTTCGAGATATTTGCTTCTAAAAGGGGCGTTTCTGAGCCATACTTTGTTCCAGCTGTAACTTCTAAAGTACGCAAGTTAAAAATTTGAAAAAAATATGGAATATAGTTCATAATATGAAGTTACCATGAAAACTATAACGAATACTGTACCACTTAAAATTAAGGAAATATTAAAAAAAAATCAATTTGCGGTTGGTAATCATACAGCTGCAAACAAACCAGCAACAAAATTAACTTTGTACCGCTGAAAGACCCGATGTTTAAACATTGACTACGAAACCCTACTTGTGAGCGTGTCTGACACGCTCTTGGCCGCTTTTTTTTATATTTTGACCTATGCTCCTTGGGGAAAGTTGTTCCTTATCATACCTCCAGCCCGTCCTGCATTTTCTCTATCAGTCGCTATTAAAATTTCACCCAATATAGCGTACCTGCACTCTCTTCGTTATAAGCACGTAATTTTATCTTCATTGTGAACTCAAAAATAATAACACAAGTTTAAAGACAACCACTTTTAACAATGCGCATGTCAGCTACATTCACTTATTTCTGTAATACTAATTCAGTAAGAGAGAGAGACCATAAAAAAACAATCTAGCGATAAGGCATCCCTACACGTCTTGTAAATTCAATGTCGTCCTATGGTGACGGAGGTAGCCATACGTAAGCTATTACCTACGTAGGCATATAGGTATAATACATAGCGTATATAAGCAATGACGTTAATGTTACTGTAATACGCACGTATTAGGGTGTGTTTTTATATAGTAAGAAAAGAAAGAACATCGTAAAATCACACATAATAGTTATTTTGCCGGATCTAATAGCGATAGTTTTTTAGGCAAATAAGCGATTTACCTGGCAACCTGACGTTTCGACTGAGTTGCATTAGTCATGGTTGCGGGCAGACTAAAGTAGCAAAGAGATTTGTTGTCAACAACCGCGGAAAAACATGGCACCTTTACATAGCTGGTTATACTTCGTCTTTCCATGGGATCATGTGAATGCGAAGCACAAAGCGACTGGCTACTCCTGACTGACTGTCCCGATGGCGTAGTGGATAGATTTTAATTAAGGTTCGAATAATAGGGTTCGATTCCCACCAAACACAAATATTTGTAAAGTCAATTTTCAAATATTTGTGTTTAGTCTGTGTGTTTTCTATGTATGATGATATGTATTTAATTACAAAAAAAAGTACCTATATATGCATTATATCAGTTGAACAGTACAAGCTTTGCTTAGTTTGGGACTAGATGGCGCTGTGTGTCTCATCCAGGGACATTTATTTACTCACTGGACACTTGGCTGACCGCTTCGGCGATGTGGCAGCGGAACACGTAACATCTATAAACAGCTGATTCCTTCGTCTCCCCGTGCGACCATGTGAATGCGAAGCACGAAGCGACTGGCTACTCACTAGAAACTTGGCTGACCGCTTCGGCGATGTGGCAACGGAAGACGTGACATCTATAAACAGCTGATTCCTTCGTCTCTCCATGGGACCATGTGAAAGCGAAGCACGAAGCGACTGGCTAACGAAGCGATTGGCTACTCACTGGATACTTGGCTGACCGCTTCGGCGATGTGGCAGCGGAACACGTGGCACCGATACACAGCTGATTCCTTCGTCTCCCCGTGGGACCATGTCAATGCGAAGCACGAAGCGACATGCTACTTACTGGACACCTGGCTGACCGCTTCGGCGATGTGGCAACGGAACACGTGACATCTATAAACAGCTGATTCCTTCGTCTCCCCGTGGGACCATGTGAAAGCGAAGCACGAAGCACGGAACGACTGGCTACTTACTTGATACTTGGCTGACCGCTTCGGCGATGTGGCAGCGGAACACGTGACATCTATAAACAGCTGATTCCTTCGTCTCCCCGTGCGACCATGTGAAAGCGAAGCACGAAGCGACGGGGTACTCACTTGACACTTGGCTGACCGCTTCGGCGATGTGACAGCGGAACACGTGACATCTATAAACAGCTGATTCCTTCGTCTCTCCATCCATGCGAAGCGACTGGCTAACGAAGCAACTGGCTACTCACTGGACACCTGGCTGACCGCTTCGGCGATGTGGCAGCGGAATACGTGACACCGATACACAGCTGATTCCTTCGTCTCTCCGTGCGACCAGGTAAAAGCGAAGCACGAAGCGACTGGCTAACGAAGCGACTGGCTACTTACTGGACACTTGGCTGACCGCTTCGGCGATGTGGCAGCGGAACACGTGACATCTATAAACAGCTGATTCCTTCGTCTCTCCGTGGGACCATGTGAATGCGAAGCACGAAGCACGGAACGACTGGCTACTTACTTGATACTTGGCTGACCGCTTCGGCGATGTGGCAGCGGAACACGTGACATCTATAAACAGCTGATTCCTTCGTCTCCCCGTGCGACCATGTGAAAGCGAAGCACGAAGCGACGGGGTACTCACTTGACACTTGGCTGACCGCTTCGGCGATGTGACAGCGGAACACGTGACATCTATAAACAGCTGATTCCTTCGTCTCTCCATCCATGCGAAGCGACTGGCTAACGA
The DNA here is from genome assembly GCA_024500475.1 of Phthorimaea operculella. NCBI lineage: Eukaryota > Metazoa > Arthropoda > Insecta > Lepidoptera > Gelechiidae > Phthorimaea > Phthorimaea operculella. The sequence goes on along the minus strand of JANFCV010000186.1, from coordinate 327,912 downwards.
AGCAACTGGCTACTCACTGGACACCTGGCTGACCGCTTCGGCGATGTGGCAGCGGAATACGTGACACCGATACACAGCTGATTCCTTCGTCTCTCCGTGCGACCAGGTAAAAGCGAAGCACGAAGCGACGGGCGAGCCGGCCGCGCCGCGCGCGTAGAACGAAATGCGGTTGACGGCGTAGCGCGTCATCACGCTGTTCGTGTCCGCCTGGTAGAGGCTGGGAAAGAAATTAGAGAATTAGATTTCGTGAATATGCCGTATGGCACCGGCGTAGAATTGCATTACCCTATATCTTTCCCGTGGCTGTCGTATGAAGCGACTATGGGATTTGAGAGTTGATGTGTATCGCAATCTTAGGCGACAGGCTGACAATTTGTCCCTATGGTGACACACAGTCTTCTGAATGACTCAAACTTTTGTCAGACGTGGTGTGAATTGCCGTTTTTTACAGCCGGTCACGCCCTGCCTACGTCGCAAGGAATTTATGTATTTATGTATCTGATTTCGGGAATATCATCATTATGGCATCATTATGACAGGAGCATGTCCTGTCTTTATCCCAAATCAGTTGGGGTCGGCACAACATATCTTGTTAGAGCACAAAATTATGTAGCAAAGGATTTGGCAATGTTTTGTGCCCGGCAGCTTGCCTGACGTCAACCCTTTTTGGGAATGCTTGAAATTGTAGGTGGTATCACCGCCACCATGCGCCAGTTATTTCGAGAATATGTGTTGAATAAACAAACATTATTCCGGTTTCTTTTTCAGTGCCTCTTAAAATATTTTAACGTTTTCTAGCATCACCCCATATTTTTCCGTGAGAAGCGACTAAGGGATTTGAGAGTTGTTGTGTATTGCAATTTTAGGCGACACTTTGACAATTTGTCACTATGGTGATAAACAGTCTTCTGAATCACTCTCAAACTTTTGTCAAACGTGGTGTAAATGCCCGTATTTACAGTCATTCACGCTCTGCCTACCCCACAAGGGATATAGACGTAATATATGTATGTATGTATCTGCAACACATAGTTACGGTGAGTTCCAATATGTTATCTTGAAGTGTAAATTAGAAACAAGTTTCGCTGTAGGTATGATAAACTTATGAACCAAATTACTCAGTAAGTAATTATCTTGAAAGATAACAATAATAGTATGCCTATCAAACACTTTCCTGGGGTAATGTTTACATCACAAATTCCATTCCAATCCTTTGTCTCCTTGTATTGTCTACAAATTATGTCTTAAACATTAATTATAGGCCAAATATGATATAGAATAGCATCAAAGTAGACAGGGTAGAAAAACGGCTATAAAAATGGCCATTTACACCAAACCTGACAAAAGTTGAGAGTCATTTAGAAGACTGCGTATCATCATAGTGACCTGTCAGCTTGTCGCCTATAATTGCAATACATGTGTTATAAGGGAGTCTCAAATCCCTTAGTCGCATCTTACGACACCCACGGGAAAGATATGGAGTGATGCTTGTCTACGCCGGCAATACCTGTTGGTATTGATGAGTATTGGGATTCTCGATGCACCTCCAGTGCTATATTTATTACTAGCTGGTACCCGTGAACTTCGTTTCGTTTCATTCCTTACACCTTTGCAAAATTCTTATTTCCACACCAGCATCCTAAAAATTATACTCTGGATATTCATCACGCTAATATTGTTGTTACTACATTTCTCAAACCATAATCGCATTGCCAACATATGCCAGCAGATGCGTTCCAACATACTGAACAACTTTTGCTTTAGGGCCATTTCAATATCTCCTATAGTTTAACTTGGCTCCTGTTGGTGCACCTGGTGGTCTACACCAGGTACTACAAACCCTTGATGTCTATTCACCAGCTGAAGTATCCCTTCAAGCTGAACAACTTTTGCTATATCTCCTATTGTTCATCTGGTCTCCTGTTGGTGCACGTGATGGAACATCAGGTACTCCAAACCTTCGATGTCTTTCCGCCAGCAGAAGCGTCCCATTAGGCTGAACAACTTTTGTTTTCAAGTCATATCTGTATCTCCTATGGTTAACCTGGGCTCCTGTTGGTGCACCTGATGGTCTACAGCAGATACTCCAAACATTTGTTGTCTATTCGCCACCAGAAGCGTCCTATCAAGCTAAACAACTTTTGCTTTGGAGTCATATCTGAATCTCTTATAATTAGGCTGGGCTCCTGTTGGTGCACCTGGTGGTCTACATGAGGTACTCCAAACCTTAGATGTCTTTTCACCAGCAGAAGCGTCCGATCAAGCAGAACAACTTTTGCTTTGAAGTCATATCTGTATCCCCTGTAGTTAAGCTGGGCTATTGTTGGTGCACCTGGTGGTCTACATCAGATACTCCAAACCTTCGATGTATATTAGTTAGCAGAAGCGTCCTATCAAGCTGAACAAGTTTTGCTTTGGAGTCATATCTGAATCACTTATAGTTTGGCTGGGCTCCTATTGGTGCACCTGGTGGTCTACATGAGGTACTCCAAACCTTCGATGTCTTTTCACCAGCAGAAGTGTCCCATCAAGCAGAACAAATTTTGCTTTGGAGTCATATCTGTATCTCCTATAGTTTAGCTGGGCTGCTGGTAGTGATTCTGATGGTCTACATCAGGTACTCCAGACCCTCAAGTGGAAGCAAAAGTAGCCTATGTCCGTTCTCGGTGTATGAGCAATCTCTGTGCCAAATTTCATCAAAATCGGTTCAGTGGTTTAGGCGTGAAAGCGTAGCAGATAGACAGACAGACAGAGTTACTTTCGAATTTATAATATTAATATGGATTCTAATAAAGTCAGCCAGGCGTCCGTAGCACAGTTGGCGGAGCAGTGAGACGGTTCCTTATGGCCCCGGGTTGAAGTCCCGGCAGTAGTTGATGAATTTTTGAATGTTCTTATTATAATTGATGAATGTCACTCACACGACAAGTCCCTGCGAGCAGACAGGTATGGATATCGACACGGCGATGCCGTCTCTGTTTTCCGGCATGGAGCTTAGTTCCTTCATGATCCGCTGGATGTCGCTCTCCGACTTGGGGTCCGCTATGTTCTGTGTTATAATATAACTCACAAGTATACAAGGTGGCCTGTATAAGAGATATGAATGTCACTCACACGACAAGTCCCTGCGAGCAGACAGGTATGGATATCGACACGGCGATGCCGTCTCTGTTCTCCGGCATGGAGCTTAGTTCCTTCATGATCCGCTGGATGTCGCTCTCCGACTTGGGGTCCGCTATGTTCTGTGTTATAATATAACTCACAAGTATACAAGGTGGATTGTATAAGAGATATGAATGTCACTCACACGACAAGTCCCTGCGAGCAGACAGGTATGGATATCGACACGGCGATGCCGTCTCTGTTCTCCGGCATGGAGCTTAGTTCCTTCATGATCCGCTGGATGTCGCTCTCCGACTTGGGGTCCGCTATGTTCTGTGTTATAATATAACTCACAAGTATACAAGGTGGCCTGTATAAGAGATATGAACGTTACTCACACGACAAGTCCCTGCGAGCAGACAGGTATGGATATCGACACGGCGATGCCGTCTCTGTTCTCCGGCATGGAGCTTAGTTCCTTCATGATCCGCTGGATGTCGCTCTCCGACTTGGGGTCTACTTTGAACTGTATTATAATATAACTCACAAGTATACAAGGTGGCCTGTATAAGAGATATGAATGTCACTCACACGACAAGTCCCTGCGAGCAGACAGGTATGGATATCGACACGGCGATGCCGTCTCTGTTCTCCGGCATGGAGCTTAGTTCCTTCATGATGCGCTGGATGTCGCTCTCTGACTTGATGCTTACTTTGAGCTGTATTTTAATATAACTCACAAGTATACAAGGTGGCCTGTATAAGAGATAAGAATGTTACTCACACGACAAGTCCCTGCGAGCAGACAGGTATGGATATCGACACGGCGATGCCGTCTCTGTTCTCCGGCATGGAGCTTAGTTCCTTCATGATGCGCTGGATGTCGCTCTCCGACTTGGTGTCTACTTTACTCTGAGTTGTATTATTATAACTGAAGTATACAATGTGGCCCAAGGAGAGACGTCTAAAGACAAAATATCTCCTACACTGAAGGGTGTTCGAATCACCCCATGCATTTTCAGCGATAATTTGTAGTTAATTTTGCAGCATAATCGTCATGATTTTTTACTTGTATGGCACAAAAAAATGCTAGCTTGTTTGAATTTTTTCCATACAACTTTAAAAGTTGAATAACTCGGAAACTACAAAACATCGCGGGACATACGTGGAAGTGATTCTGATGCCTCTCGGTATTAGGTATTTATATTTTTTTCTTTGGACGTCACTCCTTAAGCCACTCTGTATAAGAGATATGAATATTACTCACACGACAAGTCTCTGCGAGCAGACAGGTATGGGTATCGACACGGCGATGCCGTCTCTGTTCTCCGGCATGGAGCTTAGTTCCTTCATGATGCGCTGGATGTCGCTCTCCGACTTGGGGTCTGCTATGTTCTGTGTTATAATATAGCTCACAAGTATACAAGATGGCCTATACTGGGTTATTTTTTAGTCAGTGCGCAAACTTTGCAGGGTGTTTCTACTCGTGATTCTGAACAACTTTTATTATGGGGCCACCTGCGAATTCGCAAAAAACAATTTGGATGTTCCATAGAAAAGTTCATACGTACTCGGCAAAAATGTATGGAACATCCAAAATTTTTTTTACGTTTCGCAGGTGGCTCCATAGTAAAAGTTGTTCAAAATCACGAGTAGAAACATCCTGCAAAGTTTGCGCACTGACTAAAAAATAACCCTGTATATATAAGAGATATGAATGTGACTCACACGACAAGTCCCTGCGAGCAGACAGGTATGGATATCGACACGGCGATGCCGTCTCTGTTCTCCGGCATGGAGCTCAGTTCCTTCATGATCCGCTGGATGTCGCTCTCTGACTTGATGCTTACTTTGAACTGTATTATAATATAACTCACAAGTATACGAGGTGGCCTGTATAAGAGATATGAATGTCACTCACACGACAAGTCCCTGCGAGCAGACAGGTATGGATATCGACACGGCGATGCCGTCTCTGTTCTCCGGCATGGAGCTCAGTTCCTTCATGATCCGCTGGATGTCGCTCTCCGACTTGGGGACTACTTTACCCTGAGCTGTATTATAACTGACAAGTATACAAGGTGGCCCAAGGAGTGACGTCTAAAAGTATAACTCCCCTACCTGATCCCAGACACCCCCATGCATTTTCAGCGATTTTTCATACCTAGTTAATTTTGCAGCATAATCGTTGTGATATGTAGGTACCTACTTTTATTTGAATAAAAAATAATGCTAGCCCGTTGGAATTTTTTCGATACAACTTTAAAAGTTGAATTACTCGGAAACTACAAATAATCGTGGAACATACATGGAAGTGATTCGGATACCTCTCGGTATTAGGGATTTTATTTTATCTTTGGACGTCACTCCATGGGCCATCCTGTGTAAGAGCTATGAATGTCACTCACACGACAAGTCCCTGCGAGCAGACAGGTATGGATATCGACACGGCGATGCCGTCTCTGTTCTCCGGCATGGAGCTTAGTTCCTTCATGATCCGCTGGATGTCGCTCTCCGACTTGGGGTCCGCTATGTTCTGTGTTATATATAACTCACAAGTATACAAGGTGGCCTGTATATAAGAGATATGAATGTCACTCACACGACAAGTCCCTGCGAGCAGACAGGTATGGATATCGACACGGCGATGCCGTCTCTGTTCTCCGGCATGGAGCTTAGTTCCTTCATGATCCGCTGGATGTCGCTCTCCGACTTGGGGTCCGCTATGTTCTGTGTTATAATATAACTCACAAGTATACAAGGTGGCCTGTATAAGAGATATGAACGTTACTCACACGACAAGTCCCTGCGAGCAGACAGGTATGGATATCGACACGGCGATGCCGTCTCTGTTCTCCGGCATGGAGCTTAGTTCCTTCATGATCCGCTGGATGTCGCTCTCCGACTTGGGGTCTACTTTGAACTGTATTATAATATAACTCACAAGTATACAAGGTGGCCTGTATAAGAGATATGAATGTCACTCACACGACAAGTCCCTGCGAGCAGACAGGTATGGATATCGACACGGCGATGCCGTCTCTGTTCTCCGGCATGGAGCTTAGTTCCTTCATGATGCGCTGGATGTCGCTCTCTGACTTGATGCTTACTTTGAGCTGTATTTTAATATAACTCACAAGTATACAAGGTGGCCTGTATAAGAGATAAGAATGTTACTCACGACAAGTCCCTGCGAGCAGACAGGTATGGATATCGACACGGCGATGCCGTCTCTGTTCTCCGGCATGGAGCTTAGTTCCTTCATGATGCGCTGGATGTCGCTCTCCGACTTGGTGTCTACTTTACTCTGAGTTGTATTATTATAACTGAAGTATACAATGTGGCCCAAGGAGAGACGTCTAAAGACAAAATATCTCCTACACTGAAGGGTGTTCGAATCACCCCATGCATTTTCAGCGATAATTTGTAGTTAATTTTGCAGCATAATCGTCATGATTTTTTACTTGTATGGCACAAAAAAATGCTAGCCCGTTTGAATTTTTTCATACTACTTTAAAAGTTGAATAAATCGGAAACTACAAAAAATAGTAGAACAAACGTGGAAGTGATTCAAATGCCTCTAGGTATTAGGAATTTATATTTTGTTCCGGACGTCGCACCTTTTGCCACCCTGTATAAGAGATATGAATATTACTCACACGACAAGTCTCTGCGAGCAGACAGGTATGGGTATCGACACGGCGATGCCGTCTCTGTTCTCCGGCATGGAGCTTAGTTCCTTCATGATGCGCTGGATGTCGCTCTCCGACTTGGGGTCTGCTATGTTCTGTGTTATAATATAGCTCACAAGTATACAAGATGGCCTATACTGGGTTATTTTTAGTCAGTGCGCAAACTTTGCAGGGTGTTTTACTCGTGATTCTGAACAACTTTTATTATGGGGCCACCTGCGAATTCGCAAAAACAATTTGGATGTTCCATAGAAAAGTTCATACGTACTCGGCAAAAATGTATGGAACATCCAAAATTTTTTACGTTTCGCAGGTGGCCCCAAAGTAAAAGTTGTTTAAAATCACGAGTAGAAACATCTTGCAAAGTTTGCGCACAGACTAAAAAATAACCCTGTATATATAAGAGATATGAATGTGACTCACACGACAAGTCCCTGCGAGCAGACAGGTATGGATATCGACACGGCGATGCCGTCTCTGTTCTCCGGCATGGAGCTCAGTTCCTTCATGATCCGCTGGATGTCGCTCTCTGACTTGATGCTTACTTTGAACTGTATTATAATATAACTCACAAGTATACGAGGTGGCCTGTATAAGAGATATGAATGTCACTCACACGACAAGTCCCTGCGAGCAGACAGGTATGGATATCGACACGGCGATGCCGTCTCTGTTCTCCGGCATGGAGCTCAGTTCCTTCATGATCCGCTGGATGTCGCTCTCCGACTTGGGGACTACTTTACCCTGAGCTGTATTATAACTGACAAGTATACAAGGTGGCCCAAGGAGTGACGTCTAAAAGTATAACTCCCCTACCTGATCCCAGACACCCCATGCATTTTCAGCGATTTTTCATACCTAGTTAATTTTGCAGCATAATCGTTGTGATATGTAGGTACCTACTTTTATTTGAATAAAAAATAATGCTAGCCCGTTGGAATTTTTTCGATACAACTTTAAAAGTTGAATTACTCGGAAACTACAAATAATCGTGGAACATACATGGAAGTGATTCGGATACCTCTCGGTATTAGGGATTTTATTTTATCTTTGGACGTCACTCCATGGGCCATCCTGTGTAAGAGCTATGAATGTCACTCACACGACAAGTCCCTGCGAGCAGACAGGTATGGATATCGACACGGCGATGCCGTCTCTGTTCTCCGGCATGGAGCTTAGTTCCTTCATGATCCGCTGGATGTCGCTCTCCGACTTGGGGTCCGCTATGTTCTGTGTTATATATAACTCACAAGTATACAAGGTGGCCTGTATATAAGAGATATGAATGTCACTCACACGACAAGTCCCTGCGAGCAGACAGGTATGGATATCGACACGGCGATGCCGTCTCTGTTCTCCGGCATGGAGCTTAGTTCCTTTATGATCCGCTGGATGTCGCTCTCCGACTTGGGGTCCGCTATGTTCTGTGTTATATATAACTCACAAGTATACAAGGTGGCCTGTATATAAGAGATATGAATGTCACTCACACGACAAGTCCCTGCGAGCAGACAGGTATGGATATCGACACGGCGATGCCGTCTCTGTTCTCGGGCATGGAGCTTAGTTCCTTCATGATCCGCTGGATGTCGCTCTCCGACTTGGGGTCCGCTATGTTCTGCGCGCCCAGGTAGCTCACCCCGCTGAACACTGTGCATTCTTGGTCCACGTCTGACACTGTAAAAGATGAAAAAAAAAACATAAATGAAAATAAGAAATTTATAAAATTGACATGCATCGACCGGGGCTCGAACCCGGATGGATGTATTTTTTTTAATAAAAATATGACGCTTACTTATACCGGGAGTAACTGAAAGGAGGTCAAGGTACTCGTAAAACTGAACAACTTAGCCCATGGAACATGGGTCAAAATGTAAAAAAAAATTTTGGACCTCTCATACAAAATCGCCGATCAGCTGATTGATTTACTATGAGAGGCCCAATTTTATTTTCGTAATTTCGATCCATGTTCCATGGGGAAAGTTGTTCAGTTTCATGAGTACCTTGACCTCCTTTCGGCTTGTTATACCCTTTCTGTTACTCTCGGTCTAATACATACATACATCACGCCTTTATCCCGGGGTAGGCAGAGGGTCAGCGGTCGTTATCGCCACGTCTGACAATTATTTGAGGGCCGTTTTAGCTATTGTCGTGTAGACAGGTTGTCAGCCTGTCGCCTTAAATTGCAATACAATACACATGAAACAACTCGAGTCTTTTAGTCGCTTCTTACGACGACACCCACATGAAAGAACTTAGGTGATGATATTCTAAACCAGCATCAAACGGCAAACTAACTAATATAATTGTTATGAGAAATATACTAGGTTGTAGGATGTTTCAAGCAGGTAGGTAACTCTTATTCTTAATACGCCAATGAAAACTATTAGAAGAACTGCGTATTTCACAGAACTGCAGTAAAAAAAAATTTTTTTTTTTAAAACATGATTAATTGTGTACATGAATTAATATTCTAAATAATGCATAATGTGATAACGGAGTCAGTTTATTTTTTTATTTGAAAAATATAGTCACGTAAATGAACTAAATAGAGGTACCCATAAACATATCAAACTTTGAAAACATTCGTATCTATCATCCATCTCTGTAATAGTCAGACGTTCAGGAGACAGTGGTCAAAATGATCTTATCATGGATTTACTACTACTCTACAATACGTGTACAACATGCAATCAAGTAATTATTGAAGTTCTTCGAATGCAAAGAGTGGCGTGTGACAAGGACATTGCCGTATGCAGCATGCGTGCGACAAGGACAGAACAATCAATGAAAGGACCCCGCACGATTTGTTCGACAAGGGCCGTCCGGTCAAATTGGCTGAAATTTTGGGGAAAGGTAGTACGTAATGCTCTAACCAAAATGTAAAAAAATCTGCGAGCGGAAATGACCAGTTTTTGAGATATAGCTATTTTAATGTTGAAGTCACTAAACATACTTTGATGTAAAAACGTTACTTATTAAGGCAAATGTCATGTTCTTACTTATTTTTTACGTTCATCTATATAAAACCAACCTTTGAGGTAATTATTTCAATTGGAAAAGTGTCTATTTCGGGTATATTACACATAATATATCAGCAAAGCAAGCTAGATCGCCTAAACTATACGAGATACAGCAATGGCTCCAATGCAAAAGTTGTTTAGCATGATAGGCCGCTTCTGCTGGCACATGGACACCAGGAGTCTGGAGTAGACCACCAGGACTCCATCTAGACCATAAAATATACAGAAATGCCTCTATAGCAAAAGCTGTACAGCATGATGGACTGCTTCTGCTAACAGACTGACGTCAAGGTTCTGGAGTACCTGATGTAGACCACCAGGATCTCATCTTAACTATAAAAAATACGGAAATGCTTTCATAGCAAAAGTTGTTCAACATGTTAAGCCGTTTTTGCTGGTACTATTAGAAGAACTGCGTATTTCACAGAACTGCAGTAAAAAAAAATTTTTTTTTTTAAAACATGATTAATTGTGTACATGAATTAATATTCTAAATAATGCATAATGTGATAACGGAGTCAGTTTATTTTTTTATTTGAAAAATATAGTCACGTAAATGAACTAAATAGAGGTACCCATAAACATATCAAACTTTGAAAACATTCGTATCTATCATCCATCTCTGTAATAGTCAGACGTTCAGGAGACAGTGGTCAAAATGATCTTATCATGGATTTACTACTACTCTACAATACGTGTACAACATGCAATCAAGTAATTATTGAAGTTCTTCGAATGCAAAGAGTGGCGTGTGACAAGGACATTGCCGTATGCAGCATGCGTGCGACAAGGACAGAACAATCAATGAAAGGACCCGCACGATTTGTTCGACAAGGGCCGTCCGTCAAATTGGCTGAAATTTTGGGAAAGGTAGTACGTAATGCTCTAACCAAAATGTAAAATCTGCGAGCGGAAATGACCAGTTTTGAGATATAGCTATTTTAATGTTGAAGTCACTAAACATACTTTGATGTAAAAACGTTACTTATTAAGGCAAATGTCATGTTCTTACTTATTTTTTACGTTCATCTATATAAAACCAACCTTTGAGGTAATTATTTCAATTGGAAAAGTGTCTATTTCGGGTATATTACACATAATATATTACCTCAAAGGTTGGTTTTATACAGATGAACGTAAAAAATAAGTAAGAACATGACATTTGCCTTAATAAGTAACGTTTTTACATCAAAGTATGTTTAGTGACTTCAACATTAAAATAGCTATATCTCAAAAACTGGTCATTTCCGCTCGCAGATTTTTTTACATTTTGGTTAGAGCATTACGTACTACATTTCCCCAAAATTTCAGCCAATTTGACCGGACGGCCCTTGTCGAACAAATCGTGCGGGGTCCTTTCTGTATTCCACGACCAAGGCCGGTTGGTCAGGGGAGCGACTGTTTGCTCGGGGATTTGTTTATTTAAACCTTTTATTGTTAGGCCCATATTGCTAAGTTTTATCTAACAAACGAGACCCTTAAATGGGTCCAACTTTTTGTTGAAGCAACAGGTAGAAAGGGAGGATAGATAAAGAACGTTTTTGCAAGGGATTAATTTTAGAATACCACATTTTACTATCGAGCTTCGGTCTGATCTGTGGTGGTGGTATACAGATAGACAATCCAAACTAGGAGTGTTTTACTATCTTTTTTATTATATTTAAATTGTGTTTAGACAAAGGAAAAAAAAATCGAACGGAGTTTTTATGACGGTATAGAATAGGTATTACAATATTTTATTATTAATAGGTACTATACCTTCATCATCACTTTCGATGGGTTTCATGTGATCTTGCTTCTCGGTGGGGGAGGGGGTTGACACATCGGCAGAGGTACCTTCCATCACCTCGTAGAATTTTGACCCGCCCACCAGACGGCACGAGTCCTGGTTACAAAGAAAAAAAGATTATGGATACATATATCACGCATATATCCTTTTCGGGGTAGGCAGAGCGTAAACGACTGTAAAAAACCATTTTCAAACGAAGTTTAAGAGTCATTCAGAACACAGTGTTTTACCATGGTGACAGGTAGTCAGTCTGTCGATTAATATTGCAATACTCATTAGCCCTCAAAACCTTTAGTCGCTTCTTACGACACCCACGGAAAAGATATGCGGTGATGCTATTCTAAGCCAGCACCACACAGGAAAATAGAATAATAGTAACGGTTTAAGAAGCAGGCACCTGAAAATCAGGAAGAGATTTTATAAAAAAGATGTTTGTCTAGCTTTTTAAGCACTCGCAATTACTTTCACACATTCACGTTTATTCTAACTCTCACATGTTCAGGTTTTTGTCTGATCCATATTATAAATCGAGAGATAAGACAAGATTGCCCCCTAGAATCATTGAATTTGACTTACACGATTTGAAAAATATTCGTTCGAAGCAACGTTCTCGCTTAGTATTTTCACGCGGGTTTATTATAATGAATGACTTTAAAGCTGCAAGAAATTAGACAACTAGTCTTACCACGTAAATTATTATCCCAACAAAAACATTAACTTGTAAAAAGAACCAAGTCTCGCCTCTCAGTTTTTCTACTGTAAAAAGTTGTGAGATCCATGTGATGCCAAGTCGGCTATTGATTTATTGAAGGACTACTTCAGGGAACTTTCATGTTAAGCTATTGCGTGATTAGGTAACAGACATCATCTTATAGTATCCATATCGATATTTAAAAACTTTTATATTTACAATAACTAGAATGACCCGGCCATCGCACCAGACCATCGTATCTCACTAGCAAATAGTGTGCGATTGCCAAGTCATTCTAGTTATTGTAAATATAAAAGTTTTTAAATATCGATATGGTTACTATAAGATGATGTATGTTACCTTATCACGCAATAGCTTAAGATGAAAGTTCCCTGAAGTAGTCCTTCAATAAATCAATAGCCGACTTGGCATCACATGGATCTCACAACTTTTTACAGTAGAAAAACTGAGAGGCGAGACTTGGTTCTTTTTACAAGTTAATGTTTTTGTTGGGATCTCATTTCTTTTTGTAGGTAGTTTTCCTCTTTCTCTTTTCTGGAACTACAGATTTCCTCAAAGCCCGCATTCGCTATCTCTATGTTTATGCGTAACGTTACTTTCAACGGCAAAGTTAACTTTGTAATCCTATACATTAGTATAGAAATACAAAGTTAATTATGCGGTTGCAACCGAATTTGCAGAATGTTATAGTTTTTCCTTTATTCTTGCACTAAATACAAGTTGTATTCTAAGTTTGAAGCTCCTCAGTCTGCTAGAAGTACCTTAGAATTTTGATGATCGGTCAGTCAGTCAGGCAGAAAATTCATAAACTTTGACTAACTATAACTTCTAAACTACTGGTATAAATTAGATGAAATTTGAAGTGTATCGTGTCTATGCAGTGCTTGATAAGATATTTTGAAATGAGGGTTCTAAACCTATCGACAAGGGAGTTATGGGGGGGTCGAAAATGGCCTGAACTGGTTCGAGAAAAGGATGGTACGGCCGTGCCGCTTTCAGCTCGACTTGGTGGGGGCACTGCCGTGCCCCCAGATTTGCAGGAAGGAAAAGCCATGTGTGGGGCGACAAATCACTTGTTATTTCATTCACTTTTCAAGAGAGGAAATAATACTTTTATAACGTGTTTTATTATTATTATACACAAGTTATTTATAAGAAACAGGTGCTTATTGTTCCGTGACTTAACTAAAAAGTAAAGAAACCTGGCCTGATTGTGTGGAAGTTTTACAATCGCACAACAAATCCATATCGAATACGTTTTTAACGGTTGATTGTGGAATCTAAAGGTAAATTTACGTGTACGTGACGTGTACCAATGAACAAATTAAACTGAAACGCCTAGTTATAATATCAATAATAGTTTGATAAAATGTTGAAAAGTTCTTATACCACAGTTAGGATATGAACCTACGACCTTTGCTATCAGTACTCGTCATCTTCCGGGCAACTATCTGATAGCGGCAAATTTAGGCAGGATTGGATTCCGCATTTTGATATCTTCACCGAATTCACGACAGAGAAAGCAGACTTTAGCTTTGTTCCAACAACTCATCATCAAAAGAAATAAAAGTTTATCGCAAACAAGGGAAATAAATGTAGTTATACTACATTCGGATGGAGTGAGACAAATCTGGAGCATTCAGTCTGTCTCGATTCTTCCCATCGATCGCTGGAGGAGGTTTTAGGTCATAGCGAGAACGAACTGACCTCAAACAGCAAATACCGTAAGGAAACTAAGCGATATGTGGGTTGAACGTAGGTAGGACTCTACAGGTACTATAGGTACAAAAGGATTAACATGTTATGAACGTAAAACGTGTTTGGAAAAATAAAATCTGTCATTCATATTTTTATAGAACGAAACATGTATTGAGAAACCACATCTCATATAAAAAGATTAACACATGCTAGCAAGACTGATTATAATTAAGAATTAATATAATTATGAAACATAGCTAAGTAGTTTTTCAGTTTATGTGCTAATAAAGCGTTGACGCGTGGTGACAACCGATGCCACTCGTTTTTCCGAAGAGTGAAGTATCATAGTGAGCCAAGAATCTCATTCAAGTCATTGAATTAGCAGTAAGCATCAATTGTGTGGGTGCCGGTGTAGGTAGGTATGGTATCAGGCGTCAGGCGGCGCAGACGCAGTTTATTAGCATACCTTACTGACCTTGATGGCACAATGACCTGGCTAAGATATAAACAATCAAAGAAGGAATCGCGAAAATATTTTATGGCTGTTTTTTAAAATATCTTATGCCCTTTTAAGCATCGCCTATATTACAGATTTACGGCCGTGTGTTGTAATGTAAATTATTAATTGATGAATCACTGCTCCTCCCAACATTGGATATTATAACATTGGATAATTATATTACTCTTTACAATCTCGTGGTTTATACAGGTTGTAACATCGTGAACCTTTATAAGTAGGAATTGGAATATTGATCGGAATAGCCACCCTGAAGACTAACACTCTTAGCCAACAACTTTGCAGATGCTGATCATAACCAGGGGCATCAGATAGACTGGTGCTTTGACTCGGTGTCTTATAGATTTGAATAAATGAATAAGTTCAAAAGCTTATACAAACTGCACCTACCAAACCTGTTGATCCTCTACTCTATCCTACTAATCCTATCCTACTATCCTACTAATATTATAAAGGCGGATGTTTGTGTGTGTGTTTGTTACGACATCACGCTAAAACGGCTGATTAGATTGACATGAAAATTTGCACAAATATAGAAGAGTATCTAGAATAACACATAGGCTACTTTTTACTGCGGGAAAATGTCTTATTCCTACGGGATCACGCATAATCCAATATTTTTGCATAGGTGGCGTGACTGAGCCGACCCGCGTTTTAAACGTTTTCGCCGAAAACTAACAGCGACATCTCTTGGCGAGTAAGTAAGGCAAAATTCACGTACACGGGGTGGGTTTTATTGCGCGATCGACGATCGCTAGATATGTTTTTTAATACTCACTGCTGGGTTTCTGTAAGTAACCTTTTCGTATTTTGTTCTAATCTTTCGAAATCATCATTGTTTTGGCGTGAAAGGCAATCATTTGCTTATTTTGAAATCACGGACAATTTGTGGGGAAACATATCCGTTAATTCAACAGGCACCTTAAAGACACGCTGGCAAAGCGGTAATGCGCTTGCCCTCTAATAGTTCGAGAGCCCAGGGGGTAAGCGGCTATCTCATAAGGTACCACGATAGGCTAGGTTTGGATCGTTAACCAAGACTTAAACGAGTCGTATGACCCAGGTCTGCCAGAGCCAATCCTGCCGAAACATAAAAATAATCGATATTTTTCAGAGTCATTTTTTCGTAAAAAATATGTCATAAGGTACCACAATGAAAGTGCTGGCATCAGTTAACCATTGAAAAATTATGTAAAAAAAGCTTGGTCTGCCACTGCGCACCCTGCCGGAAGTGCTTGCCAGACCTCTCCAAAGATGCCCTTCCGACACCCCTAAACTATCTCATCGGGTACCACGACGCGACCACCACAACATAATAGCCAAGATCACTCTGACAATAGATCACAAGGTCTGCCAGGCCTAAACTTGCCGCATCCTAGTGTTTCAGACATTTGAAGTTGTAGGTCCAGTGTATGAAAAATGACCTATATCTTTTTCCCCCCGTGTTTGATTTTGATGGTGCCTTAATACGAAATGCTCTCCATAATGAGGAGCTTCGAGTCATATAGGACAGTTGGGTGGAGGGTTTCAGTATTGAACGCAATCCTGTCAAAAAGTTTGAAATGGAGGTTTGGTCTATGAAAACTGGCCTATATCTTATTGGTTTGATTTTGATGGCGCCTTAATATGAAATGCTCTCCATAACTAGGAGCTTTGAGTCATATAGGTCAGTGAGGAGGAGGGTCTCTGTATTGTACAAAATCCTGTCAAAAAGTGTGAAATTGTAGGTAAAGTGTATGAAAACTGGCCTATATCTTTTCCCCCACTGGTTTGATTTTGATGGTGCCTTGGTATGAAATGCTCGTAATGATTAGGAGATTCGATTTGTATAGGTCAATTGGATAGAAGGTCTCTGTTCTGTGCACAATCCTCCTAAATATGACAATATTCGATAACTTCTGCAGATTTTATCAGTTAAAATTGTCATATCATAAGGAACTCGAATAAAAGTGCTTGCATCACCTTACCTTTGACAAATTATGTTTAAAAAACTTGGTCTGCCACTGCCCACTCTGCTGGAAGTCCTTAGATGAGATAGGTTAGGGGTGTCGGAAGGGTATATTTGGAGGGTCTCCCAAGGACTTCTGGCAGAGTGCGCAATGGCAGACCAAGTTTTCTTAACTCAATTTATCAATGGTAAGCTGATGCTGGCACTGTCATTCGGGTACCTTATGAAATTACAATGTTAACGGAAAAATCTCAATCCTGCTAAACATGAAAATATTGGATATGTTCTGCAGATTTTTGCCGTTAATATTGTCATATCATAAGGTACCCGAATAAAAGTGCCGGCATCAGCTTACCATTGATAAATTGAGTTAAGAAAACTTGGTCTGCCATTGCGCACTCTGCCAGAAGTCCTTGGGAGACCCCTCCAAATATACCCTTCCGACACCCCTAACCTATCTCATCTAAGGACTTCCGGCTGAGTGCGCAGTGGCAGACCAAGTTTTTTTAACATAATTTGTCAAAGGTAAGGTGATGCAAGCACTTTTATTCGAGTTCCTTATGATATGACAATTTTAACTGATAAAATCTGCAGAAGTTATCGAATATTTTCATATTTAGGAGGATTGTGCACAGAACAGAGACCTTCTATCCAATTGGCCTATACAAATCGAATCTCCTAATCATTACGAGCATTTCATACCAAGGCACCATCAAAATCAAACCAGTGGGGAAAAGATATAGGCCAGTTTTCATACACTTTACCTACAATTTCACACTTTTGACAGGATTGTGTACAATACAGAGACCCTCCTCCTCACTGACCTATATGACTCAAAGCTCCTAGTTATGGAGAGCATTTCATATTAAGGCGCCATCAAAATCAAACCTGGGAATAAGATATAGGCCAGTTTTCATAGACCAAACCTCCATTTCAAAATTTTGACAGGATTGCGTTCAATACTGAAAACCTCCACCCAACTGTCCTATATGACTCGAAGCTCCTCATTATGGAGAGCATTTCGTATTAAGGCACCATCAAAATCAAACACGGGGGGAAAAAGATATAGGTCATTTTTCATACACTGGACCTACAACTTCAAATGTCTGAAACACTAGGATGCGGCAAGTTTAGGCCTGGCAGACCTTGTGATCTATTGTCAGAGTGATCTTGGCTATTATGTTGTGGTGGTCGCGTCGTGGTACCCGATGCCGATGAGTTAGTTTAGGGGTGTCGGAAGGGCATCTTTGGAGAGGTCTGGCAAGCACTTCCGGCAGGGTGCGCAGTGGCAGACCAAGCTTTTTTTACATAATTTTTCAATGGTTAACTGATGCCAGCACTTTCATTGTGGTACCTTATGACATATTTTTTACGAAAAAATTACTCTGAAAAATATCGATTATTTTTATGTTTCGGCAGGATTGGCTCTGGCAGACCTGGGTCATACGACTTGTTTAAGTCTTGGTTAACGATCCAAACCTAGCCTATCGTGGTACCTTATGAGATAGCCACTTACCCCCTGGGCTCTCGAACTATAAGCAAGACGACTCGCGTTCGAACCCGAATAGAATAATCCTTACTTTGCTTTTTTTATCGAACTTTTAATTAATTTAATTATTTTTTTTAAATTAATTTGCCATGTGATGCCGGCTTAGAATAGATCACCCCATTTCTTTCCTGTGGGTGTCGTAAGAAGCGACTAAAGGACTCGAGGGTATCATGTGTATTGCAATTTTAGGCGACAGGCTGACAACCTGTCACTATAGCGATACACGACAATAGCTAAAACGGCCCTCAAATATGTGTCAGACGTGGCGATAACGACCGTACTTATACGGCCGTTGACGCTCTGCCTACCCCGCAAGGGATAAAGGCGTGATGTATGTATGTATGTATGTTTTAATTAATTTATGTTTTGTCTTACGATATTATTATTTGCCAATGGTACATACTGGTCTTGCTGTACTTGTCACATAAAAATTTAAGCGCGTTTCAGGGGTTTTCGATTTATAACCCCTCATCATCATTGGCCTCACACGTCTGTGTCAGACGATTTATTCAGTGTCTGAGGCAAAATCTTTCATGGCTGTATACGCCGATATGGGAGCGGCATAGCTTTTTGCACGCTCTCCACAGACACTGCGTTGCCTGGGACGCAATTATGGAAAACGCAGGGCTGCCTAGAACCTGCGCCACCCTCTCGACCTTCCTGGGCTCCTGGCTGACTCCACAGGAACGACGGGTCGATACGTGCGGAGCCAGGTCGGCTGCAGGAGTCTGCCGCACGATTTATTACCAGTCACTCGCGCCTGACGGACACCCCGTTCCGGGTTTGTATGTGGAGTTTTCCTTCTCCTGGACCCTAATTCGCTTGGGCGGATTTATTCCTCGGTCGCCTCTTACGACCCTCACGGGAAGAGAAGGGGTGGTGCTATTCTACTCTGCCGGGACCACACGGCACCTGAGTTTACAAGTAGATGTGTTAAAAAACAAAAAACTCGACTGCGGTAATTTTAAAGTAGTATTTTGCTGTAAAAATCCGCCATCTTGAATCTATAATTTTTAGCCAGTATCACTCGCGCTGCTGAGACGAATCTAATGACACCTCATATGTCAAAATCTATCTGTTTGGGCTGGAGCCTGTGAAAAAGATTTTTCTTGTCCACATACATACATACTCTCGAAAAACATAACCCTCCTGCTGAGGCAGTCGGGTAAAAATGGGGTAAAAAGTTTGTATGGATTATCGTGATTTTATATGCGATGATGCCTGGTTCGCTGGTCTCGCAAACAAAAGGCAAAAACGACATCTAAACATGCATGTGCCAGTCTCTAATTCCACCTTCGTTTGTAGAGCGTGCGGAAAGTCATGCCGCTCCCGTATCGGCTTATACAGCCATGAAAAATCTTGCCTCAGACACTGAATAAATCGTCTGTCACAGACGTATGAGGCCAATGATGATATGCGATCTGTTTTAAAATTTGCGACAAGGCCAAAGAGCTAAAAAAGGTAAATATATGTTTTAAGGGGTTTGATTTTTAAACCCCTAAAGTATTAAACTTTTATCAGTTTTATTTAACCACCAACACCACCCAAATAAATTACAATCGTGCAAAGGCGGTGCAGGCCACTATATACATAGTATAAAATTTACCACGAGAAAAGAAACCTTGATTCATACAGGAAACAGGTTATAAGTATTATAAAAGTGCGTGAACTCTGAGGCGATAATGCTATTTTCTCGCGGAATAATAGGTTGCAGCGGGTGAAACCGCTGACGGGCAGCTAGTAACAATTATAAATAACATTAATAAATACCTTCTGGATAAAATGTGAGCCCTTTCCGTACGTCATGGTTTCACACATTTATTTGTCACTAAAATTATTCACTATTAATTTTATTAACTTATTCCAAACACGTCTATACCATATATGACTGTAACTGTTAGTAACCAGGGACAATAATATGAATCACTTGCTATTTGCAGTTATCCTGTACGTAAGTTGCGAGTATATTATGTGTAGTTTAGTTATGTAAATAAATGTGTACATAATTTGTTTTGATAACATGGGTGCCACGGGTTAATAATAATTTATCGCTGAAAATAACAATAAAATTCATATTTTATTGCTCAGTACCTTTGTACAAGTGGTGTATGTGAAACATAAAATAACAGAAATTCAAGTTCACATGTAATATGAATAAGAAAATCATACCTATCTTATGCAGTATAATTAGTATGCCAAAACATCGTGACTTGTTGCTAAATTATCTCTCCCAAATAATACAATAACAAATTGACTGATAACATTTAACAGACATGATAAACACACTGATGCACTTTTCCAACAAAAAAAAACAAATACACAAGTAATTCTTATATCATTACCTTATTTACGGGAAAAGTTGTCATCGTGTTTGAGATTTTCGTTGTATAATATGACGAAACAATAGCACTATCAAAAGGTCATTGTCACATATCAGCATCACTGACACAGTTTTATGGTTTTATCTATCACCCTCTATGCTACAGAGTAAACAGATTTTAAACATCACACTTCCGAACATATTTGTAACAAAACCACTTTTCCTTTCTTCAGCGAATACTTGGAAACGTTGATAACAAAAACATGAACTTCATTATCGACTAAAGAATTTCACGAACACTTCGAGAAATACGTAAAGTTGTGTTTCGCGATACGTGGTGCCAACTCGAATGGCATACAATGGGTAGAAATCAAAACATGTGGCGAGTACCGTGTAGGTATAGGTATAGTGCCAGTAAGGAGACGGCCACATGGAAATATGAGGAATGTTGTGACTTATGCTCGGAATCGAATCTTCGAAGCAACAAAGCCGATGAAAAAATTGAATATTGAGACATTTTTAATATTGAGATATGTAGTTGTAATAAAATAAGTATTATGCATATTTAAAGGATTGTTTAATATTTAAATTTTAATTAACTTAGGGACATTTAAACAAGAACAGTGGACCTCAATAACCCATGTTAATATTTTGTATAATTTTCGGGATCCATCTTTTCGATAACTTCACATAATTAGTGATATTCGTTTGAACTAAAATGCTCTTCGAATATTTAGCAATTTAATAATTTCCAGGCAGTTTTCACAGTCTTTTTATTGTATTAATATCTGCGACTGGTTCCAAACATATTTATTTTATATTATATTTATTTTGTCATTTTCATAGTTTTACAGCGGTTTCTTTGCACGACACTGTTTTCTTACGCAACGGGCGTACCATGGTATAATAAGATACTCCGCCTGGTATTCCGTTCCGAGACTCGTGGACCACGTGACCAACACATGTCTACGTCATCATGCTTGTGGGTTACCAGAACTACCCACTCTTATGATGTTTTTTGTAAATCATTTATGATACTCTTAACTAATAAATACAATTGTAGTGTTGTTGTAAAGTTCAAGTTAATACACACGTAAATCTAAATTATAAAATTATTAAGAAATATTTTAGGTCACTTTTCTGAGATTGAATTTACCCCATAACGTATTTTATTGAAATAAAATGGCAATACTAAGTGACGTTGTCTTGTGTTTCTCTGGGAAGGAAAGACCATGTTTTATTAGACTATGGGGCGTACTAAGTGCCGAGCACTGTTGAACTCAATAAAGTTATTAAATTAACGCTTCACCACGTGACTAGCAAGTAGCATGACGCGTCTTGACTCATCTGCACTGATATGATGAATAATAAATGATAATACATCATCTGGTGCCAATGTAAAACTGTCTTATGGTTTAGTGATCTGAATCTGAGTATGGTCTCAGAATCTTGAGATTCCATATTTGATATTTGTCATTTTATCATCGTCTGGTTAGGGTATGGCTTGCCAAAGCCACCTGATTGAGTTTGAAAGAAAAATTGACTCCTACTTCGGGGAGCACTTTAAGCCATCATTCGTAAGAAAAGATCATTTTTTGATAATAATCAGAGACGCGAACGTAACCCGTAAATCTGCTCAGTTAGAGCAGAGTTGTTTAACTTATCCGTATTTTGCTCTAACTCCAATCCATATAACCCGTCATCTGTAGAAAAACTTGTCTTAACTGAATTTTATCTCATAAATAAAGGAAACTCGGTGTCCCACACGAAAAGAAGAAGGAGAAGTAAACTTTTTCTCGGCATTGCGTTATCAAGGGCTACACAGTGTTTTGAAACTGGATGTTTTGTTATCTACAATAGTATTACGAGTAAAAAAATAGGAAGGGCTTTGTTTGTTTTTATCAAGTTTGTATGACATGTGGTGACTAGATAAACCTCGAGATAAACTTAGAAACTGCAATACCGTTTATGATATCTCTTCCAATTTCCATCCCCAAAAAAATTGCAAAGATTATTGAATTATGTTATTAATTTTGACATTGTTGTGAAATAGTGTGCATTGCCCCTTTGATATTTTATGTAGATAAGTATGTTCAAATTTTCAAGTTCATTACTTCAGCTGATCAAATAAAAGATCTGTTTTGAAAAACCTTCATTAACCTTCCCTGCTTGTTAATGTGAGCAGGGTCACCAGTGATTCTCAAACTAGTAAAATAATAGGTCATTCTGTTAGAACGAGGTCGATCTTATTTGGACAATGCAGGCTGAAGAATTAGGTCATTCGTTTAGTTAGAATGTACTATATCTATTGCAATGCACGTATTTCTAGAACTTAGTGGCAAGGTACTTCCAAGTTTACACGAATACTCAAAAATGAGTAGATATACTATTGCCAACAAATCTACCTACCCAGTATAAGTTGATCCCTTAAATGGATAGGTGGATTTGCTGGCGATAGTACCATTATATATAGGTAAGTTCTTTTCGTAAATGACAGTAGGACATCTGATCCGTGATTGACCTTTTTATGGTTTCTATTCGAAGCTAGCGAATTATTACTTCGGAACGTTAGCTTCCAGGTATGTATTATCGCCCAACTTGTCGCCCAATAATACTTCACTGCTCCATTGATAGGTATCTGACTGGTTATTTGTTGCATAACTTTAATGGCTACAGTTATTTTATGGGCAATAAAATACAGTCAATCAACTGTTAGTCGACTCGTTACAATTTTATACCACCGTAAAGATTTTGTACTTATATTATAAAGAACTAGCTGGTTCCCGCGAACTTCGTTTCGCCAAGGGAAGTTTATGAGCCAACAGAAGCGGCACATCATGCTAAACAACTTTTTCATACCAAACATCAAAAAATATCGCTAACTTTTTGAGTGTTTCATGCACAATTAATTATACCACACAAACAGTATTACTTCTTCTTCTTCCTTGCACCTTCCCACTTTGGGTCGTGTTAGCTCTCCTATTTTTTCCGCGCGATAGGTAACGTTCTTGCTGGGGTTGTCGGGTCAGATAGGTCTTCCTTTTTCTTGAGTCTGGTCATACACACTAACAGATTACATTTTCAAAAATAGGTATATTAATTACCTTTAGACGCATAATGTACGATTCGCAAAACGTAAACTCATCGCAGAATGTCGTTTTCGCACAATGACGCTTTCGCAAAATGTCGCTTTCGCATAATGTCGCTTTCGCAAAATGTCGCTTTCGCATAATGTCGCCTTTTGATATGATAGGGCAATATCATTCAGTTGATCATCATTATATTATTACTAGGTTTCCGCCCCGCGGTTTCGCTCGTGCATTAATATTTTTGTGTGCTCTGTGGATAACAGTCTTTAGATTTTTAAATTTTACTTTAAACCTACTGAGTCCTAGCGCCTGATTGCTATTTTCATGTACATGCGCGCCACATACATCCTTACAGTCTCCTGAAACGCGGTAGCTAGGGAATGCAATCCCGCAAGTAAATTTTAGTCCTGGTATTTGCGGGATTATGACATTTCTTTCTATTACGGAATTTGCGGGATCCCGCATGCTGTTAAGACTTTGATAAAAAATATTATTAGGTAGCATCATAATTTCTTTCTTTTTCGTTTTTCGTGTGTGACAACGAGTCGTCCAATGACCTGATGATGAAAATCGACAGCCGGTGTGGCGCAGTGGTTAGTACGACTGCCTAAGACGCAGAAGGTTCCGGGTTCAATTCCCGGTGGGGTCACTCACAATGTTGATATTTATCACTTTGTGAATTTCTTCTCAGTCTAGCTAGGACATTGCAGGCTGAACCACCTGACTGATTGTCCGAAGAGCAAGATGGTTCCGTGCTTCGGATGGGCACGTTAAGCCGTCGGTTCCGGTTGCTGTCTATGATCATTTAGACGGCGGTCGTTATACAACTATGTCAGAGCAGATGCCTGCTATTTAAAGTAGGCGGTTGAAAAACTCTGACACCAGGGTTCATCGGGTCGTTGGACGACTTGGTATCCCACTAGAAGAAGTAGACTGAAAATCTACGAATTTTTTTATGTTACCATATTTAGTTATTGTTTCGAAAAACCATTATGAAAGAAGGATAGATGTGTCATTACATTAAACATCGTTTTGAAAATAACTACGCATAAATGTATTTTTTGTGTCGTTAGTTTAACAGTTTCTAACTTAACAAGTTATACGTCATTACGTATGAATTTCGCTATATTTCAATCCCACAATCCCATGGAACCCGCTCAAATTTCGACCCGGATCAGTCCCGTAAAAAACATGCAAGATCCCGATATTTCGGGATCCCGATATCGCGGTATAGGTATTGCATTCCCTAGCCGTAGCCGTTCGCTATACAGGGTGTAATACACGGTGCAACGAAAACTGAGCAGACGTGCTCAGACCATGAAACTGAACAACTTTTCTCATGGAACATATATGGTGGTAAACGAAAACATGATACAATTTTCACGATCAGCTGACTGATTTTTTTATATGGGAAGTAAAAAAAAAATTTACCACCATAATGTTCCATGGGGAAAGTTTTTTTTTTTTTTATATAAATAATGGGTAAGCATTTATCCGCAATCTCACCTGATGTTAAGTGACGATGCAGACGATGATGGAACATGCTCGCCCAGATAATGCCTATTCACTCTCGCCTTGAAAAGGCCCAGGTTATAACGTTTCGGAAACAGATCCGCAGGCAGGGAGTTCCACTCCTTAGCAGTTCGCATTAAAAATGTAGAAGCGAAGCGCTTTGTGCGAATTTGCGGGATGTCTACGATATAAGGGTGGAATCCCAACCGGCGTCTCGTGCACCGGAGATGGAATGGTGACGGAGGTATCAGGTTATGGAGAGACTGTGCACACTCCCCGAAATGTATCCTGTAGAATACCGACAAGCAAGCTACTTTGCGACGGTGTTCGAGGCTCTGTAACTTTGCGTCAATTAGTGCCCTATCAGCGATGAGTTTCTTGGCGCGCTTCTCAATCGAGTCCAGGGCTGCCAGCTGGTATTTGGCAGACCCGTCCCACAGGTGACAGCAATACTCCATGCAGGAACGGACTTGAGCTTGGTATAGTTGTAAAAGCTGTACTGGTGTGAAGTATCGCCTGACCTTCGAGAGAATTCCGAGTCTTTTTGCTGCAGTCGTGGCCAAAGACTCAATATAATGTCCAAAGTTCAGGTCAGATGAAAGGTTCATGCCAAGAAGCTCAAGATGGTCGGAAATCGGTACGGATACACCTCGGAAAGTCGGAGTCAGGTCAAAGGGACTCCGTTTAGTGCAGAATAGACATGCCTGTGTTTTAGATGCATTAAACTTGACAAGATTTGCATCACCCCATTCGGATATTGCTTCAAGATTCAAGTTTAGTCTACTCACTAGGGCCTCTCGACAAGACTGAGTAGATTCATTGCTGGCCTTTGCACTGGACAGGTACCTATCAACAACCGTGCTGTCATCTGCATACCCAAAGGTGTCGGGCGTGAGCATATCGTTGATGTGCAGCAGAAATAGGGTTGCAGAAAGTACAGACCCTTGAGGGACGCCGGCATCAATAGCCTGTTCATCTGAAGAGCGTCCTTCTAGGACCACTCGTATTGACCGTCCACTCAAGAAATCTGCGATCCAGTTGCAAAGTCCAGTAGGTAGCCCGTAGGCGGGAAGCTTGTTAATAAGACTTGCGTGCCAGACCCTGTCAAATGCCTTTGAGACATCCAGAGATACGGCGAGGGCTTCGCCGTGCCTCTCGATAGCCTCGCTCCATGAGTGGGTGGCATGCACGAGGAGGTCCCCTGTCGACCGCCCGCGGCGGAAGCCGTACTGACGGTCGTTAAGGAGATCATTGCTCTCGAGGTAAGCCAGGAGCCGATTGTTTAGTACACGCTCCATAGTCTTGCAGAGTATAGAGGTGACTGATATGGGTCTATAATTGGCAGGGTCAGCACGGCTGCCTTTTTTGGGCACAGGTTGCACGTTTGCAAGCTTCCACGATTGGGGAACTACACCAGTCTCCAGTGAGAGGCGGAACAGGCGTGTCAATATCGAAGACAACTCAGGCGCACAGTTACGCAGAACAATTGCAGGGATACCATCAGGGCCGCTCGCTTTATTTACGTCTAGGTTGTTCAGTTTCTTGTTACACCGTCTCTTACACCCTACATAGCGGACGGCTACCGTTTTTCAGGAGACTGTATGGATGTATGTGGAGCGCATGCACATAAAAATAGCAATCAGGCGCTAGGACTCAGGAGGTTCAGAATAAAATTTAAAAAAGTGTAACGAAATCCATAAAGATCCATCACAAAAATATTAATGGGCGAGTGAAACCGCGCGACGGAAACCTAGTAATAATATAATGATGATCAACTGAATGATATTGCCCTATCATATCAAAAGGCGACATTATGCGAAAGCGACATTTTGCAAAAGCGACATTATGCGAAAGCGACATTATGCGAAAGCGACATTTTGCGAAAACGTCATTGTGCGAAAGCGACATTTTGTAGTGAGTATACATTTTGCGAATCGTACATTATGCGACTGAACCATTAATTACTAGCGGCCCGCCCAGCGGTTTCACTCGCTGCTACTTACCTGTTTTCCCGTAGAAATGGGATCTTTGCCCGTAGTAAAAAGTCCATTAATCCATTCTAGCAGAAGTTACTCA
Source organism: Phthorimaea operculella (assembly GCA_024500475.1). Classification (NCBI taxonomy): domain Eukaryota; kingdom Metazoa; phylum Arthropoda; class Insecta; order Lepidoptera; family Gelechiidae; genus Phthorimaea; species Phthorimaea operculella. The sequence goes on along the minus strand of JANFCV010000186.1, from coordinate 300,885 downwards.
TCACGACCATGTGCCAGCAGAGGCGGCCTGTCATGGCGAATAACTTTAACTTTGAAGCCATTACCGTATCTCTTATAATTTTGATGGGATGCTGGTGGTCTACATCAGGCACTCCAGACCCTCGTGACCATGTGCCAGTAGAAGCGGCCCGTCATGCTGAATAACTTTAACTTTGAAGCCATTACCGAGTCTAATAAAGTTTAGATGGGGTGCTGGTGGTCTACATCAGGTACTCGAGACCCTCGTGACCATGTGCGAGCAGAAGCGGCCCGTCATGCTGAATAACTTTAACTTTGAAGCCATTACCGAATCTTTTATAGTTTAGATGAGATGCTGGTTGTCTACATCAGGTACTCCAGACCCTCGTGACCATGTGCCAGCAGAAGCAGCCTGTCGTGCTGAATAACTTTTACTTTGAAACCATTACCCTATCTCTGATAGTTTAGATGGGATGCTTGTGGTCTACATCAGGTACTCCAGATCCTCGATGACCATGTGCCAGCAGAAGCGGCCCGTCATGGTGAACAACTTTTTCTATGAAGCCATGACCGTATTTCTTATAGTTTATATGGGATGCTGGTGGTCTTCATCAGGTACTCCAGATCCTCGAGGGTTGACCATGTCCGTCTTTTATATGATAGTAATATCAGTGCCAAAATTCGCGAGGATCGGTAAAGCGGTTTGGCTAATTTGGGTAATATCTGTTTTATTTCCCCGTTTTCCTGCTGCTAACCGTTTTCCCGTAGGAATGAGGAATTTTCCCGTGGTAAAAAGTAGCCTATGTTACTCAGGGATGTTGTAGCTTTCTAATAGTGAAAGAATTTTGGAAATCGGTCCAGTAGTTTCGGAGTTTATCGATTACATACAAACAAACAAACAAACAAAAAAAACAAACAAAGTTTTCCTCTTTATTATATTAGTGTAGATAACTGTGTGATTGTGTGGTAGCGGCTAAGAATACTGCCACCCCTAGTCCACTCAGGGTGTTTCGTAAAAGGCGTACGTAGAGTTTTTTTCTTCGATACTATCTGGCGACTATGGTTAACCGCGTGGTGGCAGTGATACCACCTACAATATTATTCCCAAATAGTGTGCTACATGGTGGTCTGGCTACGGAGTAGCACACTCAAGAGGGTCGACAGGCAGCTAGTCATAAAACATTTCCAAATCCTTTTGCTAAATGATTTTGTGCTCTGACAAAACATGTTGTGGCGACCCAACTAATATGAACTAAAGATAGTAGGCAGATGATAAAATGGATTTATTAGGCTCAAATCGCAGTCAGCAGACGAACACTGTCAACCAGACAGTAGCTAGAGACCAAGGATTGACCATTGGACTGACGGAGTAGATGTGAGGTAATTAACTTATCATATCAACGCTCGAAACGGAAACAGCGTCCAATAGATGTCTACATAATCATTGGTGAGGAAGGTGATGGTTATAATACGTGTCTATATGATTATCTAAATGTGGCGAGTCTACTTTTGATATCTACAAATTGTTACAAAGATTGCCACGCCTTTTAATACAACGCGTATTACTTGCGCAGATAAAGAAGGGATCACGAATCGGCAACATTATTGTTGACATTTATTTTACACACTTGAAAAAAAGTCTTAATTGTCTTAAATAAAACTTTGCTCATTTATTTTATCTGTTGACTAATTTGGTAACGCACTTTAGAGAATTATTCACTGGTTAGAAGCCTTACTAAGTCGCGGGTGAAACCGCGGTATAGAAAGCTGGTATTCTATAGATTAATGAATTGATCAAAAGTTGTTAGGACGGAGCATTATATTTCATGACTTTTCTGCAACTGTAGGTATAATGTTGTTATTGTTGTAATAGGCGTCTTGTACCAGTTTCATACTTTATTGTAAGTTATTTCCTTTCTGGATTTCACTACTTTACAGAAATCGATAAAAGCATTTTTTTAGTTCTGTAATCGTTTTCAATGCCAACCAACATGCCAACACAATTTTCTAATCATGCAGTTCATTGAAGTGACATAGGAATAGAATAAATAGTCTATGTACACATCATGGCTGGTTTACTCACAGAGCACTTAGGTACATGATAGATAAGCGACATTTGCTACGTATTTAGTGTGGGAATAGCTTGCTTATTTACAATACTTCACTGTATAGAATACCTACATGTTACTTAGAATTCTATATTACACTATCATAAGTTTATTCCAGCTGGCAACGCATTTTAATAATATTATGCAAACATACTGGTTATACAAGATTTATCATAATTTATGCACTGTAAGCATTGTCTTTGCGCTTATTAATTAAAAAATACTCATTAATGACATCCAGTTTGCAATAGATAAAAAAGTCATTAAGCATCAATATTTGGTAAGAAATCGATAAACTTTGCGTCTAACGACCTTCAACTACCGATATCTATTTCCAGTTGAGGTTTCAAACAACAAATATACAGTAGCGAGCGGCACAAAGTAATTATTGGCTTTGTGGTAGCGGCCCGCGTAGCGGCCCGCCCAGCGGCTGCACCCGCTGTTACTCATTTTTCCCTGGGATAACGCGTTTTCTCGGCGTAGATTATACCTATAACCGTGTCTGTTGAATCACTTTACCTACAAAAAATATCTGCATCAAAATCCGTCGCGTGATTTAGGAGGGTGTTGAGTGGAGTCCATGACGGACATACATACAGAAAAACGCAAAAAGCGACTTAATTTTCTACAATATACCTATTGATGTAAACCTCACCTCAAACAAATAGCCAATTTGTCGCGGGAAATGTCAGCCGACACGTTTACGCTCAAATAAATCCAATGAAACTATAGCACAGTGCAGAATAATAAAATGTAGGTACATAAACTGCCAATAGGCAGTAACTAAGCAAACAAGGTATAAAATAGTTATACCTACAACAAAATGTGTGTTGTGTAGGTAAACATGTAATGTATAGTTTGTAAAGACAGAAAAGGTGAAATTTTTATTCAAAGTGTTTTAAATACGAATGTTACGTCGCGCGCGTTCCCGCAATTCTGTTAAAATAGTAATCGTATTTTTTCAGGTCATTAAGACTACTGATGTGTCATAGAAATGACCAGATTGGTATTTATACAGGGTGTTGATTTAAATGCGTGCCATAGCTTCAGGATAGGTTAAGTATTGATTAAGGATTCCGTAAAAAAATATTGAAAAATCACAGTAAAAAAAGTTTTGTTTAGCCAAAAAAAAATATTTTAATAAATTTTTGACTCTGTTGTTGTTTAGAGAGTGCTCATACAAGTACGTTCGTCGTAACAACTTTGAGATTGAACAAATTTCGGCTGAGATATAGGCATTTGAATCAAATGTCAACAAAGTAAAAAAAAAATTGTAACTGGGATTTTTTCAATATTTTTTATGGCATCCTTTATCGATACTAAAGAACTGTGAATTTAAATAGATGTATATGGGTTTGCTGTGTAAAATATGAAAAAAAAATATGAGAGAGATTATGAAAATTCAAATACCTACCTACACAATTGTATTTAATTATTTTTGAATTGACCAAAAGTGTCTTTAGTGTTAGTGATGCAAACATAATAATCAAACAAAGTGAATAATTACCTTTTCTTTTAAAGGGTGGTTCTGCACAGCAGTGGCTTCATCCGGTTCTCCCATCTTGGCCTCCTGATCACTCTCAATTTCGTCAACGATGGCAGACAAATCCAAACCCTCAGGGACGTTGGATTCTATGTTCGCTTCAGGGCGAATTGTGAGCTCCTGGTTGATAAGCTGGCTGCGACTTATTCGGAGTGATCCTTGTAGGTTGCCTTCTAATATTGCCTAAAGAGGGATAATCATATTTTATTTATTTATTATTCATTTTATTTTTGGTTTCTTTGGGAAACTTACAGCTTACATAATTACAGCAAAACAAAACAACAATATAAACTTATAGCCAATTACAAGTTTCCAAGTTTTATATATGAAGAAAATAACAAAAAAGTGGTAGTATTAGAATTTTTTTTTTAACACACTGAATATTATTTCTACAATGTGTGTTTATGTCCTCATCATCTGCCTGCCCTTATAAATTATGATGAAAATAAATAAATAATTAATTACATAAAGTTTGTTTAAATATAAATTGACTTTCAAAATAATAAGAAAGTATTCTTGGCAAAAGATATGAAATAAATTAAATACAACAAATAATACAGTTTATTGCTAAGCATTGGAAAGAGACATGCATTGCTAAGCTCTATACTACCTCTATATGTATTGAAATGATGGAAGTGCATGGAAAAAACATTTACTGCATGCTGAATAAAAATAATAATAGGTGCAGTAAAAACTGGGACTGTGCTGCATGACAATGAATTTGAGTTCAGTTACGCTAGGCGCCTGTTACAAGAGAAAATAAATAGACGCAAAGTTTGCTAAATAGCACTAATTATAGTAGTGTCAATGCAATTAATTCCATGACACATAATTGCACAGGCCTAATAGGACCTTTTCTCTGTAAAGGCAGGTTGCACAAATGCAACTATAGCACCGCATCTCAATGCAAACATTGCGAGTAAAGAACAGCGCATACTTACGTCGCTCAAAATGTCTTCCAAATCACAAGACACATTCGTAGTAAGAACTGGCAAAGGACTAGGAGCCCGCGGGTTCTCCGCGAAAAATTCTACATCTACCGGGTCCAATACCTCATTTGCTCTATATTCACTGAACTCCATCACTGCATGCTGTAGAGAGACAACATAAAAATCCATTTACTTCACAAACACAACTACGGTATTGTGGCTCCGTACGCACAACAGTTTACAACGGCGCGTGGCTCTAAAATAAGGCAAAACGAAGGGAATCTTACCCAGCGATAATTAGGTTCTCTTCCGAGAACAACACATTTCACGGACCCCAAATATTTTCTCAGAAATCAGCAAAAAACTAACAATACAAATCGTACGGCCGATGGTGGAGGACCAAACAAATGTCAAAAATTCAGGCGCGTTCCATTGCAAATCTTTGCTACAATGTGACTCAACTCACTGACTATCTGATTCAGTTGAAGTCGTAGAAGTTCAAGCGTCAAGCGTGTATCCGAATTTAAATTTTTGTCTATGCCTTATGTCAAGCTCCACGGATGGCGTCCGTTTGTAACGTCACAATAAATATGAATTTTGAATTCTTGTGAAGGTTTTTGTGAAAAATATTGTGAATTTAAGTGAAAAAGAGGTATAATAATGGAAGAGTCTATAAATGAAAACGAACCCAATACGTCGTATAGGTCTCCGCCTCGCAGAAGACGCTCTACGTTCTTTGATAGACGGGAGTCTTTCGGTGAGTAAATAACCTGTTATAAACAGCGTTTTGTCCGTATTACAGTGCAATTTCAAGTAGAAATCGTGTTAATTAATGTGTTAATTCATAACCGAATCATTTACTTTGTCTTACAGTACCACAACCCATGTCTGAAAATGAAGACCCTAATGTTTGCAAACAGACCACAGAATCCAGTGAAAAGAAGAATGAAGAACTAACAAAGTGAGTCTGAGTTCTAATATTCCTATTAATCTCGTTTGTTCGCCTTGTTTTATAATGCTGTTTATTTACTTTTTAGATACTATGACAATTTATTAGAGGAGAAAGATCAGTGGAAAAAGGAAGTCAACAGGCGGAGGATCAAATATCATGACCTCAGACAGTAAGTAGCTATTAGTTGTACTAAACAGCATACTTGTAAATAAAACTTCAATTAATTTTTTTATGGTCTGCCTAAAAAACCCGAATAAGTACCTAAAATTGATTTAAATACTATTTTTTTCAGACAATATACAATGGCAGTAAATGCACCAGGCCGATCAAGAATGTCATATTCCACACTCACAGACGAAGACATAGAATTCCTCAAAGCAAAGACAAACACATCACAACTGGTTGAAAGTCAACGGAAACTACATGAATCGTTAAAACGGACGAGAGCTCTGTTCAGGAGAAAAAACGAGTTGGACAATGAAATTCTTTTGCATTGTGAACAAAGAGTTGATAAAATAACAGAGTACATTTTGGAGAACAGCACAATTTATCCCAAGGATTCTTCATAGGGTTGCAGCAAAGTGGGCTGGTGGCAAATTATATTTTATAATGAATTTGATATCAATCACAAGAATAAAATTAGTACAACTTACACAGAAAAAGATCGGATCCCGAATTGGTAAAATTATTGTTGATGTTGACATCCTGCTCATATGTTGTATATTATAGAGGCAAACAACAATATTGGCAGTTTGGGATCCATTCTTCAACTGCATAAATTATATAATTGTGTACAATACACACCACTATTGCTATAATTCTAGGGACTGCTAGTAGAACTACCACTGTTATTAGGAAGAAAAAATATTAATAAGCTCACCATCTGCAATTTTTTTGTCTTTTCAACAGTATTACAATGTGCAAATTAAACCCAGTCCAAAAAATTCTAATGCCATTCATAAATATTTTATAAATAACAATTTTATACAAGTTTGTGTTACTTTGCTGTGTTTTAATCATGTATATCCCAACTAAAATTAATAGTTGGTAACTTTAATGTAAATACTTATTTGTAAGGGCTTATTATTATTATTATTGTACTTTGTACATAATTTAAAACTGTAAATAATAAATTACTAATAAATACTAACTGAAAGGATAGAGGTATCATTTAAACACCACATTGAATCATTGAGTAACAAATTTTATTTCAACATTTCATTGAAAATTATAAATTCAATTTCATTATAAGTAGATTCATACAATGACTATCATACATAATAATAATTAATTTACACTTAACATTTTATTTTAAATAAATAATAGAATAACTGAACATTTCAACACCAAATTAAAACAATGTTTCTAATTATTATACTTGAATAAGAAAAATGCAGTTTTTTTATTAGATTGACAGGAATTTATTAACCTTATGTACGCCAACGACAACTATAGTTGCTAAACGATCGCGTGCTTACGACGCCACTGACAACTAAAGTTGTCTAAATTTTGCTATATTTATAACTTCAATTCTGTATTATTTAAGACACCTGACTGCTTGTCGCATCACTAGCCGATCTTCACATTTTTGTATGCTTGGCGTCGGGGGTGAGGCGACGTAAAAAAACTCTGGCGTGCAAAAGGTTACCTTCTACATAAAAAACAATTAATTTTGCATTAGAATTTATAATGGAATTGATGAATGACATAATTTTATTGGCAGAGTCATACATTGGCTGAAATAATATTAGATTTAAAAGTAACGAAGTTTAATACACATTTACACGCGCTAGAATCGCACAACACTCTTAAGATGTCAATTATGTTTCCTTAATACTAGATACAAAATAGTTAAAACTTGGCCTTGATTCTCTCAGGACACGACCTTAGCTAATTCTTAGCTATTCCTAACTATTCGTTGCACAAGAATAGAGACAAAAAAAGCTGCAACTGTCTTGATTACTTTTTATACACATTTTATTAAAGAAAAACATAGACGAATCTATGTTTGATAAAGCTTTTATATTAAAACAACTAGAATACCCAAGAATTAGCTAAAGAAATATGCTGTCAGAATCGATAGCAATACCTTACTTTGTGTAAATTCAATAATATGGCTGAGATATCAGTGCTATTCATTCGTAAATTACGAAAGTGGACAATTATTTAACATCATGTATAGTTTAATACTTAATTGTTAAAGGGCAGTGTCTGAGCTATTTAGGGCAAATCTTAAGAGTGATTCAGGAACTTGAAAATAAGAGTAGAACACTACCATTTCAAAAAATGGCTATAAACCACTGAAAAATCTGACTAATTTTTCTTATACAGGATGGCCCAATTAGTGACGTCCAAACACAAAATATAAATCCCTTATACTAAAAGGTATTTGGATCACTAGCATGTATGTTCCACGATTTTTTTAGTTGTTTAACAGAACGAATGGGCTAGCGCTTATTGAGAACCGTTTTACAGAAGAAAGAAAAGGGAAAATGTCTCCCAGTTAAACTTTAAAAGTAGAATAACTCGGAAATTACAAAAAAACGCGGAACATACATCGGGATGATTTGGATACCTCTTAGTTTAGGTGATTTATTTTCTTTGGACGTCACTAATAATTGAGCCACCCTGTATACCTGGTTACTCGCTATAGTTTTATTTTTCCATTATAAGTCCATGAGTACCAGTGTATAAAAAAAACTATCGCGAGTGACCTGGTAAATCATTAAAATGATGAAAGAAAGATACCAACAAAATATACCTAAAGTACCCAATCTCTTTCCATAGTGTTCTGCTCTGACGAAATTACAATTAAAGGGCGCCACACACCGCGTCCGTTTGCGTGACGTGCACGTCATCATGCGCATAGAGATGTCGTTAAATCGTATGGGATTGTATGAAATGTCGCACACCATGCTGCGCGCGTGATTACGCGCACGCATACGCAGGCAGTCTGCGGGCCCTCATACAATACAATACGATACGATACAACATCATAGTTACGCGCGTGATCTCGTGCACGTCATGCATACGGAGGCTGTGTGTGGCGCGCTTATAATATAGTGAGGTACTCAGCTCATATGTTTGGTATGAAAGCTGCGCCTAGTGTGCAGTTTCTTCTCTTTGGCAGTCTTGTACTCGCGCCGACACGGGCTGTTCCGGAGGTCTAGGATTGTGTTTACTTTCTCGACGATCTCTTTTGCAGTGTCGTGGTCGGTTTCAAAGTCGTGCACCTTGTATGTTGCGGTTTGGTTGAAGAAACTTGTGTTGCCTGAAAAAAATATCAAAGGTAAGCTTTTGTTATAGTTGAAATTGTAGCTAGATGACTTTATAAGCAACGCCTGAGTATAGTCATCAGAGCCCTTTCTCACAGGAGTGCGTTCGCACCACGAATCTCCGCGAGCTCGCCGCTATCACGTTCCTCCGAAAAATAGCTTGTGAAAATTGTGCAGTGTAATGGACTAGTTAACCAATATAATCTTACCTGCACTAGTACTAGTGTTGTGGCCATTGTGACTAGGAGAGTAAACTATTCTGAAGGTGGTTTTTGAGGCTCTGGCTTCTAGGATCTGGACCCACGCCACGGAGTCTATACTGTGTAGGACGTATTTCGATCTTGACTGAAAATAGTAAAACATTCATAGTTAACGTACATACATACATCACGTATTTATCCCATGCATGATAGGCAGAGCGTAAACGGCCGTAAAAGTTGTTAAAATCTTTGCAATTTCTTGTTTTATGATTTTTGCTGTTATTTACAACACTTAAATTATTGTTTTGAACGGGATTTTTACCGCGGTAAGAAGTAGCGTAACGCGTGAAGAGCAATAATATTAAAATAAATTGTTTCTCACCCAAAAAGCATTTTTATATGGGACTAGTGGTTCAACTTCTATCTGATCCAATGAGATGCCAAGCTGGACGGGAGTGTTAGTTCTCACTTTCCTCAGCATTTGAACTCGGTAAGTCTTGTATTGCGGCGCCTCGGCTTGTAAAGACTGGATTTTATATAAATCTACATCACCAGCAGCTCTTCTTTCTGGAATAATGGTAAAAATTGAGTAAAACCTAATAAAGAAATTAATTAATTATTGCACTTGAACGAAACACAAATAGTGTAAGAGCAATCCTCGTTTTTTGGAAAAAATTCGATATCTGCCTAAATTTTTGGGAATGATTATTTTAAGCAAATCTAAGAACCTACATTCTCGAATCTCCCGAAAAAGCAGACCGGAAGTTAAGGAAAAAAAAATGCACCCAAATACAATGGAATTCTACAGCAAAGTAGGTATAAGTATTTTTTTGGTAAAAATGTATTTATTAACAATAACAAAAAGTATTTCAACCGAAATCGAACAAGATATCTAACAGGAACATAAAAAAAAAGAATGTTAATACTTTCTTAAATAATCTTGAAATCCTAGCCAAGAAAATATTCGCAGAAGAATTCTGTCTATGTAATTAGAAAATAAACATTCGAAAAGTCTACATAGATAATTTCGCTTCTATAATATTTTCCTGAAACTAATGCTCGATATTTTCTTTTTATCAGAATCATTATTTTTTGGCAGCAGATTTAATAAAAAGTATGTTAAGAGATTAATTTTAACTACAGCAAAAAAAAATCAGCTGAAACTATTTTTTACCACGCGCTTAACATTTCTTTTTTAATTTCGAAAGCATTTTTTTTGGCGGGGATATGTTGCATTAATAAAAATAAAAAGATTATATGTTTGGACGGTCAGAAATAATGTTAAGATGAAATGTTGCAAAGTAATAATATTTATACCATTTTCGCTGTGTTTTTACGGGAATAAAATGTATTTATTATTATTATTATTGACTGTCGCGGTCATAAATATTGGCCGATTCTTTATAAATTCAAATTTACATTAACTTATCTAAGTAATAGCCAGAAATTATTACAGATATGATTTAATGTTTAATGCCCATACAACGGATTAGGATTGCTCTCAGGGTAAAAATCGCGTTGCAGCGCTGCGACAATGCAGGCAAAGAATAAGTAAATAGACCAAATGTGGAATCTGCAAAGAGTGTCACCGCCAAATACAGCATCGCGTTGCCGCAATACGGCTATTCTTTCAGCCCTTAAACTTGCTAAATATATGTACCTTCATTGACAGCCTGTAGTGCATTCCTAACAGCTTCTGACGTTGCACTACCTCCAGTATTATGTCTCGATGTATTGGGAACACTCTGGCCAGATTCTGTGGCTTTTGAGAACCCTGCAAATGCTCTCATGAACAGATCTCCTTCTTCTACAGGATATCCACCATTTCTTTTCTTTTTTAATTCGACTAGTCCAAGGCAGGTGAAGCCGAATTTGGAACAAGGCTCGTTGGCGTCCAGGCAGGGGAAAGCCCAGTCCACTTCTCCGTCATCTTCCGCTATACAGAGCCCATAGTCATGCACTGAGCCAAGTGTCACTTCGGGATGCTCTATGCTGAAATATTTATATTTATTAGCGCAAATTTATCATTATTTTACCTAGTCATTGGTAATCTGCCTTTTAACAAGAATTAAAGTCATAATTATTTTATCTTGTAAACAAGAAAACATCAGTACCTAACCTATCAGTACAAAACCTATACCTATCAGTGACAAAGGGTTCATACATGACGATTCCTGCAGGCTTCCCATTCAGAAATTTACACATCTATACTATCACATCAATCTACTTACATTTTTCTGCTCCAACCTACCTGTGGTAAAATGCCTTCACCACTGATACTATGTAGTTAAATCCAATGTCTAACCTTTTTTGAGTCAGATCATAACTTATACTAATATGAATAAATTTATGCCAGAAAGACCGCAGGTAGTTATTTTAAAGAGTATAAAAAATAATCTTCATTGATTATTTTTTAGAAAGTCATTCATAAACATTATCTTAATATGCTTATCATTTCATCATGAACATACCTGTATTGGTAGCATGTGAAGCCAATCAAATCTTTGATTTTAGCACTGGCAATGACACAAACCACTAAGGGATAGTTTTGATGGACCTCTGGCAGCATTGTCATGAAGATCTTGAATGACTTGATCGGGAGCCCTAGTTGAGCAGTGCCATCAAACTTGGCATACTCCAAATATTGCCTATGGGGAAGTTCAGGGCATTTCTCTAGCTGTTCTGTAAGCAAAGACTTTTGCTTTGCGGTTGGTTTGACCTCAAGTTTCGAGAACATATCTGCCATGTCTTCTGCTGTTATGTCTGGGGTTGGATCTTCCCATTTGCTGACTTTCACTTTGGCTGCCTTTTTTAATGCTTGTTCTTTCTTGTCTAGCCATTGAGTTGTATGAGGTCTTCTGCAACATTGAAATGTACAAATTAATAAGGATTATGTGAAAGGGTATGTATTTTGTCTTTATGGTGACCAGGGTTCATCAGGTCGTTGAACGACTCGGTGTCCCACACGAAAAAAAATAAATGGTGACAAACAAATACTAAGAACTAGGGCAACATAGAAAAAAATAAATTTTTCTTCTTTTCTAGTGGGACATGGAGTCACTTATCAACTCAATGAATAAATTCATAAATATGGGATATTTGGTAATTTATTTACTTTTGAGATAATTTCATCAAAAACTATGTATATTATAGGTATGTACAGAATTTATAGCATTTATACCACATTTTTGCAGTATGCCATGTAGAGTCTTTAGACCTTCTCAACATTAAGTACCTGTGTCCATCTCTCATGTCATCATAAGTACGGATATAGCTGACGGAGCCCAAATCATCCTCTTCACTGTCCTCCAGATCAGGGTATGCATCGAACTGTGTCACCACCTCTCGGTCATCTTCCTCATCTGACTTCGTTCTGGAGTATTCAGTGTCTGGTCTCGTTGTAATTTGAGCCGCTGAAATTTGGAATAAATTTTGGTAAAGTCAAGTTCATCTTCGTTTATATTATGTTGAGAGATTTGTATGATTTTGATAACTTGATAAGCCTACAAAGTAACAAAATTTTGAGAATAGGAATAGGAAATGATACTGTTTTTCTAAAAGAGCTGTCATACAACATGGTTTGTTGTTATCAAAAACATGATCGAAAAATACATATTTCACGCCAAATATGCAAATGTAAATGGTCAGATGGGTAAAGATAATACTAGATAGATAACAAAAATGTAGGAAAATGACTCACATCTAAAAATTTTGGAGAAATCCTCCCCAGCCATCACACTTTCACACAAACCGGTGTCATCGGTCGCGATAAAAGCATCACGTATGTTCTTCAGAAGCCAGATTTTGTTATCATACGTGGCCATGGTCTTTTGAAAATAATATTCTTGATAGATAACTTTACAGACTTTTTCAAAATAAAACCATGCCAATTCTTTCCCAAACAAAATATTCGGTTGTCAAAATCACAGGTCAAAATTCTACCAAAAAAATCTACCACTTTGGATTTGACGAAGGTTAATTTCTTCATGTTGGTCAACCTACTATTGTTATTTCTTTTCCTCTTCAGAAATATGTGTAAAACTGTCTCTTTCTAACAGAGGAAACCAAAGTGTTGCCAGTACCAGCAGGTTTTGGTCAATCAATAACCATTCAATCATTCATTCATCAAACAATATCCGCTCGTTTGTATCTCCCAGAAAATATTTTAAAATGGCAAGATATTCGTATAACTGTCAGTGGTTGTCATAGCAACGGTTTTTGTATATTTAGAAAACTTGAATATTTGTTGAATATTCGTCGCAATATTGCTGAAAAACAATCTAATCGTAAGTATTCTCTACTCCACAATGTTCCAAACATTTTCCAATGATGGATATTCTCTAGTTGTTACTATTTTTATCGTCTTGCTTTGAGGTTAGATTTGGAAGAATTTCCCTAATTTTCCCATCGTTTTCATGTTCATCTTCTCATAAACTACCCTAATGAGGGCCAGGTAGCCTTTATTGGTAATTCTAACATTTAATTACCGAGTACTTGGTTGGAGTCCTATGACTTTTTCCCCCGGTGGTCAGCCCCCTGTGCATCTCAACCGAGTACTTTGTTTTCATCAATTATTTGCTTAGGTAGGCACCGGTTTGGTCTTCTTCATCTTCATTAGCTTGACCCTTATTTTATTTTACATACCCAAATTGTATCCACGATAATTCTGTCTACAACTATGGGTTAGTCAAATTAAGCCAAGAAATAAGAGTAACCATAGATGTCTTGATAAAACACCATTTTCCCAATTTCCCATACATATATAGTATATCGCGTTTTTATCCCTTGCCCATAACAGATAGAGAAAAACAGCGACTTCATTTTAAATACATAGTATAAATTGACGTCGCTTTTTGCATTTTTCTGTTTGTCTGTTTGTCGTAGAATTCGCGAACTCTCCTAAACCACGCAACGGATTTTGATGCAGTTTTGTAATAGATAGAGTGATTCAAGAGGAAGGTTTATACTGGGTGTTACAAAACAACCAATAAAGCTGAAAGGAGGTCAAGGTACTCGTAAAACTGAACAACTTTCCCTATGGAACGTGGGCCGAAATATGAAAAAAAAAATTGGCCCTCCCATACAAAATGAACTCCATTTGTATGGGAGTTTTTATGGGTGGTTTTGTAACACGTTGTATGTGTAACACATGCTAGGAAAGAGCATTTTTCTCATGGAAAAATAAGTTGCATTGAGTGAAACTGCTAACGGGCTGCTAGTATACCTACCTACTATGTATTGATATCAACAAATAATGCAAGTTCAAATAAAATGCAATAATAAGGAGTCATCAAACTTAACTTTATTTTCATTACACATCAAACAACTCTACAAACAAAATGAGTAAACAAACAGCACATTTAAATACTATATGATAATTTATTAATTAAATAATTATAATGATTTGCCAGATACTTATGCACTAACATAAATGTAAATGTAAAATGTTATCATCGGCCTTTGGGGTACTGTCTTAATGTGAGCTACTGGGGCCTTGACTAGCCCAATTGTCCCCTTGACCCAGGCTGATGGTAACATTCTTTCGATTTCTTCTTTACATTTAACCTTTTCCCCTGTTTACATTTACTTTAAACAATGCTATAATTTCCCATTGACAACATACAACGCCTGAGATCTTGTGCGCAGTCATAGTACGATTTGTAAGGTGGTGATAATGTTGCGTCGTACAACTTTAGCACCTCTACGAATTTCTTCATGGCTTCTCCATATTTGCCTTCCACCATGGCGGCTTTTCCGAGCCGCAACATCATTTCTGTGTCCTGTAAACAAATCATTGGAATTAATAAAGAAAAACACATGATAAGCATCAGTTAAGATACCATGTTCAATAGCATCACCCTATATCTTTCCTAAAGTCTGCTAACCTGAATTACTAGTTTGTTGGCAGAGAGTACCAAATTGTATGTTCTTGACAATAATAATGTGTGTGTTCTTTTCAGGTAAAATTAAGTTCACATTCTACTAGAAAATAAGATGGCGGATGATGAAGACAGTAAGTATTGTTTGAACTGAGGCACCACTTTAATACAGACAACAAATAGTAATAGATACTTTAAGTGATTTCTGCATAGAAGTACTAGGGCAAAACCCGGTCTTGGGCTTGAATAATAAATAAATTTTATTGCATTACATGCATACCTACATATATCACGCCTGTATCTGTAAAAAACAGCCATTTACACCTCGTCTGACAATAGTTTGAGAGTCACTCAGAAGACTGTTTGACAGATTGTAAGCCTGAGCTAAAGTTGCAATACAAATCAACTCTCAAATTAGCTTAATCTCTTCTTACAACTATTTATGATGCTATTCTTTGCCGGCACCACGCAACAGAAACGTTTGAATAATAACTATTTTTAATTCATTCTTTCTTTATGTTTATAATAATTTGATTTGTATTTTACAGTTGTAGAGGGCGCACAGTCCGCTATACAGAAAGCGGAAGATATTGACGAAGTCTTCGTTCCCGAAGTACAACCAGTGGCGCCCCCTAAATATGAAGTGCGGCCACTCATAGGAGAGAAGTAAGAACTAACTTTTATTTACCCTTAAAACAATTAGAGTTTATTTGAGTATATGTAAGATTTCTCGTGGGTCTGAGGCATTTTCCCAAAGTAGAAAGTATGGTACAATATCTCGCAGAGATAACTTTCTTTGTAGATAATTATTTCCCCAAAACCAATCCTACCTATCAGTATACTAAACCTACGTTATTTTGCCTCTTGTGTACTAAAGGATTTTTATCAAAAGCTTTAAAAGGATATAAATCAGATCTCAACCACATCTGTGCCACATGTTTTACTTGTTTGGTTTTTATTTTTGTTTTCTACTTCACCCCTATCTTTCCCATGGGTATAGTAAGAAGCGTCTAAGGGATTTGAGAGTTAACATTTATAGGCGACAGGCTGACAACCTGTCACTATAGTGAAACACAATTATCTAAATGACTCTCAAATTTTTGTCAGACGTGGTGTAAAGGCGTGATATATATGTATGTATGTATGTTTTTATTTTGTGCACAAGAAACAGTCAAGGGGTTAACCTACGAAAAAAAGGAGCTTTTACTCATGACTGTTATTGATGATGTTTCAATGTATTGTAGGTTCCAAGCACAAGACGTGCGCGACATAATCCTATGGGCGATGCAGGAACAACTGACAGGCAGATCGTACCGAGCGGACCAGGTGCCGAGGTGGTGTCGAATGATCGCCAACAGCATCCGGACCAAAGTGCAGATGCTCAATATGAAGAGGTCAGTATATCATTGCTGAAATGAATTTGCTTTTTCTTGACTCCAGCCTCTATCTGGGAAGTATACGTCCTATCACGAGCTATATTTTCAACCATTCTCAATTTCATTAGTTGGTTGTTGACGAGGACGGGAAATCAGGCGAGGACTTTAAAAATACGAGTCTGGCGAAGTCATTTTCCCCGAGGCTTACATAGTGCTTTTCTCAAAAAATGCTAGGAAATTATAAAGATTTTAAATTATTTTATAGTAATTTGATATAAAAAGTTGTTTTACTGATTACTAAGTCAAGATGTGGATTAGGAGTTATTCTTTTTTTATTTTGTAATTTCTGAACGATTTCGATATCGCGCCAGAAAAGTTGTATTGGAATCCATTGCTGGTGTGTAAAAAAGAAATCGTTCAGAAATTACAAAATCACAGACAATGTCAAACTTTCTGGATTGTTTACTTGAAAGAAATTGTCATATTTCCTAGCATGTTTGAGAAAAAGTATTTTTCTTGTTCATACTTAGTTGAAATTAATCCGTGTGGTAGCGGCTAAGAATACCTACTGCCACTGAGACTCCCACCCTTAGTCCACTCAGATTGTTTCGTAAACGGCTACGTAGTTTTTGACCTCGGCTGAATATGTGTCGACTATGGTCTACACGCATGGTGGCGGTGATACCACCTACAATAGCATTCCCAAAGAGGGTTGACGTCAGGCCGGCCATAAAACATTGCCAAATCGTTATTCTACATGATTTTGTGCTCTAAGAAAACATGTTGCGCCAACCTAACTGATTTGGGATAAGGGCAGGAAGATGATGATGATGATGGTAGTTGATACTAAGTCAGCTTTGCATTGCATTGATACACAGTTATTGTAAAGTTATTCTCCACTATCTGTCGAAAGTGGCAAAGATTAGCATTTCAGGGCTGTTGACGCTTTGTCTACCGCACAAGAGATAATAGTGTGATTTGTGTGTTCATTCATAATCTCTTTATTTCAGGTACAAAATAGTAGTTTACACGCATCTGATAGAAATGAAAGGGGCCGGCGTGAAGTGCGCACAACGCTGCCTGTGGGATCCCGAAACAGACGACTGGGCAGACAACTTGTATAGGAACGAGACTATATTCTGTTACACAGTCTGCTATGGCATCTACATGTACTGAAGAGTGTGATGGAAAGAGATAGAAGTGGTTTTTATAGAGAAAGAAGATGCCGACTTGAAGATTAGGCGATCTGAAAACTGCCCTATATCAGGTATGTTTTCAAATACTATTCTTAGTATTACTAGTTTTTATCTAAGCATGAAATTATGTTGAAAAGTTAGTCAATAAATTTGTTATAACCAATTTTCTTTGGTTTTATATTTCGATCATAAATTCAATCTTTATCGTAGTCCCGTTTACTGAGAAATGTAATTATTCTGGGCTATATTCATCGCCAATATCCTTCAAATTTTTGGATCTTGTAGATACGAGTACAAGGAGTTTATTACTCTTAGATATACTATTTGTAGCAACATTTTACGGAAACTTTTGTCTTTGTTTACACACTAACTTATCGTACAATCTTGTCTTTATGTCATCGCCATCTCCGTATTTGTGATATAATTTTCATAGTCGTAATAATTCAATGAACGTGGTCGCTAATATGGACTGAACATGGCATGGCTTCAGTATTTATTCTGCAAATTATAACTTTAAACAAAATTATACAATTATTTGGTAGTGAAACACTTCCCGTATTAGGCACCTACACAAATTTTGCAAAATTTTCGATGCCTTCGATTGAGTCGCGGTAGTCTAGATGGTAGAGGCGACGCTAAGCGAAAGTAGCATAGCAGGTTGACTGCGCGACAGAGAACTTAGCAAGTTTCCTAGAATTATTTGATTATTTGTTTTTGGGTGTTTACCTAAAATATGATTTCGCCGATAAAGAGACTTAGCAAATATAGGATCAAAACGATCAAAAATACCGATGTTATATAAGCGAGGAAAAACATGTTGAGATAAGATATAGGTATTTACGGCAATGAAAGTTCCCATTACCTCGAAGTTCACTGGAAAGTTTGGACTGACTGAAAATGTCATTAATTTCGTAAGAATTTACTCTTTTATTCAAATATCGAAGTAGGTAATTTCACTACAGGAATCACGGTATAGAGCCATCATCTTTCTACATCCATACCGCGTTGTATCCAGACCAAAACGCCTATCTAGAACTATATGTGGTTTTTGAGTGTCTATTACTTGCCTTTCCGTGTGGTGCCGGCTTAGGATAGCATTTCCCGTGGGTGTCGTTAAAAGCAACTGAGGGATTTGAGAGTTGATGACGTGTATTGCAATTTTAGGCGAGAGGCCGACAACCTGTCGCTATAATGAAGTACAGTCTTCTGAATGACTCAAACTTTTGTTGGACGTGGTGTAATTGGGCGTTTTTACAGCCGTTTACGCTCTGCCTACCTCGCAAGAGATATAGGTGTGATATACATGTAGGTATGTATAAATGTATGTGTTACTTGCCTGCAAAGATTTCAAGCCTTTGAGGATGTTGGTGTACTGCTGGCAGAGGCCGCACTGTACCATGAACTCCTTCACGTCTAGTGGAACCGCCACCACGTTGGGGCACGGGCGGTCCGAGTCACATCTGCAAAGAAACGGAAAAATTAGGTATGCATAATTTAGTCACTTTTCTTAGGCAAGACGTGTTACGGTACGCAACTGACGTCGCGATATGCAACCCGATCAAATAAATTTCATTGGATTTTTACATTGGCGGGGGACATCTGTCTGTCTGACCCTAATTAAAACTATAACACATTGCCAATCACAATCTCACTTTTCTCTGCTGTGTTTTTCCGGTGACTTTTCTGACTAAGTACCATACCGAGCCAAGTAGGTAGGGAAGTATGGTTATTGGAGAGTTACAGCTTGCGTTAATGTTTTACTAGTTGATAAGGTAAATAAGGGCCTTTGACGTTCAGTTCATAATGGAGAAGCACCATAAACTCACTTGAATCGCATATAGTTCTCAGTCATCTCCTCGTAAAGCGGCCAGTTCTGTTCGCACGGCACGCATTTGCAGTCGAACCAGTACTGTTCCTTGAGGCTCTCCTGCCGCTTCTGCTTGGGCACCGTCGTGAAGATGGGGCCGTAGTTCTCCGCCACCTCCTCGCCTTTCTTGATGTTCTTGATGGCTTTCACCACAACATATGGGCCGCAGAAGTATCTGTGGAAAGCGCCTTAGATTAGTAGAAGAGCAAATTAATATATAGCAAACAATGCAGACGGAATCATATTTTTTATTCCGTAAGGTAAGATTGTTCTCTGCTTTATAGGGCACGTTCGACTGAAGTACGTCTTGTCTTGTCTACGATTTCTCGAATGATCATGTCAATCTAGCACCAAGATTGTGCGATTCCTTCATTCGACTTCCCTCATAATAAAAGTAGAAGAGCAAAGTTATCTTTTCTTACGCGTAGCGTTCACATACCTGACTACACCAGGATCACACGAGTGGTTGAACAAGGCCAGCGTCGGGAAAACGGCACCAGCTATAAACACTGACTTCCCATCGTGTTTTATGATGTTCTGGTTAGCCTTCTTCGGCTTGGGGCACTGCAGCTCAAACACTTCGTGAGCATTGAACTGAAGGATCTGCAGGTTCTTCAATAGGATACCACCAAACAAAGCAACATCTTCACTGTATTTCTCATCGATACCCATGGATTTTAGTTCGTCAAGAGACACTGGTTTATCTCTTGGTTTTCCTTCGAAGTATCCACTGATCTCTAAAAGTTTAACCAGGAATGCAGCCATCTCACTTCTGTGTAGCAGATCTTGTTTGGTCCTCTTTTCTTCGTGTGACACCAAGTGGAAAATGTTCTTGTAATCTTCAGTTTTGTATGGACCTGTAGGTTTTTCTTCAAGATCTTTGGCGATGTTTGTGAAATAGTCCTTTTTGTATTGCGTTATCATCCGTAAAGCTATTAGGCAGGTTATGGAGCATCCAGATTTCCATAGCACAGGGAGGATAGGGCATTCGTAGCCGTGGTATGTCTTAAGGGCTGTGTCTAGGCACTTCTCACTGCAGAATATGACGTTTGGGCAATTTGGACAGACTAGTGGAATGGGACACCTAAAAAGAAAAATTAAATTAGGTCACCTCATACTGTACTTTTAGATTACCTACGTCAAAAACAACAGAGACTATGTCATACTTACTGGACAAAACAGTTCTGACAGTGCGTCCTTGCATACTCTGCCAAGAGCACTCCACTGTGGGGTCGCTCAACTAGCAGAGTCTCTCCCGCCTGGATGTCCCTGGTTGCCGTAGCGAACCTTCCTTTGACTTCATCAGAGTCAATCTGAATGGCTTCTGAAGCAGCTGGAAACTGCGGGTTATTCTTCCCTGGCAGCTTTGGTTTCGGTGGAGTCTTCTTTAAAGGCTCCGGGTCCTTGGGGTTTCCAGCCAGCACGAGGCCTTTGTTCAGCATTTCCAACATGAGTTTAGCGTCAGTGCGCATTTTTGTTCGCTTCTCTTTATCCAATTTCGATGCCTCGTCCAGGGAGCTAATGGTGTCCCTGTGAATAAAAGTAAATGCTGAGTGTTGTAAAGGTTTCTGATGTTTCGGATCTCCAGCTCAAAACTACCCCTGACGCGTCTCGTCTCAAATTTGTTTTCAGACTCCTGTCGCTGTTTTAAATCAATATCTTACTTATCTTGACACTTACTGAAAGGCTCTGATAGACTCCTGATTCCTCTTGAGCAGTAGCAGCGTCCTGGCCTTCCTCTCCAACACTTTGTACCGAAGATGTCGAGGGTACCCCAGAGACAGGCACCGTCTGATGTCCTCCAATGTCTCCTCGTGCTGCTCCAAGTGACTTAGAGCAGCTGAACGGTTTGCGTAGAGTATGGACATCTCCTCCGCTGAAAATAGAATAATTTATTTATTTAATCGTATGGCGTATTGTACAGTGAGTCGCTATCTTAATTCTAACTTAATGACTACAAACGAATATCTAAATTCTTCGCCCATTGGGCTGCGTTTTCATCAGGGAAGAGCAAGTCCAGGGAGTCTCCAGGGTATTTTCTCTTAGGGCAGTCGTAGATGATGTGGTTTATCGTTTGTACTGGCGCACCACAATCGCAAGCTGGGGAATCCCGCCAACCACACTTAAACATAAAGTCACCACAAAGTCCATGCTCCGTGCGCAGTCTATTCAACTGGCACCAATCCTTTCTGGAGGCTGTAAAGCCACTGGGTTTTGCGTGGGGTCATGGTTTGATAATGTAGCCCTCGGTGGATTTGAATGCCAATCCTCTTTCCAGATGGTCTTTGGGTCAAATGGTTTCAGCATCAGGTTGTTTGCCGTTTGGTAGGGCGGATGCCGAGACGTCAAGCGATGACGAGGAGGGTTCATGAATTCCTGGTGAGCAGGAAGATTTGGATGAGTAGCGATCTTTTTTGCTTCATTCATCAGGGCTTGCTGCCTTCGGATATTTGGCGGGAGAATGTGGCTAAAAGTTGGTAGCCACTGGAGGGGGGTGGACTGTATAGTACCAGAACCGCATGGTCTTTCGTAGCTGTACGTCGACTTTATCTGTATGGGCACTGTTAAGCCATACGGGAGCGCAATATTCCCCCGCGGAGTACACGAGGCTAAGCCCCGTTGTTCGCAGGACATCCGCATCAGCACCCCAAGAGGTGCTTGTGAGTTTGTGCAGGATGTTGTTACGAGTAACCAGCTTCTTGCTCAATTTTCCGAGGTGAGGACCATAAGTTAGTGAGCGGTCGAGGGTGACGCCGAGGTACTTTGGTTGCGGGTTGTAGGCCAAATCACTTCCGTCAAAACAGATTTTTGGCCTATATGAAGCCATTTGATTATGTAGGTGGAAGGTCGATGCTTCGGTTTTACTGGCATTTGGTAATAGCCTCCATTTTTTGAAGTAGGTGTTCAGCAGCTGTGAGTCTTTGGTGAGTTGAACTTCTGAGGCCGCGAATGCGTTGTGCTGGTGCGTAAAGGCGATGTCGTCGGCATATACAAATTTCCTGGATACTGTTTCCGGCAGGTCATGTGTATAGAGATTAAAAAGCAGGGGTGCCAGTGTCGAGCCTTGGGGGAGACCATTTTGGAGCGTTCTGACACGATTTTTCTTATCCCCAAGGTGAACCACAAACTCTCGATTACAGAGCATATTGTCTATTAGGCTCGTTATCCGCCGGCAGGGCACAGCATTCATCAGTTTGAAGACTAGCCCATGTCGCCACACCGTATCATAAGCTGCGGTCAGATCGACGAAAACAGCAACAGTTTTCATTTGTTTCTGGAATCCTGCTTCTATATGTGTAGTTAACGACAGCACTTGATCTGTGCAATTCCGACCGCTTCACTCCGGAACAACACCGTCGATTAATGGGGTGATTCTATTTGCTAACAGCTTTTCAAGAAGCTTGTACATGGAGCTGAGCAGAGCGATTGGTCTGTAGCTTTTCGCGTCGTTCGCAGGCTTTTCGGGTTTTAGGATAGCAATGATTTTGGCGTATTTAAAGTCCGGTGGCAGCTTATTTCTTGATAAAATGTCAGAGAAGAAAGCCGCAAGCCATGCTCTACATTTTGGGCCAAGGTGTTTAAGGAATTCGTTATAAATGCCATCCTGTCCTGCTGCTTTGCCTAAGGAAAGTTGCTTAAGAGCAGTTGTTGTCTCATCCACTGAGAAGGGTCTGGAGAGATTTTCATCGACCGGGATTGTTCTCTTGAGATTACGAGCAAGCTTCTTGATGTACTTGGTATGTGTATGATCACCTTTTGCACGAGATGTGTTAACAATACGGCTAGCTATGGAATCTGTTAGTTTTTGAGAAGCATTATGACTTTTTGTTCCCGTTTTGCCAGTAAGTTTGTTGAGGACTTTCCACGCCTTTCGACTCGACGTCTTAAAATCCATTTTTTCCACGGTCTCTATCCACTTGTTCTTCCTCTCCGCATCTAGTGACTGTAGCAAGTCTCTGCCTATTTCCTGGTCTCCAGACTCTTTGTACTTCTCATATAGTGTTTCGCTGTCGCTTGACCAGCCTGGGACATAGATTTTTCTGAAACCGCGAGGGATGTGTTTCTTTGCAACTGCTGTGATTAGTCCGATAAATCTTTGGTAGTTTTCAACCTTTGGCGCAATCCATCTTATAGATGCATTCATTTCAGCAGTGAATTCCTCCCATTTTGCCTTTTGGAAGTTCCATCTTGGAAGTGGCATAGATTGAACTAGCGGTATTTGGTCTCCAATTTCCATAAGGGCGGGACGGTGTTGGCTATTAGGAAAGTTTGTAAGAATTTTCCTCGTGGTGGAAAGGGGATTACCGGTGGAATCTTGTGAAACAAACGCCAGGTCGGGGTTATAGTCTTTCTTCCATCGAGCCGATCTAAAAGATCCTTTTTCTTTTGCGTCAAAAACGAGATGGTAATTGTTCTCTTCGACCCAACCAACCAGCTCAATTCCATTCACATCATTAGAATCATAGCGCCACGAGGTATGGTGACTATTGAAATCACCCGCAATGACACAGGGGTGAGGCAATGTTGGAAGGCCATTATCCCATATTTGAGTGGGGGGCTTATAGAGATTAGCTATTGTTAAGTCTCGTACCTTGATCACCGAGATATAAAAATTCGAGTCTGTAATCTGCGATAAAACTAAAATGTCCGAAATGTGGTGTTTTGCGTATGTTGCAATTCCGTATTTATGGTGGTTCACTGCATGAATCATACGGTAACCTAAAATGTTTCCCCTAGAAGCTAAATCTTGCTAATCCCTGGTGTGTGTTTCGTGAAGCAGGAGAATATCAACATCGTGTTTCGTCAGCAATCTGTGCAAGACTTCGCACTTTGCGAGGCTGATTCCCTCGACGTTTAATTGGCATATTCGTAAATTACTCCCAATGTAAATTTTTGGTGAGCCAAAAGGCGTATTCGTATTTTTATGCATGTTATTTATTCGTTCGTAAGTAGGTAGTAGCGACTCGGTGTTTCGTGCTGTGAGGTTGTACGGTGACAACAGTACAGCAGCCGAGAGTTACTCGTTTAGCGCCGCCAGGGGACACGTGCAGGGTACGGGCGGCAATTCCTGCGGACGTGAGTAACTTCATCCCCCATAATAAATAAATAGAATAATAATTGCCTACTATGCTTTTCTAATTTGTAATAATGAAACCAAATCATCTTAAACACCATGATTTTCAGATTTATCTTAATTCCACTAATATCGTTTCTGAATCTTCATTGGCTCTTAGCGGGCGAAGTATTTATCAGTTCACTCACAAGCAGACAGTAGGCAGATAAGTCTAGAGAATCATAAGAAATAAAATGGTTTGCAAATGGTGATTTTGTAAAATGAACATTATGCTCTCTTCATAGAGTAGACCTGTTTTATTTTTGCCTGTGATAGCTAGTTTTTGAACGGTCCACATCGGCGGTGAAGTGGCTACCTAGGGGTTGATCTAAGTCTACTATCTCTAATTGTGTACTTAGCTATTAAACCATAGAACTTACTTTCTTTCTTAGGCATGTACACCATGCTAAGACTGTACAAAATCATGGCTTGGGCCCAGTTCCCTTTCTGCACAGCTTTACCCGCCTCCTCCTTCAACTGTTTGGCCTTTTCAAAGTCCTTTTTCACTGGGAATTCTCCGCCGCTCTGACATTGCTCCAAATCTTTGGTAAGATCGTAATCCTTTATAGCTGGAAGACCGCACAGGTACGACACTCGTTTAGCGTTGGTTTCTAGGTTGGCGAAGTTATTTCTCGCGACATCGTCGATCGCGCCGTCGACTGTGTCGTGGAAGTGTTTGAAGAAACCTTTTGGTTCTTCCGACATGATTTTCAACCAAAACTCTAGCACTTATTTAACAGTTTTTCACAAACACGTGGAAAGACTTTCACTAGAAATTAGCGTGAAAATTGTGTAGGTTAGTAATGAAATGTGTACGAAAGCCGGTCGACTGTAGTAGCGAACGTTCTGAATTTCTATTTTTATATTTGGGACGTCGATCTGCAGTACACTTCAGTACGTTCCCGAAGACGCTCGGCGCATTCGATTATCCAAGGTACATTTCGAGAACATTGGAGATTAATTTCGTACATAAATAGTGCCTGTAATAGTCTGAATCTTTCTGGCAATACATAAACAAATTTATTTTGGTACGTTGTTGGTAGCGCAACAAATTGGTTGTATAATTAGTTTTTATTGTGAGAACAAGTTGTTTATCATTTCTCACTTTATTTGAAATCTGATAAGGATACTTCTTTTTTATTTGAGTGTTTTAGGGTACCTAAATTAAAAGTTCAGTCAGTCCTTCAAATTTCATTGATACCTTTCAATTAGCCTCTTCAGGAATATTTATACCTAAGTAATAATAAGTTACGTTATTATGCAAATTAAAATGCTCACAGATTGACTGTTATTATAATATTATTTCACTGGCCCGATCTTTATCAAATAGCCAATCTCAACGAATACTTACATTTCTTATTTCGTGTCATGATTTTTTTCTATAAAATGGTTTGTAGCTACGGTTCATGCCCAGGTCTTTGCCCTATGAATCTAGAAGCATCAACTGACAAAAACTCTTATCTAATGTCGCAATCATTTGGACGGTCGATTGGAACGATGACTGATGCCATTTTTTACCACAAAATAATACAGGGTTAGCCACTGTACTGCCTTGTGTAGGGTGATATTTAAAAACAGAACTTTTTTGTCGTATTTAGGAGTCATTATGACATGTTCTAATCTTTTTTTGCGCCTGTGAGTCTGTATTTTGATGCTCGGTGCTCGTCTATTTTTAGGATTTAATCGTATCCTGTCGACCAATTAGATTAATGAGTTCAAAGGTTTATTTGGCATAATTTGTAGCATTTTAAGATACGCAAGGATGTACAAAACAAAGTATGTTGCAATATTTTCTATGCTGACGTAGAGTGCTTATTTAAAAGTAAGCATCTACCTAGGTACTACGTGGTGATTCACTAGATGTTAACGAGACGAATCAATATTGTGATAATGTAAGGGCTAATCCTAGAAATCTTCTGACGTCGGAGCTAAGCAATATGTAAGTATACCTACCTACGCTACGTAAGCAGATAATGGAAAATTCAGACTCCGTTGAAGTCTGCAGTTCCAGCAAGTGTAGGATCCACTGCCGGTTGATTACGAAAGTATGATAACCTACGTAAGGGCTTATCCTAGAATTCCGCCTTTAGAAATATGTATACCTTCGCTACGTAAACAGACAATGGCAAATTCCGTCGCCTTTACGAAGCCTGCAGTTCCAGCAAGTGTAGGATCCACGGACGGCTGCTCACGACCTTACACTTCGCAGAACCAGCTCTGACGCGCCACCATTGCTGCCAACAGGACAAAAGCTCACAATTGTAGCTATTATCCAGTAGGTAAGGAACTGTTGATGCGAGATTTCCTATGAAGATGTTCATTCCTTTGTAAATGAAAATAAGGAAATAGAAAAATAGTTAGCGACGCTATGTTTCAGTGCATATATATCCCAGTACGTTCTTTCTTTTAGTCAGACTTTTCTCATATTTAGGCCGAATTAGCGATTATAGCGCATTTGAAATCAATGTGACGGTTCAACCACACGCGCGCCGTTTCCCTAATTTGTGGTTCAACAACCACAGTTCCAAACCAACCTCAATGCCGAAGGTCGCAAGTTCAAAAAAATCGAAAATTTGTAAGTTTTCAAAAAGAAAAAAAAACACAGTTCCTTTTGGACGTACCTCTCCTACCGCACTACTTTAAATTGACTGATACTATAGTATAAGTATTTGTATAGAAATTCCAAACTAGGCATCGCTTAGGCCTGGATTGCTGAATCACTGAACAATTTTGGGAAGTTCCCAAATGAGTAATTTCTAAATAAAAACAATGTCGTAATTTAAGTAAAGGACGTTCCTTTGATGAGTTAGTCACCTATTATAATTGCTTTCGAAGGTCAAACTGACACCACCGGCATCTAATTTGCGTTGGGTCCCAAAAAAAGAAACGAAACGAATCCTGAATACTTACCTACAATTATTATTGTCTTACATCAACATACCTACCAAAAATAACAAAATTATTTAAAGACGAGGTAAAATGATCAAATTTTCTCAGCCACGACAGTCAGGTTTACAAGTAGGTAGACGTATATAAAATTTGAAATTGGGTATTTTCAATTGTTATTTTCAGTTGTAATTTGCGATAACAATTCCCAAACTTGAATTTATGAATTCATATACCTCTATAGCCAGTGCCACTATTGCTGCTGAGACGAATCTAACGACACCTCACACACACGTGAAGATCCGCCCAGCCGTTTGGGCTGTAGCCCGTGAAAACGAATTTATTGTCTACACACATAAATAGCTGCATAGTCTCAAAAAACATAACCCTCCTACGCAGTCGGGTAAAAATACAACTTGTTGAGTAAATCTTTCCAGTGGAATTATTGTGCCTTTAAAGCTCGTAGCATTCAACTTCCATTGTAGTCCGAGTTCTTAATTGGCAGTTTGTATGGAGGTATGGTCCCATCTGGCAGAAATCATGAAACTTGGCATGTGTGTAGCTTACATGTGTAAGCTTCGGGAAAAGAAGGGAAGCAAGTTGCTTCCCCCCTTTACCCCCCCTTTTATGTCCCAAATTTCAGTTATTGTTATTTTTCTCGGAAACGATTAAAGATAGGAGAAATTTGTCAAGGTAAGAAATATTTCTTATAAAATTGTCTACATAATTGTTTTTGGGTTGATGTTGATAGGACTTATACTTTTCGAGTTATGCTTCTGGGAAACCCATCATTTTTAAGGTGACTTCCAGCTCTGAATTAGCCATAACTACCATGTGATAGAATATTCTTTCAAACTTGCTATTGGCTTTTATTAGTTAGGTAGTCTACAAGGAAACCCGCAGAGACAACACTTCAATCACGCCTGTGGGGATGGGGGCAAAGTTTATTTTCGAGCTGAACTTGAGGACTTCTGACTCCTTAAGTAAATGTGACACGAGAAATTGAGTATCATTTTCGAATATATCAAAGACGGGAGTATTCATTTCTGGAACGCTCTTTGGTACATTTCATACAAAAATATAAAAATATTAAGTGAAATAAGAAAAAAATATGTTTCGTTCTCATTCAAACGCTGTTTTCTTCATGACCTTGAGACATATTTACTAGATAATAACACATATTCAAAGACATACTTACCCGAATTATAAAGCCATATTTTATTTTCGAAAATATTAGAAAATACCTAGCCTACAGAAGCCTAAATATTTTTACAAAGTTATGTTTGTAGCTGGAAAAATTTCAAATTCATAGATTTTGTATGCATAAATAAGATTACTAGAGTCTGGCCAGCGAGTCTTTGGACACGGAAATGGCGCCAATTTTAAAAATCTTTCACATGTTAACACTGAAAAACTACAATAAAACAATTTTGATACTTACTATTTTTTTGTTTTCTGCTCTTCAGTTTGTGTTTACCTTGCCTACCGGTATGTATGTATGATGTATCTACCGGGAGTAACAGAAAGTATAACAGGAGGTCAAGGTACTCATGAAACTGAACAACTTTCCCCATGAAACATGGGTCGATATATGAAAAAAATATTTGGACCTCCCATACAGATCAGCCGATTGATTTACTCTGAGAGGTCTAAATTCTTTTTCATATTTCGTCCCATGTTCCATGGGGAAAGTTGTTCAGTTTCATGAGTACCTTGATCTCCTTTCGGCTTGTTATACCCTTTCTGTTACTCCCGTTAGATACATCATACATACATACCGGTAGGCAAGGTAAACACAAACTAAAGAGCAGAAAACAAAAAAATAGTAAGTATCAAAATTGTTTTATTGTAGTTTTTCAGTGTTAACATGTTGCCATTTGAAATATTTGAATTATTTGACGTCCAAAGACTCGCTAGCCAGACTCTAACCGCAAACGTATATTTCTCAATTGTCGCTAAACCATTCCAGATAGAGAAATGCCCTCATAGGAAATGTTGTTTATACTGAAGGGTAGTTTTTGTTGAAATAAAGAAATTGAGGATCTGGAGTACTCGATGTTTAAGAAGACATAACAGTATCTCGAATAGTTTAGCTGGGCTGTTGATGTTCCACATCAAGTACTCCAGATCTTCAATTTCTATATATCAGCATAAACAACTCTTTAGTATGAGGGCATTTCTCTATCTGGAATGGTTTAGCGACAATTGAGAAATATACGTTTGCGGTTGGTAATCTTATTTTTGCATACAAAATCTATGAATTTGAAATTTTTCCAGCTACAAACATAACTTTGTAAAAATATTTAGGCTTCTGTAGGCTAGGTATTTTCTAATATTTTCGAAAATAAAATATGGCTTTATAATTCGGGTGAGTATGTCTTTGAATATGTGTTATTATCTAGTAAATATGTCTCAAGGTCATGAAGAAAACAGCGTTTGAATGAGAACGAAACATATTTTTTTCTTATTTCACTTAATATTTTTATATTTTTGTATGAAATGTACCAAAGAGCGTTCCAGAAATGAATACTCCGTCTTTGATATATTCGAAAATGATACTCAATTTCTCGTGTCACATTTACTTAAGGAGTCAGAAGTCCTCAAGTTCAGCTCGGAAAAAATAAACTTTGCCCCCCTCCCCCCATCCCCACAGGCGTGATTGAAGTGTTGTCTCTGCGGGTTTCCTTTGTATACTACCTAACTAATAAAAGCCAATAGCAAGTTTGAAAGAATATTCTATCACATGGTAGTTATGGCTAATTCAGAGCTGGAAGTCACCTTCAAAAAAATGATGGGTTTCCCAGAAGCATAACTCGAAAAGTATAAGTCCTAACAACATCGACCCAAAAACAATTTTGTAGACAATTTTATAAGGAATATTTCTTACCTTGACAAATTTTTCCTATCTTTAATCGTTTCCGAGAAAAATAAAGATAACTGAAATTTAGGACATAAAAGGGGGGGTAAAGGGGGGAAGCAGGGGGGGTCCAACTTGCTTCCCTTCTTTTCCTGAAGCTTACACATGTAAGCTACACACATGCCAAGTTTCATGATTTCTGCCAGATGGGACCATACTTCCAGCTAAGGAGCCGTACTATTGCAATACCAACGTAACTATTAGTTTCCTTTTGTTTCCTCATTCTACACCTAGTTTTCCTATCAAGTTCCAAGAACAAAGTAATATGCACTTACCAAGTAAAGTATTAACGAAAATGAGGTAAATATCTATTGCAGATCAAGTATTTTTCCGCTCATTGCAATTTTTATAATGCACTATAAAGACGTGACGCATGGACTTATGGTATCCGATAATTGTGTAATTAATTTAATTACTGTAAGCACACGAGTTAACATTAGGACCTTGCGGTGATCTGATCTGTACCTTATACTTAGTAGCTGATACCACTGATACTGATACCTAACGCAGAATATTTCTTGGATTCAGATTCGTTAATCAAACATTCACCCATCAAAGTTTTTGCACTTTGCAATGTAAAGCTAAAAATTGAAACTCGCGACTCCTCCGAAACAATCTGTTACGACTGTTACCTATGTTTCTATCGGGGACCGCGAATGACGTTTTGGTTCTCTGTGGTTTCTATCTCAAATATTTTCCTAGGGAGAAAAATTATGTCACTAAAGCTACCTACTTATCAAAACCTATGAAACAACTAGAAACTTTTCTTCGAAATGTAAAAACAATTTTGGATCTCCTGTTTTTGAATGGGAGGTCTAATCTTTTTCTATATTTCGAAGAAAAGTTTCCAATAAAAGTTGTTCTGATTTGTGTCTAGAACACGCCACTAAAATATTTGTACTTAATTAAATGTCAACTACCTATATACCAGCATTTTACTTCATCCCAGTGGTGCCTATGGGAATTTGTATTGAACTAAAGTGGGTTTATTCGGCAGGTCTCATAATCCTAATCCTGCCTGCATCCACTGACGTTTTCGTAACGATAGAAGCAAAGGTGCAAAATGTAAGGCAGTAGGAATGTGTAATGAGGAAACGTAAACCTAGAAGGGCTCTACATCTCTTATTACATTAAGGTAAGTTACATTTCTGACCAGTTTGTACATACAGTAGTCGTTACGCATACATATAACGTAGATAGTAGAGTAGATAACATTTCTTTTTAACCGACGAAAAAAAACGGAGGAGGTTCTCAATTCATCGCGAACTTTTTTGTTTTTTTTTATTTTTTATGTATGTTCACCGATTACTCAGAGACGCCTGGACCGATTTGGAAAAATCTTTTTTTGTTTGAAAGGGTGCACTGTCCAGGTGGTCCCATAGTCATCACGTCAGGATCTGATAGAAGGATCTTGAGAATTAAACAAATTCTTCATATTTTGCGACACGTTTGAAGCAAAATGTACTTGTGTTTACATACACGGCTGACGTCTGCCCGTTGTTGACTGTCTGCCAAACATCTGCCAAAGATGTACATCAAAAAAGGAGGTTGCTTTTATATTAGTCATGTACGTTTAAGTATTTCATGAAGTTCTATGTGCTCTTGAAACTCCTTTAAAACAGTAAGCTAGGTCGTGTAAATGGTTATTTTGAATGTAGTCGAACTTGACAAGTAACCACTAAAAATTATAAAATAAAAGCTTTTTAGCAAAAAATATCACCGCCGAAAACTGAAAAGCATAAAATAATAACTATTGCACAGACTATTGTTACTATATTGGAACTTAGGAATTTTGAGTCGGCGTCATGCCAATGAAGCGTGTTAATAATGTAAAAAATTAAGAATTTTTAAGTTCCAATATAGTAACAATAGTCTGTGCAATAGTTATTATTTTATGCTTTTCAGTTTTCGGCGGTGATATTTTTTGCTAAAAAGCTTTTATTGTTTTCCAGCTCTGGGTAAATAAATAAGTAGTTCCTGTATCTATGGTCCCATGAACTAGCAGTGTTAGGCTACTCGCCCACGTCCGATAATCGGTGTCCGTTTTTTTGTAGGAGAAAAATGGAACGTATTGATTGCAATGGTGTAACGCCCACATCCTACAAATAGTAGGTCAGCAATAAAATCGGTGAATCTCGACCGATCCGATTGTCGGTGAAAAATGGAACACTCTGAAATGTATGCGTAAACGCAGACTACTCACCGACAGTCGGCCGCATGAACTTGCTAGGGAAGGGCATATCTTGAGAGTCGCATTTCTCGTACACATCAATATGCAGCATCAACATATTTCAATTTATTATTTTCTACTAATAAAGACTCTTTTGCAAATTCATATTAGTTTCATAATAAAATCTTTTCAGTATCAAAACTGTAAACTTGACAAGAAGACATGAATTAAAAAGAAGAAAGGATAGGTAAGTTGAAGTGGTTAAAAACAGTTACCCGACTTCGGTAGTTTCAAAATTGTATTTTGCAATGGAAATCCGCAAGTTGAATTACATACCAAAATACATATGTCACCGTAAAATTACAAACAACGCTGGATTATAATCTATCTCGCTAAATTATAATATGTCGGAATATTGTAACCCATTCACACGTATAATTTTTCAGTAGATTACAATATAACGAACCAAAACTGTAAAACTGTGATACGATACACTGCTCGCGTTCTGATTGGTCAAGTCAAGTCTCATGTTGCCAGCGACGCCATGTTTGTTTAACAGCTAATTGCCATCTCGTTGGTTCTCGAACGTAAACTAACAGTTTTTTCTTCTGTTTTTATAACTCCGTGTTGAAAATTGCTCATAAGAACTTATGAAATAAGAAAATAATTTTATAAGCACTGTTTGCTTAGGTTCGATACTTGTTAGATACCCATCGATATGGCGATCAGCTGTCAAATAAACATGGCGGCGCGATGTACATGACATTCGACCAATCAGAACGCGAATTGACAATTTTACCGTTTTACTGCATAATATTATAATCTTTCGAAAACTGATACGTTAAATGGTGATCCGTGTGTATGTATGTCTTACAATATTTCGACAGATAGTAATTTAGCGGGAAATATGATAATCTAGCGGTGTTTGTAATTTCACGGTGACACATACATGCATACTTTTGAGGGACGGGATCTTCTTGGGGAAGTCGGGTAAAAGGAAGCGAGATGTACCTAGTGTGGGCGATTTGAAAAATGTCAAAAAGAAAAATATGTGAATTTTTGTTTGAAAACATTTGATTTGATTTGATTGGGGAAAAAGGGTTTTGAGGCAGTCATCGTGCAGCGGACCTGGTGAGTGCATCTCATATTATATGACATGATATGATAATATGATATGATATTATTATATGTTATTATGTAATGTTTTTGAAATAAATAAAGAATGAAGAAAAGAATTATATGATGATAAATGATATTGATATATTAATGATATTTACTATTTATACTCTTTATGGATTTGACTACTTAGGTAATCAAAGTATAAACTACCAGTGAAAGATTTTCGGCAGTTAGCATTTTTAATTACTTGACAAAGACAAATGTTAAATAATATAATAATAATTATGCATTAATGTAAATAAATAAAGTAGGAATAATACTAAAAGCTAATAAACAAATAATTATTTTAATAATTATAATGTATTTTTATTTAATATTGCTATAAACGATAACACTAGATTACCTTTATTTCTAAATGAAATACAGAGTAACGCTTATAGTCAAAAATGTTCGTTAATAATAGCACTTTCATTTGATATTAATTTTATAAGTGGCCGCTAAGCGCCCAACGGCGCCCATTCTTCTTAGTCACTTTAAGATCAAAACTTTCTCTAGATGTCAAATAACAAATTTTCAATTTACTACAACAGCTGGGACTACCTATGGTGATATGATAAGATAACTTCTTTTCGTGTACGACACCGGGTCGTTCAACGACACGAGGAACCCTGGTGTCAGAGTTTTGTAACTCTAGCGTCTAGATAACTGATAAGTTATAGAAAAATACTCTTAATCAAAGAATATTAATGGTTTTACGAGTATCACTCAGCCTGCGTCTCAAAGAACCACAAGTAAGAAATGCTCTTTCAGCTTCTGTGCAAATAATTTAGAATGTTTTCATAGTTAGGACATATTCATAGGAAATGAACGTCGAGTTTTCGCCATTCAGAAGCAAAAGTTATTATATTTTTTGGCGTGGGTTCTCAATGTGCCGGATCCGCGGATCCGCCTTTTGAAGGTGCCCGCAAGGCTAAAAATAGCGCGAGATCCCGCGGGATTGCAATCCCTAGACGTGCTACTAACAACAGCCAAAAAGACGGACGTGTGCTTTGAGTCGGTCACAAAATCGGACATAAGAATCGGAGGAAAAATCTGAGCGATTATCGGTCCTACAAAAAGTCTGACGTGGGCGAGCAGCCTTATGAATGAGTCATTATGTGTCACCACGAAAGTATTGGACAGTCTAAAAGGTGTAAAAAACCAACAGCAAATATTTTGAAGGGTCAGCCAGTCCATGGAACTGAAAAACTTTCCCCAAGAAATCCTCCTTCAAAATTCTCTCGCTTCGCTGATACCTCCATTTGTATGGGAAAGCGATTTATTATTCATATTTCCAGTTATGTTCCTTGTCGAAAGTTGTTAAGTTTCATGGGCTGGTATTTGCAGTATTTTTTTAAACATATGCATATGATGTGTGAAAGGACGTGTGTTTAGTATTTAAAGTGTAGGTACTTTATGGAATAACTTTCTTCTCGCTCACATAAACCTTCACCATGATTAACTCGAAGGCTATCAAAGGGCGGGCTGGATGAGCGTATGCATCTCATGCAGCGCCTGCGTCGCCTGCATGTCAAACCCACGGCCGCGACACTCGCATAGGTCACTTCCTGTCTGCGAATAATAGCAGATGTACCCGATGTACTCTCATGTCATAATAATAGAGATGTACCTACCCTGGTTGACTCTCAAACTTTTTGTCAGGCATGGCCGTTTTTACAGCCGTTTACGCTCTGCCTACCACGCAAGGGATATAGGTGTGATATATAAGGTCCTATTAAATTCACTGCAAATATTTTAGGGGCAGATCAAATAAAATATAAGCATGTACTAGGCAAATTTTTAAAGAAATCTACACGCTAGTTTTCGAGAAAATTGCATTTAACTAAAAAAACACCAAACGAAAAAAGTGCACCCTGTTTGTCCTAGAAACACACACTTCGATGAATTTAAATTACGCGCCAAAAAAAGGTGCTGTGATTGGTTGGTTGTCAGTGTGCGTGCCGTGTAAGTGAATCCTGTCTACGTGGCGGATCGTCAGTCAGGTCAGTCAAAGGATGTTCACATAATTAATTAAAAAGTTTGTTTGAAAATGAAAAAAAAAATCTAGCGTGTAGATTTTTTTTTAAATGCCTTAGATGTTTTTCTTATACATATTTACGCATGCCCTTAAAATATTTGCAGTGAATTTAATAGGACCTTATATGTATGTATGTACCCTGGATTACGTTATTATTTGCGCCTAACAAGGTATCTCAAACTGACCCATCTTTGCCTATCGTATCTACTCACCACGCTTGGCATGTTTTATGAACGAGGAACGCTGCTGCTCGTTCCCTTAGTCGTTTTTCAGGCAGGCATCACACGGCTATAGCACAAAGTAAGTATTAAGGGTGTCTATAATGTAGGTAAGTATATGTCATCATGATAGGTACTTATTTATGTATTACATTTTTTACGTTTGGTCATCTCTAGCACTTTTCCCCTTCTGTACCTACAAACTTTATTTAAAGGTACAATACAACGTTTGGAAGCCTCTGGCCTCTGTGATATACAATAACACATGTCGCGAGTAATGACATGAGCTTTATTGTTATTTTATTCCTCAACTCTACAACCTACATCCTGGGGTACATTACCGCAGATTTGTATTCAAAAGAGCCGAGCGAGCCGACATCTTGAAAATCAGTTTAATGGTGATGTGATGATGATATCTAAGCAGAAATAGATTACGTCTAACTAGCCTAAGGATTATTATTAAAACTACTCTATTTTTTAAAATTTA
The DNA here is from genome assembly GCA_024500475.1 of Phthorimaea operculella. NCBI lineage: Eukaryota > Metazoa > Arthropoda > Insecta > Lepidoptera > Gelechiidae > Phthorimaea > Phthorimaea operculella. The sequence goes on along the minus strand of JANFCV010000186.1, from coordinate 264,595 downwards.
CCGAAATCCGCACTACAATACGTACTTTCCTAAGTACATCTACCTACATCATTTCATTAAACAATTTACCCTATCCCTTTAGTATAGGTTTTGTGGCCAATTCTAGGCCATAAACTTTCAGTTGTCACACTGTCAAAGATTAAAAGGTAAGAGGAACTTACTTCCGGGAAAATTCGTATAAAACGGAAATGCGCTTCAGCCAAATATTTGATGATGTGATTATGATAATGATGACTGCTGGCTGATAGATTGCCAAGGCGCTACATCAGTATTCTGATGATGTCGTCTCGTCATTGGCCTCGTCTTTTCTACACCAAAATATGCTTTCCTCCTGCTGCTAATTATAGAACATTAGACGATATCTTTCCTCTACATCGTTCTTGTTATGTATTAACAATTTTCGTAGAAACTACCTACTGGACCGATTTCTAATATTAGGGGTGAGTGAGTCTGGGTGAGTGCAAGGGGTTGTAGAGGAGCTGTTCTAGGGAGAATTGTGCGGTAGATAATATTTCGCGGTGAGGACTCAAATTAGGGAAACGACGCGCGGGGCGCCTAGATACAGATGGCTCATTCCGTACTAGCGACGATTTTGACGTTCACTGACTTTATCTGGAAATAACCGACATCTCAGAGGAACTCAATGTAACTAAGAAAATGGTTGACACGAACTTTTGGGAAATTTTGGATCCCCTCCCTTACAAGTGAAAGGCGGGCAAAAAAAATATTTTCTCCTGTAATATTGAATAGGGTATCGTTTTCGGTCTTTTAAAACGAAGGGGTGGTTTCTTTGAAACAAAGTCACTAAAATGTTTCTGTCTCGAGATATTTGTTTTTAAAAGGTAGTTGATTCTAGGTATCGGCAGTCGAGATTAAATTGAAAAAAAAGGGATAACGGGTAGCAGCGGATGAAACCGTAGGACGGGCCGCTAGCTAATTATAATAGAACCTCATTAAAACATCCAGTCAAAGTTATAGCAGCGATAAAACGGCATCAGCAGCATTTTTAACGACCTTGTATATCACATCTCGTATCATAATCACAGCATATTTATTTAGGGCTTATCTCTTTCCCGTGATAACGACAATGGCGCCGCTGGACAGGTTTATCGTTAAATTTAAGGTAGTGTTCACACGTGCCACGTGAAGCTGCGGTATTTTACCGGTTCACTGTAGAAACCGCACGCTTGTCATTTGTCTTACTGCAACATATGTGTTTTAGTGTATAGGTAAATATAGTCCGAGCGACGACTGGTCTCATCCATATCTCACAAAAGAATAGAATAATTTAGCTATGTACGGGTAGAGGAGCTCGAGTACTTCGGATTGGTCGTGGTCTGCCGCGGCGCAGCTTGGCACGTTTGGCGGAGTAGCTAAAAGTTTGCCCTCTGAAAAAAGTTAAAAATATCTCATCGAAGAATAGAATGAGCTAGGTCGTGTAAATGGTTATTTTGAATGTAGTCGAACTTGACAAGTAACCACTAAAAATTATAAAATAAAAGCTTTTTAGCAAAAAATATCACCGCCGAAAACTGAAAAGCATAAAATAATAACTATTGCACAGACTATTGTTACTATATTGGAACTTAGGAATTTTGAGTCGGCGTCATGCCAATGAAGCGTGTTAATAATGTAAAAAATTAAGAATTTTTAAGTTCCAATATAGTAACAATAGTCTGTGCAATAGTTATTATTTTATGCTTTTCAGTTTTCGGCGGTGATATTTTTGCTAAAAAGCTTTTATTGTTTTCCAGCTCTGGGTAAATAAATAAGTAGTTCCTGTATCTATGGTCCCATGAACTAGCAGTGTTAGGCTACTCGCCCACGTCCGATAATCGGTGTCCGTTTTTTTGTAGGAGAAAAATGGAACGTATTGATTGCAATGGTGTAACGCCCACATCCTACAAATAGTAGGTCAGCAATAAAATCGGTGAATCTCGACCGATCCGATTGTCGGTGAAAAATGGAACACTCTGAAATGTATGCGTAAACGCAGACTACTCACCGACAGTCGGCCGCATGAACTTGCTAGGGAAGGGCATATCTTGAGAGTCGCATTTCTCGTACACATCAATATGCAGCATCAACATATTTCAATTTATTATTTTCTACTAATAAAGACTCTTTTGCAAATTCATATTAGTTTCATAATAAAATCTTTTCAGTATCAAAACTGTAAACTTGACAAGAAGACATGAATTAAAAAGAAGAAAGGATAGGTAAGTTGAAGTGGTTAAAAACAGTTACCCGACTTCGGTAGTTTCAAAATTGTATTTTGCAATGGAAATCCGCAAGTTGAATTACATACCAAAATACATATGTCACCGTAAAATTACAAACAACGCTGGATTATAATCTATCTCGCTAAATTATAATATGTCGGAATATTGTAACCCATTCACACGTATAATTTTTCAGTAGATTACAATATAACGAACCAAAACTGTAAAACTGTGATACGATACACTGCTCGCGTTCTGATTGGTCAAGTCAAGTCTCATGTTGCCAGCGACGCCATGTTTGTTTAACAGCTAATTGCCATCTCGTTGGTTCTCGAACGTAAACTAACAGTTTTTTCTTCTGTTTTTATAACTCCGTGTTGAAAATTGCTCATAAGAACTTATGAAATAAGAAAATAATTTTATAAGCACTGTTTGCTTAGGTTCGATACTTGTTAGATACCCATCGATATGGCGATCAGCTGTCAAATAAACATGGCGGCGCGATGTACATGACATTCGACCAATCAGAACGCGAGTTGACAATTTTACCGTTTTACTGCATAATATTATAATCTTTCGAAAACTGATACGTTAAATGGTGATCCGTGTGTATGTATGTCTTACAATATTTCGACAGATAGTAATTTAGCGGGAAATATGATAATCTAGCGGTGTTTGTAATTTCACGGTGACACATACATGCATACTTTTGAGGGGACGGGATCTTCTTGGGGAAGTCGGGTAAAAGGAAGCGAGATGTACCTAGTGTGGGCGATTTGAAAAATGTCAAAAAGAAAAATATGTGAATTTTTGTTTGAAAACATTTGATTTGATTTGATTGGGGAAAAAGGGTTTTGAGGCAGTCATCGTGCAGCGGACCTGGTGAGTGCATCTCATATTATATGACATGATATGATAATATGATATGATATTATTATATGTTATTATGTAATGTTTTTTGAAATAAATAAAGAATGAAGAAAAGAATTATATGATGATAAATGATATTGATATATTAATGATATTTACTATTTATACTCTTTATGGATTTGACTACTTAGGTAATCAAAGTATAAACTACCAGTGAAAGATTTTCGGCAGTTAGCATTTTTAATTACTTGACAAAGACAAATGTTAAATAATATAATAATAATTATGCATTAATGTAAATAAATAAAGTAGGAATAATACTAAAAGCTAATAAACAAATAATTATTTTAATAATTATAATGTATTTTTATTTAATATTGCTATAAACGATAACACTAGATTACCTTTATTTCTAAATGAAATACAGAGTAACGCTTATAGTCAAAAATGTTCGTTAATAATAGCACTTTCATTTGATATTAATTTTATAAGTGGCCGCTAAGCGCCCAACGGCGCCCATTCTTCTTAGTCACTTTAAGATCAAAACTTTCTCTAGATGTCAAATAACAAATTTTCAATTTACTACAACAGCTGGGACTACCTATGGTGATATGATAAGATAACTTCTTTTCGTGTACGACACCGGGTCGTTCAACGACACGAGGAACCCTGGTGTCAGAGTTTTGTAACTCTAGCGTCTAGATAACTGATAAGTTATAGAAAAATACTCTTAATCAAAGAATATTAATGGTTTTACGAGTATCACTCAGCCTGCGTCTCAAAGAACCACAAGTAAGAAATGCTCTTTCAGCTTCTGTGCAAATAATTTAGAATGTTTTCATAGTTAGGACATATTCATAGGAAATGAACGTCGAGTTTTCGCCATTCAGAAGCAAAAGTTATTATATTTTTTGGCGTGGGTTCTCAATGTGCCGGATCCGCGGATCCGCCTTTTGAAGGTGCCCGCAAGGCTAAAAATAGCGCGAGATCCCGCGGGATTGCAATCCCTAGACGTGCTACTAACAACAGCCAAAAAGACGGACGTGTGCTTTGAGTCGGTCACAAAATCGGACATAAGAATCGGAGGAAAAATCTGAGCGATTATCGGTCCTACAAAAAGTCTGACGTGGGCGAGCAGCCTTATGAATGAGTCATTATGTGTCACCACGAAAGTATTGGACAGTCTAAAAGGTGTAAAAAACCAACAGCAAATATTTTGAAGGGTCAGCCAGTCCATGGAACTGAAAAACTTTCCCCAAGAAATCCTCCTTCAAAATTCTCTCGCTTCGCTGATACCTCCATTTGTATGGGAAAGCGATTTATTATTCATATTTCCAGTTATGTTCCTTGTCGAAAGTTGTTAAGTTTCATGGGCTGGTATTTGCAGTATTTTTTAAACATATGCATATGATGTGTGAAAGGACGTGTGTTTAGTATTTAAAGTGTAGGTACTTTATGGAATAACTTTCTTCTCGCTCACATAAACCTTCACCATGATTAACTCGAAGGCTATCAAAGGGCGGGCTGGATGAGCGTATGCATCTCATGCAGCGCCTGCGTCGCCTGCATGTCAAACCCACGGCCGCGACACTCGCATAGGTCACTTCCTGTCTGCGAATAATAGCAGATGTACCCGATGTACTCTCATGTCATAATAATAGAGATGTACCTACCCTGGTTGACTCTCAAACTTTTTGTCAGGCATGGCCGTTTTTACAGCCGTTTACGCTCTGCCTACCACGCAAGGTCTTAAGGAGGTCTTAAGGTTTATTAAGGAGTGGGCCTGGCCAATAAAATGAAAATTTGTCAGTGTATAGAAGTGAGATTTACAGAGCTGTAATCTCTCAATGTCCAGATGAAGAAAATGTTTTCCCAAGTATTGTATTTTTGAAATAATTACTACGAATACATCTGAAGTTGTAGATTCTTGAAATTAACATACTTATTCTTCATCTAGACATTGAGAGATTACAGCTCTGTAAATCTCACTTCTATACACCGACAAATTTTCATTTTATTGACGGGGCCCACTCCCTAATAAACAAAGTCAGGGTCCTTTAAAATTGAAATTTACTGAGAGTGAAAAGTGATCGCATCGGAGAAACTACCGGACTGAGCTCAGGCAGACCAAGGGATATGTGTTCAGCTTTAAATAAACTATTATTACAACTTAGTTTCATTCAGTTATTCGAAGAAATAAAAATTTCTCAAAAAAAAGTAAAAGTGGTCGTATCTGGAAAACTGCCAGGTTGTGGTCAGGCAGACCAGTATTTTTCTAGGCAGACTTAAGCAAGCTATCGGTACGACATATTTTTATTCTTTTATTCGAAGAGATTAAATTTTTACTAAAAAAAGTAAAAGTGGTCGGGCCGGGAAAACTGCCAGGCTGTGGCCAGGCAGACCAGTATATATGTAGGCAGACTCAAGCAAGCTATCGGTACGATATATTTTCATTCTATTCTTCGATGAGATATTTTTTACTTTTTTAAGAGGGCATACTTTTAGCTACTCCGCCAAACGTGCCAAGATAGCAGCCGGCAGACCAAGATTTATAAGCTTTACTAAACTGCTCCTATCGCTACAGCCATGTCTCATTCTATTCTTCGATGAGATATTTTTAACTTTTTTCAGAGGACAAACTTTTAGCTACTCCGCCAAACGTGCCAAGCTGCGCCGCGGCAGACCACGACCAATCCGAAGTACTCGAGCTCCTCTACCCGTACATAGCTAAATTATTCTATTCTTTTGTGAGATATGGATGAGACCAGTCGCCGCTCGGACTAATAAGCAAGCTATAGAGTGCGCGTATCGCCCCGCGCCTTACTGTCGAAACGTAAGCAGTTGCTCTATAGTTACCTACGTCGAATAAAAAAAGAAGTTATAGAGCTTCAATAGTGTTGTTACTGGCACTTTGCTACTGATAGACAGAGAGTTTGTGTGCTTACTACTGCCAACTTTTTACTCTAGAGCTATCTACTTGTACCTACTTTATACTTATTTATATATTCTAAGTATTCTCTGCGTAGTTTCCATAGTGTGCAAAACGCCGTAGCACTGTGCGGTACGTCTGAAGACCACCTAATTATGAGTACACATTATGTCACGGCATCATATCACTACGATAACATATCACTTTCTTTTGCCTCCGACACGGAAAGGCGGCGCTTAAAAACGGCGATGATCTTATACTGTTGCTATTAGATAAATATTTCTACTTATAGTTAGGAGTAGATAAAGCATAATTAAAGCTTTAAATATTGTTTTACTAGGTATCCGCTGAACCGGGAGTAACAGAATGGGTATAACAAGCCGAAAGGAGTACAAGGTACTCATGAAACTGAACAACTTTCCCCATGGAACATGGGCCGAAATGTAAAAAAAATGGACTTTCCATACAAAATCGCCGATCAGCTGATTAATTTACTAAGAGAGGTCCAATTTTCTTTTCATATTTCTACCCATGTTCCCTGACGAAAGTTGTTCAGTTTCATGAGTAGGTACCTTGGTGTATAGGTGTTCCGGAGGATTGATGTAGGCATAAGGAATGGTTGGTTGGGTTATACTGAATCATTTGAACTAAGTCGTCTAGTTTTTAGATATGGCCAATTAGAGACAAGCCCTTTTCAACAAAAAAAAATTCAAAATGTACGCAATATCTTAATTAACTTTTGGGTGGTTTTATTGATATCACAACAATATATCTAGATAAGAAGAACGAAAGAAATAATTGAATTAAGTTCACGTTTTGAATCTTATGGCAGTTTTTGTTGAAAAGGGCTTGAAAATGTATTAAATCATATCTTGATTCAGAATAACCCAACCAATCAACCCTTTAAATATCTACATCGATTCGCCGGACACCCTGTATACAACCTGTATTTATTAGGTATTTAAGGTGGTCCCATGGATGGTGGTAACTCTAGGTAGGTACTTAGATACTGTTCATATTACATTGTTGTGACCATTATGATTATTTTTGTAGTCGTTGATGTTTCCGCGCACATGAATAGGGTTTTAATTGCGACAATCTAGAATCTAGATATTCTCAGAATACTGAATAAGATGCGTTTATGTAGAACTTATGCACTTACTTGGCATTTACCTATTATAAAATTCTTATTCACAATAGAACACAATATTGCGCAATGAGTTGTTATCTGTTATTTATTATGCTCTAAATGAGTGGCATCCTAATTATTTATTGTTATTGAACTAAATGACTATTCTAATAAAAATGTACAATAAAATGTATTATTTTTAAGTATCTCAAATATTAACCACTACTCAATTAAATTAAAGATTAAAAGGAACAGATCCTTAGATCATATCATAATAGTTGTAAATAAACCATTACACGTTGTAGAAATGGAATTCATCGAAAATGAACTTGAAAATGAAACAATATGATCAAAAAGTATTTTTATCGTTTCTCGTTTGTATATATTTTTTCTGTGCAATAGACCTAATTAATATACTACTTAACTAGGCTAGAGTATGGCCAAGTTCAAGAAGCACAAATTAGGAAGACGGCGCGCAGGGCCTTTACAGATGGCTCACTCAGTATTACCGATGATTTTGACGCTTACTGAAGTTTACTGGAATAAACGTAAATCAAGGTAACAAAGAAGATGGTAGCCACGAACGCCATATTTCTTGAATTAAAATTGGCTCCGAATCATATTAAGTACGTACCTATTTGTATCAGATTTTGCTGTTTTTTTTACTTTGAGATTTAATTAGAGGCACTGACAGTAGCAAACTAGCAACCCTGGCTATACTATATAGGGTTACATTTAATTAAGTACAAATCTCTTGAGGGTGTGATCTACTCACAAAACTGAACAACTTTTGTTTGAAACTTTTCTTCGAAATATGAAAAAAAAATTTGGGCCTCCCATACAAAAATGCTGAAAAAGTGTGTCGCTTAGTATGGCAGGCCCATTTTTTTTTTCATATTTCGAAGAAATGTTTCTGACAAAAGTTGTTCAGTTTTGTGAGTAGATTACACCATCAAGTGATTTGCACTTAATTAAATGTAACCGTATACTTATAACTAGTGACAATCGCGAAAATCCTAAATTGTGATCCTTCTGTAAACTCTCTAATTCGGATGTCGTAGCTTTTTAACAGCCACAACAGTCCACTGCTGGACATGGGCCTCCCCCTATCGGGGGGTATTGCCATACTCACCACGCTTGGCAGGCGGATTGGCGAGCGCAGTGCATGATGGTGCATTAACAGGGAACGCTGCTGCCCATTCCCTGGATGTGTATCCCTTAGTCGCTTTTTACGACACCCACGGGTAGAATTGGGGTGATGCTATTCTAAGCCGGCATCACACGGCATTAGTTATTAATTAACATAACTAGTTTCTATTGTACGTAATATTTTTTAACTAATTTCAATCATAGCTAGATACCTAAAGTTTTGTTCGGGTATAATTTATTGTAATCCGTATAATTGTATTTGATACAGTGGGGTTTCCTAAAGTTTTTGTAGACAAACCCACCTAAGAAAATTGCAGTAGATAATAAAGTATTCAAAACCGGTGTTTAGCGGATTAATTGTTTAGTGCTGCAATTAAATCACTTTAATATTATACCTAAGTGAATAATCTTTTTGTGGAAGAAAACATCCGAAAACGATATCCGAGTGATGCCTGCTTTTAGCCTTTTCATACAATCGTATTGCCCTGTTTTCTTTCCCAATATTCTTTTTTATTACAAGGCCTGCTATACCGGAAGTAACGGAAAGGGTATAACAAGCCGAAAGGAGGTCAATGTACTCATGAAACTGAACAACTTTGCCATGGAACATGGGTCAAAATATGAAAAAAAAAATTGGACCTCCCATAGTAAATCTATTAGCTGATCGGCGATTTTGTATGGGAGTACCCATATTTTTTTTCATATTTCGACAAATGTTCAATGGGGAAAGTTGTTCAGTTTCATGAGTACCTTGACCTCCTTTCGGCTTGTTATACCCTTTCTGTTACTCCCTGTATAGGTATGCCCCTACTCGTTTGTTTTTTCGAATATATGATTATGAAATTTATCATTTTGTATGGAAAAAGAAAATTGCTCAAAATCTAGTAATAATCATCTATTTTTGTTTATTTTTAATAATAATTAAATAGGGGTGTGCCTATAACAGGCCTTAAATAATTTTAAAAAATATAGCTCTACATGCATTATTCGGTAAGGAAACAAGGGAATACGTTTGTGTGAAAACTTCGAGACCAACGAAAACTAGGTATTGGGCACGGGTGTCTACGAATACCTTCTAATTTCGACCTATGTTTCTTGGGGAAAGTTGTCCAGTTTCATGGGCTGGTTCATCCCTCAAAAGGAACGCAGTACTTTTCCTAAGACCCTGTATAAAACATAAAAGAATATCTACTTTCTTTCAACTGAAAATTTTGATTGCTTGCTCCGCTGACTTTTTTTCCCCTACTGCCTCAGAAGAGGGGTTATCAAAATAGTTTTAACGGAAAGACAATAAGCCATAATGTTTGTGTGGCTGGTCGAGCGTGCAGCAGTGACCGACCGCGGTCAGTAGCGAATCTTGTACCTATTGTTCTATGGTATTGTTCTGTATTGTTAGGTATTTTGGTATTTTCGATTAGGTACCTAGGTATGTTATCGAAAGCACCGTAAGCATGCGACCACGCGACTCCAATTTTCTCTACACCTGTAGGGATGTGAAAATACTTCACTTGTTTAAAATTCCATACGAGATTGACAAATCTAAAGTCTTCAGGCGGCACATGACGAGCCGGCACAAAATAGAGAGTTTACAGAAGGATAACTCGAGCCTATTTAAGATTTTCGCGATTGTCACTTGCAAAATAGCCAGGGTTGCTAGATTCAATACGAGGACGAAATACAGCTATCTGATACAAGAACGTCATATGATCCTGAACCAATTTGAATACAAAAAACGTGACGTTCATGGCAAGGCAACCATCTTTTTATTTACCTTGGGGTACGTTCATCGACGCCTCTTTTTTCGTTCTTTCTTAGAACTTCTATACTATGACGGAACCGACAGCTGTTCTACAAACAAAGACTTGAAAAATATCGTTTATGTAATTCATAAACGATATTTTTCAAGTCCGCTCAGTCCCCAACTTTATAAAATCGTTAGATATTTACGATACCCAATAAAATTTTGTACAGTGGTTAGCATAAATATGAACAAAATTGTATGTCAGTGTGCCCAGTCAGGCCTTCTGTTCTACCTTCTTCTAGGTAGCCTAGGCCTATAGGCTACGCTAAGTTTTTAAAAAAAAATAGGATAAAAAATTTAGAGGCATTTTGTCTTCCCATAGAACGATATTGTTTTTATTTACGTTTGACTATAAAAGATCGTATCGACAAGCGTATAATTAACCACTACTTCCGTCCTTTATGTAGAGTTCTCAGGTTCGCGGACAAGCCAATTTTTTGCAATCTTGCCCACGAGCACAAAAAATGTGCAATTTAATTCTCGAACGTACAATGTCCCCTACTCAGAGTAGAAGTGCCTACCCGAATAGGCCTATAACTCGACAAGACAATGTTCAGTCACATTGAAAAATGGCTTCGCTTGTGCTTACATGGGTGTACTGTGGTTCAGTGATGTTGTGTGCTCTCTTTCCTTGTTAGACTAAATTCGTCGCTAGCGGGAATCGTATCACTCCAACTTTTATAAAACATCAGTAATTGATGTATAGTCAAATAGTATGTAATATTAATAGCTGCGATTACCTGTAGATTTAAATCCTGCCTTCTGCATTAGAATTTCCCTTTATTTCCAGATATTATTTACTTCATTTCATTACTATAGCCTGTGTTAGATATTTATTTGTCACAATTAAAACGCATGGTAGGTATATATGACTACTTTTTTACCTATAATCTGTTAAGTAAAGTTCAAAAGGACAATGCTAATGGGTTTGCATGGCGCTTATCTGTGATTCTTACTTGTTTATTTTTAATCTTGCTTGTACAATTATCGAGTTAATGCTCGAACAATCAGTTCAGGGCATTTATTATTTAATCACAGTCGCACGCACTTAATTGTAGAATTGAGCTGATAAACATCGGCAAACATAGGTAGGTACCTTTTAAAACTACTTATAGGTAGCACATACCGACGGGTTTACAGTTTTCGTCAGTATGTGGCCATGTGGTGCTGGCTTAGAATAGCATCACCCCACATCTTTCCCGAGGGTGTCGTAAGAAGCGACTAAGAAATTTGAGAGTTGATGTGTATAGCAATTTTAGGCGACAGGCTGACAACCTGGCACTACGGTGATACACAGTCTTCTGAATGACTCTTTTGTCAGACGTTGTGTAGGTAATTGGCCGTTTTTTAAAGCCGTTTGCGCTCTGCCTAACCTGCAAGGTGTGTGTGTGTGTGTGTGTGTGTGTGTGTGTGTGTGTGTGTGTGTGTGTGTGTGTGTGTGTGTGTGTGTGTGTGTCTGTGTTATCTGTAGGTAGTTTGAAATCAAGTATCTAATACCTACCTATACCTTCCTAATGTACTGAATTCCACCTCATTCAATGCTTTAGGCATTTTACTCGTAGTAGGGGCGAGAGAATGACTAATTTTGATTCGAGTCTGCACAATCCTGTAAATAATTATCAAAATGAAAGGGAATTCCAACTTCGCCGAAAAACAGTTGTCGTCATAGGTTTATCTGTTAGTTTTTGTTGGTCTAGTTTATTTATGGAGCTCTAGTTTTGCTGTAGAAGGTACGTTTTATTTTAATACTCTATCTTTGGATATAACATTATAATATGAAAATTGTTTTGATAAACCCTCACATTATATGAAAGTTTTGTTTTGATAAAACCTCAGAAAAACTCTATGTATGATCATTTTATACAGGTGTAAAAAACTTACCTCTTGCACTGCAAATATTTCTTTCCATTAAAAACATGGGTAGAAAAGTTGCACCTCGCATACTGTACAAAATGTGTCTACTTGTCGGGCGAGTTAATTTGTGTGGGAGGTCCAAGATAATTATTTTTTTCCTATGTTTCTTGGGGAAAGATGTTCAGCTTTATGAGTTGCTTCTTCCCCTAAAATATTAGCAGTTATTTTTTTACGGTCGGAATCCCGACAGAAAGACATTTTTTATACATACATACCTATATTTCCTTTGTGGGGTAGGCAGAGCGTAAACGGCTTTAAAAAAGAGTCATTCATTACTACGTCTGGCAAAAGTTTGAGTGTCATTCAGAAAACTGTGTATATAGTGACAGGTTGTTTCCATTGAACATAATTGCTGATTCATAGAAACCAAGTTTCCTACCTACTTTTAGCTAATTTGGAGGCACACACAACGTGTGTATAATTCGGTTGATCTACCTAAGTCTGACGCTACAGTGGGATCCCAAGGTATTTAATTTGAGGCGTAGCTTATTAGCGCAAACGAAAATAACTACCTTCACTAATTCATTTTGATATATTAGGTATACAATCAAAAATCTGTAAAACATCGTAGGTAATCTAATCAAACCATCTACTTTACAATACACTAATAATTACCCTATGGATCAGATTAATATATACAATCAATCAACTCGTATTATCCTCATAGGTATTTAATACAGATCACATCAAATAAATCCGGGGAAACCACTTAAGTAAGTAGGTAGGTTGCTTTCAATTGATAAACTTCTAAACTACTACAACAAACAAATTAAGAAAAAACTTGTTTCACAGTAATTTTGTGTTGAGTTGAGAGTAATAATGTCTAAACTAGGTAGATCCAGTATTTAAAAATTCAGCACGAAAAAGTAGCAGCCCTAGAGTGTAGGTAGGCATAAATATAACTTTTAAGAACTCGCGAATACAATAAATAAATATTAGGTATAAATAATTATAAAACGGGCCGAGTTGTCCCTTTGTGATTTCTCTATTTTGTGAATAGTAGTCGAGTGTCAACAGCATTCGATGCGGGCGGGCGGCAAAATCGCGCTTCCTCTTTTCATTTCAACAACTCAAAAGTTTTTTGGAAAACTTGCATAATTTTCCAACTCAAGCAAGATTTGAACCTGCGACCTTCGGCATCTGTACTGCCGACGCCACTACCAACTGGGCTACCGCGGTTCTAATCGAGCCTGCGAATTAAGCAAGTATATCTTGTCCACTATCGCGTGGATGGGCTCCATCTACCGGGATAGTTTTTCAACTAATTCCCAGGACTAATTCACACTTTGCAGTTTGTATGTAGTGAAAGCGATGAAAACCCGCGATAAATTGAATACTAAATTGAATCCTGCCTGCGGTGGAAAATTTTGCAAGTTTTCCAAAAATTGTATACCTAACACGAGAAGTGTTTTAAAATTTGGTATTCAGCGAGTGAAACCAGTTGTAAAGCTAGTTGATCTGTAATATCTAATGGTGATAAATTGATATTTATCCATAATCCATTAATTACGTAATGTATCCAAAATTATTTATCGAAGCTTCATCAAAAATTTTGTTTCGTTCTGGTAAATACAGAACAATATTACGATAGCAAAAAGATAAATTGATACGATACATTTGCTATTACAATAAGTATTTTTCTGATAATGTGTCTTTCTCGATCATCTGTTGACCTGCCTACTGCTATGTTTCCTTTTCAGAAAAGGCATAAAACTTATTTTAAATTCTATTTAAATTAGCAGTACCTATCAACTTAGATTTAACATGTTGTAAATGCTCCCTCGTCAACCCTATGTCGTTCGCGAACGCAGTAGATAAAACCTAAGCAGCAGCAGCTCAGAGTCAGTTTCGTCGGCGAGCTGGGCGCGCGATTCATCACCATAAAAAATAATAACATAAATATTCCGTCGCTGGTTTGTTTGTTCTATAATTTGCGAGTTATCTGCCTAACCCCGCGAAAGTCGGGAGCTTGGACATTCTCGGTTGAAACAGAGCGCGGTCCGCACGCGGTCACAAGCAGTAGATCTGCTATTCGGAATTCGAACTGTTTAGATCATTGTTGGGTGCGCGGGCGCAGGGGTCTACGACGTAGCGCTACGAGTCGCGTGGTGGTACTAACGAACTTTCTTGTGCTTATTTTGTGAAGAAATAATACAAACAATGGCAACCAAAGGAGCACAGGGTGAGTTTTGAAACCCTTTTATACAGTTTTAAAAATATTAGTGTACTTAATTATTATCTTGAAATTCACTTTTTTTTTATTCGGTATATTTGAGGCTATAAGATAACAATTCTGCTATACAACATTAACTAAATTATCTATATAGGACCTTTCTATCACAATGAATCTATAATAGAGATTTATTTGAATATTTAGATATTTAATATGTTGAAAACGTTTCTTCGTCAAGTGTCGTTCACGAACGCAGTAGACTACCTGTGGGAAGGTCACGTACGCAGGCACCGCTGGAAAGACGTGGATCAGCATTTTCAGCTTCCACGTCCTTCCAGTTGAACTGCGCGACCTTCATGTAAACAACTGGCAGTAAATCCCGCAGGACGGGTTCCAGTGGAGGGAGCTTGTTTCAGAGGCCAAGGTCTCTTTGGGTCGCTGAGTCAGCGGTGTTAGTTACTTTTTTAAATAGGTAGCTTTTTAAGTGTCTAAGTAAACTAAAATTATTGAATATTGCCTTTCCACAGTAACGCGTAACTAGATTCATTTGTTACGAAGAAATTTTGATAGCGTACCTAATTATTTTACAGGTGGCAATGATGAACGAGTCTTTGTTTCTTTCCTACGCTGCTGTGTTCAAATTCGCATAAAATTTATTCAGTCGTACCAAATTCAGGCAAAATAACCGTTGTTTGAATCCATTTCAAGTTTCAATGTGTCACACAGAAGGTAGACTGCAGTTAAAGTTCAATAAAATTAAAACACTATCTGAGTGCGTAGCTCCCACAAGATAAACTTCATTATAATTCTATCCATACACACAAATCTTTAACGTTATACTAAGTACCTATATATACCTACCTGTATTCGTACGTGATTAGTGTACCTACTTAATAATATTCTATCGTTCGTACCTACGTACTACCGAATAATCAGTCTTCCTTAGTAATCAGAATAGAACCTGTGATGAATACATAGCAACAATTT
This sequence comes from Phthorimaea operculella, assembly GCA_024500475.1. NCBI lineage: Eukaryota > Metazoa > Arthropoda > Insecta > Lepidoptera > Gelechiidae > Phthorimaea > Phthorimaea operculella. Next base: position 249,421 of record JANFCV010000186.1, on the reverse strand, counting down.
AATGACAGATAAGCAAGGATTTAAGATTTTTGTGCACAGTATGCAACACAAATTAGAAAGGTTCTAGTTATTGTTAGGTAGGTATCTAATTTTTATAATGGATTTTACTAGCAGCTACTGAGTGTAGGGTGACCTATGTCATGTAAGTAGATTATTATTATGAACCATTTATTGCACACAAGAAACATTAGAAGAGATATATACAAAGAAGGACGACACAACAGGACAGCTTATTTCTATTAAGAAATTTCTTCCAGCTGACGACCTCGGCAGCTGACCTACAGCAAGGGAGACTTTTGTAAGATATTCAGACTGGGCGTGCACATAATACTTAAGTTCAAATTAACTACTAATAGGTACCTACTAACGAAATATTATTAGATATTTCGCCTTTTCCGGGACAAAATGTTGAATTCTCACTCTGTGGCTTACTGCTACTAGAATTCTTTAGATCTACATGTATCTATAGGTATCATATCAAAATGACAATAGGTTGTTTATAGGAACATACTATTATTATACGTTCCTACCTACCTACGTCTTACATTCGCTTGGTTAGAACAATAATGTTTAGTTTTAATCATAAACAAATTGATTTGTAGTACAAACCCAAGGTGTAAATAAAACCCATCAAAAACATTCACTTGTAAAAAGAACCAAGTCTCGCCACTCAGTTCTTCTACTGTATCGATATTTCAAAACTTTTATATTTACAATAACTAGATTTGCCAAGTCATTCTAGTTTTTGTAAATATAAAAGATTTGAAATATCGATATGGTTACTATAAGATGACGTCTGTTACCTAATTACGCAATAGCTTAAGATGACAGTTCCCTGAAGTAGTCCTTGAATAAATCAATAACCGACTTGGCGTCTCATAGATCTCACAACTTTTTACAGTAGAAGAACTGAGTGGCGAGACTTGGTTCTTTTTACAAGTGAATGTTTTTGATGGGATCTCATTTCTTTTTATAGGTAGTAAACCTCTTTTCTGAAACTACTTCTCGAGCCTCAGATACAGATTTCCTCAAAGCCCATCCGCAAAGTTAACTTTGTAATCCTATACATATGTATAGAAATACAAAGTTATTTATGCGGTTGCAACCGAATTTGCAGAATGTTATAGTTTTCCTTTATTCATACACTAAATACAAGGTAAATTCCAAATTTGAAGCTCCTCAGTCTGCTAGAAGTACCTTAGAATTTTGATGATCGGTCAGTCAGTCAGGCAGAAAATTAAGAAACTTTGACTAACTATAACTTCTAAACTACTAAAATAAATTAGATGAGATTTAAAATATATCGTGTCTATGTAGTGCTTGATAAGATATTTTGTAATGAGGGTTCTAAACTTATAGACAAGGAAGTTATGGGGGGGTCGAAAATGGCCTGAACTGGTTCGAGAAAAGAATGGTACGGCCGTGCCGCTTTCAGCTCGACTTGGTGGGGGCACTGCCGTGCCCCCAGATTCTTACTATAAATTCTTGTGACTATTTTCTAGAGAGAGAAGTATATTATTTCAAGAGACCGTTTTTTCTCCTTTTGCATTTATTCCTTCAGAAAGTAAAGAAACAATTGAATACCTGTATCATAATTTATCTATCGTAAACAATAATTAAAATTACCAATTTTTGGAAAACTTGCAAAACTTTTCCCCGCAGGCGGGATTTGAACCTTCCGACCTTCGGCATCTGTACTGCCGGCTTCGGCAATTTATATTTTGCAAGTTTTCCAAAAATTGTATACTTAACACGAGAAGTGTTTTAAAATTTGGTATTTAAAATTACCAATATTGAAATATTTTGATAAGGTTGAAAATAAGAAGATAGGCAAACTAAGAATGCTTGATACTTACGGAAGTGGCTAGCTATTGGACATTTCAAATTGTATATTTTATACCTTTTATGCAGTAGGTAGGTAGGTATATCGAAAATGGGTGTGCCACAAATTCTAAAATGCTACTATATTAATAGAACTAATTCAGAATTAACTAAATACAGTGTAGAAAGTCACATAAAGTACGGGGTCCCGCTGACTATAGGCACATTGCCGTGTGCTAGGTACGGAAAATATCCGTGACTTTAATGGTATCGCCCGCAAATATTTGTACAAGCGTCTGAAACGTTCGGTAGTTTGCTGAAATCACACTATTTTTGGCATCAAGTATGATAATCAATATTGAATACCTAAGTAGGTAATAAAGTTATATTTTGGAATAAAGAACTTTTCTTTAAATTCAAGTTTCCAAACTGACTGACAAGTATCGCATGTTCCATGAAACAAAATAAAATAAACATAACGCGAGAAAAAAATTACGGAATGCGAATAAAATTCACAGTGCGGACATGTTATATAAGATTTTCTCAAGTGTAAGTTTTTGGCCTTCTAATCGTTGGCTTCATCTTTTTGACCTTGTTAGCCCCAGTGCAATTTGAAAGCATACGTAAATCACACAAGATAATTTAGATTTTGATGGATGGGTTACGTGGGTAAAATATTTACTGTGTCACTATGGAATGCAGCAAATTTAGGTAAGAATTAAGGATTTCCTTTCATTTGCACAATTATCACGCATCACTATAAAACGATTTTAACGGATTTATGTTGTGTTTAATTTGTTCACGGATCATCCCGTGATCACGACCACGAGCACTGAAGTTCGAATGTAGGAAATATAGAAATCCAAAACAAACACAACATAAATCCGTTAAAATTGTTTTATTGTGAAATGATGAGTGATGCAGCAAATTTATCATTAACTTCATCCAAGATTGAACCTACTTACTTTATAAAATGGGTTATAGGTAGGTAGGTAGGTACCTACTTCCCTTTATTGCGTAGGTAAGTTTCTTGTTATTTATAGTTAAAAGTAATATGTTAGACAGGCTAATTTTCATTCAGGCAAATTTATATTACCTTATGCTTACGGTTATGCGTTGACGATGAGTCAAAATTACAATATATTGCAATGAAAATAAATAGGTATAGTATTTTCAGATTCAGGTATTTACCTAATAAGGACTACCTAAGTACTTTTTGTAAAAGTCTGAGAGTCGCCAAATTTGTAAAAAAAAATGGCAGAAAAGTGATTTTGCAACTTTATTTTAGCTTATATAAAGTTGCATAATCACATTTTAGGTAAACAAGGCTCGCGGCTCACTGCTCCTAAAAGGGACAGAAAAGCAACTGCCAAACTTCTACCTATTATGCATAAATTCTGATTAATTTTCTTTACAAAATCACTTTGATTTTATGTCACCGCCTGTCCATGTATCCATATGTCCATATATCTACTGGGATATTTACTTATATCTCTACAAATGAAGTTTCCAATATACGAGTAGATATATTACAACAAAAATAGATACTTACGTATTATTATGTCAGGTTTATTGGCCGTGTCATATTAAAAGTTTGCTGCCAAAAATAGGTACGCAGTACGTAACAGCAGAAAATTACATATTTATTGTAAAAGAAATATTTCTACGGTAGGTACGTAACGTAAATACCTCTACTATAATTAAATATGCCACTAACCTAGTCTCAATATTACATAAATGAATTTAAATCTTGAACTTCTATGAAGGTAACCCATCAGACCATCAACCTATCTACCTACAAAATGTATCCTACGTAATAAACACCAACGTACAAAATTGGTAAACCTACCTTTGTATTGTATTCTGAGCACTCTTTAATATAATAAAACTGCAATAAAATATTATCGTAAAACAGAATTTCACATTAAAGGTTTTATCGTATACGAGGGAAAGATCTAGTAATTAATATTTAAGAACTATAATAATCAATTTCTGTTTATCGTACTGACTATCAGTAAGTTTAAATTGTTTGTCCTACTTGAGTAAACTTTTTTATCCTCATTTTAAAAGTTATGTTATGAGCACAAATCTAAAATAAAACCATGCAAATGTATTTTCTTGGTTGAAAACATGCTGAAAGTGGGAGCGACCGTGGAAAATGTCAGCAGATAATTTAGCCCTTGTGCTATTTCAGTGCAGACTGTAAAGACGACACGTTTGTCATTTTGCAGCACGATTTACGAGTATTTTAGGCGAAAAGGGCACGGTCAGGTTCGTTTGTTAATGTAGTTCCAAGAAAAAAGTAATGCAGTTACATACAGTTAATTTATACCTATTTGCCTTTTTTTCGGTAAAGTGCACTTCAGGAAGTCCATTATTAGTTGGACTTAAACTAAGTTAGGAATACCTTCTATTTAAATAGCTCTTATATTGTGCTTATATTATCTTCATATTTATACAGTAGCAGTAGCCCTACAGCCGTTTAAAGGCACCTTCTTATTTCAGCAGGATCATTGTTTTTGCGTGCAATTATTCGGTATTTATAGTAAGCATAACACAATTTGAGGTAGGTATGCAAAAGAAAAAATATTTTAATAGGTAACATGTGGCGCATTGTATAAATTCGTAGGTAATATTAATCAGTTAAACCCCATCAGATATTCACGGACTATCAAACTTTACATCTTGAACGTGTTTTGCAAGCACAATATAAGTTGTACTATGATATCCGTTTTATGGGAATTTTATGATGAATTTTACATTAGGTATTAAAGTGAATATAAATGCCATTTGTCTGAAATGCTTCTGCCAATTCATTAACCTAAGAAGTAAAACTGAAATTTAACATGGAATAAAACAATAGCGGCCTTTTTATTACCTTATTTCGTAGGAATGTTTATCTGATTTCTTTAGTTATGAATTAAATCTTTACAATTACTTAAAGTATTTTTATAATAAAAAATCTCTTGATAGGTATACCTACATAACATGGAGTAAAAAAGTCGGTAATTGTAAGTTGTAATGGATTTGTGTCGCGTCGGGAATGTTAAGTAGGTAGGTATGCGATTTGACAACTCCCGCGGAAAATATTTTGATGTCAAATTAAACAACTCGAAATTCCTGTACTGTTCGCAAAGATCTAAGCAGATGAATCACGGTTTTCTTTTACATTATTATGAGTAGCCGGTAAGCCTTGTAAAAACAATGTCGTCAAGAAAGGATGTTATGAAGTGAAGTGTAGACCACGTTTTGCGCTCAGATTAGCAGATGACGAGGTGTAACAAATCGCTTGTTGGCGATAAGACAGGCAGGTGACTAGTATGCTATTGAATTGTGTATTTGCGAGTACATATTTTGTTATATTTTAAACAAGATTTACTTACACAAACAGGTGGAAATGTCTGAAAATAAGCAGACTGTAGCCTATTGTTTAGTTGTGTTTTTAGTAGTTACGTTTGCATGGCGTCTATCGGCATAACAATTACAGGATCACGCGGTTCTGATAAAACTCCGTCACGACTGTTACACTCCGATAGTGTTTAAAAAATTTAATTAGTATGTATAATTTTTATAGGGTATTGAAAAATATCAGAGTAGATAGTAAATATGTATAATTAGGGTTTCCTCTACTAAGCAAGTAGAATGGTGATGATGATGATGATGATGATGATGATGATGAGGTGATACCTACGCAAAAGCCGTATATTTTTATCTAGTGTTGTAGTAGGCTTTAGACTACGGTAACTGACTTGCCATAAGAAGAGTCGTACAGTACCTGTAACGGTTAAATAGCACATTAAGTTCCTAATTCGCATTCAAAATTATTCTAACCTATAAATTTTTGTGCCTACCTAATGTAAATATGAAGTTTCTAATTTGCATTCTAAAGTATTCTAACATTTACAGCAGAACCAAACATATCCTACGGGACGTTCTTTGTGAACACAGAAGAAGGTCAAGGTTCTAGGGAAGCGACTGATGAAATACAACTTTTAGACCCTCAACCTGAAGAAGTTGGTAAGAGGGAACGCAAAAAGGGAAAATGCAATGAATGGATTAGCATGAAAGTAATGTTAAAATTCCAAATGTTAGAAAGACATCAAAACAGAGGAACTTAGTAAGAGGGAATGCTAAATGGGAATACGTTGATTGGGTTGCATGAAAACAAATGTCTACCTACAATAAAAATGCTTCTTTTAACCTAAACCTAAAGAAGTTGAAAGGAAGAAATACAAAATTCCCGTAAAATTCTATGATATTTTGCGGGTTTGCATGAAAAATTTATTGTGAAATGCGAGATCCACAATTTTGGTCTGCATGGGTGGGAAAAGATAACAGAGTAACATATTTCAATAAAATTTAACTTTTTTGAAACTCCTAAAACGGAAATAAATACGTTTAGCATGCAATATGATGAATAAATAGGTAAGTACATCTGCGCATGCATTTCATTCGGATGCCAACAAAATTTTTGACAGCGGCTGCAATCAGATCGAGCGTAATCGGATTCTTACAAAACCATTTTTTGCTCGTTGGGCTATATCTAATGTTTACTAGTAAGTAAAGTATTGTATTTTCCAACGCAGATGTATCTACGTATTACCAGTAGGTAGGTATCTGATATCTAGATGACGCCAGCCCCATTTGGATTCAATAAGGAAGCATCTAATTGTCACCCAAACAATCGATCACTATAATAACTATGTCATTCATGCGATAAATAATACTGATCATCTCATAATAAATCATGGCTAGTCTGATCACATGAAAACACTCAGGTACCTATTTAGTGGACAAGTTATTATACTTTGCATTTTTTTCGTAGTATAATTGAGATGCTTGCTACGCCGTAGCAGAATATCCTTGTAGACATACCTGACTAAATAAATAGATAGACCATTTGCGGTTTTTGTAGCATAGCCAAAAGTTCAAATTATGTGAAATATTCAGCAGAAAACTTAAAATATTATAATTGAGGAAATATGCCTAAGAAAATCTAACCATGGAGATAGATACCATTTGGGTATGGTTCAACCAACATTAGTTGATTATTCCGGGTCTTCATCAATCCAACTGAATAATTGTGTATTTTTTTAAAAATTACGTAACTAGTTGAGACACTCGCTGCATTCGTCGTATGACAGTTGAATAGCGCTCCCTTTCCCACTTGGTGGCGAACTCAACTCAAACTGTCATTATGCGGCCAATGCAGCGAGTGGCCGTTTCAACTATAAAAGCATCACAATATGATAATGATAAATTCAAATTAACTAAGAACTGAACCACAAGCCTCTACTAACTGCTCATTTCCATTTATGCTGGTTAAATCAAAAGCGTATCAACAAAATGGTCCTACCAATTTTATCAATCAGTGGAAGATGTTTCAATTTATACTTACGGGAAATACTTATGACTGAACTGAAGGCTGAACTATAATGAAGGAATGTAGATAGATTCTAGCCAATTCCTTTTAATTAGAATTCATCAGTAGTGAGTGAATTTGAAATGCATCTTCATGATATAGAGTAGAGAAAACAAAAAACTCCTATAGGTAGTTGTAGTGTAGGTAGGTGTTGTTGTTGTAGTGTGTTGTAGTGACACTTTTTACACAAATTAGAGAGACTTTCTAGTCCCCATATCGATAAATTACGTATTGTGTACTAAACTATCTATACTAGTTAAGCTAACTATTCCTACAAACACATCATTAATATAATAACATTAATCGATGAATCATTAATGTAATGATATTTGCCTATCAATAAACAATTTTCCGTCTTTAGTAAACAAAATAGTTACCTGGAGATAAAATAAACTGTATTATAACGGGCGACCAATACCAATACCACAAAAAATACAACCAATCTATCAATTTGTTATTATAGCATCACCTCATATTTCTGTTTATAGTTTATCAATGCTCAGGTATTTTAATAGAATCTTGACTAACTATTATTTACGGATAGATTTTTAACTTTCAGTCTCTCCTGCTGACATAATCTTGACATCTTGAAATAGGTACCTAATAGTATCATTCATTACTTTTTCTAAAAGATAATCGGAAGTATTTGTTTTCTCTAGTCTAGTGCTTATCTTCGTCCCACACAGTCTAGCCTAGGTCATTAGGAAGCAGCACTTTTGCTTTCTAGTTCATTAAAATTCCGGTTCACTGATAATGGTAGACCGATGAGATCGTTTTAATAATAGATACTTATTGAAATTCGATAATAGACGTATTTAATTCGAAACTATATCGAAAGTAAGACTAGCTTAGACATGTCTGTGACCAGACATATTTTTTGTTTGTGCTAAAATTAGCCTTTGTTTCGATGAATAGTTTTTGTTCTGGTACTGTCGCCATTCATCTACCTATTTAAGGCACCAACTTACCGGTTTTACGTATAAATTCTAAGGAAACCCACTATAAGTAGGTCCCTGAAATGGGTAGCTAGATTTTCTGGCGATAGCAGCGATGTACAATACAACCGACTGCAAGGTATTGAAAAAAAAAACAAATACACAACAGTGTTCCATGTATAAATACAAAAAACTGTAACACGTGAATACGAAATCTTCCCTGCACTCCTGTAAATTGGATCAACATTAATAATAAGAAATATTAAACTTGCAACACTTTTCAAAAAATATATTATTTCTGTGATTCTGTGCCTTTGTAACGGTTAAACCACGGTCGTCGTATTAATGCCAGCTTTCTTCTAAGTTCCAGTTCAATACAAGCTTTTATCTGAGTTATGTCAATTTCATTATGTACGATTCTGCAGTAACCTTTTTTTACAATCTTTTTCATATCGAACTAAATTAGATCTCCTCAGCCAACTTTTCGAGCGCGGAAAATCATGTTACTACCAAATCCAGAGAGGCATGTTCGTCAGTACTCCAGCTGATAAATTATATGATTTGCAGATGTAGAGGCCACTGCCACCGCCAATGCCACGGCCACTGCCGAGACGAAGACCAAGAACTCATGCGCAGCAAGTAAGCCAGCACTTGCATGGCACATGGCACTGAAATTTGAAACTTCCTACACTATTGTCACCTGGATTCTTGTTACTTTTGTTTTTAGAATATCAGTATCGCACTCGGCATAAGCGTGTAGCTACACTAGCATGGCACTAATGCTCGCTATTTTGTACTTTTCTTGTCGATTCTTTGTTCAGTTTCACTTTTCAACAGGTCCTAATTTTTGTAATACCTACCTGTATCCTAACCTTCGTTCGTATAATACTTACTTACTCTTTGTCTGCCTCCCTTGTGTTCTATTGGCCTGGCCTTTTGAAGATTTTCATATTGTAATTATTTGTTTTCGTAATATTTTTATATAAACCATTAAGAGGGATCTATAGTCATTATTTTTCATACAAACGCTTTCAACGTATCCCTCTGCCAATTCGCAACCGATCGACTCAAATTTTGGCACGGTAACTCTTCTGGACTAGATCTATGCTCCATATTCTTTTTCTGGTTGTAATAATGCATTTAGTAGCCTCTTAAAAGTAACTTGTATGTGCAGTGTGCACTGTCGGCAGAATTTTACTCCGTACTTTCTTCGACTTCACTCAAAGCAGTCAATCTATTGGCAACATTAACCATCACTTCTAATAAAACAGTGTTCATTATTTTGTTGGACAGTAATTTACCCTGTTTAATTTCAATACGATGAACAATGAAAAATGGCCTACATTTGCTAATACCTACTCTTCCAATTGGGATTAGGTAATTTGTTTTTAATTGATCAAATCTCCATCTGACTTTGATTGCTTCTAAATCAGTTTTTAAGTTAGATAGGAACCTAATCGGTTCACTTATTATAACCTAACCACAGTAGAAGTAGAAATAGGCACTTCCTGTGTTTAGGATTAAATAGGGTTTGCTATACTTTTTTGTTTCGGTTTTACCTGTTTTTACGCCAGGTCGGCGATGGCTCTATTGTAAAAGTTGTTCGTATTCAGGGATCAGTCACCCTGCAAACTTTAAAAATAACTCCATGCACATTACATAACGTATAATAACAAATTACCCCAAACTCGAAGCACTTACTTTCTTGACACCAATTAAATTTATCGCGATCGTCTTTACCATTTCACATTTGTTTTTTCTTATTGCACTTTATGTTACAAAGTGAGCTTTAATGCAACTTCTATACGACTAATTTCAGATTACTTTTATAAAGCTGCGGTATTTCTCAGTGAAAGGATTTTGATGCAAGAAAGTGTCTGCTTCCCTTCGCCGTGAGTTATTATTTGCTTGATGAGTGCTTTATTAGTTTGGCAGCTCATAATGAATACTTTGATGTAATAGGGTAATAGTAAATACCTTTCCAATATTACATCAAGCTTTTTGATCTCGACTGTAGTTATGGCAAATTGTAAAAGTCGTGATTAATGAACCAAATCTACTGCAACGTGACTGAAATTAAAAACCAATCCATCTGTGTTTAAATAAGAAAGAAAACGTAAATATTTCCAAAAATGGTAATAAGTCATACCTACAACCTACAGTAAACTTTGAACCTCTATAACATAAGTTGAATTTTTCCACTAGTGCCCGCTTACCAACTATCTAAGCATGGCAAGAATGTAGATAAGATAGGATCAGGTCATGCATGTATCTACATTCTACCTACATGTTAGGAACACATTAAGAAAGTCTGCATTGCTAAAAGCTAAATAATTCTGAGTAACTATGTGATCTCTTGAACTCTTTACAAATACCGGACATTTGGACCTTCTTATCAATCAACCTGATCATCTTACCTACCGCAGCCGACACTAGATACTTATTGTGTAATGGTTGCATAATATAAGTACAACTAAGTATAAATGAAAGCATTATGGTACCCTTATTTTCCAAGCGTCGCGACAACGACGCCGTCAAATTTTGACGGCGTCTTTGTCGCTGCGGTCTTGTAAAAAAACCCCACCGCATCCCATACAACTTTAAGCTTCTCAGCGCACTGTCAACGTGACGTGACGCTCGGTCTTTCTGGTTCCCCATACAAACCAGTCATTTGACAGCGACAACGACGCGCGTCGTTGTCGCTGTCGCTTGGTTTTTAAGCCTACCATTAGTCAGGTGTTGAATGGTTATGTTATGGAACAATTTGATATGTTTATACTTACTTAATTCCACAGACGTAAAAATTTAAAAATACATGTTTATACAGTGTGAGTCTTGATAAAGTGTACATATCAAAATCAGGGAAACTGCATCCAAATTTATCGATGAAAAAAATATTAAAAAAAATAAAAAAAAAAATTTGAATTTTTTATGATTTTTTTAAGATTTCGAATTGTACCTGTTGACCCCATTTAGGTAAATCGTCATAACTTTTAAACTAAGTGTGTTATCAGAGTGGAATAAATTTTGTGATGATTGCTAATAATAAGCCGTACTCATGAAGTAAAAATATCCCAGAGAAATAACGTTGTTAATTTATAATTAATAGAAACTTGAAGAAAATCTTGTTTTTTTGCCATAAATTTTACTATTATTTTACAATTTCTTAAAAAGTCACCCCGTAAACCCTACTTTTTTTTTATTTATGCTTATTCAGAAAACAAAATTTTCTTCAAGTTTCTATTAATTATAAATTAACAACGTTATTTCTCTGGGATATTTTTACTTCATGAGTACTGCTTATTATTAGCAATCATCACAAAATTTATTCCACTCTGATAACACACTTAGTTTAAAAGTTATGACGATTTACCTAAATGGGGTCAACAGGTACAATTCGAAATCTTAAAAAAATCATAAAAAATTCAAATATTTTTTTTAATTTTTTTTTATATTTTTTTCATCGATAAATTTGGATGCAGTTTCCCTGATTTTGATATGTACACTTTATCGAGACTCACACTGTATAGTGTGAAATTTTACTAGTGACCGATAGCGAAAACTCAGAACCGGCTAGTGATAAGGAATAACTTTCCCCAAGGAACATAGGACAAATTGCGAAAAAAAAAATCGGCAACATCGGCAAGTCTGTGTGGGAGGTCGCTTGTAAAATTTCACCCTATATGTGAAGAAACTATAAATACGTCTTTATCTGTGTAATCAATCGGTAGTACACACAGCAACCTAACGATTTAAGAGACCAATTTATTAAAGGTACTGGTATTTCATACAAATAGTTGCTATGATTCCCATCGGCTTCCTTTTTACCAATTTACAAATCTATACTCTCACTTCGATCTACTTTTATTTTAGTAAATTTCTATGCTCCGACCTACCTTTGCTAAACTGTTACCCTTCGCCACTAGTAGGTTGATGTGCTGGTAATAGTACAAAGTAAAGCTAAGTTGCAATTGGAACTATGGTAGGTATACGCAAAATCAACCAAGCGTCATAGTAAATTGAAGCGATTTACGTCATAGGTATTACTCGCAGGATTCTATGGATTTTACGCTTGAAAATAGCATGACACACGTCACAACCTTCAATTCCTAGGAACTAGTTTAACTCTAAGTCAATCACGACGACATGCAAAAACTGTTCATACCACTTTGGACTGGTATAGTTAAGTTATCTATTCTAGATTATCTTTAAGTACTTAATGTTATTTTTTGTCTCAAAATTGCTGCTGATTAATATGTAGGTACTCAGTTAAGAAGAATAACCAGTCTTGGTGGATCCTAATCCACAGGATATCAACATACTACCTAAAAGATCAACTTATATTGGTTTTTCTTAGCCTTTGTATGTAAAACCAGTTTAAATATGTCACCTTAATGGACAGGTAGATGTGCTACTGTTTCTATGCTATGGTCACGGGCCGAAAATTGTAGAAATTAATAGCAATAATCAACTTACTTAGACTATTACAACATCAGTTTTCTGCGCGTACTACTTAAAGCCTGTAGAAAATTTTGTCAGGAAGCATTTTCTATCATTTGATGCGCAGTCGAAAGCACCCACAAATACGTTTCGTAATAACAAGACTGCTAAATAAAACAACGAGGTAATTGGATTGAGTAAAAAAGGCAATTTTCTAATAATAGTTGTGGTTGAAGCTCAGTTGGTAATACCCACCAATAGTTAAAATATTGGGTTGTGTCACCAGCCAGAAATAGTGGAGGAAATGGTGGGACAGATGGTATTGCTACCTCCCACGCCACAATGATGAGATCTAACAATTTGACGCTGAATCCCATCTTGAATGTCTTCCCACTTGCTTCATATCGTAGAAGTATTGTGATTGTGCAATTGAGCTTAAATTGGGATTACAATTTAAGTGCGAATGATGCTGCACAACTTTGAAGAATCCTTTTGGTGCAGACTTCAACTTACTTTTGAATGGTATCAACACCCCAGTTCCCTAGATTTCTCAAATCATCATCTTCTTTTCATGTTTGACACCCAGGTGACATAGTTTTTCAATCGCCTACTACAATAAGCAGGCCTAAAATGAACTAATAGTATGTACGTAGATGGAAACCTGTCAATAATTTAGGCAATCTCCAAAAGGCTTTCGCCCTTGCTCTATCCGCCGTAGAATTTAGATAATAGCTCCAGTAATCGATATGTGAATTGCTATTTTGATTGCTTTTCTTTACGGCCAGAAATTGTATTGCAATGACTACTAATAGGTATGCACCACAGAACAGATGAACTAGAAATTGGATAAAATAGAAATGACACATTACGTACTTGTTTTTTCACGCTTTGCTACGAAGGCAGATATTTTAATTGAAAGTATCAGAAAGTTTTTAAATCATTCTTATTATCCTACTCCTACAGGATACAGGACTTTAAAAGAATTGCGCATTAGTAGGTACAATTATAATGTCAAATTCAAACCAACACATCAAAACGTGTGTTTTGTGGTCTTGAAAATTATATTCTAATGTATTTTTAATCATTTTGGTGCTTAGTAGTAGTATTTGTATTTGTTGTAAGTATTTCGTCGGTCGCATTAGGAAGGCACGTACCTACCTAGCTGATTTCCTGATACCTTGTTTGAGCTGCATTTTTGAAAGTGTAACGACTATACCAATCTTAAAAATTATTATTATTCGAAGTCAAAGTTATTCTACTTCTATTTGATGCTCTGTGCAAGGATCACTACAATTCCAACTCCTACGCAGACGCTAGCACCAGAGGGCAATGGCCCAGTTTTTTTGCCCGCAGTTTACTCTTTACTGACGGCAACAATTTGAGTTACTTTTCGAGGATCGACTTATACTGGTTTTCATCAATAACTGTAGTAGGTATATGAATTCAGCCTACGGTGACCCCTTCAATGAACAATTCCGTAACAAAATCTATTGTAGAAATCTAACTATTATGTATGTAATTATGTACTGAGCATTATTTAAGTTCTTATACGAATTTTTATTGATAGATGCTTACTCCTGTTATATGACTATCATAGGCCAAGCAAGAGTCTATTGTTAAATACCTATCAGTCGTAGGAGGTAACAATTTAGAAGAACGTGGTAGGTACGTAATCTAATCACATTTATTTATGGGACAAGTAAAAAGGTTTAGACAAAAAAGGCGTTATGTCCCTTTTTACATGCCGCTTTCAAGTTTCCCTACGTGTTATGTTATGATCATTAAGATAAAAAATTTAGAAAATCCTGTTAAAGAAACTTCATTTTACGTAATGAAATGGTAGCATCAGATTATCAAAATTACTTCCACAAAATGTCAACGACAAGAAAGAACGCATTTACTTGTTACCAGCGGCCATAATAAAACTAAAAAGAAGCTTGTACTATCGCCAGCAAATCAACCTACCATAAGAGATCAAGTTATTCTGGTTTTTAGTAGTATTTGTATGAAAAGTCAATATCAGTTGGTCCCTTAAATGCTGGCGATTAGGTATTTTAGGTACCTACTTAAAAAGAGCCACCGGAAAAGAAAGTCGTAATCGCATCTTATTTAGTTCGGAACAAACATAAATTATGTTTTAAGACGCGTTATGTCATACTCATACTTCAAACACTTTGAACTACTAAGCCATAAGTTCAAATGATGATTTATTTATTGTACACACAGAGAACTAGGTACGCCAAAAGCTTTAATAATAATTTATTTGTTGTGAAGAGTTTATTTTTAACTCTACTAATCTACTTACGATTTAGATAAACCATACGGTTATTATTAGACAGATGGTACAAGACTTTAAAATACTAAAGTAGGAATAATTAAACTAATGAGCTGTCATTTCCATATGATTATAGCAGTAGGTCTGAAGGTACGTAAAAGTTTGATACAATTTTCTACAAAATATTCTCATTATTTTATGCATGTTTAGATACGGTACACTATGAAATTATTCCACTATATTAGTTACGGGTGGTAATTCAAGTTAAGAGTTTGGACAAGCAAATGACAACCAAACTGCTGATGTTACTAATTTGAAGAGGTAGGTAATTCGTTTTGGTTTTTTACGAAATTCAATCTAGTTGACGTTTTCCTCATGACTTCCTTTCAGTAATGATTTGCGTCGCTGCTGACTTCTAAGAAAGCTTTTAGCAAAGTTTCTTTGAACTTGTGCGCGTGCGCATGTCTCGGAAAGTCCGCGTCTAGGTATCTCACGTTCAAATCTGGCAAAAAACTACACGAACTGTCGGTCCAAAAAGTTTTTTGCACGCAAATGTAAACCATATTCTTCAAGATTTAATATGTGAAACAACACATGTGGTCGTAACAAGATTTTGGCAGATACTTTTGTGGTTTTATTTAGAAATGCCCTGAGGACGCCCTTCTGCGAGGTCTTCTTCGAAACTGTTATAAATAAACGTCATTCCAACACGCAATTTTCAGCACAGGTTGTTTGTTGAATTATTATAAAGAACTTGTTAATTTTTTTGGTAATCCCCACGCTCCTCAATTAAAATGCCATCCGATGCAAAGCCTGCATTTATCCAATTTCAAATTAGTTACACTTGGGTGGAGCACCCTTTCAAGGTCGGGTAAATTTGGATTTTCATAAAAACCGCATTCGCAAAAACACACAGATATTGACAGATACTTGGGTCGGCCATAATTGCTTGTTGTGCCAGTAATTTGGCTTTGTTTTCGTTTTTTAGATGCCCCTTTGTTCTGGCTATCCGCCGTGGAATCTCAATCATTGAGTCTTTTTCAATTACAGAACGTACAACGACGGATAATTTCGCGTTTCATTGCTATATCTAACTATGAAAAGCTTGGGTTACTGTAGAAGTCAAAAACCGCAGTGGTCACAACATTTTTACCAGCGGTATCCAGCACGTTGAATCCAAATGGAAATTAGACACCAACGTCTGTTATTTGCAAGTTATTCAAACGTACAATTGTTATTTAAAAACATCTCGGCAGTTTGACGAATCCCATTATAATACCAAAACGGTTTCAATTCAATAGAATAGCACGTTATGTCACTCGCATTGTCGAGCGCGAACGACGATCGAGGGAGATTACATTTTCCAACCTTTATGAAGTGACCTAAGAAAGCTCTATGATGTAATAATAAAATGACTACTACAGTGTAAATCAGTTTTTATTATGTTACTAGCCTTAAAATGTAGGCATCGCGTGTTCAAAGTAATTCTTTGGCTAAGTACGGATAATATGAAGTGTTAATAATAGGTCTTCGTGAACAGTAGTCTCGATTCCAAAATTCGCAATAGGTCTCATCAACAAAATGATGATAATCATATACCCAATTTAGTCTACGATTTGTGTGCCTACTGTTAAATGAAGTTCATCTAACTACCTACTACAATATATTATGTCAGTAGCAGCTCATCGGCGTATTTTTGTAATAAATTCTTCATAATACCGAAAACTTCTGTTATATATTAAAGTTAAGTTTGTCAACGTAAGCAGAAACTGAAAATAATTTTATTTGTAAAATGTTTCATAAAACTGCGATGTGCATGTGTAAGTCAAATATTAAAAAAAAAATATTAAATTATTACCTACTCAGTGATGTGCACATTATTTCCTATTTCCCTATGTTTCCTACGGCTGCGAACATGATTCTGTGAAGGCCGCGTCATATCTGGTTGGATACGCCACTCCACCGTGAAGGACCGCGTTATGCGAACCCATTCATGGTATGCTCTGCCTCATTCCGCATTATGAGATTACGCAGCAGCCTAGGTCTTTTGTATTCGAGAACTATCTACTTATTCAGGAAGTATGTAGGTAATTTTATGATGCTTTTTCGTTAATTAAAGTTACGATATTGTAACTGCGTCTCCCTGTTCTTTCCACGTGCGCTAGGGTAGACTAGAAAGTCCTCCAATGCACTAATCTATGCATTAAGTTGAATAAAGAAATATGCTCACATGGACCGCGCGGTTTTTCGCTGTTTCGGTGCATGTACTTATTTGAAATCCAATTGGGGCTGTCATAAGCTGTCATGCATGGTAGCTGCAACAAGGAGCTGCTGTAACGACAAATGTCTTTTCCTGAAAAAAACTTTCGATGGACAGATAGGTGATTGAAAAAGTACCTATTACTAAAGATGCATATTTTTCGTGTTTTTCAGCTCCAAGCAGATAGTAAACAATTCTTAACGTACCTAAGTACGTAGGTATGTTGTTTTGTTGCCATCGGTTACAAAGCAATTTACGACAAGATATTTAAAACTTATATTCCCTTTGTATTCAATTCGGAAAATGATGGCAATGGAAATCATGCGTAGCATACTTAATACGTAAATTAGAATAATGTATGTACATATCGCCAGCAAATCCACCTACACATACATTTGTACAAATACTAAGAAAAAACAGTATTAGTTGGTCCCCTAAATTGGGCAAATAGATTTGCTGGCAATAGTACTAGACTAGACTGAATGAAATTTATATCGGCGTCGGATGTAGATAGCGTACGATATTTTTACGACAGGTTTAATACGTCGGTTTACGAGCATTTTGCGCTTGCCTGCCGTAAATGTCTGCCACGAATTCAATTTTAATGATGAACATGAATTTATTGGTTAATTTAAAGTAGACGTGACGATTAAGGTCTACGTGAGATGTTTCGGACATCAGCATCAGATCAGCACATTGAATTCTTTGCTGTTAGTATCGGGTCATAGGTACATACATGTTCTGTCGTAGAATCTTAAGCTCGTTCGTATCGCTTAGGTAAATATGATATTGAGACAAAAAATAATATGTTGATCGAAAAAATTCTGATTTCTTGACTACGTTGCAAAGCAGAGCACACCTAGTATACCTACCTAACCGGGGTTTAGTAGGTGTTCCGCTGGTAGATACCTTACTTATGCCTTGACGGTAGCTAGCTCATCTTTGCTTTTCATTTAATTTTCCATTTAAAAGTAATAGAGACGAAGTATTGTAGAGTTATATAACGTGAAATTTTACTAGTGACCGATAGCGAAAACTTAGAATCGGCTGGTGGTAAGGAACAACTGTCCCCAAGGAACATAGGGAGAAATATGAAAAAAATATCCTCCTTACCACCACCAGCCGATTCTGAGTTTTCGGTATCGGCCACTAGTAAAACACCCTATTTAGAGGTTTTAACTTGTTGTGCACGCGCCTTAACCGCGTCTCGTGCTGTTCATTGTCACGGCCGGCGGCGCGCGCGCACGCTTCCCGGGATCAGCGCCGATCGGCTAACGACACTGATCTAATCTTGCTAGATCATCTATATGAACCAAGTATAGTCTAGCATTTATATAGATAGGCTTAATTTTCTTCACAAAGCTCTGCGGCTTTCCTCTGGTAGGATAATGAGCAGATAGCCAGATAGATAAGTATTCAACATTAGTGTTACTAGTAACACACCAGCCTGCATACTTATACAACAGTAGTGTAATTGATCACCGGATCACCGGATCAACTACACTACTATTGCGTAGTAGTTGTATACATAACAACAAGTATTGGTAGATCCCTTGTAGTGCTGCTGATAGTACGCCCGTCACTCCCTATCGATACAATTTTGCTATACTTAATTACGTAAGTGTAACTTTCTAAGTTCATTCTTGTGCCCTTTCGTGCCGACGTAGGCGGTGGAGTGCACGATCTGTCTGTTCACATCAAACTATACTTCTCACTATAGTTCTCACTATCTTCCGTTTGCAAATGAGATAGGCAAAGGTATGCTCTATACTCTTTGGATCAGATTTGAAGGGAAGATAGGGCTGACACAGAGTCGATGATCAGGAAATCATTTAGCAGCCCAAAAGGGCAACGCCATTCCTACGCAACTAACACACGCAACAAAGATACGCCACAGATTGTTTGGCATAGGATTCTGATCAGAAAGTGATCCCTATACCCATGCCTCTACTTACGAAACTCACCACCGCCTAAGTAGGGATTTTCAACTTGATTATTCCACTGTCAAGCCTGTGTCGCCATTGGTGAGGCTTTTATTGTACCTTGAGGAGCACCCTAAGCACCAATCCCACGTTAAAACCTACCTGCACTTTTCACCTACTCTATCTATCTATTTATGTTCTTTTGTAGGTACTCCACTGCCACTGACTGTAGAGCTTCAAGAACCACCTCAGGGTAATGCACTTTCTCCTCTGAATAATTTGTAATTGACTAATTTATTCGCACACTCTAAACTAACCAACCAGCTTAAAGTTATCTAGTAACACAATCGAAGATCTATTTTCACCATCTGGCGCTACTTTCATACTATTTATTCGCCAGAATTCGCCTGCGGAATATTGAAATATTTGAACATAAAATCAAAAAGAACATCGGATTTTCATAAGTATTTCATGCATTCGAATATTCTACATATTCTACCATTATCAGTGTCGCTCTATATAGAAATTGGCCAACATGTGATTCACAAACATTCTCTAACAATCATAACATTTCGTTCAAACAAACGTTGGAAATATGTCAACAAATATGGCCGTGGCAATGACAATCGTCGGCAGCATAACTAGCATTAGCTAACAAGTAGTCGCTAAGCTATAGCATCGTGACTATATTGTTATCATAAACTTAACGCCATTTTCAACAGTATGGATGTATAATAAAACTAATATCGTATTGTTTGTTCGTCTGTTTGTTAATAAAATTGGATATGGTCAGTGTGGCAACTAAAATAACTATGATAAGAAATATGACAACATTGCGCCGAAGATTTTAAATGCGGAAGAATAGTTTTGCTAAAAGATTCCATAATGGACTGTTTTTGAGGAAGGGACCGATTGATATAAACAAATTTATCTAATAGATAGATACTAAACGACAAACCGATATTTACTACTATGGTACCGACGTGGCCAACACAAACAAAATGGAATTTTGGTCAAATTGTCGTGAGAGTAAGGATTTACACATATTTTTACGTTTTAGAACGGTACTAAGAGTAGTTTTCGTATCTATCGTAAAGCAAAATCAATAGTACTCGACTCAGTGAACAATATATTTATAGAAGTCACCACACTTATTTTAATCTGTTCCCACTGTATTTTTTGCATGCGGGATGACCTGTTTTATCAATATCAATCACTGGCCACACGCATATTAATTTGCAATTTTTATCTAGGTACTATTCTATCGCCAGCACTCCAACCTATCCATTTAAGAGACTATAACTTATACTTGGGTATAGTAATAAAAACTGGTATAAATTGATCCCATAAATGGTAGATTAAGTTGCGGTAGCACAGCACAAAAAGTAATGTAACCATTAAATCTTGGCCTAATTAATAGACCTACTTTGACTCTGGAAAACCGATAAATTTACTTATCATAATGCTAGTAGAGAAATGATATAAAGATACTATAGGTACCTACGTATAACGTTAAAAGATACTATATAACGTTATACTCGTATATACTTATCATAATGCTTGTAGAGAACTGATATAGAGGTAATACTAAAAGAACTTTATAACCTGGTTCTACTATTAAATATTTCACGGAGAAATGTGAGTCAACAACAGTTTCCTTGAAATCTATGAATTCTAGTAACTCATTCAGCTTTGTCCCACAAACTTATCTTGATCTGGCCTCATGCCCAAGACATTACGAAGTTTGTCTTGTTTTGTTGGAAAACCCCCAATAACAGTCACATTCAGGCGAAGAACACACGCAACGTCCGTTCCAGCGCATTTTTAGCGCAGCGTCGAAATAGCGCACTACGCTGCGTTGGAAAACAAAAGAGGAACGATTTTTGTGCGTTGCGGTGCAACAAAGATAGATATAGGCATTTAAAACAATAAGAGTAACAAAGACAGGAAAAAATGTGTCAAGATTAAAATTTGTAGAAGCGGCATTATGTATTTATCTATTGTGTGTAAATGTAGGTACCTACGCAAGTATTTTGAATCTATTAAAAAAGTTTTTATTATTTAGTAGGTATGAACTACAAGATTAAACCGGACAAGAGCATCTCAGACACACCTTCAAAAAGGCTTTTTTAGTCAACGTTCCAATATACGTAACAAAGTTAATTATGCTGTTGGTTTGTTTGCAGCTGTATGGTTACCAACCGCAAATCGAAAAACTTCTGTGTTTCTTAAAACTTAAGTGGTACAGCATCCGTTATAGTTTTCGCGGTAATTTCGGGTTAAGAACTATATGTAGCTTAATTCAGTTTTACGCTTAACTAGTGAAAGAGAACGGAAGACAATCAGTGTATTTGCAAAATAAGTCGACAGCTATTTCGTTTTAGTTCATCTCTTCAGCGACCTTACGATAGTTGAAATTTGAAACTGCGTCCATATGGACTACTGGTGCGTATCTGTGAAGCATCGGTCTCATGTGTGTCTTACGACAACTCGGTATGGGTTTCGTCCTTTACGATAAGCTTCTTGTACCCAATCGGAGCAATCGCTAAACGTAATGTAGTTTAATTTAGTTTTACGCTGAACTAGTGAAAGAGATCGAATTCCATTAGTAGTAAAGTCACAAAAATATATGAACGAAGCAAGTGGTTCACAATTTCGCCGCCTGGGTTAGAGCTACCGTAGTGTAGCGGTTTATTTTTGTTATGTGGCACTGCACTTATCGGCCCCGAAGCCGGTTAAAGCTACACCTAACTATTTTGTGGGGAGCGAGGGCTTACCTGGATATCCGTGTTTGGGTGGTTGTTCATACAACCAGCCCAATCACGCCCTTGGGGTACGACTGGGCTTACGAGTTTTCCTCGGAAGAACGGGTCGGACTGTGTCTACCCGGTATGTACCTGTCGCCTCCGCCTCCGTGCCCCTGTCACCGGGGACGACGGTTGCTTGAAGAGCTTGTAGAGTGTGATCTACTCGCAATGGCTGCATCAGCTGCTATTGTGATGGGACCGTCAACATCCAAAAGGACGTGCCTGGGGCGACGTCGAAAGTTCGAAGTTGGATAGGGGTAGTAGTTGGACGCTGCAACTATTAGGGGATTTTTATGATGGGGAGCGTTGTCAAAGAATCGACGGGACGCTTGTTTTATATTTTGACGCTTTGACGGTGGGGAGATCTGACTCGATATAGAGGTTGGCGTTGCGCAATGTACAGGGGAGCTTCAGTAGCCCTGCGCATGAAGCGGTTTTGGATGACCTGCAGCATATTCAGATGGGTCTTAAAGGTGATTGGCCTGACGCAGGTAGTGTAGATTCTCACCTTTTCTAAGAAAGAGTTTGCTCTTGTTATTGAGCATCGAATGTATTCTGCCCAAAACTGTTATGTGGAAGTGGAAGTTTAGTCTGGAGTCGAGTGTAGCGCTCAAACACATCTGACCCGGTTTGTCCGAAAACGTGAGTTCGAATCCCATCAGTGGCGTGATTTTTTTCCACTTGCTTCGTTTGTAGCCAAAAAGTTAATGTCAATATCTAGTGTTTGATTATAACACCAAGTATTCCAAATTACTTTCATGTGGAAAAAATCTACAAAATACTAAACATACGTACTAACGGTACCTACAAGATTAGAAACCATCTGTACAATTCGTATTGTTTGATAATTGATGAAATAAAAGATGTGGCGATTGCATGTGAAAGAACGAGATATAGTATTTCAAAATTTGACAACACCCACTCTTGCCAACTTTTTCTTTTACATAGGTTTGTCTCTTTTGCGCACGACTGGCGGACAACCTTGTCAAAACAATACTTGTTGATAGATGTTGCCACGTACATATTTTTACCATTGAAGTTGGGTAAATGAATAAAATATTTTTTAGCTGACCGCCTCAGAAAGAGGGTTATGTTTTTTAAGAGTAGGTATGCATGTTTAAGGTAAGTATATAATTAATTTAATTCAGTACAAATATAATAAGGGCGTGATTAACTCACAAAACTGAGCAACTTTTATTAGACTCTTTTCTACGATTCTAAACAAATACGGAATTTAAACTTGTGTACCCCTTTTGTGTGACTCTTTTTACCAGACAGAAAAAGGAAATTTTGAAAAATTATGTAGATATTTACAAGTATGCATATACACTATAAACAATAATATAATATTAATTATCTACATCTACACTTCTACACTAATATAATAAAGAGGAAACCTTTGTTTGTTTTTTTGTTTTTTTGTATGTATGTAATCGATAAACTCCGAAACTGCTGGACCGATTTCCAAAATTCTTATTTGCCTACCCTGCAAGGGGTAAATAAATATGCCTGGACAAGACACACAGCGCCATTTAGCCCCAAACTAAGCAAAGCTTGTACTATGGGAGTTAGATAACTGATATAATACGTATATTATTTTACTGCTGGCCCAACAACATTTAATCACCAATGTGGACTAAATTTATTGCGATGATCCTGGCAACACTTCCACTAGCCTGACATTTACCTGACATTATGTATGAATGAGCGAGCAAGAAAAGTACTGGTAAACGTAGCAACATGATATTGTTCTTTTGATAATATGCGACATTGTATTTCAAATGAGTTTCCCGTACAGGATGTCGAAATGAATTTGGCCGTTTCACTTGACGTCGAAAGAGCAATTGATCTTACTGCTGCTTATCGAACAAAATAATATCAGAGCGCGGCTGGTCAATCAAACTTAAAAGCACAATCTAGAAGCACGGTCGTGCCCCGCCAAGACGAGCCAAACAAAGTGTATCTTTATTTTGAGGTAAGGCATAAGATTACAAAAATAGTTTTCTACATTGAGTAGGGTATCTATCTATACATATAATAAAGTTGTAGAGGGTCGAAAGTCTGTACATAGAAGATTTTCGAAAAAAAACTGTTTGGTGATACTTAATATTGATAAGAAAACACGTTTATGAAATTTTTAGTTTTTTTTTCTGTTTAGATGTTTATCTGTTTCTCTGTTTATTTGTTTAGATGTTTGTATGTGAAAGCATCACGCAAAAACGACTAAACCAATTTTGATGCAAATTATACCAAAATGTCGGGAAAATCACCGACCAGGTTATAGGCTAAAAAAAATCAACCCCTAAAAGGGGGGGTTGCCACTATACTTGAAATAAGTTTGCACGGAAATCGATATTGCGTTGCGGTAGAGAAATAAGTAAGGTACCTACGTATAAAATGTAAAAATCCCAACTGAAATTATTTCAAAAGGTGAACCAGTCCATGAAACTGAACAACTTTCCCCAAGGAACATAGGTCGAAAAATGAAAAAAAAAACCCTAACTCGGTCAGCAGTATTGGTTAGAACATTTTATATATAGGGTGTATTTTTATTAGTGGCGGATCCGTTAAGGGTGTGTTCTGTCAATGAAACTGAACAACTTTCCCCGAGGGACATAGGTCCAAATACGAAAAAAAATTTTGGTCTTCCCATACTAAGTGTGTTGGCCGGCCGGGTCAATTTGTATGGGAGGGCCAAATTTTTTTTTTTATATTTCGACCTATGTTACTTGGGGAAAGTTGTTCAGTTTCATTGACAGAACACACCCTTAACGGATCCGCCACTAATAAAAATACACCCTATATACTTAGGAGGAGGTCCAATTTTTTTCCATAGTATGTAAAAAAGATGACTTTAAATATTTTAAGGGGTAAGCGAGTCATTCAAGTGTCAAAATTAAAATCATACAATTATTATTATGTCAATTTTAAATGCACGTCCGGATTTGGTATTAACAATGCGTGCATGTTTCTTTTGATGAGCTGAAACTTCAGAAGTCCATGCCTTTTGTCATTAATGTAATCATCTAATTTAAAATAGGCTTTGTAACAAAAAAAATTCTTAAGAGGGACCTATAGCCATTATTTTTCGTACAAACGCTCTCAACCTATCCCTCTGCCAATTCACAACCGATCGACTCAATTTTTGCGCAGTAACTCTTCTGGACTACATCTATGTTCCATATTATTTTTCTGGTTGTAATAATACATTTAAAATAATATATGGCCGTCGCAAAGTGCTCTAAACTTATCAGCCAGTTCACGCCTTGGTATCTTCTAAATATGACAATAATTTCAGCAAGACAAATGATAGGGGCATAAAATATTTTATTGGCAGCAAAATAATGCCACTATCAAGAAATTTTATACAGATTTCGAACGGGGAACCTGGTACACCCGAAACGCAAATTTTCCGGTAACGAGCTACAACTGTCTCTTTTATGGCTGAGGGAAGGGTGGGATGTATAAATGAAATAGAAATATTTTTATCAACTGACAGCTCACGAACTTTCAGCTCGGTATAGTAGCCTCTTAATCACAGATTAAAATTTAGTTTCAGATTGACTTAATACATTTCCGGTATTTTTTAGGGTTTCGTAGTCTACTAGAAATCCTTATAGTTTCGGTCTGTCTGTCTGTCTGTCTGTCTGTATGCCGCGCCCTCATAACTCCGTCAGTTTTGGAGCTATCGACATGAAATTTGGTGTGAAGATAGATCGTGTTAACCCAAATTTAGAAATATTGAGAAAAAAATATTTCAAATGTTTTTTGACCCCCTCCCATACAAGTGAAAGGGTAGCAAATTTTTTTTTTCTCCTGTAATATTGAGTAGGATATCGTTGAATAGGTCTTTTAAAACTCAGGGGAGGTTTCTTTGAAAGAAAGCCACTATAATGTTTCTGTCTCGAGATATTTGCTTTTAAAAGAGGCGTTTTTGAGCCATAATTTGTTCCAGCTGTAACTTCTAAAGTATAAACGCTAAAAATTTGAAAAAAATATGTTATATATTTCTCAATCTGAAGTTACCATGAAAACTAATACGGATACTGTATCACTAAAGTTTAAAAAAAAAAAGTTTTTCAATTTGCGGTTGGTAACCATACAGCTGCATACAAACCAGCAACAAAATTAACTTTCTAACGCTGAAAGACCTTATATTTAAACGTTGACTACGAAACCCTATTCTGACACGCTTAGACCATCAAATGAAGTCTTTACTTTAGCTAGTCTGTACTTTGGTTGATCTATTTTATTTGTACTTCTTGTATTGCGGTTATGCCTGCCTGTCATAATTTCTAGTAAAATTGTTTATATTTTTTCTTACATACTAAATGTTTTCATAAATATATTGACATAAGTTTACGACATTATGCTCCGTTTTCTTGCAACTAATCTTGAGACCTATGTCTTATAGAAACTTCAGCCAACGGTCGAAGTCGCTCTGCAGATCTTCTACAGAGTCATAAGAGCAACATCACCTGCATACACTATTTTCTTCTGACAGCCGCGGCTAGTACAACGATTGGCTCAGTGCTGAGATTTGATGAACGCCAACTTTAATTTCAAATTTATCACAGACTTCTAATGGTGACAACTTATGTTGTAATACCATTGTACGATGAATGAGACGTATGTTTTTTTTCTTATGAATGATATTGATATTTTGCCTCACTGTTTAATATTGCAGTGAATTGTAATACATTGTTGCAGATTATATTGCTTTGTACTCTATTATAGTGTCGGTTTCGATAATTAACCCTTGGGGGGTGCTGTTGAAAATTAGTGATTAAAACCTGTCTTGAAAAAAGAAATAAATTTCACTAGTACTACATACTACCCAACATAACTATTATAAATAAAAATTGAAAAAAATACTATACAATTTACATATAATTTAATACACTACGACCGAACCTATGCGACGAAATTCGGCGCCATTACGCCAGCAATGTTATTTGCATTACAGATGACACACTTCAGCGGAAATTCCGTCGCCGACTAAATCTACCCACTCAATATACACAGAAAATGTCCTAATTATTCCAAGTTCTAGGCTCAGATAAGGGTTAATAAACCGTCAAAAATCTAACGTCCGTTGCTGCGTTACGTGTGCCATACCCTGCGTTATTTTAGCGCAACGCACAACGCTGCGCATTTTTAGCGTCGACGGATGCGTCTGTCAAAACCGTTTGACATTAGGGTGCGCAACGCAGCGTTGGGCCTGCGTCGTCGTATTTATATGGGATTAAGGTGGAAATTCGCATTTTTCTAACGCTGCGCATCGCAGCGCTAAAATAACGTCGAAACCGACGTTGTGTGTGCGAAAGGCCTCACTTTTGCCATGAATTTCATACTCAATCAACAAAACTCACATGTAGGTAGGTATTTACCTGTAATTTTGAATCCAACTTTTCGGCTGTCAGTTACTTACAGTTTCCATCGACACTCGTCTGTTTTCTATCTCTAAAGCTATGTTCGAACAGCGATTTTTCATCAGTGTAGAAACTTGCATAAGATTCAATGTGTTACAAAAAAGCGAGAAAAAATTAGTGCCTCACATTTCCAATTTTCAAAGTTCATATTCGAAATTTTAGGAGGTGCTGCTTATTAAAAATAAAACGCGTGAATGTTCTAAGAGTAGCTAGCCTGACGAGTAAAATCTCTAACCATAAGTTCAAATCTAAACTTTTACTTAGTTAACGATGTAGAAGATGGAATTGGAACCACAAACATTTAATCAACATGGCCACTTTTCGCTTTAATCGAAATGGAAATTACTCTCCTCATGGCAATTGCGGGGAATCGGGGGTGAAAAGTGAAAACAAGCATAGTTATAAAAAAATAAAAATCCGACTACGGTAGTTTCTAAGTTAAACCTAAGTATTTTGTATTAAAAATCTTAATATAGCTAGTGCCACTTGCGCTGCTGAGACAAATCTAACGACGACACATAATTTGTAGATATCCGACTAGCCGTTAGGACTGTAGCAGCGAAAAATAATTTTCTTGTCGAAAAACATAACCCTTCTTCTGAGGCAGTCGGGTAGGGTAACTAGCGTTTCACTAGAGCTGCTGATTTGATCAGACAAGTGTGCAATCCGAGAAACTGACAAGCTTTATGCAGTAATTTGCTGCGGCTCATATTTACTTTAGGGCCTTTCTACATTTGTGACTTTTCACCCTATTTGAGCCTGAGCCTGACTGAGTAGGTAGTGTTGTGATCTTACAGATGACTTTCTCCATCTTTTACTCTGTCTCACTCAACCTTATCACGCCTATATCCCTTAGGGGGTAGGCAGAGCGTAAACGGCTGTAAAAACGGTCATTTACACCATGTCAGCCAATAGGCCCTCAAAATATGGCCATATCTTGTCCTAACAACGTGACCACAGATAATTTCACAAACTCGACTTGACACACAACAAAATCAATAATCATCCTCACCTACACATTGCCTACTCCATTTCAGTTTTTTTTGCTAAAACAAAAAATGATCAAGGATACATCCCTAACAGTCTACGTAGGTATCTATATATCTAGAAATATCAATTTGTAGTTAGTGCTAAAATTACAACCATAGTGAACACGTACCTTTATAGAGTTAGAGCTTTGTATTAAATTGTAGCTTGTAGCCTAGTGATGTGCACGTAGGTAAATACTATGAGCTTCTGTAAGGTTGTATGACAGATGAAAATGTAGAACTTTCTTTCCATTGTTAATGTGCTTTGTATCGGAAAATGAAACATGGTCAATAGGTAGGTACGCATATTATAAGTAAGGCGCTTACACACATAACGTCCGTACGAGTACGAGTAGGTATCCGTTGCGTTAGAAAAATACGATTTTTTTTCCACCTTATTTTCATACAAATACGATTTATGTAAAACGGTTTGACGGACGCATATCGGACAACGCTGCGTTTATGGAAGCATTTGTCAAACTATTTCACACAAACCATATTTGTATGAGAATAAAGTCGAAGTTCGTATTGCCCGATGCATGCGTTACGCAGCGCAAAAATAACATCGATACGGACTTATGTGTGTAAATGTTTTTCATGTTTTTCAAGTCTTAAAAATATACAAATAAACAGATTTCATAACGTGTATATTTTTAATTGACATGACAAAGCTGTTTGAGGAAGTTAGCTATTGTCTTAACATTCTCACGGACAGTATGATTTTAGCCCTAACAAATTACGTGCAGTCATTTCCAGAATAAGTCAGAACACACAATAGGTAGTTTCCTTACGTTATTATGAGGAAAACAATTAACTAGTAGCCTGCGGCGTCGCTCGGTTTACACTAAGATTTACTACTGTAGGGTTCCGTGGGAAAATGGCCATGCTCCCGTAATGCAAAGAAAACTATGCAGGCTATTGGCCAGTCCAATTAATTAAATAACTTTCCTCAAGCATTGAGCATAGAACATCATCTAATAGGATATAAGTTAGCAGCTAAATGATACGGCTAACGTTTTTTTTCTGGGAAAGATGTTCAGTTTCAAAGCCAGGTCTTGCCTGCAGCTTACCTACACCCTATCGGTATATTTACCAGGTTATAATAATAGTGACATACTCTTTTATGCACACGTAAAACACAACGTAGAATAATAACAACAAGAAATATAGTACGTACAATAAGGCGGCCCTAATGCTAGTGAAGCATTCTCTTCAACCACCACGTTCAGGTGAGAAAGAAAGTGCGATCTGGTAAGTGGAGTAGAGCCAGAGGCACACACAAGTTTTTATATAAATCACGGGAACGCGTAGGTTCCTTATCAAAGTGTTCATAAAAGCTGATACGGTTATCGTGAGCCCAATTTTCTGCCATCATCATTAGCCTAGTGATAAATAGGCTGGAGCAGTGGGTTCCTATATCAAGTTCGATTCTATCTTTGTTTTTTTGCATTGCTGTTAAGGCGAAAACACACGTTTCTAACGTCCGTTTGTAAATGCGTTATTTTTGCGCAGCGCTTTCGCATGTGTTAGGAAAATGTGATTATTCAATTATCGGACAAATACGGTCTATTTCAAACAATTTTACAGACGCATCAGCTAGAGCTGCGCACCGCACACGTTGCGTCAGTCAAATCGCCTGATATAAACCCTATTTGTATGGGAATTAGGTAAATTTCGTATTGTTCTAACGCATAATTTAGCAGAAATGGTAAATAGTATTCGTATTCATAAATTCATATAAAGCTACATTACATTACCGGATGTAAACTTTTCAGAATAAATATTACCTACGTCACGTCATAGAACTTTGGAGAAACATTATCTTAGACAACCAAGAACATTATCAATCCTACTTGCTACTTACTTATTTTAGGAAGAATGAGTGAGCAGCCAGATTAAAACATAACAATCATTTTGATTTATATTTATAGTTGCCTTGATCGAAATATAAAACAACCTATATCTTGAAAAATTGCTATAACCAGTAAATAACGTAAAAAAACTACAAACATAAATAACAATAGGGCGTAGTCACAAAATAGAGAGAAGATCTTGAAATATTGCTTTATCTTTATCCAGTAAATAACGTAAAAAATAAACGATAAACATAAATAACAATATGGCGTAGTCACAAAATATACAGACGGTTCACTCGACCCTATTTACGATTTTCGCGACTGTCAGTTGTTACAAAGCCAGGGTAGCAACAGATGTCAAAAATCTTAGAGAAAAAGAATACCTACTTATCTTATCAGGAAAATCTGATACCAGAATGTCATATGATTCGGAGCCAATTTTAATCCAACAAATAAGACGTGTGTGGCAAAAATCTTCTTAGTTACCTTCGAGCATTTCAGTTAGTTACCTTAAGTTCCCCTGAGATTTCAGTTATTTCCAGTTCAAAACCAGTAAGCGTCAAAATCGTCGCTAGTACTGAGTGAGCCATCTGTAAAGGCGCCCCGCGCGCTGTTTCCGTAATTTGTGGCGTAGTTCCCAACAACAAAATTTAGATTCCTAAGCTCGTCCGTTTTTGTGCCAATCAATTCATTAATTTGGTTAGGGAATTATAATCACGTATGATGCAAAAAAATTAAACCGCACGAGTCGAAAATACTATTTGAGTTCGTGTCTTTGATTTTGGTAAATAATAATTATAAAGTTACCAATTATAGTTCCAAAATTAGAATCATGGTGATGTTGATCATAATTTAATACAAAATGATTTGTGTCTGTTTATGCCTAATCGTTATAATTGTAGTAATTAAAGTTTTACCGCAATTCAGTATCTAAGTAGGTAATATCATCACCTCTTCAATGCCTATCTATAGCCAATGAAAGGATCAACCCGTGTCCTATGTTGGTTATTCTTAGTGAACTTTTGGAGTTCATCCCATAAAAGGTTACTTCAGAGTGCTACTTCTTTTCTTTTTCTTCTTCTTTTCGGGTCAATGACAATGTGTCTGCTACTGATAGTACCTTATCATCATCATCATGTCAGCCCACATTTACCCACATCTGAGTATTGGCCACTTCTTTTTCTCGCCATCTACGCGGGTACTGTGCCTCCTGCATCAACTATCTGCCAGTAATGGCTACTAGATATTTCGTCCATCTGGCGGTTGGCGTGATTTCCTAGCTGCTGTGGCACCAGCTTCTGCCGCACTGTGTTTCGCCATTTGTTCCTATCTTTGGCAGAGTGAAGGGCGTCGTGCGTGTAGCTTGGTGTCCAGGGTTGAGCGGATCTGATCAGACCACCCGGTAGAACTACGTCCTCTTGGCCTTCTGCCTACTGGTCGTTTAGATACAAATTAGGGAAACGGCGCGCGCCTAAACTCTCTATTTTGTGGTTTAGTTGTTCTTGGCCGCCACTCCGTTACCACCTTGGTCCACCTTCCATCATCCCGACGAGCCAAGTGTCATGCCCAGTTATATCATCACCATCATCATCTGCCTGCCCTTATCCCAACTCATCTCTATCAGTAGTCAAATCTTCCCAGTGATAGTCCCTACCTTAAACTTAAACAAAAGTATGTCATTGTTCTTAAGTAGTAATTACAAATTCAATGCTACGCCGTGACTACGAGGGCTATCTTCAAAAGTGTGGCGTACAAACATACTCGGTGTGTTTTCTTTCGCCTATCGTAGCCTGAGACAACACCGACCCACGTTATCAGCTAGGCACACATTGTAACTACTGTTTATATGGCGATAAGCCTTCTATAATTATTTTTATGGATATTAAGTACCTACTTATTCACTTATACAGAATCTTGCAGATTTAGTTCAAGCGAACCTAAATTTTACATAAATACTTACATATAGGTAGGAATTTTCACAATTTTCAATTAATAGGTAATAGGTAGATAGGTAGGTACTCACACGAAAAATTGGTCGGAACTGTTGTTTTATTCCAGCTTTGATTATGAATGTAAGAGCAAGAGAGGTGCTGGTGACATTACCCATCTAGTTAAGGTGGGAATCACACGCGACGTCCGAGGGCCACCACATACCTACAAATACCTAGGGTTAATGCGAAACTGTTAGAATCGCACAACCGTCAAACCGTTTTTGTATGGGATTAAGGTGGAAATTCTATTAAAAGTGTTGTCCTAACGCATGAGTTACGCAGTGCTAAAACAGAGCAGCAACGGACGTTACGTGTGATCCCCGCCTTAAATTTTAAACTGTATGGTCGCGATGCGTATGTCCGGCAACAAGTTACCTAATAGTTTGTTGCTCTACATTGAGCTGCAGGTTGCAACGGCACCGCTACACACACATGAGACATTCAGCTAAGTTTATCATAATATCAGAGTGCCGTGTGATGCCGGCTTAGAATAGCATCACCCCATTTCTTTCCTGTGGGTGTCGTAAGAAGCGACTAGCGGACTCGAGGGTTACATGTGTATCGCAATTTTAGGCGATAAGGTCGGGAAGTGCAGTGCAATGAGTGTATTTCTCAGAGACCTCTTGCCACTCCCTTGCTCCCTTACTCCAACCCTCCCTCCAGAGTACTCCTTCAGTCAACTTTTACGACACCCACAAAATGAGTGATGCTACGCTAGGCCTTCATCACGCGGAAAGTGATTTGCAATTCCGGCAGTTACGTAATAGTTTCTCGCTCTACATTGAGATGCAGGTCGGGACGGCGAGCGCAAAAACGCGCTTTTATCCGCCAGCGAATCGCCAAAGACTATGAATGACTACTTCGATGGAATAAAAAGTCGTTGAAAAACTTTCTTTAGTAACTTTTTTAATTGCTGCTCGTTGATCGTTTTCTGCTCGAATTCTTTTTCAGGTTTCTTAGAATATCCTATTCCAACTACGATTTAATTTCGCAAGATTTTTTTTTCGGTTTTCTGCAGACTACTTACTGAAAATACTTACTATAGAAGTAGATAACTTTTTGTATTTCTAGCTCTCTCTTCGTGTGGGACACCGAATCGTTTAACGACCTGATGCACCTGGTGACAGAGTTTTACAACCACCTCCTGCAAATAGCAGGCCTCTGACATGTTCTTGTAAAGACCGCTGTCTAAGTAATCCTAGACAGCAACCTAGACCGACGGCTTACGTGCCCTCGGTGGAAGGAACCATCATTCTTTTACGGACAATCAGGTGGTTCGGCATGCAATGTCCTAACCCGACTTCTTATTTAACTATAGATAAATTACAATTTTGAACCAGTTCCATTAAGTTTCTACATTTTGATATTGTGATGGTCGTTGTACCGACAACATCAACATAAATATTCGCATTAATTTCAGTTACGATTCATCCGACACGCGATCCGGTACCGGAATGTACAAATTCAAGATTGTTCACAAAACCGATTCACATTTTTCATAAAGATTTTCTCGTCTAGAATGATCGATCGAAAAGAACCCAGAATTGTTGTTTCCCATACAAATGCGTTCACTGGTCTCTGTCCGATCATTATTCTAAAATATGGTTGACTCTTTGAAAACTCTTCGGCCGTGGCAATCGATTTGCTTTGCGGTGTGTGACGAACCACAATATAAAAAGATTTCATACATTTTTATTTACGATAAAATTACCTATTTAATTCGTACTGAGCCGGTATAGAAAATCGAATCTTCTTTTGTTACATGGGACACAGAGGCGACGTTGGGTAGGCCACTAATCCCCAGTTTCAGAGCTCTTAAACCGTCTACGTAGGCCTAAGTCGAATAAAACAGTGCAAAACCTTTAAGAACCGCTCCGCGTAAGAAAAAACAATTTCATTCAAAGGAAATTTTGCTGCGAATGATTAAATTCCTATCGTGCAGGAATTCCAAGGTTTTCCAATTGGTTTACGATACCTAGTCATGAAATTTTTTACTTTATTAATTTAATGAACTTATATGCTTTTAACATTAGTTTCAGGTTTCAAGCACACATTGGTAAAAATAATTTTTACAAGTAAAATGTCCTTAAATATTTCATTTTAATTAAAAAGATGTCACAAAAGGAAATAAAAACCGGAGAGGAGGTCATGAAACAAAAGCTGAAAACCTAAAGAACATAAAGCATGTCAAAATATGAAAACACAAATCGAATAGGTATGCGTTTAACTATCATCTTTATCGAGCAAGCAACTACGAGAAATTTCGCGCATTTCTACCATGACAGATCGCCAGCTGATTTGTAAACATGGTCCGCGTGGCCAATGCATTCGGAATGAACAAAATCCGGTGCACTGCGACTGTTACCTGTCATCCCCGGCGGCTCCGCGATCTCGCCACTCAGCACTCAGGTGTATGTAGCGATACCGAGAGGTGGTCTCCACTCCACTCACGCGCACCAACAACCGACGTTCCAAATTCAAACGCTCAACTTCGTTTCAAGTTACAGATACTCTCTCGCGACAATCTTCTCAATTCGCCGTTGAAGCACGTTGCGTTGTCGTTCGGAATTTTTCAATTAGGAACAAAATTAGTTGTAATATAACATAATAGTTGTTTTGAAATAGTGCGGTCGGGGCAGCCGCAGGAACAGTGCTCGATCCAAACTAGAAAGTGCGAGTTGCCGTCGAAATGAAAACGGATTACGCGATGGATGAGATGCAGAAGAGTGAGTTCATATTTAATTCATTCTTTTAATGTTTCAAAATGTATCATTTCAGTGGTTTTGCTTGTCTAAAATAGTTTTGTTTACTGTTTGATTTGAAGTGACTCTTATTAAACTTTCTTTTACGGGATTGTGCTACTATGGTCTTGCTATAAAAATGCGGAAATCATACTACGAACAACCACCGGTGATGTTTTTCTATATAGTAAACAAGCTAAATTCAGATAAGTCTGTAATAAACTTAACGAGGAAATTAAGTTTAATAATAGTTTTGATTGACCGCCGTGATTTAAGATACCTACAGACGATGATAAACACAATTGTTTAGCATAGCCAGATGTGTCTGGGCTGGATAATTTATTCCATCTTCATTATAGGACATGAATATGTATGCTACTGTTCTGTGCTCGTAAACTCTGACCTATTCTTAAGGTGCTTCCATACTGCGTTTTGGCAGCAGTCATTTACTATACCTAGCCATCATGCCAACATGTCATGTAGGAGCAATTTTTCTGCAAAGACTACTTTATTTGATGCTAGTCAAAAATATTGATGTAGGACGTTTTTACAGAGTAGAGACACAGATTGCTATTTAGTTAAGTTGATAGTCATATTGTAATGGATAGACAAGCTTATGTCTTGTAACATATATTTTTTGAACTTTTGATGACCTGTTGATTAAATGTAGCCTATTAGATATATCATATAACACTCATTTCATCAGCATCACCTTAAATTGATTAGTGAGCTTAAATATTTTTATTCGCATTTTAATATTTTCGCTTTATTTTCTCTGATTTCACTACACTCGTTTGCATAAGTTATTCGGAAATAAGTAATTAAACATATAAATAATGCAACATACGAAATAATATACGTAATATTATACGATCACATTTTGTTAAACAGACCGTGAAAAAAATGTAACTTATGCATTTCGATGCACAAATAGAAAATTGTCGTTGACATATTAAGAAGATCTACACACAACATAATATCACATGACATGAGTATGTAATTCAATACGTGTAATTTGTTATTTGTAATACAATTTCATACACAGTAGCTGTTGACAGCTAGAGTGTTTACTCAGATGTGGCCGCCAAAGTCGTTATCAACTCGGAATGCGAGCGACACACTTCATTATAATCACACGAAAGAGGCAGGATTTCATTATTTATTACACCTTGGCCATCCACTTCTTCATGTTCTTGATGATAGGATTTAAAATAATCTAAGTTGTTCAAAAGTTGCATTTTGTATCAAAACACGAAGTACTCAACTATTGTAGTTCGTCGATAACATAACTATACTTTATTGAACCTAAGATCTTTTATCCCATTGAGTGAATATGATATCAAAGATTTTTGCCCATGTTATCATACCTCATTATCTAAAATTCTGTGTCTCAACTAGGGGTCAGTGAGCTTTGAGCTGTCACCAAAAAATCTATCACTTTTTGAAACCTTTTAATACGCTCCGGATTTCTTTTACAAAACCGTTTGTTTTGGTATAGCATGTTTAGATAAGAAGTTTAAGTTAGCGGTAGCTGCAAAATTACCTGTTGTCTATAATTTTCTTTAAATGTTTCTTGAAACTATGGCACTTGTGATCAATCTTGTGATGTTATCTTATTCTTCACGACTGAGAGCATGCACTTTAATCAAACAATTTTTAATAAATAGGATACCATAGGTACCAAGACTACTTACTACCATATTTTTAACTGCATATTTAAATGGGAAGCACTATTACCAAATTATGTATTGTATGTAACCCATTTATATCTGCATGTGAGCTACGTAATTTTCGATGATGTTCTAAATGGCATACTTGCAAAAAAAGTGAATGAATGCCATTTGCATAAAGTTCGCCCATGTATACAATTTATGCATAAAGTTTAATTTATAATATTATTATAAAGGCTTAAAAACCAAGCGACAGCGACAACGACGCGCGTCGTTGTCGCTGTCAAATGACTGGTTTGTATGGGGAACCAGAAAAACCGAGCGTCGGCGTCGTTGCGGCGCGCCACGACGCCGTCACGTTGACAGCGCGCTGAGAAGCTTAGAGTTTGTATGGGATGCGGTCGGGTTTTTCTACAAGACCGCAGCGACAACGACGCCGTCAGAATTTGACGGCGACAACGACGCGCGTCGTTGTCGCGTCGCTTGGTTTTTAAGCATATCTTAAGTAAATGTATGTTATGTTATGTACCGTGGCCCACAATCAGAGTTGGGCAAAAAAGTTATTAATAGCAAATAATTTTTTGCGAGCATTTGGCCTGCCTGGTAAATATCTAACGCATGTCAGTCAGATACCTATCCTATTTGATGAATCTAATTCTAAACCGAAATATGTCATTTTACGCCAGCATAGATTTGATCGGATCAGTTGTCAAAGTCTGACAGTAATGTATTCATTCCAAATTACAACGTAGCCTGCGGAGTGTAACAAAGCTATCTGAATAAGCTTTTTCTTCGACAAAGGCATATTCTAAAGCCGCGATTCCACTATGCAAGCCTTGCGTGCAAGTATGACGTCACGCTTGCATACAAGTTATACCTTTTCATCCGAAACTACCCGCATGCAACTTGCAACTTGCATGCATGTTTACCTTTGCATTAGTCAAGTGGCATGAAACTTGCTCTTTGCACGCAAGCTACAGTACGCGAACGAGTTCATGACCATCCTGAAATATGCGCTTCTTTGTTATACTCGCAGGGTATTGGCGTGTGCAACAAGGATGCGCATATTTCAAGATGGTCATGAGCTCGTTCACGCACTGTACTTGCATAATGGGATTGCGGCTAACAGTGTCTTTCCTGCAGGGACGAGCTCGATCGTCGGTCTGAGCGACGTGACGGACAACAAGCTGATCTGGCGGCAGCTGGTCGCGGAGCTGGTGGGCACCTTCCTGCTGACCGCCGTCGGCGTGGCGGCCTGCGTCACCATCAACGACTCCAACGCGCCCAAGATCACCAGCATCGCGCTCTGCTTCGGCCTCATCGTCGGCTCCATCGTGCAGGTCAGTGCTAATGCCACTTCTAAGAGTTATACTTGTCAGTGACGCGATTTCCAATCTTCCCTCTTGTGACCAGTGACCTTGACCTTCTGATACGTCTAGGTTTGCCTCCGATTTTTGTCCATTTCAGTGCTATAAACTACCTACCTACTGTAAATGTAGTGCTTCTGGGATTTGTATTTCGCTTAGGTACAAAGATATCCTTGCAGATTCTAACTTCTGTGAAACTTTCACGAAGTGTTCTGTGAATTAGTGCAAGCATTGATGGACGTTTTCTGATTTTTGATCGTTTGATTTAGTCAAAGAAATATTTAGAAAAGATACCTTATTGAAAACCATTTAACAATATAATTTCGTCTGCTCAAAGGCAAAACCAGATAACTGCAACGAATGATGTTTTGAGCTAGATCGATTTGAAAGTGTACGTAAATATAAACGACTTTCAAAATGATCTGAATCATTGTAATGCACCTATTTTTGTCAAGTGATTATTAAGCTATCCGATTCACATTTCTCCACTTTCATTAGACTTATAGTTATTTAATAATTTCAAAAAAAGTAGCGTAATGTCGCTTATTTGGTTTTACCTGTACAATGGCTATTGGTTTTTCCAGTAACGAACTTTATTTGGTTCTGCCTGCCTGTAAGCTTGAATTTGATGCTATACCTAAAGTTGGTGAGATTGTGTAATGTTAAAGTCGTTTACCGCGTTTTACATGATACTGTTTTTGTAAAGTTCCCCTTTAAGTGCGCTATGCTGGTTTATCCACAGTAAATTTGTACCAAACTTATCGATTTATTCGGTTTTTTGACCGACTAACTCGGGAACTAAGCAAGCTATCAGATATTGGATTTTACCTGTAGAAAGATCTCAATTTCCTGATCACAAATATATATTTAACCCATTTTTGCAAAAAGTGTCATTTATGTGGTTTTGCCTTTAAGCAGACGATTTGCAGTGTTTCATTGTTTATTCTGTATTGTTTATTGTTGTGTTTATTCTGTATACAGATTCATTTCTGCACAGTGCAGCGATGTGTAATAATCTAATGTTAAACAATGATAGACAATGTTATTTACCTTAGTAACGGTAGCTGTATTAAGCATTCTCTGGCTTAGGATTGTGCACTATGCGTAAACAAAACAATGGCTCAATTTGTTTAGAGAAAGTGCAAGTGTTTTTACTTTCATTCGATTTTACCCTTTTACTAACGTACTCCAGATTGATTTTAGACACTTTATGAGACATTTTTAATGCGAGTATTTTGGTATTTTAAACCAAATAGGAAAATTAATAAAAATAAGTTAAATACGTCTTCACTAGCTTCATTCCTTCTTTAATCAAATTAATGAAGAGCACACATTACTACCTACTCTTTTTTTCTCAACTTAAATTTTGTAACATGCGGCAACAAGGTGATTTATCCGGGTAGCAATGGCTTATTGAACATTATATAAGGTTGGGTACATTTAATTAAGTACAAATCTCTTAAGGGTATGTTTTACTCACAAAACTGAACAACTTTTCTTAGAAACTTTTCTTCGAAATATAAAAAAAAATTTGGACCTTCCTGTACTAAGTGGCACACTTTTCCAACATTTTTGTATGAGGGGTCCAAATTTTCGAAGAAATGTTTCTAACAAAACTTGTTCAGTTTTTTTAGTAGACTACACCCTCAAAAGATTTGTATTTAATTAAATGTAACCCTATATACGTTAACAGCCACTTAACAGTTATTAAATAGAAGCTTATATCTGCATGAGGCTTTAAAGTGAAAGCCTACGTGCCGTCAATACAGTGTTATACATATAGAGATGTTGCTCAGAACATTATCCCCTTTCTAAGTGGTTTACTTTCACGTTACTTTGATGGTCTGCTCGCAGCTGATAGAGAAATATCACAGATACTACTTACGATAGTCTCTATCAACTCAGACTCACAGATTCACAGACAGAATGAATAGACTAAGGTACAGTTACACCCGACGATGCCTCCAAAACTTTACAGACATGATTACTTGTAACTTTTGACTATGAAACCAATGTCACGAAACAAAAAAAAATATAGAGTTTTCTTAAAAAGTTTATCAGCTTGTTGGGAATTTACTGTGGGAATTCGATTTTTATTGCCCTTTAACCAACATAGCCTCCATAGAAAATGCAGGCATGGTAAACAAACCGTTCCTTGCATACTCGCGTGGAAGCCACTTTTTTATCTCTAGTCTTTCTTCCCCTATCTCATTAGCGTTTCGATTCACTAAATACAAATGAAAATCTGAAGTATGTTTCTTACAAGGAAAATGATTTAATCGAATCAGGCGTTATCATCATTTTATGAACTTGTGGTCTGAAATTACCGTGACTATGTAATACTGTTCATAGTTATAGACTGTGGCATGCACGGTAAAATGCAGACAAGATTTCATAATTTTCAGTAAGTAAGTACATGCCTTCATACGAACATATATTACGCCTATATCTCTTGTGAGGTGAACGGCTGTATAAATCGGCCATTCAACCACATCTGATAAAATTTTGAGAATAATTTAGAGAAGTCTTTGTCACCATAGGGACTGGTTGTCGCCTAAAAAAGTATTTTCATTCTTTCTTTCTTTTTAAAATTGCAATACATTAACTCTCATATCCCTTAGTCGCTTTTACGACATCCACGGAAAATATATGGGGTGTTGCTATTCTACCGCGGTAGCTACCACACGACAACGCGTTCATATACAACAACGTTAAAAATTATAAAAAATATATTATGCGGAAGATGTACCTACCTACTTATTTACTTGTACAATGTGACATTGTGGACATGCTATTATTATTATACCACACATGTAATAAAAGAGCCACGTGTATAGGTATGTTTTCATGCAAGTGACTTGTTTTATGTTGTACCTTCGGTGTACTTGCTTATTTCATGCACGATTTCACAATTCATAAACTGCGTTATTCATAATTCTTTCTGCATACATACCTAAGTTGTATTTCATATTTCTCTCTTTAAAAAGTCAACATTTTACGATATTTATGCAGGTAGGTAAAAAAAATCGGTAAAATCTATACTATACATAAGGTTGATATGAAGTAGATGAGGGAACTGTACGTTATAAATACTTTCCTAAACTTTAACCACCCTCTTTAGTGTCACCTAACCATGAAAAACTAACTAAACTCCAGTCAGTTTATTTTAACTAACCGAAAAGAGATAAAGGTGTCGAGATAGCTGGTCACAATCTTTATTGTACACCTGTAAACCAGCAGTGAGCTGTGTAATCCGGCTAAGCCTCTACCAGTCATGTTGTATAAACTTAGTTTCAGATAACATGCCAAGATAGTTTATACATGTAGAATTTTAGACTGTAGAGATCGTTTGCTCAAACTATCGCGCTCAAGATATACTCAAAAAGAAGTTTACTTTAAGAGTCAATTCATATACCAAAACTTGAACAATGACTTCGCATAATAAAGTAGGTAGGTATAATTTTTTTAAACATGGATGTTATAGATAATAAAGAGAGCCTAATTATTTATACATGAGTTTTAAAGACGACGTTAGATACGATAAGTGATCCCACATTTTATGAATTAATAGACTTCGAATATTAATGGGCAAAATTAATATCATAGAGTGAAAATGTAAACAAGGAAAGAGATATTTTTTATTAAAGTGACAAGATACCTGAGAATTTAAAA
This sequence comes from Phthorimaea operculella, assembly GCA_024500475.1. NCBI lineage: Eukaryota > Metazoa > Arthropoda > Insecta > Lepidoptera > Gelechiidae > Phthorimaea > Phthorimaea operculella. Next base: position 207,782 of record JANFCV010000186.1, on the reverse strand, counting down.
ATGTTACCCTCATTTTTTTTTAAATTTGTAAATAGCGATTAAAAGATTTAAATCTGGCATTTCTTGTCGCATTGGCTTTATTATGTAGGTACTACAAATGATTCAAACTATTAGCACACCTAAAGTACCAACGAAAAAAATCATTGTTGGGTAAACGACCATGATCAATAACTAGTGATGAGTAATCACAAACCTATTCAATTATTTTTATACGTAGAAAACTATTATCGAATCCCTTATTCGGATGAGCCCTTGCAAAATTGCCTACACCTATTAAATAAAACATATCGCAATCACGTATTGTTTAGTTTTCGTATAAAATGGGCGCGCGGTGCTGGCAACACTGCTCTGTCATTGTCTCGTCCTCTGCCGTCGCCCGCATCGTTGATGCGAATATTAATTATAAATGGAGTAATTTAATGTGCTTTCGGTTTTCTCGTGTGGTTTTCCCTGTTCGGTGGGGAAGTGAACCAAGTGATTTTGGTTCCGGCGCTTTGATTGAGAGTCACGCGACCGCCGGCAGAATATAACCTCACTTTTTTCGTTGGCTCGCGTCGTGGCTGCCGATAGCTACGTATTTTAATTATAAATGATTGGAGGCCAACGGGGCCGATTTCTCATTCGGAGAGAAATCTTTTAGTTATTTTGTGTTAAAAAACATTATGTGATGTCGAACTGTGAACTATAGTGCAAATTGGAGGAAAGGAGTTCGAGAACGAGCGGATGTTCCAGTGCTGTGAGTTTAGGTTATTCCCTATTCCTGCGCTCCTAAAATATCCTGAATACCTGATTCCTGTCATACTTAAACTCACAAAGAAACGGCGTCATCGTTCGCTCGGTAAGCAATTCGTTGCTGGGCCCTGTTTAAGTAGATTTTGGAAACAAGAATTTCTCGGCCGGAAACTTTCCGGAACAAAATTCTCTCATTAAATTTATTTATTTAGCTATAGTAAAGAGCACTACGAATCGTAGTCAAATGTTGTTCGAGGCTGATCGACCATTTAGTTTTAGATTTTAAGATAACTTTAATTTGCTTCCACTGCGCTAAGATCAGCTTCGGAATCAAACATTTTTGGTAGCAGAGCGTGGTTGCTATATAGCACCATAGTTAGCCGTAATTGAGTAATCAGCGTGTTTTTTCTATGACCCACATATTTTATTACTTTTGGAAAATATTGTTTCGGTTTTTGTGACTGTATTGTTTGCCTAGTGAACGGTACCTTATCGGTAAGGTCTAGGCCAGTCAACTAACATTTATTTTGTGGTATTTGTTTATTGGTTTTCGTTTTTATTAAGTCGAGTGTGTAAAAGTTGGTACCATGGCTCCTCGATCGCCAGGTATAAGGCTGCTATAAAGACAGAATTAAGGTGGTTTACTACCACAGCGGCAATGATCGGCCGCGAGGACCGGGAGGACGCGCTCTTGAAAAGTGCACTACAGGCAGATGAACGGGTTCGGGTTGTGTCGGAACACCTCACAGAGTGCCTCATGCTTCTTGAGGAAGCTCCTAACCCTGAAGATAAGGAGCTGGTTGAGGGCGATGTAAGCCAGTGCTTGGAGCTGGCACAGGACATTGCGCAGGCAGCTGCGGACATATCTAGGCGACGTGACGGAAAGGAAAAGCCATTCCGTGATAAAGTGGGACAAGGATTACAGGTGCCTCTTCCGCCTGTTACGGTTCCAGTCTTTGCAGGCGATTACGCCGACTGGCCGGCGTTTGAGGACCTGTATAGCAGTGTGGTCCACACACGGACGGACATAACGCCGGCGTACAAGATGGCTCAGCTGATGTCCAGGCTACATGGAGAGCCTCATGAATTGCTGACGCATTTGGCTGTCTCGGATAGCAATTATGAGGTGGCGTGGAAGATCCTTACCGACCGGTATCGAAACAAGCGCCTGATTGTAGACAGGCTGTTAGACCAGTGGCTGTCAATACCAACCATAACGCGAGGTACGGACCTCCGCGAGAAAATCTTCCACCCAGTCAGTGTCGCGGTCAGCGCACTAGAGCGACAGGGTTTGCCAGTGGCGGGCTACGGTTATATCTTGGTCCACACAGTGCTTCGCCGCCTGCCGAGCGAAATGGTCGCTCGATTCGAGCAGCTACATGGGGCAAGTCCTCGGACCACCTCCCGACCTACGAGGATCTGAAGTCGTTCCTCGAGGCCGAAAGCAGGCGAGTGGACGTCCAGGCTGGTGAAGCCCCTCGCAAGGAGACCTCTGCCCCTCGCCACCCGGAACGGCCGGGTGCACCGGCGCGAGGAGGCAACAGGGGGCCCTCCGCATCGGTCACAGGGACAGGCAGGGGACGTCAACAGACGGAGCCCACTTACCCAAGGACGTGGGGACGATCCCCACCACGGCAGCAGGTGCCGGATTGGGAAGAGCGGCACAGGAACGTGGCCAGGACACCCATCCCAGGTACGGGATTCAACGGGCGGGTGTCAGGGAGCACTAGGCAGCCACCAGGGTACATGCAGTATTCTGCGGGCTTGAGCCACCTGGTTGGGTCTCAAGACCCACGCATGCCCCCGCCTATGCCTGAGTACCCGCGGCTACAGGCGCAACCTCGGTACGGACGTTTGCCGTCGGGGTACTATAGAACTCCAGCCATGGCCTTTATGGGCAGACCTCCCTACCAGCAGGAGTGGGACCCATACACAGGTTTGGGTAGTGAGGATACCCCGCGGGACGCGGCCTCACCGCGTTTAGATTCCCGCTAGGTAATCGCCGCCTACTCATCAGCTTCGGCCCCGTCCAATCACGGTACTTTTGCCAACGGCTAAGATTTGGGTATGGGGATACGGTGGCCGGACCATTCAAGTAAGAGCCCTACTGGATACAGGGGCTCAGGGATGTATTGTATCGAGTAAGCTGGTGAGTAGGCTAGGCCTAAATGTACGGCCAAGTGAGGATGAAGCTGTAGGCATCGGGGGCCTAAATGTGCCTGACATTCGGGGTCAGACGAACTTTGAGTTCACATTAGGTAGCACATGTACAGGGGTCAGCTATCAAGTCTCAGCCGTGGTGCTGGATGAAGTGGTTGGGAAACTCCCTCAGGTTAGGTTACCACCAACGGTACGAGGGTTAACCACAGGGTTGGAGTTAGCTGATCCTGATTTTGATACTCCTGGTACGGTGGACGTACTTCTCGGGTCAGACGTCCTCGGGAGATTATGGTGCGGTAGGAAGAAGGTACTCCAGGAAACTGGTTTGGTGGCCGTAGATACCACAGGGGGGTATGTTGTTTTCGGCCCAGTTTGGAGACCTCAGGACCTACCAGAAGGGGATCCGGTCCTCTATGGTAGTGTGCTGTCAGAGGTGCTGCAGAGGTTTTGGGAGTCTGAAGAGCCGCCCACGGCGGACAGACGGAAGCCAGAGGATGACGAGTGCGAGTTGTTCTATCAATACAACACTGCGAGATGCCCGTCAGGCAGATTCGTGACCAGGCTACCTTTTCTCCCAAACCGCCCCGCTTTAGGTAGTTCGCGACAGCTCGCGGAACGGAGACTACTCGGAATGGAGCGGAAGATGAGGCGAGACCCAGCACTTCGGCAGAAGTATATAGAATTCATGCGGGAATATATTCAATTGGGCCACATGTCGGTGTCCAGCCTGGATTGGAGGTGTGTCGAGCATTATTACATTCCACACCTGGCTGTCTTGAAGTCACCTGAGGCGAAAATACGGGTGGTGTTTGACGGTTCTGCTCCTACCTCGAATGGTGTGTCTGTGAACCAATGTTTGCACGCGGGTCCTAAATTGAACCGGGACATTGTGGACATTCTCACAGACTTTCGGTTACACCAGGTAGCGTTCGTCGCAGACGTCAAAATGATGTTTCGCCAAACCATGATACATCCGGATGACCGTCGGTATCAGCTGATTTTGTGGCGTGAGAGCCCAGATGAGCCGATGGTCACATACGAACTTAACACGGTGACGTATGGACTTAAGCCAAGTCCGTATTTGGCAGTACGTACGCTGCGAGAGTTGGCCGCACAGGAAAGGGTAAGATATCCTCGAGCCGCAGCAGTACTGGATCGCGACGTCTACGTGGACGATATCTGCACGGGTGCTGATAGCGTGGAGCAGGCGCTAATTCTACGAGACGAGTTGATCGCGATCATGGGTTCAGGAGGTTACGAGTTGCGGAAATGGTTGTCCAGTTGCCCAGAGCTCCTGGCCGGTTTGCCAGGCGAGTTCCATCAGGACCCGCACCTCTTTGAGAACCCGGACAATCCAAACACGTTGGGCATCCTCGGGGTGCAATATAGGCCAACGCATGACGTATTCACGTACAAGATCGAGCCCGACCTTTGGAGAAAACTTGGACTAAGCGGTCGGTACTGTCGACAATCGCTAGAACGTTCGATCCTAGCGGATGGATCGCCCCGGTTACGTTCATGGCGAAGTGCTTTTACAAAGGTTGTGGCTAGCCAACTTAGGATGGGACGACCAACTCTCCGGAGAGTTGTTGAAGGATTGGCTCAAGTTTGTGACCACCTTACCAGGGATTGTGCACATCGCGATACCCCGCAAGTTAGTCCCATCGGTGGGATGTAAGGCTACCCTACATGGGTTTTGTGACGCCTCGGAGCGAGGGTACGCGGCAGCTGTATACCTTCGGACAGCAAGTTCAACGGGAACTGTGCACGTGCGTCTGGTTATGGCCAAAAGTAAGGTGGCACCAGTCAGAACTAGATGGACCATCCCCAAATTGGAATTGGCAGGGCAGCTCTTCTAGCGCGCTTGCTAAATCATGTAACCTGCAATCTGCGTGGTACCATCAACTTGGATGAAACGGTGTACGCGTGGACTGACAGTCGGATAGTTCTGTGCTGGTTGCAGACGTCGGTACATACACTTGAGGTTTTCGTGGCAAATCGGGTGTCACAGATTACGGGGTCGGAAACTTCGTTAGTGTGGAGGCACGTACCGGGAGAATGGAACCCAGCGGACTGCGCTTCGCGCGGGTGCAGGGCCCCTGATTTGGTGAGTCACCCACTGTGGTGGGGACCTCAATGGCTGACTGAGTCGCTGCAGGAATGGCCATTCAACGAGTGCAGGGCGCCACTTGGGCCACCTGATCGAGGTTTGCGAGTGAACGTGGGGCAACTCGTACCGAAGCCTAACCCAGCTTTCTTGCTGGAACGGTATAGCTCCCTCGACAAACTTCTTGGGGTGACAGGTTGGATCAAGCGGTTCGTGAACAACTGCAGGAAGCCTCAAGCAGAACGGAACTTTACACCTGTCCTCTCGCCTGCGGAGCGGAATGCGGCTCTATGCTCATTGGTTAGAGTCGTCCAGGCGGAACATTTTGAAGAGGAGGTCAGGCTGCTCAGGGATGGACGTGGAAAGCTGAAGGGAGGAATTGTGCGCCTCAACCCATTCCTGGATGAGCAAGGTATGCTCAGGGTTGGAGGCAGACTTCGGAACGCTAGCCTGCCCTTTTCGGCTCGGCATCCACTGTTACTTCCAAAAGGGGACCCTTAGTTGAGCTCTTAGTCAGGGATCGTCATGAGAAAAACTCGCACGCGGGCTGTAATGCGCTATTGGCCATCCTACAGCGCGAGTTCTGGATCTTATCGGGACGACGAACGGTACGTAGCGTTGTGTTTAGGTGCTTGCCTTGTTACCGCTTGAAGGCAGCCACAATGCAGCCACAGATGGGAGATCTCCCACCGGACCGGGTGACGGAGGCCTGGACGTTTGCAGGTGTGGGAACGGATTTTGCAGGCCCTTTCATGGTAAAGGCATCACGCCTACGGAACGCAAAGTCTATCAAGGCGTACTTGTGCGTGTTCGTGTGCCTAGCCACCAAGGCCGTCCACTTGGAGCTCGTGGCCGACCTATCTACGGAGGCCTTTTTGGCAGCGCTGGAGAGATTTACGTCGCGACGAGGGCGACCAGCGCTGATCAGGTCGGATTGTGGTACCAACTTTAAGGGTGCTGATCGGTGTATGAAGAAAATTGTAACGTTCTTAAGGGAGAACGAAGAAGCCATCAGCACGGGCCTCTCCCGTCAGGGCATTACCTGGGTGTTCGATCCACCAGCGTGCCCTCACTGGGGTGGTATTTTTGAAGCGGTTGTAAAGTCCGCTAAGACGCATTTGTTGCGCGTTGTAGGGTTAACAATTTTGACTTTCGAGGAGCTGGCGACCGTGTTTTGTAAAATTGAGGCTGTACTCAATTCGCGTCCTTTGTGTCCGCTCAGCTCAGACCCAAATGATTTAGAGGCCCTGACGCCAGGGCATTTCTTAATTGGCCGCCCACTTAACGCCTTGCCGGAATATCCCTATACGGAGGTGAATAGCAATCGTTTGTCGCGTTATCAGCTGTTGCAGCAAATGACTCAAAACTTTTGGAAGCGTTGGTCGCTTGAGTACTTGCACATTCTGCAGCAACGCCTTAAGTGGACGGACAGGACTGAACCCCCCTGCATTGGGGATCTCGTTCTGGTTAAGGATGCCAACCTACCGCCACTGCGTTGGCGCCGGGGGCGCATTCTCAACCTGTTTCCGGGTAGTGATGGCACTCCTCGAGTTGCAGAAGTTCAGGTGGGGGATTCAGTCCTTAAGCGAGCAGTAGCTACATTATCACGCCTGCCATGCATAGAGCGGACCGATGGGTCGGTCCGGGGCGGGTGAATGTTTAGTTTTCGTATAAAATGGGCGCGCGGTGCTGGCAACACTGCTCTGTCATTGTCTCGTCCTCTGCCGTCGCCCGCATCGTTGATGCGAATATTAATTATAAATGGAGTAATTTAATGTGCTTTCGGTTTTCTCGTGTGGTTTTCCCTGTTCGGTGGGGAAGTGAACCAAGTGATTTTGGTTCCGGCGCTTTGATTGAGAGTCACGCGACCGCCGGCAGAATATAACCTCACTTTTTTCGTTGGCTCGCGTCGTGGCTGCCGATAGCTACGTATTTTAATTATAAATGATTGGAGGCCAACGGGGCCGATTTCTCATTCGGAGAGAAATCTTTTAGTTATTTTGTGTTAAAAACATTATGTGATGTCGAACTGTGAACTATAGTGCAAATTGGAGGAAAGGAGTTCGAGAACGAGCGGATGTTCCAGTGCTGTGAGTTTAGGTTATTCCCTATTCCTGCGCTCCTAAAATATCCTGAATACCTGATTCCTGTCATACTTAAACTCACAAAGAAACGGCGTCATCGTTCGCTCGGTAAGCAATTCGTTGCTGGGCCCTGTTTAAGTAGATTTTGGAAACAAGAATTTCTCGGCCGGAAACTTTCCGGAACAAAATTCTCTCATTAAATTTATTTATTTAGCTATAGTAAAGAGCACTACGAATCGTAGTCAAATGTTGTTCCGAGGCTGATCGACCATTTAGTTTTAGATTTTAAGATAACTTTAATTTGCTTCCACTGCGCTAAGATCAGCTTCGGAATCAAACACGTATTGTGAAATGATCTTTAGAATTGAGCACTTATATCTTTAGGATTGCGTGGGTGGTTCACTTATCGTATTAATATCACCATAAGATCACCATCAACAGCCACTCAGTTACGATGGCCTAGTGATTGTATTTTTCTATCGCCACCGCAACGCTGCCAGCTAGAGTCTTTGCCACGAAAAGGGCCCTGCAGATTCAGTGCTGTAGGTATGATACATAACTACAACAGTCCACTGCTGGATATGGGTCTCTCTCTATTGGAGGGTATTGCCATACTCATCACGCTTGGCGAGCGCAGGGAGAAATAACGGGCCTTGCCACAAAAAAGTATTTCTATAAAGTTTTATTTTAAACACGGGTTCAACACTTTTTGAGGTAAACCATTTGTATTCAAAGGGCAATTCTCTCCCAATTCTGCTGCCCAATTCTCTTAGTTACTAAATTGTTATATAAGACCCGAAGGGTAAAAGGCAGCTCCGAGAGGTGCTACCTACTTGATACTTGACAAATTGTGAATCTATTTTCGTTTTTTTTTCTCCGTGGCGCGGACTCTAAACAAACTTTGACACTCGTCCGGTCACGACACGACAGCCGCATCGTGACATGTCGCGCACTCGCAGGGTTAAACGTTGCGTAAATTGATTAAACCACTGATTATAACGGTAACATGTTATTTAATTTTCGAATGCAGTTGAAAGAAATTAATCGTAATTATTAGCTTCTAAATTGCTTTTTAAAATGTAACTTAATGTACGTAACAGATTTATAAAAAAGCTACCATGATCTTGCGTTCATGGACGTACAGTACGAGTAAAATCTAATATTCTATCTATAGCAATTATGTAAATTTAAATGTTTTGAAATAAGTTGAAAATGAGAAAATTGAAAAATTCATTGGGATGGTACACCAATGTCCCGCGTTCATGTCCCGGCGGTCGCTAATGAATTTTTCCATTTTCTCATTTTCAATTTATGAGAATAATACCTATAGCACTGTGAGTGCATTAAAAATTCTTATACCTACCTACATTGTTTTGAAATACTTTTGTAACTGCTACAGAACACATCCCTCATGATAAAAGAAAATCATCACTACTAGGTGACTACGAAATTCTGTAAGTGTTTTTGTGTGCCCTCATATTCAGAGCACCCACAGTGTCGCGAATTCTGATCTTTGGCCGTGAACAGTTATTGAATATATTCTATGTTTAGTACACTTGGCCACATTAGGTAACATTCAGTTTAAATTTTCCCTGTTTTTCTTTTTATGTAGATTGTTCTGTGTCCCACTGCTGGGCACAGGCCTCCTCTTTTGCGTCCCTTTTTAGTTTATTATGAGTTAAATCAAATCTTTTTACCTATTTTTCGAATCTCGCCTCATTCTAAGCTCAGGTTTTAAGAATCTTGCTTCGTTCGTAGAGAAAGATATTGCCGGCATGAGACTTTTCTTTCGATATATTATTTTCATTGAACGATAGTTCTCTCAGAAATCTTGAATGAAATACAGCAAAAATTATGCACTGTGTCACTTCAAACATAAGTATAAGCATGGTATAGATATTTATAAGATAAGAACTGAAAATATATGCAGTAACAAAATTGTGAAACTGACTGTACTGCCTCATATGCAAATCGGAACTAGAACTACACTTGGCATTTGTTTAGTGATTGTGTATGTCTGTTTGCAAACAAATACCTACAGGGGGCGTGCATACATTTGTGATGAAAGTACAGACGTGCTCACCAATCATTGCAAGAAATAATGTGTGTGATAGGTACATTAAATTGACATAAAATATATTTTACTGTCAACGAAGTAATTAGTAAATAAAAATACAAACGAGCTAGAAATGTCTAGAAGTCAAAAGTCACTAGCAATTTGCAATATTTAATTAGTTTCATTTATTTTCTACATTATGTTTAAGTATATTTTCATTAGTGTTACATACCTATAACAATTACACATTACAATTTTCATACATAGAGAATATAAAACTTCAATAATTTTACAGGTGACAATTTTTTTTTACCTTTTGAAGATGGATGTACAAAATTAATAAGACAAATGTATTCATAAAAGGTTAGGCCTGCTTAAGGTCAAGGACATTTTTATGTCTTCAATTTATTTTTGTAATTATAATTATTTTGTATTGTTCTTTGTCAAACATATTTGAGTAAGACCCACGTTTTCTGCTTCATTCATATGACTGCCTAGATCTACATAAGTAAATAATTATGTGTAAATAGATAATTATGTAAATACATGTAGCTAAATCTTAAAAACATTGGTAGATATACTTTTGATAAGATGAGGTGCTTGGTGAGGTGTAAAATCATATTTATAAAAATTACCATCTTTACTTATTTCTTGAAATGTGACATAAAAGGTGACTCGAGGTGAATTGTCATATTTTAGGTATCCTATCTCAAATTCCACTACTGAGCCTAGGTAGGCACGTGTGATAGGACGCTATGCCTATCTTATACGCTCCATATAATTTCTATGAAGATTACCCATACTAATGAGAAGTTAAATGTTAGCCTAGTTACTACAAGTGTATTGGTTCCAATTATCGCGAGTGCATGAATCAGCTTCTCGTGAACATGTCAATTTGTTCCGCTCAGCAAAAGACCATGTTGCATCCTGTCAGGCCATACTAAGGGAATTTTCATTGGGAATTCTGTCGTATAACTCGATTTTTATAACTCATACATACAAATCTCATACATAGTTTAACAGCTCCAAGCGCACAGTTATAAAAATCGAGTTATATATCGTGTCGTGTCTCTGCTCAGAGCAGAGCGTTTCAAGCAAGATATACCTACCTACTATCGCGAAGAATGCTACAAGTGTGGCTTGATATCTACAATGTTTGCTTATTTAATATCTTGTAAGATTGAACATACAGGGTTATTTTTTAGTCAGTGCGCAAACTTTGCAGGATGTTTCTACTCGTGATTCTGAACAACTTTTATTATGGGGCCACCTGCGAAATCTAAAAAAAATTTTTGGTTGTTCCATACATTTTTGCCGAGTAGGTATGAAATTTTCTATGGAAGATCCAAATATTTTTTTGCGGTTTCGCAGGTGGTCCCATAGTAAAAGTTGTTCAGAATCACGAGAAGAAATACCCTGCAAAGTTTGCGCACTGACTAAAAAATAACCCAGTATACAGAAGCAGGAGTTATTTGCTTGACACTATTTTCAGTAGGAAGATTAACAAAAGCAGTTTTACACAATCTCAGCCAGCACGGTGCAATATACTTACTATTTATACAAAGCTGATAAGCAGATTACGCAGGTATATACTACTACTGTTTTTAAAAAGGGTACATAGGTATAAAATATTAAAATTAAATAATTGTTCTACTGCAAAAATAAATTCGATATTTTAAATATTATCAATCTATTAAAAAACCAGCGTTCTTATTAACCTTATGCGTTGAAGTTTTGGACATCATTTTTTATATTCGTTCTCAGTCCATACATGAGTAGGTACCTACATTCTGTCACCCGTTTTTTGTAGCGTGTTACTTTTGTAAAAAGTAGCCTATGACAGTCAGGCTGATGTGATGAAACGCTCTTATCATATTGGGCACCGAGACATCGAACGACCCGATGAATCTCAATATTCCACGTGAGCTTATTCAATCCTTCATCAGTCATCAGTCATCAGGCATCAGTCGTCACTCGTCAGGCATCACAAAAGCCCTTACACCGGCTACGTCGACCTCACAGCAAATGACAATCGTCGATCGCCACCAGCCACGACCGCTCCATTTCACGCCGATCAAACCGCCGTTTAGTACTGTTGTACATGGAGAGGTAGCTACGACAGAAGGCGTACGATTTCATAAAATGAATGTACTAATCTTAATGGCAGATAGTCAGTTTAATGCGCCATGAGATGGTTATTGGTTTACGCAAAACAGAGTGATATTTATCTTAAGATATAAAAGAAAATGAAGATGGCCGCCATACCTACTAATATACATTGCATTAAATCCTTCATCAGTCATCAGGCATCAGTCCCCAGGCATCACAAAAGCCCTTACACCGGTGACGTCGACCTCACAGCAAATGACAATCGGCGATCGCTACGAGCCACGACCGCTCCATTTCACGCCGATCAAACCGCCGCGTAGTACTGTTGTAGAACAGTCATCAGTCATCAGTCGTCAGTCATCACAAAAGCCCTTACACCGGTGACGTCGACCTCACAGCAAATGACAATCGGCGATCGCTACGAGCCACGACCGCTCCATTTCACGCCGATCAAACCGCCGTGTATTACTGTTGTAGGTGGAGAGGTAGTTACGACAGAAGGCGTATGATAACATAAAATGAATGTACTAATCTTAATGGCAGAGAGTCAGTTTTATGTGCTATGAGATGCTTACTGGCCAAAAACAGAGTCATATTTACCATAAAATATATAAATAAAAAAAATACGATTGCCGCCATACGGAAATGACAATTGTCACCATACGGACTAGGTAACTAAATACACATTACTTTTAATTATACAATCTACATAGAATTTTCTAAAAGCCCGCAATTTTTTGCTATTTTTATAATTTTAAACCATTGATAGGGACTCTGCCATACTGAAACCGACCAAAAAGCACCTGGCAGTCAACTGAATATGTTTCCAACTAACCTCTGCCATATTTTGCCCGTCAAATCGTAGCTCTACTACCGTCGCCAGCTCCCCGTCTACATGCGCTTGCGCAACCCCGTCATCTGTCAATCGCGGATTAACATCACAATGGGACAATGAGATCGGAGCGGGGCTAGTCGTCACGCCAATGTCATATGCACCATGTTTCTTCGCTCATATGTTATTGTCTAAGCGCGTGATTGGGGTTTTCTTGTCGCGTAGCCCTGGAAATAGTTCGAAGTTCGAATAAGTTAAGGGTCGAAACACGAGGATTCGGATTGTTTGAAATTATATCAAAGATTTTTGTCAAAAGTATATGTCCCTCCACCCCTAAAATTCCACGACTACGCTATCCATACGTCTGCGCTATCCAGACGTACGCAGATGAATTCGCACTTACTCTTAGAATGTAAGTACTCGTAATGAAGACCTATATAATAATAAGTGCCTAACCTTAGACACAGTTGCATTTAAACATGCGATCGTGCATTTAGTGACATTTTGCCATTGAAGCCGCTGTTACTTTGAGTTTTAATTAAAGTATTCCTAAATGTCTGAAAATGCGAAACGTAGATAAAACTTGCGCAGAAAAAAAATGGACCCCGAATTGGCAATATTGTTCTTGACATCCTGCTCATTAGTCATATAAAATAATAGAGAGGCAAACAATAATCCATTCTTTACTTATATCTAATTAAGAAACTATATCTAACTCTTAACTTTGACATTTCACCAAATGCATCCTATAAAATACAGTTGCCCACGCGTCAAAGTAGTAGTACCTACTACAGAACGTCTGCATTGAGACATTACGAGTAGAGTAACGACAACTAAAATGGTACTTATCGGAATCAAACAGCCGTAAAACCGATGTTCAGAGGAAGTTAAATATTGCCAACTTTAGTACAAGTAGGTACTATTGCAAAATTGTCGAGCCTACGGATGCCCTACGCAATGCCTATTCGTACAAACTACTACATACAAATGGGTTAGGTACTATTTCTATCAAAAATTGCTTACCTCTAATACTACGATATGAGATCTTTTCTTTTCTGAGAAAATTCAGTTTTGGAGGTTTAAATAAAATAGGTTCAATAGGTTTATCAAAAGTAGTACCTATCTCAACTGCTGAACATGGTCGATGGGAGATATTTGCCATCATTACTACGTGGTGCCAAAAGTAGTGTTAACAAAACTATTTATTAGGCTCTGTCCGCACAACAGCGATTTTATTTCGCGCGAAAAGTTTCTCGCTTTTTTATAACACACTGAATCTTATATGCAAGTTTCCGCACTGACGAAAAAAACTATCGCTTGTTTTTTCATACAAAATAAAACATCGCATGAGAAAAAAATCGTAATACGCGAATTAAATTCGCTGTGCGGACAGAACCTTAAGCTTTCGAGCTTTTTGTGTAGAAGCAATCATTTCTTGGCAAATCTCTGTGGGTGCGCGGGCGCTGTGCAAAATGTTGTCTTTAACAATGTTTACAAACGTTCGAGGGCATTCGTTTTACGATGCTGTAGACCTTTGGGTGCCAATTTAGGGCCATTCTGCATATATGAACTCTTTTAGCTATCAACATTGTCTATTTATTGAAGTAAATGTTTGCAATTAGTCATACTTTATGGCTTTTAGTTTGTTATTAGACGCGTTAATGGTGCCAAATGCCTGTTTTCGGATAACATCAAAGATAGCACCTCCACATATTTAATCGATCGTAACTTGAGTTATTTATAGTTTTAAAATATAAAATGGACGATTACCTACACGCATTTATTCACTCGGGTACCTGCCTATTTGTTACGTAGATATTCCTACCTACTTAGTGACAATTATGTTAAGATAGGGGTCTCATTAGCTGCAATTCGTTTTCCTGCGGGAAAAATGCATTTTTACACATATAAACTTCTTGAATTACACTATCTAATACAAATATCTACATCAAAATCCGTTGCGTAGTTTAGAAATTACCGAATTCCACGACAGACAGAGCGAAAAGCACCTTCATTTTAAACTATATTATATTGATTATTTTAGATACAGGTGAGAAATGTGCTGTTCCATAACATGAATGAATTTTATTTGTAAACTTTTGCTCCTGATTTTAATAACAAATACTTCAGTGAGGCAATGTTGATAAACAGTAAACGCTAGATTTCACTCATCTCTATTTTGATCAAAGCATACCTTAATCATAACATAACCTCCTTCTTGCAATATTATGTTCAAGTTAAACTTTCGTAAGTACCTACATCGTTTCGGCTTTTGTTGGTATATCAAAATCGAATTCGCCAATTCAAAATGGCCATTACATATTTTCAATTCAGCGCAATTAAAATGTTACGATCAAAAATGTGCATGTCACGTTTGGACACAAGAAACGTAACAATGTACTATCGCCAGCAAATCCACCTACCCAGTTAAAGGACCAACTTATACTGGTTTTTCATACCAATAGCACGAAATATTTACAGAAAGCTCAGTCGATCCTATTTAGGATTTTTGCGATTGTCACTTGTTACAAAGCCAGGGTTGCTACTGTCAAAAATCTCAAAATATAAGAATATCAAAACAACAAAATTTGATAGAGATTCTGAGCCAATTTTGATCCAAGAAATATGACGTTCGTGCCAACCATCTTCTTAGTTACCTTGAGTTACCCTGAGATTCTAGTTATTTCCAGTTAGGTCATTAAGCCTCAAAATCGTCGCTAGTACTAGTGAGCCATCACAGGCGCCCCGCTAGCCGTTTCCCTAATTTGTGCCAATAGTCACAAAAACCAGTGTAAGTTGATCCCTAGGTAGGTAGGTGGATTTGCTGGCTATAGTACATTACATAAAATGTTCGTGTGTGGCGTGGCGGGTGCATGACCCGAGCACAAAAAAGAACGAAATGAGCCGCACTTCATTTGTTTTTTTCTTACACTTTTGTTCGGCGATACCGTTACAAGATGTGCTTTTGATTGATGCGCTCTTTCCTATACGTTTTATTGAATTAAGCCAGTCGCACACGGTGAAATAATTGGAATATTTTTATCTAATAAAATATTATAGCGTCTTATTGTAGGTGTCACTGATGGCTAAAATACGATGATATTTATTCTCTAAGAACTGCCCATAAGAGAATGTTATGGGAGATTCTGTATCAAAAGTAGGCGGCGGCATTATAAGAATAATCCTATATAGTTCAATTTCTTACGATACTGTAAGATCAAAATATATTATACTTACTATCTTCGTCGTTAGTGATTCATACAAATCACGAGAATATTAATTTTCCAAATTTATTATTTGTAATATCGTGTGTGTATTAACTTTTTGGTTACAAAGTTAATACAAACGAAGCAAGCGGAAAAAATTCACGCCACCGATGGGATTTGAACCCACGCCTTCTGACATGCCGTGTGTGTATCTTTTTCTTTTGTTTTCATCAGTAGAAAGAGACCCTCTGTTTGATATAATTTTTGTTTGACATTACATTGTAAATTGACATTTATATTGAATAAAAAAAATCGTTTTAAATATGTAAATAAAATATTTGGGTATCTATCTCCACCGTGTGCGCGGGCTTTACAAGCAGAGCTTTTGATTGATGCGTTCTTTCCTATACGTGTTGTTGAATTAAGCTCGTGTTGCGCGTAGGCGTGGATAGCGGGCCTGTCATTGTCTGCGTGATGGCAGATGGCATCACACAATGACAGCCGCAATTGCAGCTTTAATAGCAACTAATAGAGGCGATGTTACCAAATAGATATTGTGTTCCGAACATGTATGTAATTTAGAAGGAAAAGAAAATTAAATGGGCTTGCTGTAGGCTGATATTTGTAAACTAGTGAGACTCTAAAATAACTATAATACAAGTAATAATTCTTGCTCGATCGGTAAAAAAAAACACTATTATTTTATAGTTTTTATGTTACTTTATTAATTTACGACAATTCATACCTAGGTAGATAGTGCAAAACAAAATCATTCATTAATTAATTAATAAACTATAATTTAATAATTTCGTCTCGGTAAATCCAATTAGCTTCTTTTAATAACAATATTTCAGAAAAAAACGTTTTGTTACACGGTTCATAAAATGTTTACAAAAGCGCGCGTCCAATTTAAAATATTACAACTAAAGACCCCGGAAACCAAGATAATCATGATGGATGCTCCTTGCAGGTCCGGTCCCACCAACACGTAAAACAGAGTTTACATAAACGACTCACGCCTGCAATTTTTGCCAACCAACCATGGCAAAAACAATAAACGGTAGTTTATTGCCACGTTGGTGCAACATTTGAGAGTCATCTTAAAACCTCGAGAACCTTACTTTCCTCTAACAAACTCACGAGAAATCATCCCAAGTCATCCGTATGTTAAACATTTGGTACCTATAATTTACATTAAAACTATAAGACATTATAACGGGTTTTAACTCACGGTAGGGGTTAAAATGATCACGGGTAAACTGTTTACCCGTGATCATGGCGATTGCAACTAGAGATGGGCGGTGGGTATATACCCAATCTACCCATTTGGGTATTTACCTGGGTAATTAGGTATTTACCGGGTAAATACCCGTACGTACCCAATTAGGTGGGTAGATTGAAAAATTAACTTTCTTTGTATAAATTGTCGTTATTTTTTATTTAAAAAATCACGATTGGTTTCAAAATATGCCTTCTATGAAAGATAATTTATAGATAAGCCTTGTACAGGCCGACAGAATTAATTTATAAGGGAGCAAGGAGTCAACACATTTAGTGTTTGTTGAATCGTTAGTGTTTGATGGATGGGTTTTTAGTGTCTGTTGGGTCGCAAAGATTTGCTGGGTGAGTCTTTGGGGTTTTTGGGTCTTAAGGGTTTGTAGGGTGGGTCGCTAGTGTCTCTAGGGTCTTCAGGGTTTGTAGTGTGGGTTGTAAGTGTCTGTTGAGTCCAAAGTGTTTGTTGAGTCGTAATGTGTATCTTTAGTGTT
Source organism: Phthorimaea operculella (assembly GCA_024500475.1). Lineage (NCBI taxonomy): Eukaryota > Metazoa > Arthropoda > Insecta > Lepidoptera > Gelechiidae > Phthorimaea > Phthorimaea operculella. The sequence goes on along the minus strand of JANFCV010000186.1, from coordinate 190,730 downwards.
TGTAGGGTAGTGAGGGTTATTTGAATGGATCGTCAGTGTTCGTTAACTCGTAAGGATTTGTTGGGTGGGTCGTTCGTGTATCTTGCGTCGTAAGGGTTTGTTGGGTGGGTCATTAGTGTTTTTTGGGTTGCAAGGGTTTGTTGGGCGGGTCGTTAGTGTTTGTTGGGTCGTAAGGGTTTGTTGGGTGGGTCGTTAGTGTTTGATGGGTCGTAAGGGTTTGTTGGGTGGGTCGTTAGTGTTTGTTGAGTCGTAAGCGTTTGTTGAGTGGGTCGTCAGTGTTTGTTGGGTCGTAAGGGTTTGTTGGGTGGGTCGTTAGTGTTTGTTGGGTCGTAAGGGTTTGTTGGGTGGGTCGTCAGTGTTTGTTGGGTCGTAAGGGTTTGTTGGGTGGGTCGTTAGTGTTTGTTGGGCCGTAAGCGTTTGTTGGGTGGATCGTTAGTGTTTCTTGAGTCGTAAGGGTTTGTTGGGTGGGTCGTTAGTGTTTGTTGGTCATAAGGGTTTGTTGGGTGGTTTGTTAGTGTTTGTTGGGTCCTAAGGGTTTGTTGGGTGGTTTGTTAGTGTTTATTGCGTTGTAAGAGTTTGTTGGGTGGGTCGTTAGTGGTTGTTTGGTCGTAAGGGTTTGTTGGGTGGTTTGTTAGTGTTTGTTGCGTCGTAAGGGTTTGTTGGGTGGGTCGTTCGTGTTTGTTGGGTCGATGGTGTTTGTTGGGTTGGAAGGGTTTGTTGGGTAGGTCGTTATTGTTTGTTGGGTCATACGGGTCTGTTGAGTCGTAAGGGTTTGCTGGAAGACTAGTTAGTGTTTGTTGGGTCGTAAGGCTTTGTTGGGTGGGCCGTTAGTGTTTGTTGGGTCGTAAGGATTTTTTGGGTAGGTCGTTGGTGTTTGTTGGGTTGGAAGGGTTTGTTGGGTGGGTCGTTATTGTTTGTTGGGTCAAAAGGGCCTGTTGGGTCGTAAGGGTTTGTTGGGTGGCTAGTAAGTGTTGGTAGGGTCGTAAGGGTTTGTTGGAAGGCTAGTTAGTGTTTGTTGGGTCGTAAGGTTTTGTTGGGTGGGTCATTATCATTAGTGTTTTTGGGTTGCAAGGGTTTGTTGGGCGGGTCGTTAGGTTTTTGGGTTGCAAAGGTTTGTTGGGCGGGTCGTTAGTGTTTGGGTTTATTAGGTGGGTCGTTAGTGTTTATTGGGTCGTAGGGTTTATTGGGTGGGTCGTTCGTGTATCTTAGGTCGTAAGAGTTTATTGGGTGGGTCGTTAGTGTTTTTTAGGTCGTAAGGATTTGTTGAAAGGGTTGTTAGTGTTTGTTGGGTCGTAAGAGTTTATTGGGTGGGTTTTAGTGTTAGATGGATCATAGAGGTTTGTTGGGTCGGTCGTTAGTGTTTGCTCGTTTGTAAGGGTTTGTTGGGTGGGTCTTTAGAGCTTGGTGCGTCTCTAGACACTAGCAAACAACCTAACAAACCCTTACGATCCAACAAACACTAACGACCCATCCAACAAACCCTTACGACCCAACAAACACTAACGACCCGACCAATAAACCCTTACGACCCAAAAAACACTAACGACCCATCCAGCAAACCCTAACGACCCAACAAAAACTAACGTCCCACCCAATCAACCCTTACGACCCAACAAACACTAACGACCCACACAACAAACACTAACGACCCACCCAACAAAACCTTACAACCCAACAAACACTAATGATCCACCCAACAAACGTTTACGACCCAACAAACACTAACGACCAACCCAACAAACGCTTACGACCCAACAAACACTATCGACCCACCCAATAAACCCTTATGACCCAACAAACACTAATGATCCACCCAACAAACGCTTTCGACCCAACAAACACTAACGACCAACCCAACAAACGCTTACGACCCAACAAACACTATCGACCCACCCAATAAACCCTTAAGACCCAACAGACACTAACAACCCACCCAACAAACATTTATGACCCAACAAACACTAACGACCCACCCACCGAACCCTTACGACCCAACAAACACTAACGACCCACCCAATAAACCCTTACGACCCAACAAACACTAATGATCTACACAACAAACGCTTACGACCCAACAAACACTTACGACCAACCCAACAAACGCTTACGACCCTACAAACACTATCGACCCACCCAATAAACCCTTAAGACCCAACAGTCACTAACAACCCACCCAACTAACCTTTATGACCCAACAAACAGTAACGACCACCCAATAAACCCTTACGACCCAACAAACACTAACAAACCACCCAACAAACCCTTATGACCCAACAAACACTAACGAACCACCCACCAAACCCTTACGACCCAACAAACACTAACGACCCACCCAATTAACCCTTACGACCCAACAAACACTAACGACCCACCCAACAAACACTAACGACCTACCCAACAAACGCTTACGACCCAACAAACCCTTTACGACCCAACAAACTCAACGACCCACTCAACAAATGCTTACGACCTACCCAACAACCACTAACGACCCACCCAACAGACATTTACGACCGAACATACACGAATGACCTATCTAACAAACCCTTACGACCCACCCAACCAACCCAAACTACCCACCCAACAAGCCCCACGAGCCAACAGGCACTAAAATTGTCTCGAAACTTTGCAGGCATGCTCGGACCATGAAACTGGTAAATTTTTTGTATGGAGATTACGTTCGAAAACGAAAAAAGAAATCAACTTCCCCATACATTTTATCTACCCACCAATTTGGGTGCATACGGGTATTTACCGGGTACGTATGGGTATTTACCGGGTAGTTGGGTAAATACCCGGGTACGTGCCCATCTCTAATTGCAACATCGCCGAAATATTGGGTGCTCGATATACCCCTACCGTGAGTTAAAACCCGTTATAATGTCTTATAGTTTTAGTGATAATAACCACGGAACTTTAAAATCAAGTGTTATAATTTACATATTGAAAACACAGGTTCATTATAATATTCTTTGGGCATTTGTTAGTAGTTGTGGTGGCATCAGGCCTCTGTCTGGTCTAATTTTATTGGCTCATCTTTGGTCCAAGTTTGGTATCTATGTTTATAACTATGTGCTCGAAAACCCTAAGTCACGATTGCAAGCAAAAAAACGCACAATGTCCGAAATATTATTAAACATAGATTTGTGTAAAAAACAAGTTATTTAATTGAGATCTCAAAGTTTTTAGATCACTTTTTGATGCACTAATATCAGGAAATAATATTTCAATCAATTATTTGCCAATTTTACTGCAAACCTAGATTAGTATACAAGTAAAAACGTAATTCATAAAAACCTTATTTCTAATGAGCAGAAGGAAATAGAATCGTTCATCGACAGCCTTTCGGGGATAATTGACATACTAATCAAGCGGACAGGCGTGTGCAGTACATATTAAGTTGCATTTACACGTAACAGTCTACTCCCTAAATGTAACTATTACGATAACCATGCCTAGAAATCAGGTGGTGCAGACACCATACGAAAATTTGAATTGTTAGTTTCTTTATATTATTTTAAGTCATGTATTTAAATCTTATCCTCTGCGGTTAATTACGGCTCAGCTACTGTCATAAATCGTTTTAAAGGAAGGTTTTCTAAACTCGTTCATCATTTCTCAGGCAGAACCAAGGTGTTCTATTCATCTACGATGACCTCTGATAGCCACTTACGAATATTGGCCATAATTCTCTAAAACTCATTGCGATGACAGCCTGTATCAGGTAGGTCATTACGATGCAAGATTGAAACCAGTCATTCAATTTAACCGACAGCGGTAGAAATGGATCATAAACTGTTTTACACATTTGAGTTTTATTAAAATATTTTGATGTTGGATTCTATCACCTTTAAAGAAGATTTTTCTAATGTCAAAGTATCCAATGGGCTTGTAAAGATGCTCCCGTCTCGTAGTAGTTGCGTTTCTAACACTCTAATTTAATATTTTAGTGGTTTGTCTGCAAGCCCTATTATGATTATGATTTATGCTAGTCAGTCAGAAATCTTTTACTACGGTACGAGTCAATGATACCAACATAACTATACAGCTGAATAAGTCCTTCCTTGGACCTCGTGTGGTCAGTAGTACCTAAATGAAACGAGACACGGTGCATCCGATGACCTTAGAACATCGTAACTGATATATTTCACATGTTAATTACAATATTGCCTCCGACTACGACACGGTATTGCCAAATATCCGGTGCGGTAAAATTGTATAAGCGATCGATACCAGGGTTCAATGTTATAGTCGCCTCGATAAATTACTGTGCGTCGTAAAATTAGTTCCTTTAATTTGATAGTTTAAACATAACTCAAATACGAATAAGAATAAAAATAATAATAATTTAAATACGACTAGAGTTATAATTTAAGACCTAGAAGTGGTAGTGTGTGTGTGTCATATCATCTATCCTCACTTTATCAAATTATTGTTAGGTAACCTATACGTACGTCCACGGAGCTGACGTCTATCGGCTATTTATCAAAGTAAAGCGATGTTAATTCATTGTCATGAACAAAATTGCGATATCTGTACATCATTTAGCTACGGTATTCACATCATTACGGTTTTGTAGATGTCACTTCAACCTCGAAAGTCTGAACTGACATGATGATAAATTACCAACTTAGCTACAAACAGTTACATTTGTTACAACGTACAGACAATTAACAAGAGCTAAAGAGAATGACATCTAATGAAATTCCATGTATGAATAATTGATGAGTAAAAATGGTAAAAAAGTACTAACAAGTGTACCGCAGTTTTAAGTATTGAGTAATTTAATACACGGTTTAGGTATATTTTGTATTTATTTTAAGTAAATACCTACTATACTTTGTATGAGGAGGTATTTAAAAGTATCATAAGCTTCCAGTCGCAGGGCATGATTTTGTCCCTCTTTCTTTTTCTAGTTTGTTTACATTCTTTCAAATACCAACATGGTCAGAGTATACACGTTGCGTGTGATTAATCGCCCCTAAAAATATAAATTAAAAAGTACAACATACTTACAAGAGTAATGAATATCCCACCAAAAACATTTACTTGTAAAAAGTACCAAGTCTCGCCTCTCAGTTCTTCTACTGTAAAAAGTTGTGAGATCCATGTGATGCCAAGTCGGTTATTGATTTATTCAAGGACTACTTCAGGGAACTTTCATCTTAAGCTATTGCGTAATTAGGTAACAGACATCATCTTTTAGTAACCATATCGATATTTAAAAACTTTTGTATTTACAATAACTAGAATGACCCGGCCATCGCACCAGACCATCGTATCTCACAAGCAAATAGTGTGCGATTGCCAAGTCATTCTAGTTATTGTAAATACAAAAGTTTTTAAATATCGATATGTTTACTAAAAGATGATGTATGTTACCTAATTACGCAATAGCTTAAGATGAAAGTTACCTGAAGTAGTCCTTGAATAAATCAATAACCGACTTGGCATCACATGGATCTCACCACTTTTTACAGTAGAAGAACTGAGAGGCGAGACTGGTACTTTTACAAGTAAATGTTTTTGGTGGATCTCATTTCTTTTGTAGGAAATCTTAGTCTTTCTTTTACTGGAACTACTTCTTGAGCCTCATATACAAACTTCCTCAAAGCCCATCCGCAAAGTTAACTTTGTAATCCTATACATTTGTATGGAAATACAAAGTTAATTATGCGGTTGCAACCGAATTTCCAGAATGTTAGAGTTTTCCCTTTATTCATACACTAAATACAAGTTGTATTCTAAATTTGAAGCTCCTCAGTCTGCTAGAAGTACCTTAGAATTTTGATGATCGGTCAGTCAGTCAGGCAGAAAATTAAGAAACTTTGACTAACTATAACTTCTAAACCACAGGTACAAATTAGATGAAATTTGAAATTTATCGTGTCTATGCAGTGCTTGATAAAATATTTTAAAATGAGGGTTCTAAACTTATCGACAAGGGAGTTATAGGGGGGTCGAAAATGGCCTGAACTGGTTCGAGAAAAGGATGTTACGGCCGTGCGCGTGCCGCTTTCAGCTCGACTTGGTGGGGGCACTGCCGTGCCCCCAGATAAATGAGTGATAATGACGCTATTAATTAGTTAATCGAGATTTCGGATCGCACCGGTGCTGGGCGTGTGGAGTGTACTTGTAGATCATTGCTCGATAACGCGGTGGTAAGGCACGGCGACCTTGACTCGATGCGGACCGGTACGCTGCGCCGGCGCAGCCAGCTGGTGAGAACGATCGTACAAGTAGCCGAGTATAGGACACGACACCCGCTACTTTTTTCGAAAAAATAGGATTCAGGATAACATGTTTGTATATTTTTTAATTGTATGTAGTAATTAATTATTATGCTGTTATCATCATATCGTTTGGCAATCCCTGCCTGGATCAAACGTCTATGTCAATGGTTCTTAGCCAGATCTCTGCGTCGGTACTGAACTTGTTGATCAGCTATACCACCGGGACAAGGACGAAGTAGACATTCGTTTGTGCCAATTTCTGTCAGCTTGCCTTTCATCCAGAAATGTTGGTGGGATCGACTCTCTACCGTCATTTTGTTTGAAGTTTATTTTATTACTTTATCAAAGACTCTGATTTTTTATAGATTGATTAATCGTTCACGTAACATTTAATCCAATTAAGTGGCAAAATTTACCTTTTAACCAATTTGTTTAGTTTTATTCGAACGGTTGACTAGCGGTTTATAATGTAAATAATCAAATTAGTAAAAAACACAGTTACTTTTTTAAACATAAAAAGCGCTATTTTGATATTTCGCGGATAAAAAACAAACAGTTTATTGTTATTGTTTACAGTTTATGCTCGAATTGAGTTGTTAATGAAGTCCAAGGCTATTTAAACAATTTAACAGTCATACAAAAGAAAAAAGTATGTTAAAATTTGCCTCGTTAAGCAGGGTCTTTTAATCAGCTTCGATATTTAATTACTGCTTATGCAGACTGCTTGGAGCCGAGCCACAGAATATATAATTAGTACTAGAGCTACCGTTGATGGAAATTGAGCAATAAGAAGTTATCTATCACCGGTATATACCCACCGTTCGCTGACAAGTGTTGTGGTTAAAGTTGTTAAGAGTTTGACGTGATTGACTGTTATTTGAAGGAAATACATAGGACTACCTTTTCTTACGACTTATTCTTCTGTTTGTAAAAAAGAAATGAAAATAAGGAGTAGGTAAATGGTCTTATGTTACATCTGCACTCCTAAGCTTTGCCATATCATAGCCGTAGCTATTCTATGACCCCTGCAACATTCACGCAGACTAGACTTGACTTTTTTCAAGGCAGATGATCAAATTTATTTTACACCAGCAGATTAATACAACCATGTTACGAATTTTGAAACTTTATCATACTTAGATATTGATTTCCGTTTGAGATACCGAGGTCCGTCAAATTTTTATAGCGCATCCATCAACCCAGCAATTTGCTTTTAATCCCGCGATTATTTTCGCATTGGCATGTCAACTGATTGCCCTTTGTGCGCCTGCGCACGGTCCGTGACATTCTGCGTTGCGCAACGCACCTTGCACAGATTAAACAAGCCGAATTATTAACCCTTTGCGTCCGTTTCGACACTTTTCTTAATGAATGTACAATCAACCGTGAGTGTATGTGAACTGGCAGGCTTTGCAGCTTTTAATGTAATCGCCATTTTTGAATTATAATGTTCGGATCGGCGGTCGGCCGCCGGCGACCGAAGGGTGGGCCAGTCGATGTGCAATACTACAGATAGCCTTATTTAGTATGCATTGCCCTTCGTGATTAATTGAGATTAATATTTGGACTCATTCAGACACGCTGTGAATGGATTGAGCTTTAAATTTTCCTCAAGCACTTGCAGGTTTCGCCGGCGGCCATCTGACTCAGCTTTCTGCCTTCGCCTTGCAGGTGCAATTTTATTGAATGTACTTACAACATAAAAAAACTGTAACCTGTGACATAAAGTATGTGAAGATACAATCTTATCAGATTTATCTTATGGCTCTATCAAGGCGCTTCAATCGCACGCTCTTTTTGTCTTATTTATTTATTATGCGATGTAGCCTTCGATGGAATTGTTTATTTGTAAAGGAAATCGACTTACTTAGGTACTTTGATTAATTTAAAAGATTTATTTGATAAAGTCACATAATTGTAAGATAATCGGGATTATAAAAGGTATAATAAAAAGGAATTGAAAACAACGAAATTTATAGAATGTCTCACTAAAAACTATTAAAAGGTAGGTACACAGGAAGAGTCTAGGGCAGTTAAGTGAAGCATATTCTAAAATGTGGCCTAACCAAAACATAAGATAGAAAATGAAACCTACGAGTAATACTTGTTAGATACTTATATGAAGAAACCCGTCACGCTATGAGCAAGTATATCAAGAACATCACATTCCGCATCCATAGCTCACACTGCCGCCATTACAGAGCTTGCAATATGAATACGAGTGTGTGGCATGCAAGTGGCATGCAAATTACATAACCCCGCTAATGTATTGTGCGGTGCTGATGCCAGAAATGTGGATTTCGACGGCGACGCACGATATACAGGGGAATCGAAAATATAAATCTTCTAAAGTTTAAAACGAGTAGAAAAGATGCTAAATATGTATGTAGAATTATACCTCTAGAACTTTCCCTGAACATAAGTAGGTACATAGAACTAATCTGGAGTCACAAAATGACCCTGACTCAGATATATTCTATACGGGACCACTTAAATTTCCTTCGGGAATAATTATTCAGCTTCCTCTTGAAATATTTGCAGCATATTTTTTCATCCTGTTCGTATATATCAGTCATGGTGAAAAACAGTATTTTAAAAGTCTGTTAGGCCAATTAGGTGTATTTGAGTGTATAATGTGCCCTTTGAATATTTCTAGACCACCCTGTATAGATAATGTTACGTGTTACGATACACATTATGTCTGCTCCGCAGTCTGTCCGCCCGTCCATACTTGCGCCTGCTTCTGCATTGTGGCAACTAGGGCAGAGCACAGATCTGACAACCATTTAAAGGTTGACAGCCATTATTCTTTATTCTGGGCTACCCTGCATTGTACACTTATGTAGTGAGTGGCGGTGATGTTACGGAAGACATTATGTTCATCGTGAGACACTTGAATCACGCCTGCGGTTGCAATATGCGGCAGTGACAATTATTGTCAAGAATATTTTTGTGTACTTATATTTTATAAAAGATTCAGGACACAGACAGTTTGACTCGTAAATAGAAAGGAATATTCACAAGACTTAATCTAATCTAACTTTTTTAGCACTCGCGATTACTTTCACACGTACTACTTAGTTACTCGGGTCAATCTAATCTGCCAACTAATGTGAAGAAAATCGGATCAAAGAAAAACCAAATTAAAATAAAAAAGTTTGTGATGAACAAGATAACAAGCATATCTGAAATATTGTTAGTTAGTTTATAATTATTTGAGCACTATAGGCAGTTAAAGATCTCTCTACCCAGGTTTAATGGTCTGTAAACGATTCTATTTGTGTGATTTCTGCACGCTTCATACAAAAGACATCAACGCGTGCTGATTGTACATATTTAATTCATTTATTCTAATTTATTATTTAGAGTGCGAGATCTTCCAACTAACGGTTTAATTTAGTAGTTACTTTGTTCTATATACTTAGTTAAATCATTTATAACAATAGGTGTTATCTACAGACGGCTCGGACAATAATTAATTGCCATTAAAAAATACGTTTTAAATATCAGTTACAAGAGCAGATTTATTTACTTAAAATTTAAGAGTCCACCAATTACATGACCTACCAAACTACAGATCAAATAACAATTCACACTAAATAAAATACATTTAGATCACACAACGTGTCCGCCCCCGCTTGGTGGGTGTGTGAACTGAACCAACATACGTGGTCAAAGTGTGCATGGGCCGAACACTGAACCGCACTTACACCTGCACATATGTTATACATATCATTCCTAATTATCGCCAAATTATACAACTGTTACACGTTTTAGTATGTAATTCTCTTCGGCGGCAAGGTGACAGCCCTGACTTTCAATTTGTTTCTATAACCAGAACTAATATAACCAGTAATTTGAGGAACTGAAGTCGCCGGCATCGATTTAGCCGGTGTGCATGAGGCCAACATGTAGCTTTAAAATTGTCGGTCATTTTTGATTTTCCGCCAAATATCTACACTTAAGAACCATACACTTGGCAAACCGTGCATGTTTGCAATTGCATATCCGCGTTGCATACTTCATGGAATAAATTAACATTATCGAATTATGCGTGAAGTATCCGGAAAACCTTCCGTCAAAAACCTTAATAAATCGTATTTAGCATTGTCTGCTATAATGTAATATTGCATTCAAGATCAAAAAACTTATTATTAATAACTCTCCTGTAACCAGAAATCTTATCTTTCATTATTCTATTATACCTTTACCGTAGTAGCTTAAAGAGACCTATCTAACGGAACCCTCCAACTACTTACCTATTTGCCATTTTAAATTCTGATCAAACTAAATTCAAATTGATTCGCGCTGCCAATTCAACTTAGACCTTCAGCTGACATAATATGTATTTATTTTAATATTTACTGCAGTTATTTATACGTTTATTATCATAGAAGACTGGTAGTACCGCCTAGAGGCTCAATTGACAATGGACCAAGATAGCCAATTGCAAAAGTTGAGTAGGTGATGATTCGCTAAAATGCTTAACGAAAAAATTAAGATCGTTCATAAATAATTTGTTTTCAATGACAGCAATTTGCGGTTCTTGTGACGGTAATAAACTGATACACTTTTGTTGTAGTATTTGTTCGCATATTCTATAACGAACTTCATTACGCTAGTATTTTTATTTCACTCAAGTAATTAAAAAAAAATCTAGGCTATGCAAAGATGACATCTTTCTAAAGCCACGAAAGGAAAATATTATGTCCAAAACAATATTAAGATTTTAAGTTATTCACACGATACGTTGCTTACATTAATTATGTAAACTAATATTTTCTATTTCTATATTTAACTAGCATTATTTATGGTTATAAATAGTTGTATTTAAATGTGTAGATACCATGTCAAAGGTCTGCTACTTGTAATAGTCACCAGGGTTCATCGGGTTGTTTGATGACTCAGTGCCCTACACGAACAGAACGATCAAAAATATACTTAGGTATAATTAATTAAATGTCAGTAATGTTTGTAATGGTCGATAATTTAATTATTGTTATGAAAAAGGTTTTAGGTAGGTATACTGATAACATAAAGTAGATACTTCAAAAAGTAATAGAACAGTCATAAAATATAGTTTATTACGTTAAATGTTAGTTAAATCAGTCTGGAAAACAAACAAATCCTAAGCAAATTATCATACGAAGTGAGAGAGAGCACACATGACGTAAGTCTAGTTTAGTCGCTACATCGCGAGACCACCACACACGCGCTCTTGTCTTGACCCACTTGCGGACCGGACCGGCTCCGGAACTCTTCCGACCCGGCGCCGGACCGGACCGACCGGACCGGCCGCCTTCCGCGCCGCAAGCCGGGCGGCCCTGTCAGACACCCTCGGGGAGAAAGCATTGTCAACTCTGATTAGCTAGTCAACAGTAAAGATAATGATAGACAATGGCCTTAATTCAGGCTAGAAACTTCCAAAGTATTTTAAACTATTACTATTACATTTTTATCATCATCTGCCTGCCCTTATCCCAATTTATTTGGGGTCGGCGCAACATGTCTTTTTCTTCCATTCATGTCTATTAGCAGTCAAATCCTCATTTACGCCTTTATTTTTCATATCGTCTTTTATACAATCCATCCAAACTTTTTAGGCCTTCCTCTTCTTCTGCGTCCATCCACATTCATGTTCATTACTTTCTTTATTAAATGCTCTTCATTACATGCCCATACCAAGATAAACGGTTCCCTCTCATTTTTTCTACTACTATTACATTTTTATGCAAAATGATATCTATCTATCGATGCATCTCCTACTTTTCCTAAACTTTACGCTGGCTCCGGGACTCTTCCGACCCAACACCGGACCGGCTGCCGTCTACTACTACCCTCGGGGAAAAAGCATTGTCAACTCTGATTAGCTAGTCGAGAGTAAAGATAATGATAGACAATGGCCTTAATTCAGACTAGAAACTTCCGAAGCATTTTCAGTAAACATTTTTTAAACATGTAAAATGATAGAAAACCTGCAGCTCCTACATTTCCTAAACTTTACACCGGCTCCGGGACTCTTCCGACCCAACACCGGACCGGCTGCTTTCCTGCTACCCTAAGCGAGAATGCATTGTAAGGTCTTATTAGAAAACAATATCTTAGACTATAATTGCCTTCAATACTGATATGACTTACTTATACACTGATTAACTTCTTATCTGATATATTCTGTATTTATTGCAATTACAAGAAATTACTTTAGGTAGACAGCGTAAGCAAAGGCGATAGAATATCATATAAAATTCCCGAGCAATTCTCAGATTTTTTGTTTTTATACCTCATTCAATATCGGTTCAGTAGTTTTCAAGATACAGGGTAGATTAGATAATAAGTGGGCGTCCGCGCGTAAAGGGTCCAAGTGTCGGCATTTAGTTTCCGAGATATTTGTGAAATTAGGATTTTCACAGTCACATCTTTGGATGTCTGTTACAAAAAAAGTGTTGAAGAAATTGTTCTTATTGGTAGTCAGTAAAATAGAGGGACTATACTAGATTTCGAAATTGGTCATAAGTCTATATCAGCTCACTAGACCTCCGAGATATTTGCATTTTTATAAAGTTGGGTTTTTTGAAGTCAAAACTTTGGAGGTCTATAAAACTGAAAGTTTCAGGATATAATAATATGTTGGTTTCTATAGTCAGTATTATAAAGAGACTCTACTAGATTCCGAATCTGATATTAACTCAATACCCCACAGATGGACCCTTTACGCGCGGACGCCCACATATGCATTTCTCCTCTGTAAAGTCACAGTACCTACTTACAGCCTACACTTACCTGCCCAATACGACTAGTCTAGATTATTATAGTAATAGTTAAAAAAACGTAAGTGGTTAAGTAATCTATCAGATAAACTACTTAACTATCTACCACAATAGGTTAAAAGTGACAGACTCTTATATTCTCTCAGACGACTTTTTTTATTTTTGCTATTAATTTCGCGAATGGCATTTGTATTTTTTATTTTCAGAGTGGTGAAAGTGTCTGGCAGATAGATTAGACACATAGAAATATAATTGTGACACTTTCTCCAAATCGATTTAAAAAGATTGACTTGTTGTCAAACATATGTTATTTTAATCAATTGCATGCAATTTAAGGGTATTATAAATTGTCAATTTTATCATAAAAATGTTGTAAGTAAAAACGTCTTATAGGTATGTGTGTATGAGAGGTAATATCTGACAATTTTATCATAAAAATGTTGTACGTACAAACGTCTAAATGGTATGTGTGATAGGGATCAAGAAATCAAACGAAAAGGTCAGGTTTTTACACCACCTGTCCAATTACTGGCAGTAGTTTAAATGCAAAAACAAACATTTGCTTAACTTAAGCCAAACCGTTAGCAATTAGTTAAGTAGTCGGTTAGGCGGACTGTTAACAGATCAGTGTCAATTCAGTCACGATCCTTCTCATGTACTTTCGGCAACAGCTCGAGTTACCTACCACTGAAGGGTAAATTTATACGGAGTTATTTTTGGACGGTCAGTACACAAATGCACATTGCAAGCTACTTGCGTAATTTTTTAACAAATGCGGGGCGTAGGTATGTTAGATGCACGCCAAGGTAAATCTTAAGGATTAAGTACCTACCTAGCCAGTACCTACTTATACAGGGATAGAACCCCTGGATGAATTTATCACTTAGTCGCTTCTTACGACACCCACGGGAAAGATATGGGGTGATGACGTTCTAAGCCGGCATCACACGGCACGGCATGGTTAGAATATCCCTGCAAAATTTACGCACCGAGCTGTATCGAATCCATTTTATGTCGATCGCATAAAATGTATGACTGTATATTTAGACAGCTGACAGCTCGAGATGCTGCTGACTGTATATTTATGTATAATTAGTTATCAATTTATCTTTCCATAGATGGAGTGTCTAAATCTGTTCTAGAGATCATTGATTAGGAATTTGATGAGAATGCAGTTTGAATATTCAATACAGGATGTAAAAAATACTGAATATACGTATGCAGTCCATGAAAATGTACAAAAAATTTTGGACCTTATATTTGGAATTTGGGTAAAATAATCTTTATTATACCACACAAGAAAACCGTCGATACAAGATAAAGGACCTCTTAAATTTACCAGCCGACCGAGTCAATTGGTATGGAGGATCTAACATATTTTTTTCATATTTCAACCATTCATTGGGGAAAGTAGTTCAGTTTCATTGGCTGATTCGCCTATTAAATATTTGCAGTTATATTTTTACACCTTATATGTGAATGCATTTGGTATGTACCTATGCTGACGAATGAAGCCAACGAGCCGTGCGAAAATCGTAATGAACAAGGCTGTAATTATAGTTATCGATGTCTAATAAACGTTTTATAATCAATCATCGCGGTTTGTTTAGACTTAACTGTTGATGGGAATTATATGTACAATTACCTTCTAACTGTACCGTGTGGTGCTGGCTTAGATTATCATTACTCTATATCTTTCCCGTAGATGTCGTAAGAAGCTACTGGGATTAAGAGTTGATGTGTACTGCAATTTTAAACGACAGTTTCACAACCTGTCACTATGGTGATGCACAGTCTTCTTAATGACTCTTAAACTTTTGTCAGACGTGGTGTAATTGGCCGTTTTTTACAGCCGTTTGCTCTCTGCCTATTTTGCACTTACTACCTATGCCTATAGGCGTGATATATGTATGTATTATCTACTAACCAACACTTATGTTACCTATACTACATGGGAATTCATGTCTAGTTTCATCATACCTACCGAGAGACTTGGCTCTAAAATACTGATCATTACTACTACTACAGTCAACTGCTGGACGCGGGCCACCCCCTTTTGATGAGTATTGCCAAACCTTTTTTCAATTCATACCCTTATACAAATACCTGCCATCCCAATATTTTTAAACTAAAACTTCTATTGCTTTCAATATGAACCCCAGTATACTTTCAAAAACTTAAATGAAAATCATAATATTATTTCTTACTAACTTCAAGTTCCTACCTTCTATTTCTCTCCCCTGGCAAAATAAGCTGTCTGTCAAACTGCGCGGTTTGTTTACGCACGACTGCCCACAGTTGGACAGCTGTGCCCACGGCTCACAGCTGACAATCGACCGATTAACATGTAAATTAATATCTATCTTCAAGACGGCCATTGTTTTTTTATTTGATCGATAGCACTCATCGATTTTGGATAAGGTGGCGATCAATTATCGACTGTAATTCGCGTGTTTGAATGCGAAGGACGTCATAATACACACACGGTGCATATATGTTACGTATACCATCATTATACAAAGGTAGATAGAGATAAATATTTTGAACAATTATTTTCCTAAAGAACTAATTGGTATAAGAATTAATCTCTTGCACGACTCTTTAGCTATCTGTCACTTTTTGGTATTTGTTGTAAATCTATAAATTAAAAAGGAAATACCATACTATAAATATGTTCGGTATGTAATGTAACATACTTACGTATCTACCTGCCAATTCAGTTTATGTACAGAATTAGGTAAATATATAAACATATAGTGAATATACCAGTGACTCTTTTAGAAAATGCCGCTCAACAGCATTACTTGTTTTTTGTTTAAATTCGTGCAACAATACCGTTATTGGACACATAAAACGGCTGATTACCAATTCGGATGGCTGCATACCGATGCGATGCGACGGCCGACGACGTCAAGTTTAGAGCGTGCAGCTATCTCGAAACATGCACCTACTTACGTAAATCAGACGGAACCGTTCGGTTTGGGCTTCCTAACATTCTCATAGTGAATATACCATTGATTTTATAGCCGTTTACGCTCTACCTACCCCGCAAGAAATATAGGCGTAGATGTTGAAAATCGGTATGATATACGATGTACAATCGTTGTCTACACGTCTGACAAATATTTAAGGAAAGTTACAGAAAAATGCCTTGCGATTATTTTTAGTACCTTATTTATATTATTATTGGTGGTCCTATGCCCCAATGACGTCACTCTTCGGCGTCGCGCTGGCTGGGCGGCGCCGGCGCAGCTTGCGTGCTGATTTGCATCGAGAGCTTAATTACACCGTACTCGTGAATATTCACACCTAAATTAAACGTTCACTTGCGGTTCAATAGGCTCTTTTAGCATATTCAAATTGCACTGTACCATACTGTACGTACGGTACGACCTATCTGTGTGACATGTGTGTGTATATACCGGGAGTAACAGAAAGGGTATAACAAGCCGAAAGGAGGTCAAGGTACTCATGAAATTGAACAACTTTTCCCATTAAACATGGGTCGATATATGAAAAAAATATTTGGACCTCCCATACAAAATCGCAGATCAGCTGATTGATTTACTCTGAGAGGTCCAAATTTTTTTTCATATTTCATCTCATGTTCCATGGGGAAAGTTGTTCAGTTTCATGAGTACCTTGACCTCCTTTCGGCTTGTTATACCCTTTCTGTTACTCCCGGTATATTTTATTATTTCAATCCAGAACAAAAATATATTTTTTCCATTACTTACTCGTAAATCTCTATGACAGATCATAATTTTATATTACTGTTCTTTTTCATGGTTCGATCAGTAATATAAGCATAAAAATTACACGGCTATCATTTCATGTGTGGCTTAAAATACTGTAAATATTTCGTAATTTATAAATATTTTGGTTCCGTCGTCTTACTATTGTAAACGACCAATAATTCAAGCTTATCTCTATACCGGGTGTAAGCTTTCCGCAATCATCTGTAAGTTATGCTCATTGAGAGCTATAAATAAACTCTATCTTTGGTTTAATGGTGACAAAGTTAAACTGAATAACGGTATTCAAATGCGCTTAAAGAGTACACGACTGCTATATTGTAACATAAAACGATTATCTAAATAATTTAATACTCTAATTTTATGAAGTATTTTATTAATCCGGAGGCGAAAGAGATTTTATATCTGATCGTAATCGACTAAAAGCCTGCAAAGCCCTTTTCTACAAAGAAACTTTTTAATTTCAGCAAAAATCGTACAATTTAGCTGGATTAGATGTAGATGAATGAATAGCACATCTGCCAAAGACCTTACTTAGCCGTTCATTCATAAGCTTACTGTATTTTTTTCTACATTTAAACATCGACCCAGAAATGATCAAACATATCATGGAAATAAGTAGTAGTAAGGAGTATGCCATAGCATAGAGTATTTTACCTATTTACGAGTATTGTAGATATTGCCGTGTGATGCCGGCCTAGAATAGCATCACCCCAATTCTACCCGTGGGTGTCGTAAAAAGCGACTAAGGGATAATTATCCAGGGAATGGGCAGCAGCGTTCCCTGTGAATTAAACATCTTGCACTGCGCTCGCCAATCCGCCTGCCAAGCGTGGTGAGTATGGCAATACCCAATACGGGGGAGGCCCATGTCCAGCAGTGGACTGTTGTGGCTGTCAAGGTAGGTATTGTTTTTATCGGGTTTACGCGCGGATCGATTGGAAGGTAAACATGCGGACCCGATAAAGCGCGAAAGTCTTAAACAAAAGTATTTTATTTAACAACTCACAACTACAGCAGAGATCTCTGAGTGACCTAAGGACCACACGACAGAATGACGCAGATATTATCCAATGAACACGCGAACAATGTGCAGTACTAGATCTTCCTAGATTAACGAGCCATTGTTGTTGTCTAATTGGCGCAGTTATGACCACCTTACACACCAGAAACATAACAGATAATGACAAATAACTGCTCTGCGATTGTCAAGGCTGACCTGACTATTCTATGTTTAAGTAAGTTTTCTAAATTGCAACCTAAATCAGTCGCAAAAGTTATATGACAAACCTCATATTTGTACGATTGCTATGTCAAATTAAGACTCAACGCCTAGATATACATACATATTTTACTGTGATTGATACTATATCATGTCATAGTCAGCATTACGTCCAGCATGGTTGACCATATTGTGAGCTACTTTTGCTTTACGTCTATGTTACCATTCTAAAGCTGGCTTTCTTTTCTACCAAAAACTTATCGAGTCAATGGCTGATCACGGTAGATTGTTCAGATGCAGTATTTGTTTGTTATAAAACAGTTACCTGTCGGGGCAGTCTAACGGAGTATACAGTTTAAACATTCAAGCGTTATGTGGGTTGTCTTGGCTTGTTAGTTTTTAAAAGTTTATGGACATAGATCGGTTTATGACTGATGATTTTCGTGTGAAAGGTCACCATTATCTTCGGAGAGATGAAGCTCAGATGAGCTACGAATCGTTAAAAGTTACGAGTGCTTTGAGAAATCATTTTGCTCTTGTTTTGATGCAGTTTTATGTAACATGTATTTATAACTCAGTGAAACAGACATTACGCTTACGGAATTGAAATAGCACTATTAAGTAAATTTTTCTCAAAACAATTTCTTAAACTGCAATGCTTAAATTGCGATTTATTTTTGTTACATACAGCTTGCTTACATTCAATAGGCAGTAGGAGCACAAGTTTAATGTTTATGTTGGAATATTATCGCCTGGCCGTGTAATGTTGCGTTCTAGAGCATTGTATTAACATACGCAGGTGGTCAGATATGGGCAGTTTTTCTTAGGTACGTCCTAGGGTTGCCTGGCGACAGGTTATACGGAAGCTGAATACTGAAATGTGAAGCCATTGAGCTGGTATGACAATAGTTAGACCCTCAAATATCAAACACTTTGCTGTACTGTGTTCTTCATCGCAATTACCTGCCTGCCCTTATCCTAATTTATTTTAGTTCGGTACACTGAATTTTCTTCTTATATCCATATCTAACTGGAGTCGAATCCTTCCTGTTCTCTGCATGTCGTCTTAATGGTGCTCATTTTTCGGCGTCCTTTGGCTCTGTTCCAAAATTGAACATTGTTTCCATGTGTCTTATTTAGGTAGTCTGGTTACGCAGATACCTACTCGTTCACTTAAAGTTAGAACCAATATAAAAGTAAATGGTGAGTCTGGATTTGTCTTTTGCAATTGACAACCCTAACTCCATCAAGTGTGACCCACATACGATAGGCACCTAGTAATATAATGTTTATCGCCAATCACAATCGAGAAAATTCTCGGAAAGGTGACTGTTTTACGGTTTTTGTGGGCGAGCTAGTTTACTGGAAATAAGTTTATACTTAGTGCAAGATATTTTTGTGGGAAACAAGTTAAACTGCTAAAGCTAACACATACTTAGGTTAAGTACTTTAAGTACCTAGTTTATCTACAATGTACAGGGTGTAAAGGACGGTGCACCGAAAACTTTGCAGGCGCGATCAGACCATGAAACTGAACAACTTTTACTATGGAGCCAATGGTGGGAAACGAGAAAAAAAATCCTACCTCCCATACAAAATTCGCGATCAGCTGACTGACTTTGTATGGGAAGTCAAAAATTGTTTTTGTTTTTTGTTTTTAGCTATATTGTGCAATTTTGCTTGCGTAATATTTGACATATCTATAAAACCCATACATATTTCAAATGGCTTATCTATTTGGCTATCTCCCTCAATAAAATAATATTACATGGCAATTTTGTCTGCTGAACCAAATAAGGCCAACAACTTTATTGAGTCTATAAACATGACATAATTCATACTTAAAGCCATCTCACACATTAAAAGCTCATGTAATAATTATTCTAACCTTCGATGTAAAATTATAAAACACATCGTGAAGGGTCAATGGAGGTTCGTATCATATAAAGTTGTTTAATTAAATATCACCTGTTTAAACATATTTATTATTTTATCTGTGCACATCTGAACATGACTGATTGACCCAAATTGCTGTTTACGGACAGCGTGATCGGTTTGCATAATATTTATATTTAGATATAAATAAATTAATAATATAAATTACCGGCGCATTAATATATGATTACATCCGTTCTGTGTTCGCAGTGGAAACGAAATGTTTGCTAACTGTGCAGCGTGTGTTACCTTTGAATAGTGGCGCAAGTTATAAGAATCACCTACCCGTTTAGCAAATAAAGTTATTAGCCGCTATATCTAACCAAAAGCTTAGTGAGGAACTTTCAATATTTATCATCATATCTATCTATTAGGGACTACGAGATCATTTTCTACAAGTGGAGAATTTAAAAGCTCAGAAAATAAGAATACCTTTATTTAAAAGACGTTTTTGGTCAGCAATGACTAGAGTCAACATGAAAACAATTAGAAAGCCTGCCAAAACTGTGGCATATAGCAGCAGCCGAGTGTCCGCCAGCAGATCGTAAAATCGCAGTCCGTGTGTACGTACAAGCCCTTCTTCTTCTTTTTGGGTCAATGGCAATTATCCTCGCATTGGCCGTATTACAGTCGTTGTGCACAGAAAGTGCAATCCCTAATATTTTTCTTCTTCTTTTTTTCGTGTCGATGGCAAAAGTTAAATTTTGTGCGCCCAAATATTCTTATTCCCAATGAACATAGTATCTAGCTACCCTCTAAACGCTTACACGTGCACCGCGCACCCGCGATAGTAGCCGCCCTTGGTCGCGGCGGGCGCTGACCGCAGCCGCATGTCCGCCCGCAGCTCGTGAGATATCACCGCAGTTCGTGTGTACAAGCCCTAATATTTCACCGCCCGTGTGCACGGCCCGTGATTGACGCTGATGTGCTACCGACGGCTGTGACCACTATACCATGCAAACCATGCATGCACCCACAGTAGTAGTGGGTTAATAAACTAACGCACAATACCTAACCGTAAATAAGCATGTAAAGCTGATAAATAAAGCTTATAAATAAAGTCTGATATTTAAAGCTGTATTTTAAGTAAGTACCTAGTTAATGAGCATGAGAATTTTACAAATGCGTACTTTACACTTCGTTGTATTTTCTGTCCTATTTTCTAGCAAATCAGATTCCTAAATAAAGAATTACAATCTAACTAAGGAAGCTGATAACGATAAGACTTATTAATGTATATCTAGTTAGGTATTTCTTGTGATTGTGAGGTGTGGTTTCCGAATCCAACTACCTTTTAAAGAATTATTTAATCACCTAGCTTTTTTGCTCATTGAGAAATTAATTATCTGAATGTTGATACCAACTCTACCTGTCTCATATGTAGAGCAACATTTATAAATAATTGCCAATATTAAACTCACTTTACATATTAAAAGTTAACATATTAAATTTACGCCCACGCGCAAATTAAGATAATTAATTTTATTACAATTCTACCATTTAAAATGGTAATTATTAATTTGGTGTAATTGCAGATTAATAAATTAAGCAAAAGTAAGCTTGAGCCCGCGCTTTTATGACCGACTATCTAAGTACATACAGTAGGTATGTAAAAAAATTCCTAACTGCAAATATTTTAAGGGGTAAATCTGTTTATGAAACTGAATAACTTTCCTCAAAGAACATAGGTCGCAATATGAAGAAAATCTTTGACACTCCCATACAAAATTTCCCGGCCGGCGAGAACATTTACTATGGCAGATCCAGTTTCTTTTTATTATTTCGACCTGGGTTCTTGGGGGAAAGTTGTTCAGTTTCATGGACTGATTCACGCCTTGAAATATATGCAATTATTTTTTATACACCGTAGCTTATAAGTAGGTGCCTAAGTGAAACATGTAAGCAGGTAGATCAGTCACGGTTTGAACAAGATCTAATAAATCGTAATTTGCAGATGTCAATGTGTGAAGTAACATTGATTACTGATTAATAAACGAATTAGTTCTAGTTGTAAATCAACTACCCACGTACCTAAAGATGAGAAGGGAGAATGAATATTAATAATTTGTTCGTGAAGATTTGCCGTGTGATGCCGGCCTAGAATAGCACCCAATATCATTTTCCGTAGGTGTCGTAAAAAGCGACTAAGGGATTTGAGCGTTGATGAGTATTGCAATTTGTATTATAGCAACTATGATGATACATAGTCTTTTGAATGACTCTCAAAGTCTCGTCAGATGTGGTGTAAATGACCGATTTTTACAGCCGTCTACGCTCTTCCTATTCCGCAAGGGATATAGGCGTTATAAGTATAATTACATGTGATGTATGTATGGTCCGTCCATAGACCATAAAATCCACTCTATAAATAACTGCTTTTAGTTAAATACGTAAACTCGAAACTTAAGGCTACATATACAGTGCACTTGCAAGATATTTGCTTCAAGTGTTTATGTAGCGCTAAAATCTGCACACAGCACATCTTAGTTAATATTAGGTGTGTTGACTTAAGGCTCAACCTACTTAGCGCGGCTTAGGCCTTAAGGTTACCCTTTCAAGTGGATGGCAAACATCAATGCTCTAAATGAGCTTTCAAAAGCTCTTCTGAGAAGCAGAATAAACGCCTTGTAATGAAGTGCATTTGTTTGGATTGTATCAAATTGTATGTGGTGCCTGAAGATAAATTATTCTTTAACAGCATTCAACCGTGGTTTCATTTAAAATGTCTACTTAAGTACCTGTTTTAAAATAATAAAAAAATTGTATTCAACTTGCGTGATCTGCGACGAGTATAATTTCAAAAAGTGACCTCGAACTGTTTGAATATGACATCAAAGATTTCCTGCAGAATTCGTCATTTCTCTACAAATTGAAATATGACAGGTGGCAAAGCTCAAATAGGACTAGACACGTTTCGCGGATGCACCCCGAAAGGTGGACCAGAGTAGTAACTCAGTGGCTCCCACAGTAGGAAGACCTAAAAGCGATGGAGGGATGACCTAGACGAATTCGAATCTACCTGGACCCAATTATCAGCTAATTGGGAAGTCTGAATGAAAAGAAGGCCTTTGCCCAGGCAGAAACTAGGCTAGACTAATAAAATAATAATAATAAATGCCCGAACGTATGCGATGTAATAAAGGGGCTTTTTTAGACTTTATTTGTAATCATGAATAAATACATAACATTAGGGATTGTGTTAAGAAGGAAACGCTTCATTTAAAGGTCAAAAGTAAATAGCTTTAGGAAATCGTTTTTATGATTTCCACATAAATCTTCAGAAAAATAATAAGGAAATCATTTAATTTTCCATCGAAAACATACTATTTTTAAAATTATATCATTACTATTTTAATCAACAAGACGCTGTTTACAATCGTAGAAATATTCTCTATTTAGATCTATCTTTTTAAACTAATGTAAACTACTTGGTATTTAGTTCTTGATTTTAATGTGTTGTTATTTTTGTAATAATTTAAGTTAAAATGGTTTACTTTTCTAAGGTTGTCACTTAAATGTTAATTAGCCTTTATTGTAAATTGATTTCGATAATTACCTACTTATTAGTTACAAATGAAATATAGACGGTTTAAAATTTATAATGTGAGAATGGTAGCACTTGATGACAGTTCAATGGTTCTTAATATTTATACTGGCAATAAATTAATGCGAAATGCCAATCCCACATTAGAATGCTAATGTAGCTAGTTCAATAAAACATTTTACTGCCCCATATACTGTAGTTGAATATTAAATCTCATCACCATCAATCATCTACTGCCACAACAGTGCTGGACATGAGCCTCTTCTACTCACCGGCCTTATCCGGTGAGTTGGCGAGTGCAATACAAAACTTTGCGTTCAGAGGGTACGCCACTGCCGATTTTCTACATTTGTCACTTATTCTTTTACTCGGCTCTTGTCTACTATTCTCACCTCGCTACGATTAAACACTTCCGGCATCTTATCTGCATAAACCGCATTCGCAATTGAATATAATAAATGCTACCAAACTTTTGGTCGTGTAACCTAGACCTTGGTACGGCGGGGGTCACGTCACCTTGCCCCTTGTCAATGCGCAGAATCAATAACGCGGCGCGGTGCGCACGCGCAGACGCGCAACGCTTTCAATTGCCCAGTCAACTTGACCTCTGACATAACTGTGCGTTGGAGAGCGGGCAGGTGAATCGGCGCTGCGTCGGAGCTCTTCTGCGTTCACGACATTGGTGATGCTCGATTTTCCCACGACAGCTATTTAAAATTATGTAAAGCTTTTAAAACTACGATCACCTGTTCCGTAAGCACATTACGTTACATTATGTGTTGTATTTATTCCAAAAATGTAGGTCCGTTACTTTGTTTTTTGTTTGCATTGACAACGGATTATTGACCCCCGTTAAACTAAAATTGAAATATACCGTCACATATCTATTTGTTCGGTTGTTGTACAGCAGGGTAAGCCTACTCTGCTAGATTCGGGCCCAATTGTGTAACTTTATTTGGTGACAAAATACCTTTTTCATCTTAAACATTTTCAAGCATCACCTGTTTCTTATAGCTGCAGATTTATTTACCGATACTGCGTGAGCAATTAGATTAACCGTCTCACACTGGTTAGCGACCCTTTAATTGAGATTTATCAACACTTCGCTCACGCTGTTATTTAGATTATTATCACCCTGCTATAAATCCATTAAAACGCTATAGGTTAAGGCTGCTGATACATAAGACACATGTATTTTACCTATTAATAGAGCGAAATTATTTTGCACAGTTAAGTCGTTGATAGACGGGTGTAATTTATCTTTAAAATGTATTTACAAGTAAGCTCTTTTTTGTGTATATTATGATAAGTACCTATATATAAAATGTAGAAAGTAAGTAAAGTTGTCGTGACCGTCACAGTAATCAATGAATATTTGATGAGTTAACTTGAAATTGATAAATTCTACACAAATAGTATTCCTAATTGAAATGTCGCCTCGATATGTAAATACAGTCTTCTATTAATTGATTTATGGGATAAGCAAATATAAGAAAGT
Source organism: Phthorimaea operculella (assembly GCA_024500475.1). NCBI lineage: Eukaryota > Metazoa > Arthropoda > Insecta > Lepidoptera > Gelechiidae > Phthorimaea > Phthorimaea operculella. Next base: position 165,776 of record JANFCV010000186.1, on the reverse strand, counting down.
AAACAGTCCCTTTCATTTTAATATTCAACATGTTTAGTAGAAGTGTAGCGATGTCCGCACCGATTGTACCGATTTCCATTCCAACTAAATAGATAGAAAGTAATAAATAGATAGCATAGAAAGAGAATGTTAATGTTATTGTGATAGATTATCTCCAACTTTTTCATTTGGAAAGGGTTTAGTTTCCTAGCTTACGCAATAGGTAAGCATTTGGAATAGTTTTCGTGCCCTATCGCTAAGTATGTGTTTCGTAAGTTTAATCCCGTGCAAGCATGCATGGAACCTCACCTACGGATACCGAGTTGAGAAGGTTTACATAACATTAGAGTTATCTATGCGGCTATTTAGATAGCTACACATACATATGACCTAGCTCATTGCAAAGCTATTGATTTAGCTGTTTTATGTTCTATCATCACCATCTTTTTATTAGCTTGCAGACTGCAGAGAGATCGATGATGCACATTCTATTGCTCCTTTTTAATAAGCAAACATTTTATTTTCTGTTTCCTTGTCTACAGGCTATCGCTCACGTGTCTGGCGGACACATCAACCCGGCGGTGACTCTCGGTCTGTTTGCTTCTGGTGACATCAAGCTGCTGAAGGCCATCTTCTACATCGTCGTTCAGTCTCTGGGGGCTGTGGCTGGCGCGGCGTTCATCAGGGTAAGCCACTGACCCGTCTACTTCTAAACACCACTATTATAACCTGCCAAGCTGTGATGGCAGGACATTAATCAACCTAACTAGCCAAGATAAATGTTCCGCTTAAAGCTAGAGTCAACACATGAATATTCTCGAAAGGTTCCTAAGTAAGCTTATTTACTTCACCTAGATCTTGAACATGTTATCTTAGCCATTGCTATAATTTCCACATAATTTTCCTTCAAGGCGCTAAACGGTTACATTCTAATCGCCATATATGCCACTCACGGCGCGATACCAGCACGGTGGTATAAAAAGTGTCGCTCGCCCTGACACTGATGCTTCAGAGCAGCGAATTGGAGCGCCGGCCTTCGAGAGTCGTGCGATCAGATGCCATAACAGCTAAATACGCTAGCACGCTGGCCATCAGGATCCACTGATCGGTCGAACATCTTTAAAGCGTCAAAGTTTACCGATAAATTAGACAGAAACGTCTCGGCCCTACCCAGGAGGTCAGGAATTGAACCGACATAAGCGGACGTTAAACTAGTTTGTGACCTTTAATCAAGGCGATGAACTTGCTAGAAAATAAAGCCTTTATTAAGGCCGCTATAGAGGTTTTCACGAAGCCCATACAATTTTCCCTGCCAGACCTCTCAGAGCGTCATTTTGCGAAAAACATGGGGATGTTTGAATACTTTTTACAGTGATATTATGAATAAAAATAAATATATTTTTCTGCATCTAGATTAAGTACATCTTTTTAAATAACATATATTTTTTTTAAATCTTTACTACTGTTATTTTTTCATACAGAAGCCGTTATAATGGCGCATTATTTTGCAAAAAATTGTATATAAAAACGTGGTATTATTCTATATTTCTGAAAAAAATTGTAAAATGTTCACTGTAGACTTTGTTCTCAAATATATACTCTATTTTTTTGTATAATTGATATTATTTTACAGTGAACCAAAACTCTAAAACTCACGCTTGATTTGAGGTCTTTTCCTGAATTTTGGTTTTGTCGCTTTAGATATCGCTGTTTGTAACAGGCTTAAAACTAAAATGTTAATATTTACATTGTACATTTTGTAGATGAAGATATGCTTGATTAAATGTACAAGTAACACATTATTTTTACTTAACGGTTTTCGAGAAACTCACATGTTTATAAAGCCAATATTTGCAAATTTGCTAGAAAAAATTGAATGCGGTCTTAAGTAGCTGCAAGGTATCTCTAAGGAGTTAGGTAAAACACAAATCTGGATCTTGTATTTATCTTCCTACATATAATTGCTTGCCGCAGACAAATAAACAGTAGTTAAGTCCTGAAAAGAAAATTAGCACATTTGACTCAAATGAAACTAATTATCAATCTAGGCGATATTATGCAGTAGGATGAACCTTCACAAAAAGGTGTGATGCGATATTTTATATCAACTGTACTATTATATTAATCATGTAAGGGATAGTAAATTACGTGTACGTTTAACCAGTAGTAGAAAACAAGAAGGTAGGTACTTACTATCTACCTGTAAACCTATAATGCATGTGAAAACCTATAATGCATGTGAGAGTTGGAAAAGATGTACCTAAAGATGGTGTACCTACCTGCACCCTGACATTAATTACATAGAGCTACCTACATAAAGCCATTTCTCGTTTACTAAACTAAACTTACCTAACAGTCTAGATGCTTGTTACATTAGATTAGAGAAAATTATGGATGAAACAATGAAAGAAAGTCCAGTCAAATGTTTCCTGCTCGGACTTTAACGAGCGAAAGGGTGGTAACAAGTATGGAAAATCCAACATAATGACCAGTATTGTGTGAAAAGCCATCTCGTTTATATGGTATTGTGTTCCTTAGCAAAGCCCTGACATCTCAAAGGCGCTACTTTCTCTATCAGACCGCTATCGACAAAGGCGCCTTACGTATAGTAACCTGTATGTTGTATGGAACGCATCACATCTCCATACAAATCGGTTCGCACGGACTAGCAAGTGAAACTATCTCACTAGAAGATCAGCTTATCGTAGTATCTAGCAGCAAAGGGTGTTACTAATTGTGCCAAGCAATGCTACCCTACGATTAAATTCATGCTCCTCTTGGTTGCTGATAATATCTAGCTTAGTTGTTTACATAGTGCTAGGTTCGTGATTTATAAAACTAGGAAATGAATGGAGGTGTAATTTCTTGCGCATATTTTCGTGCTAATGCAATTTTGCTAACAGTAAGCTCAATGACACATCTTTATTTGCAGTTGGCGATCCCTAACAGTAAAGTCGGAGGTTTCGGAATGACTCTTCCCGGAGGTGGTGTTACAGACGCACAAGTAAGTAAAGAAACATTTCTAAATAATTTTTAGTTATTTACACATCACTGACTTACCTACCTACCGGCTGAAAGTGTCGATTTCTTCCTCATCCGACTTTGAATTCAAGATTTCATTTATATTTAACCATAAAACTACATACCTCAGTAGAACATCCTCCCTCCATCCTCAAATGTTTTATCAATAGTGTTTACCAGTGTATAACCGTACTTTATTCCTCCAGGCCCTGCTGTGTGAGGCGCTGATCACGTTCGTCTTGGTCATGGTAGTTCAGGGAGTGTGCGACTCGCGCCGTAACGACGTCAAGGGATCTGGTCCTCTCGCCATCGGACTCGCCATCACCGCCTGCCACTGCGCCTTCGTGAGTATCCTCCTGAATTTCTGTAGATGCTTGTGGTTTGATGGTGGTTGAGGGAGTGTGCGACTCGCGCCGTAACGACGCCAAGGGATCTGGTCCTCTCGCCATCGGGCTCGCCATCACCGCCTGCCACTGCGCCTTCGTGAGTATCCTCCTGAATTTCTTTAGATGCTGGTGGTCTGATGGTGGTTCAGGGAGTGTGCGATTTGCGCTGTAACGACGTCAAGGGATCTGGTCCCCTCGCCATCGGACTCGCCATCACCGCCTGCCACTGCGCCTTCGTGAGTATCCTCCTGAATTTCTCTAGGACCTGGAGGTCTGATGGTGATTCAGGGAGTGTGCGACTCGCGCCGTAACGACGTCAAGGAATCTGGTCCTCTCGCCATCGAGCTCGCCATCACCGCTTGCCACTGCGCCTTTGTGAGTATCCTCCTGACTTTCTCTAGGAGATGGTAGCCTGATAGTAGTGCAAGGGAGTATGCGACTCGCGCCGTAACGACGTCAAGGGATCTGGTCCTCTTGCCATCGGACTCGCCATCACCGCCTGCCACTGCGCCTTCGTGAGTATCCTCCTGACTTTCTCTAAGAGCTGCTGGTCTGATGGTGGTTCAGGGAGTGTGCGACTCGCGCCGTAACGACGTCAAGGGATCTGGTCCTCTAGCAAAAGGGCTCGCTATCACCGCCTGCCACTGCGCCTTCGTGAGTATCCTCCTGATTTTTTATAAGAGCTGATGGTCTGATGGTGGTTCAGGGAGTGTGCGATTCGCGCCGTAACGACGTCAAGGGATCTGGTCCTCTAGCCATCGGGCTCGCCATCACCGCCTGTCACTGCGCCTTCGTGAGTATCCTCCTGATTTTTTATAAGAGCTGATGGTCTGATGGTGGTTCAGGGAGTGTGCGATTCGCGCCGTAACGACGTCAAGGGATCTGGTCCTCTCGCCATCGGGCTCGCCATCACCGCCTGCCACTGCGCCTTCGTGAGTATCATCTTATCATGTGGATCGAGGTTCGAGGACTCGTTTCCTGGTTCCAGTGTTTGCCAAAATGCTCTCTAGGCATCTATAATCTACAACCTAACTTGATTGAGAACTTCGCAAGCACTTGAAAAGGAAGTAGGTAAAGCATAGCTAGCTACTGCAGTGTAGCTTGCTACTAATCTCATGAATGTGCGACCATTTACAGATAATGTAGTTTTAAAATTAGTTACAGAATTTATAGTTGAAATTACACTTTAAAATATTTTTTTCCTAACCACATGTTATTTTTCCAGATCCCATACTCCGGCTCCAGTATGAATCCTGCTCGGTCATTCGGCCCGGCCCTCGTCATGGGTGACTGGTCTTCCCACTGGGTTAGTATAAGTACTACTAAGAGACCAACTTATACTGGATTTTCATACAAATACTAGGAAAAACCAGAATAAGTAGGTCCCTTAGATGGTTAGGTGGATTTGCTGTAATACCTACACACCTATCGCACAATAGCTATCCGTCTCTAATACATCAAACCTTTCCCACGCTTAGTTGTCGAAAGCCCTTTATGCGCCAATAAACAGCTATTGACGGAAGAATGACCTGGATCGCGTAACATCCTGCTCCAAGCGTCACATTCAGATGATTACATACGTAACTGTGCTAAACGAGCCTCTCTAGCACCTTACGCACCCTAAGGGCTCTATAAAATTGAGTTTCTATAGCTGTTAACGTTTCCTGCTCATCTATTAGGTACTATTACGCTCATCTTAGAGAAAGTAAATGGTAAGAAGAATTGCTTGACATACAAACATATACCACGCCTATATCCCTTGCGGGGTAGGCAGAGTGTAAACGGCTCTAAAAATACATATAACTTTTCTGTAACTAAATTAACTAACTTTAATCCTTCTTTACTTGCGAAAAATATCTGCTGTTAACTCGTATAAGTATTAGGTACCTACTTTTAATTTTTTGGTCTTGTGTAAAGATATTTAACGTTAGTACCTACTTAGATTAGATTATATTGAGCGCGCGCCAAGTCTGAGTGAGCCTTCGCTACGTCACAGGCTCCCTCTAAACATTTCTTTGGTCCAACACACATCGGTTCCTCAATCAGTAGAGACAGGTATTTATTATATCGGCGGTAATCACTGTTTGCAATCTCGAGCGCAGAGTGAATGTCCGCCCGCTCGCAATCCCATGCCGCATGGCGCGCAGGCGATCACGTGCCATCACTTTCACTCGCAACCTGTTACTAAAACAACATGATTGTCGGCTAAGCATCACATGATTTGGTCACTTGCTATAGATTTAAAATTTCATGAACTCTACGAATACCTACCTACACAGCAGGACGCGTCTACAGTCAAGAATACTCGAAAAGGCATTCGAGCGAGTCGTTATGAATTTAATAACAAGCATAATTATTCAAAAACTACACCCTTCTGCGGTAATTTCAAAGTAATATTGTGTGTTTAAAATCCAAAATTCTGAATTTATGAAATTGAATATAGCCAGTGTCACTCGTGCTCCTGAGACGAATCTAACAACATCTAGGTAGGTAGATACCCCTTTGCAGCCAGGCTGCAGCTGGTGAAAATCATTTTCTTGTCCACATACATATATCATCTCACATATGTACCTACATATTACACACATACATACTATCAAAAAGATAGCCTCCTACTGAGGCAGTCGGTTAAAAACAAAACAGTATCTAGGTACTTACTCCGGTACATTTTTTATTTGTGAAGAAAAGGCACTAATGCGTGATATTCCTCTACAATATTTCATTTGTTAGCACATCGAGCAAACCGATTTAGTACTTGTGAGATAACATTGTTTTATTTTATTATTGTGTTAGCTTATTCCATTTACGGCTAATTTGTCTGTAAATATTTTAAGGTCAAATTCCTTAATATTCTCATATCCTGTTGTGCTGCTTTTTAACTAAAGTCAATGTTTAAATAGGTAATTTAGGGCACTATTTACTTAAAGTAATGTCAGTTAAAAATAGATATACCTAAACCTAAAAGCCCTAAAAGTGACCCGATAATGTAAGCATGTACTAAGTATTTACCAAGCATGTAGAGTATTATGGTAGGTAAATACTTAATAGTGCAGAACCGTACTGCTATTGATAGGGCTTACCTATTCCTAAAACATGTCTAGGCGAACATTTATTAATGGTACCTGCTTATAATACTCAAGAAAACATAACAGGTAGATATAAGAATAACTCTCACGTTTAAAACAGATACCTACCTATCTGCATCACCTATTCTTAGACATAATTTCCCTTTCATTGAGACATTCATTTCATTACTAGGGCGCTATGCATTGTCTGATGTCCGGTCTTTATTATGTCAGAGAAGCACCATATACTTAAAGAAGCACATGATCCTTTGTGCAGATTTCTCACGCACTGTATTCGCATAGAAAGTGCGCATTTTTGTATGCACGGAACACAGCGATTCAGATCTTTATGTGGATCCGTTGTGGGAAAGAAAATGTAATTCAATTTAGTTAATGGTTTTCTGATCCCAATGAAAATAATGAATCGATAACTACTAAGCGTTACATTTAATATGAACGTTGATACAAAATAGAGAGTAATCTCCCTAATATGTGGTATTGATCCAAGTTTTTGAAAATGTTTTGGGTCCTGGTTTATCTAGACTACTTGCTTTACTATGACATGCATGAGACATCTGCAGGGTACTTACCGCACGCACGATCTGTTTTTCTCAATAAAAATTAACATGTTCTTCATCTTTCAGGTGTACTGGGTGGGCCCACTGGTCGGCGGAGTGCTCGCAGGGCTGGTGTACAAGTACATCTTCCGCATCGGCAAGGCTGGCGACAGCGGCTCCTACGACTTCTAGACGCCGACATCATCCGAGTGATCGTACTGGTGCCTACGCTGCTCTGTGGCCTACTCAACTTCTGCTATATCACGTGTACAAAGATTACCATATCGCCTACTAACATGGGACTTCTTTCTTGTTATCTTATTCCTAACATGGAAGCAAGTATAAGCCCATTGATAGATACTTCATCGATGTATCAATGCGCTTGTACTTATATTGTTATTTTTACACTTTAAACTTCGTCTCGAAATATATTTTTATCACGAGATTTATATCCAAAGTCGAATCGAAATATTTCCGAAAGCTTATTCTTATCTATTAAAGACTTAAAGCGATTAATATTAATTAGGGTTTCATATTTAAGTTTATTTATATTAGGTGTAAAATAAGTTATATAGTTTTGTTTGTTTACTCGAATGTCCGAGGGAGAACTTGTGAGTGAGATTGATATTAAGATAAATAATTATTCGTCAAACATATCTCTTATGAAATGTTTAATCAAAATAAATGATTTTATTCTAAATGGCATTATTTTTTCTCTACCTATAGTTATTATTAAACTAAAAATATCTAATAATTATATAATAAAGAACGCCTATTTTTTATGGGAAGTAGTATTTTAGTAGATAGGTACTATCAAAACTCTATCTGGAGTAGAGTAGGCGAAAAAAACATAAAAGTATAGGGCGCAGAATACAAGTATTATTAAACATTTTACGTGTAATGTTTATTATAGCGATTAATATTACAGTGTGTACGTACACTGCGTGATATTTCTACAATAATAGATATTTAAGAACAGTTAACTACCGCGGCCACCACGAAATTCTACTGATCTGATTAACTATACATAAGCTACGAGTGCTACGAAACGCTACGAGTTGACATTTGCCTACTACGCAACTGCACCCCGCAATAAGCGCACATTAATTATTCAATAAGAGAACAATGCGTGTGCGCACCCAAATTGCAGCGAGAGGTTATTTTAAAACACAATTGGAGAATGCAGAACACTGCATGTTGCAATGTGCAGGGCTCGGCAGGGCGAGCCCTAGAGTCAAATCTGATGAAGTAATTACAGTGGTAAGCACTCTGCATACATAAAATATTTTGCTCTCAACCTCAAAATTATACTTGACATCAGCAGGCGATTACATAATAATAATATTGTATGGGAACGACGTTTATTAACAGCTAACTTTCAAGTGCAGCGCCACGCACAAAATTGGCCTATTGAGATGCAAGGTCGTCCGTCAAGCTTTTCAACAAGCTAATTTGTTTTTAGTGAGAAGCTTTAAGTGGCAGTGATGAAGAGCATACGATACCAGCTCTGGTACATATGATACCAACCTGGTGTTGGACAGTTTTGATTAACTTCAGAAGCAGATTTTCTAGGAACTTAGGAAAGGTTCCTTGCGATGCTCATCAGTAATTTTAAGGGACTTCATATTTGCTCAGAGAGCTGTAGCTTTGAATACGGTCATTTCCCAAAAGAGTCCAAATCTTTTTCATTCATCATATCAGCCATAGGACGTCCACTGCTGAACATAGGCCTCCCCTAAAAATTTCCACCTTGTCGGATTAGAAGCGGCCTGCATCCAGCATTTCCCCGCGGACTTGACCAGATCGTCTGTCCATCTCGCGGGGGGCCGTCCTACGCTGCGCCTGCCGGTATACACTCGAGAACTCTCCTGCTCCACCGATTATCAGTCCTTCGAGCAATGTGACCTGCCCATTGTCACTTCAGCTTACTGACTCTCTTAGCTATGTCGGTTACCTTGGTTCGTCTACGGATCTCCTCGTTTCTGATTCGATCACGTAGGGAAACACAGAGCATAGCTCTCTCCATAGATCGCTGAGTGAGTCCTAGTCTATTCAGGAGGCCGACAGTTAGAGACCACGTCTCGGCACCGTAGGTCATCACTGGCATGACACACTGTTCAAACACTTTCGTCTTGAGACACTGTTAAAACCCAAAAAGTCATTTTGCTAAGGAATTATGTTTTAATAGTTAGACATTTTTCTGTAACTTTATGCAATAAGCAGGTACCATAATTTAATATGATGAATGTTTCTCTGAAAGGTTATTTTTGACGAATTGCTTTTTTTAGAATGTAATGTAAGTACAACGATAATTATCTGCTGCGCTCTATGCTGCTTAGTCTTGATTGAGTTGTGGTTTCGTAACAATCGTGAGTCGAAGCACGTGTGACATATCACCCGCTACTTCCCCACCTCTCGTCGAGGTCGCATCCTCCACATTGTCAACTGCAACGAGTGACAAGCCGACGATACAACATCGACCTACATTCTAAGTACCCAACGATAATGATATGGTACCTACCTAGTTTGTTTTGATATCACATCTCGAGCTCCGTAGGCGTAGGTAGACGCATCAAAGAAAACACTCGTATAAGCAGAAACACATTTATTGAGACGAAATAAAAACAAACTACAATTCAAGCACCAAAACAAAGACATAATTTATGATATATTCATTTTAAATTAGCGGCTACGGGTTATTGAATTTTAAATAAGCATTGTTAAACATGACATTTTGTTAACATACAGCATTGACCCAGTAAAGTGAAAGGGATGCGACACGCGTAAATATGGGGCTGACTAAACTATTGAACTACACCGTACACTGAGCAGTTTGACTATCAAATAGTAAGACACTTAAACTTTGAGGTTATCACTGTGAGTTCTGTTGCAAAAGTCCGGGGTGTTCGTATTAGCAGGCGGTGCATGATGGGTGCGCAATGCAGTTGTAGCTTTGCGGCGGGGGCCGCAATCAGGGTTGGTCGTCTATGAGCGCCTGCAGCCACGCGTCGGGGTCGGGGATGTCGGCGAGCAGTCCCGCCGCGTCGCAGAACTCGGCCCACGAGGCGCACGGCAGCAGCTCGTCGGTGAACGTGCTGACGATCTTCTCGGCCGCTTTGCCGTTGGCCTCGTCGTTGTGACGGATGTACTCGGCCAGCTTCGTCGGCCACTGGTCCACCGATGTTGCGCTCACGGTCTGCAAACAACGGAACTCCTGTTAGAAGAATATTTGAATAAAGTGTTTGTGATATGATACACACACACACACTTGACGAATGATATGAATTAGTTACATCTATCGATCACCCATCATAACGCGGCTCGTTCATTGTTCTTGTGACCGTGACTTATACAAGTTCATCGGCCTACTAAATAAAGGACCATCCCACGCTATACTTTCAACGCGTGACCGAGAGCCTTCCCACCCTGTCAGCTGTAACAACAATATATCCCGCCCACTGCCACTTCAGCCTACTAATCCTGTAGTCAGGAGCTTGGGATTGTGATTGATAATAAAAGTTTTAACTAGTTAGTTTCGAAATACATCAGTAGAATTAGTACTGTGTTAATATGTCGCCATGCGGCAGATTCTAGTTTAGCTACTTTATAAAGTGAGGCTACAGATTAAATACAGCTTCATTTTAAATGTTTTAATTTTCAAAAGGATCCTTCATTCATTCGAGTCTGGCGGTGTAGTCAGTCACGAAAATGAATTAATGAGGCTGGTATTCTTTAATCAGACTTTTCATGCGCCAGAAGAGGGCGGGCAGCTGCTATCGACTGGCTGGCGAAAGGAGCTGATCGCGTCTTGTGTTGTTTCGTACCCTGGAGGAGACCTACGTCCAGCAGTGGGATGGAAAACTCCAAAGCTTATTGCAGATGGCAGCAGGTGCAACTGTGCTTCAATGACGTAACGACAGCCAATAAGAAATTACAAAACTTTAGATTAACACATTTTCGACAAATCAGAGAAAAAGGCACAGTCGAGAGTGGCGCCATTAGTGCTCCAGCTTGCTCATTGACGGAGCTATATGCTTGTGATGTTATGTGAAGTCTGTATTGAATGGTCTAGCATGTGCAGTGACAACTACCCTCACCTTGAACATGACGGTGTACAGTACAGCTGGTCGATGAGGGCTACGAAGAGCGAGTAGGGCTTGTAGTCACCGGTGGGCCGGTAGGCGCCACCGCGCGCAAGTGACCGATTATGAGCCGGCGCTTGTATCTACTCAGGGTGTTTCCTATTGTAAGAATGCCTCACCTTGAACATGACAGTATACAGCTGGTCTATAAGTGCCACGAAGAGCGCGTATGGCTTGTAGTCGGTCCAAGGCTTGGCCGCGCGGTGTTCTGTCGGTAGCGCGCGCATGGCGGGGCCGGTGGGCGCCACCGCGCGCACGTGACCGATTATGAGCAGTCACTATAGCTTGTCTATCTACAACTACACTCACCTTGAACATGACGGTGTACAGCTGGTCTATAAGTGCCACGAAGAGCGCGTATGGCTTGTAGTCGGTCCAGGGCTTGGCCGCGCGGTGTTCTGTGGGCAGCGCGCGCATGGCGGGGCCGGTGGGCGCATGTCCATCTACAACTACCCTCACCTTGAACATGACGGTATACAGCTGGTCTATAAGTGCCACGAAGAGCGCGTATGGCTTGTAGTCGGTCCAGGGCTTGGCCGCGCGGTGTTCAGTCGGCAGCGCGCGCATGGCGGGGCCGGTGTCTATCTACAACTACACTTACCTTGAACATGACAGTATACAACTGGTCTATAAGTGCCACGAAGAGTGCGTATGGCTTGTAGTCGGTCCATTGCTTGGCTGTGCGATGCTCTGGTGGCAGCGCGCGCACGTGACCGATTATCAGCAGACGCTTCAGTATGTCCAAGTACAACTACACTTACCTTGAACATGACGGTGTACAGCTGGTCTATAAGCGCCACGAAGAGCGCGTAGGGCTTGTAGTCGGTCCAGGGCTTGGCCGCGCGGTGTTCTGTCGGCAGCGCGCGCATGGCGGGGCCGGTGGGCGCCTGTCTATCTACAACTACACTCACCTTGAACATGACGGTGTACAGCTGGTCTATAAGCGCCACGAAGAGCGCGTATGGCTTGTAGTCGGTCCAGGGCTTGGCCGCGCGGTGTTCTGGCGGTAATGCGCGCATGGCGGGGCCGGTGGGCGCATGTCTATCTACAACTACCCTCACCTTGAACATGACGGTGTACAGCTGGTCTATAAGCGCCACGAAGAGCGCGTATGGCTTGTAGTCGGTCCAGGACTTGGCCGCGCGGTGCTCTGTCGGCAGCGCGCGCATGGCGGGGCCGGTGGGCGCCTGTCTATCTACAACTACACTCACCTTGAACATGACGGTGTACAGCTGGTCTATAAGCGCCACGAAGAGCGCGTATGGCTTGTAGTCGGTCCAGGGCTTGGCCGCGCGGTGTTCTGTCGGCAGCGCGCGCATGGCGGGGCCGGTGTCTATCTACAACTACCCTCACCTTGAACATGACGGTGTACAGCTGGTCTATAAGAGCCACGAAGAGCGCGTATGGCTTGTAGTCGGTCCAGGGCTTGGCCGCGCGGTGTTCTGGTGGCAGCGCGCGCATGGCGGGGCCGGTGGGCGCATGTCTATCTACAACTACACTTACCTTGAACATGACGGTGTACAGCTGGTCTATAAGAGCCACGAAGAGCGCGTATGGCTTGTAGTCGGTCCAGGGCTTGGCCGCGCGGTGTTCTGGTGGCAGCGCGCGCATGGCGGGGCCGGTGGGCGCATGTCTATCTACAACTACCCTTACCTTGAACATGACGGTGTACAGCTGGTCTATAAGTGCCACGAAGAGCGCGTATGGCTTGTAGTCGGTCCAGGGCTTGGCCGCGCGGTGCTCTGTCGGCAGCGCGCGCATGGCGGGGCCGGTGGGCGCATGTCTATCTACAACTACACTTACCTTGAACATGACAGTATACAGCTGGTCTATAAGTGCCACGAAGAGCGCGTATGGCTTGTAGTCGGTCCAGGGCTTGGCCGCGCGGTGCTCTGTGGGCAGCGCGCGCATGGCGGGGCCGGTGGGAGCCACCGCGCGCACGTGACCGATTATGAGGAGTCGCTTCAGCATGTCCAGCTTTACAGCGCGCCATCTGGGTGGAAAAGTAAAAGAAGCAAATTAGTATATGGCGCTTAAAAATGGCGCGCAAAACGCGATTCAACAACGTTGTATGTGAATAAAAACTTGTTTTACACTTGCCAACACGTCAATCAAGAGTGTTGAATATAGTCTAGCAGGGCACTTTTGCAAGGCTGTCATTAGGTGATGGAGAACACACATTAATAGAAATAAATAAGGACATAGATCTTTAATTGTTAAGAAAGTAATACTTACTTAGCATGCGGGTATAGCAGCAGCATGAGCGTGATGAAGTAGAGCGGGCTCTCGGCGTCGTGAGCGGACTCCAACACGCGCGGTGGAGGCCAGGCTAATGATGCTTCCAATGCTGTCACTTCCCTGGCTGCCACGCGGCTCCTGCAGTATACTTACTTAGCATGCGGGTATAGCAGCAGCATGAGCGTGATGAAGTAGAGCGGGCTCTCGGCGTCGTGAGCGGACTCCAACACGCGCGGTGGAGGCCAGGCTAATGATGCTTCCAATGCTGTCACTTCCTGGCTGCCACGCGGCTCCTGCAGTATACTTACTTAGCATGCGGGTATAGCAGCAGCATGAGCGTGATGAAGTAGAGCGGGCTCTCGGCGTCGTGAGCGGACTCCAACACGCGCGGTGGAGGCCAGGCTAATGATGCTTCCAATGCTGTCACTTCCTGGCTGCCACGCGGCTCCTGCAGTATACTTACTTAGCATGCGGGTATAGCAGCAGCATGAGCGTGATGAAGTAGAGCGGGCTCTCGGCGTCGTGAGCGGACTCCAACACGCGCGGTGGAGGCCAGGCTAATGATGCTTCCAATGCTGTCACTTCCCTGGCTGCCACGCGGCTCCTGCAGTATACTTACTTAGCATGCGGGTATAGCAGCAGCATGAGCGTGATGAAGTAGAGCGGGCTCTCGGCGTCGTGAGCGGACTCCAACACGCGCGGTGGAGGCCAGGCTAATGATGCTTCCAGTGCTGTCACTTCCCTGGCTGCCACGCGGCTCCTGCAGTATACTTACTTAGCATGCGGGTATAGCAGCAGCATGAGCGTGATGAAGTAGAGCGGGCTCTCGGCGTCGTGAGCGGACTCCAACACGCGCGGCGGAAACCAGGCTAATGATGCTTCCAGTGCTATCACTCCCTGGCAGCCACACTCCTGCAGTATACTTACTTAGCATGAGGGTAGAGCAGCAGCATGAGCGTGATGAAGTAGAGTGGGCTCTCGGCGTCGTGAGCGGACTCCAACACGCGCGGTGGAGGCCAGGCTAATGATGCTTCCAGGGCCGTCACTTCCCTGGCTGCCACACGGCTCCTGCAGTATACTTACTTAGCATGCGGGTATAGCAGCAGCATGAGCGTGATGAAGTAGAGCGGGCTCTCGGCGTCGTGAGCGGACTCCAACACGCGCGGTGGAGGCCACGCCAACGACGCTTCCAGGGCCGTCACCTCCCTAGCCGCCACACGGCTCCTGCAGAACAAATGTTAGGTATATTATACAGGGTTATTTTTTAGTCAGTGCGCAAACTTTGCAGGGTGTTTCTACTCGTGATTCTGAACAACTTTTACTATAGGGGCCACCGGCGAATTCGCAAAAAAGAATTTGGGTGTTCCATACATTTTTGCCGAGTAGGTACGAATTTTTCTATGGAACATACAAATTTATTTTTGCGAATTCGAAGGTGGCCCCATAGTAAAAGTTGTTCAGAATCACGAGTAGAAACACCCTGCAAAGTTTGCGCACTGACCAAAAAATAACCCCGTATAAACTTACACAAACGTAACGACGGAAGACATAATAAATTATAAGGTGTAATAAAAATAAGACAAATATTTCAAAAGGTGTTGTAACAAATTTCCCTAAGGAACGTAAGAAAAATTGGACCTGCCATACAAAATGTGTTGATCGATCGGGTCAGTTTTTATAAATAAATAAAATAAAATAAAAATATAAAATAAAATTCATTTATTTCAGACATTGGTCCATAGTGTGCGTAAGTAATTCAAATACATTGAACATAAAAATAATAATGATAATAATAGTAAAAAAAACAATTCATAATACATTACAATTCTAATACACATTAAAATAAAATAAATAATAATAAAATAGTCAAAAATAATAATTCTGGTTACTAAATAAAATTAAAAACTAGTTCAGAAACCGACCCACGAAAACACCTGGCACCTGCATATGGGCCTGGGTCCAGTGCATATGTCGCAGTACAATGGCAGAATTAGGTTTTTGGCCAAAAGCCGGCATATGGCAAAATCGTAGACTTCTTTCGGCCATCGTCCTAAGCTGATCCAGGTTTTTGGCCAAAAACCTAGGATTTTGGTCAAAAAACTAGGATTTTGTCCGAAATCCTAGATTTGTTTAGTATTATGACTTTTTTTGCATTTCGGGAGAACTTCTTCTTCTTCAAGTGGTACAGCAAGTCGCCCAACGACCTGATGAACCCTGGTGTTTGAGTTTTTAAACCGCCTACTGCAAGGAGCAGGCCTCTGACAAGGTTGTGTAACGACCGCCGTCTAAGTGATCATAAAGAGCAATCGGGACCGACGGCTTAACGTGCCCGTGTAGTTCGGGCATACACCTCGAAATGCAGGAGGTAGCATTGGACGTTCTGGAGGGTGGGAGGTAGCGTCAGACGCTCTGGAGGGCGTGGGTAGCGTCGGACACTCTGGAAGATGTAAGATGACGGGCGTTGGATTTTCTGGGGGTCCGACGCTACCTCCTGGTCTCCAGGGCGTCCAACGCTACCACCAATCCTCTAGAGCTTTCAGTGGTACGTCCTGCTCTTATGGTGTCTGATGCTCCCCCCTGCCCCTCAGGGAATCCGAGGCAATCGTGCTGTTCAGACTGTCTGATGTTACCCCCGTCCTTCAGGGTGTCCATTTACGGTGTCCAAGTCTACGCTCAAAAGATCAGAGGGAGGTGCATAAAGTACCTCTCCACTCCTCGTTCCCCCGAACCACACGGGCACGGTAAGCCGTCGGTCCCGATTGCTCTCTAATTCTGCCATCGTACTGCGACACATACATGGGGCAGTCAATTTTACAATCAAATACCTTCAGGATGGCATTGGTGCTCCCACGCACCCTGCGCTGAAGTGATGCAATGCGGCGCCGCAACACAGTGTAGAAACCGTCGGTATGTGCGTGCGCGAACATTGCAGATGCGCTACAGTAGCGTGGGAGCCCCAACAACACCCTGAAGGCATTATTACACTGAATGCGGAGCGCGTTGATGGCCCGCTGGGTTTATACGACGAGGGATTTTTATTTAGACCTATTCCTTGGAGAAAGTTGTTCAGTCTCATAGAGTAATTTCACCACTTCAAATATTTGCAAACAGGAAAGCAATTTTTATGAAAGTGCTGCTAAATCCTGGATAGAAGTATAAACTCGTATGGATGACAAACGTACGTGTTGATGACGTAGAGCGCCATATGAACCAGTGCTGGAACCAACTGCATGTTGGACAAGGGCCCGCCCCCGCCCGTGTCGTCGTGGAAGGTGCTTCAGATAGTGTATAGTGCTAGTGACGGATATAATGTATTGTATAGTATAGTGATAATTACGTGTTGATGACGTAGAGCGCCATATGAACCAGTGCTGGAACCAGCTGCATGTTGGACAAGGGCCCGCCCCCGCCCGTGTCGTCGTGGAAGGTGCTTCAGATAGTGTATAGTGCTAGTGACGGATATAATGTATTGTATAGTATAGTGATAATTACGTGTTGATGACGTAGAGCGCCATATGAACCAGTGCTGGAACCAACTGCATGTTGGACAAGGGCCCGCCGCCGCCCGTGTCGTCGTGGAAGGTGCTTCAGATAGTGTATAGTGCTAGTGACGGATATAATGTATTGTATAGTATAGTGATAATTACGTGTTGATGACGTAGAGCGCCATATGAACCAGTGCTGGAACCAGCTGCATGTTGGACAAGGGCCCGCCGCCGCCCGTGTCGTCGTGGAAGGTGCGTCCGCGCGCGAAACGGAGCAGCAGCAGCTTCAGATAGTGTATAGTGCTAGAGAGATACCTTATGTAATGATACTTACGTGTTGATGACGTAGAGCGCCATATGAACCAGTGCTGGAACTAACTGCATGTTGGACAAGGGCCCGCCGCCGCCCGTGTCGTCGTGGAAGGTGCTTCAGATAGTGTATAGTGCTAGTGAGATACCCTGTATACTCTGTATAGTGATACTTACGTGTTGATGACGTAGAGCGCCATATGAACCAGTGCTGGAACCAACTGCATGTTGGACAAGGGCCCCCGCCCGTGTCGTCGTGGAAGGTGCTTCAGATAGTGTATAGTGCTAGTGACGGATATCATGTATAGTATAGTGATACTCACGTGTTGATGACGTAGAGCGCCATATGAACCAGTGCTGGAACCAACTGCATGTTGGACAAGGGCCCCCCCCCCGCCCGTGTCGTCGTGGAAGGTGCTTCAGATAGTGTATAGTGCTAGTGACGGATATCATGTATAGTATAGTGATACTCACGTGTTGATGACGTAGAGCGCCATATGAACCAGTGCTGGAACCAACTGCATGTTGGACAAGGGCCCGCCGCCCGTGTCGTCGTGGAAGGTGCTTCAGATAGTGTATAGTGCTAGTGACGGATATCATGTATAGTATAGTGATACTCACGTGTTGATGACGTAGAGCGCCATATGAACCAGTGCTGGAACCAACTGCATGTTGGACAAGGGCCCCCGCCCGTGTCGTCGTGGAAGGTGCTTCAGATAGTGTATAGTGCTAGTGAGAGATATCATGTATAGTATAGTGATACTTACGTGTTGATGACGTAGAGCGCCATATGAACCAGTGCTGGAACCAACTGCATGTTGGACAAGGGCCCGCCTCCGCCCGTGTCGTCGTGGAAGGTGCTTCAGATAGTGTATAGTGCTAGTGACAGATATCATGTATAGTATAGTGATACTTACGTGTTGATGACGTAGAGCGCCATATGAACCAGTGCTGGAACCAGCTGCATGTTGGACAAGGGCCCGCCGCCGCCCGTGTCGTCGTGGAAGGTGCTTCAGATAGTGTATAGTGCTAGAGACAAATATCATGTATAGTATAGTGATACTTACGTGTTGATGACGTAGAGCGCCATATGAACCAGTGCTGGTACCAACTGCATGTTGGACAAGGGCCCGCCCCCGCCCGTGTCGTCGTGGAAGGTGCGACCTCGGGCGAAACGCAGTAGTAGTAGCTTCAGGTCGTGGATGGTGCACGTGTGGCCGATGTCGCGGTGGCCGGTGCATTCCTGAACAACAATTATAGATTTAAATTGCGGTTTATTTTATAGTTTTTATTATTTTCATTATTTTATGCTATTATATTGAAACTAAGTGGTTTCGCTATCTGTACTTTCAAGGCAGGTATTCATTCGGTCATTGACGCGCAGCTTTGCATATCAAAAACTTCTTGCGTGTGTATCTCGGCACCCACGGCAACTTCACGAGAGTTGCCGGCGACGTCTAAGCACGCCTGCAAACTTTTCGTTACACCGTCCTCTCACACCCTGTATACACATAGTGGATCGACAGTATTTCTAAATAGCCTTAAATGTTTCAATTCTGCATTTTCGGGTACATTAAAAACTTAAACCAGAAAATAAAATGAAGTAGTCATCATACCTGCAAGTAGGTGGTATGTCTAGCGAGACAACTAGCGAACGCAGACTCGGGAACGTGCGGACCCCACAACGGAAGCAGGCCGTTGCATTTAGTGGACGCATTCTGCAATGCGGCACTCTCCCACTCATCCCTACGAAATAAAATAATAAGTGTCAAACTTCGCAAAACTGCCTTTTTATGCACATTTTCAGCCCTCCATATTTAGAAGAGGATATGTTTAGTTTTCGTATAAAATGGGCGCGCGGTGCTGGCAACACTGCTCTGTCATTGTCACGTCCTCTGCCGTCGCCCGCATCGTGGATGCGAATTTTAATTATAAATGGTGTAATTTAGTGTGCTTTCGGTTTTCTCGTGTGGTTTTCCCTGTTCGGTGGGGAAGTGAACCAAGTGATTTTGGTTCCGGCGCTTTGATTGAGAGTCACGCGACCGCCGGCAAAATATAACCTCACTTTTCGTTGGCTCGCGTCGTGGCTGCCGATAGCTACGTATTTTAATTATAAATGATTGGAGGCCAACGGGGCCGATTTCTCATTCGGAGAGAAATCTTTTAGTTATTTTGTGTTAAAAAACATTATGTGATGTCGAACTGTGAACTATAGTGCAAATTGGAGGAAAGGAGTTCGAGAACGAGCGGATGTTCCGGTGCCGTGAGTTTAGGTTATTCCCTATTCCTGTGCTCCTCAAATATCCTGAATACCTGATTCCTGTCATACTTAAACTCACAAAGAAACGGCGTCATCGTTCGCTCGGTAAGCAATTCGTTGCTGGGCCCTGTTTAAGTAGATTTTGGAAACAAGAATTTCTCGGCCGGAAACTTTCCGGAACAAAATTCTCTCATTAAATTTATTTTATTTAGCTATAGTAAAGAGCACTACGAATCGTAGTCAAATGTTGTTCCGAGGCTGATCGACCATTTAGTTTTAGATTTTAAGATAACTTTAATTTGCTTCCACTGCGCTAAGATCAGCTTCGGAATCAAACATTTTATGGTAGCAGAGCGTGGTTGCTTTATTGCAACATAGTTAGCCGTAATTTAGTATTAAGCGTGTTTTTTATATTACCCACATATTTTATTAATTTTGGAAAATATTGTTTCGGTTTTTTTGTGACTGTTTTGTTTGCCTAGTGAACGGTACCTTATCGGTAAGGTCTAGGCCAGTCAACTAACATTTATTTTGTGGTATTTGTTTATTGGTTTTTCGTTTTATTAAGTCGAGTGTGTAAAAGTTGGTACCATGGCTCCTCGATCGCCAGGTATAAGGCTGCTATAAAGACAGAATTAAGGTGGTTTACTACCACAGCGGCAATGATCGGCCGCGAGGACCGGGAGGACGCGCTCTTGAAAAGTGCACTACAGGCAGATGAACGGGTTCGGGTTGTGTCGGAACACCTCACAGAGTGCCTCATGCTCCTTGAGGAAGCTCCTAACCCTGAAGATAAGGAGCTGGTTGAGGGCGATGTAAGCCAGTGCTTGGAGCTGGCACAGGACATTGCGCAGGCAGCTGCGGACATATCTAGGCGACGTGACGGAAAGGAAAAGCCATTCCGTGGTAAAGTGGGACAAGGATTACAGGTGCCTCTTCCGCCTGTTACGGTTCCAGTCTTTGCAGGCGATTACGCCGACTGGCCGGCGTTTGAGGACCTGTATAGCAGTGTGGTCCACACACGGACGGACATAACGCCGGCGTACAAGATGGCTCAGCTGATGTCCAGGCTACATGGAGAGCCTCATGAATTGCTGACGCATTTGGCTGTCTCGGATAGCAATTATGAGGTGGCGTGGAAGATCCTTACCGACCGGTATCGAAACAAGCGCCTGATTGTAGACAGGCTGTTAGACCAGTGGCTGTCAATACCAACCATAACGCGAGGTACGGACCTCCGCGAGAAAATCTTCCACCCAGTCAGTGTCGCGGTCAGCGCACTAGAGCGACAGGGTTTGCCAGTGGCGGGCTACGGTTATATCTTGGTCCACACAGTGCTTCGCCGCCTGCCGAGCGAAATGGTCGCTCGATTCGAGCAGCTACATGGGGGCAAGTCCTCGGACCACCTCCCGACCTACGAGGATCTGAAGTCGTTCCTCGAGGCCGAAAGCAGGCGAGTGGACGTCCAGGCTGGTGAAGCCCCTCGCAAGGAGACCTCTGCCCCTCGCCACCCGGAACGGCCGGGTGCACCGGCGCGAGGAGGCAACAGTGGGCAACCCAAGCGGTACAATATCGCATTGGATTCAGGGTGTGCCTACTGCAGGGAGACAGGCCACAGGGTAACGGCGTGTCAGGAGTTTGCTGCGCAGCGGATTCAGAGGAGACGGGGTGTGGCACAGCAGAGGCGTTGGTGTTTTCGGTGCCTGGGGCCGCATCAGGTGCGAGAGTGCCCTTCAAGCACCAACTGTAGGTACTGCCAGGGTGCACACCATCCGCTGCTCTGCATGAATCGCTCCGGAGGCGCCGGGGGCAGCGCTGGATCGGATCAGCGAAGGGAGCCTGCCCACCAAGGGAGGGAGCAACGCTCCCCACCCCCTCCAAGGAGGAGCCCACCTCCGCATCGGTCACAGGGACAGGCAGGGGAACGTCAACAGACGGAGCCCACTTACCCAAGGACGTGGGGACGATCTCCACCACGGCAGCAGGTGCCGGATTGGGGAAGAGCGGCACAGGAACGTGGCCAAGGACACCCATCCCAGGTACGGGATTCAACGGGCGGGTGTCAGGGAGCACTAGGCAGCCACCAGGGTACATGCAGTATTCTGCGGGCTTGAGCCACCTGGTTGGGTCTCAAGACCCACGCATGCCTCCGCCTATGCCTGAGTACCCGCGGCTACAGGCGCAACCTCGGTACGGACGTTTGCCGTCGGGGTACTATAGAACTCCAGCCATGGCCTTTATGGGCAGACCTCCCTACCAGCAGGAGTGGGACCCATACACGGGTTTGGGTAGCGAGGGGATACCCCCGCGGGACGCGGCCTCACCGCGTTTAGATTCCCGCTAGGTAATCGCCGCCTACTCATCAGCTTCGGCTCCCCGTCCAATCACGGTACTTTTGCCAACGGCTAAGATTTGGGTATGGGGATACGGTGGCCGGACCATTCAAGTAAGAGCCCTACTGGATACAGGGGCTCAGGGATGTATTGTATCGAGTAAGCTGGTGAGTAGGCTAGGCCTAAATGTACGGCCAAGTGAGGATGAAGCTGTAGGCATCGGGGGCCTAAATGTGCCTGACATTCGGGGTCAGACGAACTTTGAGTTCACATTAGGTAGCACATGTACAGGGGTCAGCTATCAAGTCTCAGCCGTGGTGCTAGATGAAGTGGTTGGGAAACTCCTCAGGTTAGGTTACCACCAACGGTAAGAGGGTTAACCACAGGGTTGGAGTTAGCTGATCCTGATTTTGATACTCCTGGTACGGTGGACGTACTTCTCGGGTCAGACGTCCTCGGGAGATTATGGTGCGGTAGGAAGAAGGTACTCCAGGAAACTGGTTTGGTGGCCGTGGATACCACAGGGGGGTATGTTGTTTTCGGCCCAGTTTGGAGACCTCAGGACCTACCAGAAGGGGATCCGGTCCTCTATGGTAGTGTGCTGTCAGAGGTGCTGCAGAGGTTTTGGGAGTCTGAAGAGCCGCCCACGGCGGACAGACGGAAGCCAGAGGATGACGAGTGCGAGTTGTTCTATCAATACAACACTGAGAGATGCCCGTCAGGCAGATTCGTGACCAGGCTACCTTTTCTCCCAAACCGCCCCGCTTTAGGTAGTTCGCGACAGCTCGCGGAACGGAGACTACTCGGAATGGAGCGGAAGATGAGGCGAGACCCAGCACTTCGGCAGAAGTATATAGAATTCATGCGGGAATATATTCAATTGGGCCACATGTCGGTGTCCAGCCTGGATTGGAGGTGTGTCGAGCATTATTACATTCCACACCTGGCTGTCTTGAAGTCACCTGAGGCGAAAATACGGGTGGTGTTTGACGGTTCTGCTCCTACCTCGAATGGTGTGTCTGTGAACCAATGTTTGCACGCGGGTCCTAAATTGAACCGGGACATTGTGGACATTCTCACAGACTTTCGTTTGCACCAGGTAGCGTTCGTCGCAGACGTCAAAATGATGTTTCGCCAAACCATGATACATCCGGATGACCGTCGGTATCAGCTGATTTTGTGGCGTGAGAGCCCAGATGAGCCGATGGTCACATACGAACTTAACACGGTGACGTATGGACTTAAGCCAAGTCCGTATTTGGCAGTACGTACGCTGCGAGAGTTGGCCGCACAGGAAAGGGTAAGATATCCTCGAGCCGCAGCAGTACTGGATCGCGACGTCTACGTGGACGATATCTGCACGGGTGCTGATAGCGTGGAGCAGGCGCTAATTCTACGAGTCGAGCTGATCGCGATCATGGGTTCAGGAGGTTACGAGTTGCGGAAATGGTTGTCCAGTTGCCCAGAGCTCCTGGCTGGTTTGCCAGGCGAGTTCCATCAGGACCCGCACCTCTTTGAGAACCCGGACAATCCAAATACGTTGGGCATCCTCGGGGTGCAATATAGGCCAACGCATGACGTATTCACGTACAAGATCGAGCCCGACCCTTTGGAGAAAACTTGGACTAAGCGGTCGGTACTGTCGACAATCGCTAGAACGTTCGATCCTAACGGATGGATCGCCCCGGTTACGTTCATGGCGAAGTGCTTTTTACAAAGGTTGTGGCTAGCCAACTTAGGATGGGACGACCAACTCTCCGGAGAGTTGTTGAAGGATTGGCTCAAGTTTGTGACCACCCTACCAGGGATCGTGCACATCGCGATACCCCGCAAGTTAATCCCATCGGTGGGATGTAAGGCTACCCTACATGGGTTTTGTGACGCCTCGGAGCGAGGGTACGCGGCAGCTGTATACCTTCGGACAGCAAGTTCAACGGGAACTGTGCACATGCGTCTGGTTATGGCCAAAAGTAAGGTGGCACCAGTCAGAACTAGATGGACCATCCCCAAATTGGAATTGGCAGGGGCAGCTCTTCTAGCGCGCTTGCTAAATCATGTAACCTGCAATCTGCGTGGTACCATCAACTTGGATGAAACGGTGTACGCGTGGACTGACAGTCGGATAGTTCTGTGCTGGTTGCAGACGTCGGTACATACACTTGAGAGCAAGGTATGCTCAGGGTTGGAGGCAGACTTCGGAACGCTAGCCTGCCCTTTTCGGCTCGGCATCCACTGTTACTTCCAAAAAGGGGACCCTTAGTTGAGCTCTTAGTCAGGGATCGTCATGAGAAAAACTCGCACGCGGGCTGTAATGCGCTATTGGCCATCCTACAGCGCGAGTTCTGGATCTTATCGGGACGACGAACGGTACGTAGCGTTGTGTTTAGGTGCTTGCCTTGTTACCGCTTGAAGGCAGCCACAATGCAGCCACAGATGGGAGATCTTCCACCGGACCGGGTGACGGAGGCCTGGACGTTTGCAGGTGTGGGAACGGATTTCGCAGGCCCTTTCATGGTAAAGGCATCACGCCTACGGAACGCAAAGTCTATCAAGGCGTACTTGTGCGTGTTCGTGTGCCTAGCCACCAAGGCCGTCCACTTGGAGCTCGTGGCCGACCTATCTACGGAGGCCTTTTGGCAGCGCTGGAGAGATTTACGTCGCGACGAGGGCGACCAGCGCTGATCAGGTCGGATTGTGGTACCAACTTTAAGGGTGCTGATCGGTGTATGAAGGAAATTGTAACGTTCTTAGGGAGAACGAAGAAGCCATCAGCACGGGCCTCCCGTCAGGGCATTACCTGGGTGTTCGATCCACCAGCGTGCCCTCACTGGGGTGGTATTTTTGAAGCGGTTGTAAAGTCCGCTAAGACGCATTTGTTGCGCGTTGTAGGGTTAACAATTTTGACTTTCGAGGAGCTGGCGACCGTGTTTTGTAAAATTGAGGCTGTACTCAATTCGCGTCCTTTGTGTCCGCTCAGCTCAGACCCAAATGATTTAGAGGCCCTGACGCCAGGGCATTTCTTAATTGGCCGCCCACTTAACGCCTTGCCGGAATATCCCTATACGGAGGTGAATAGCAATCGTTTGTCGCGTTATCAGTCGTTGCAGCAAATGACTCAAAACTTTTGGAAGCGTTGGTCGCTTGAGTACTTGCACATTCTGCAGCAACGCCTTAAGTGGACGGACAGGACTGAACCCCCCTGCATTGGGGATCTCGTTCTGGTTAAGGATGCCAACCTACCGCCACTGCGTTGGCGCCGGGGCGCATTCTCAACCTGTTTCCGGGTAGTGATGGCACTCCTCGAGTTGCAGAAGTTCAGGTGGGGGATTCAGTCCTTAAGCGAGCAGTAGCTACATTATCACGCCTGCCATGCATAGAGCGGACCGATGGGTCGGTCCGGGGCGGGTGAATGTTTAGTTTTCGTATAAAATGGGCGCGCGGTGCTGGCAACACTGCTCTGTCATTGTCACGTCCTCTGCCGTCGCCCGCATCGTGGATGCGAATTTTAATTATAAATGGTGTAATTTAGTGTGCTTTCGGTTTTCTCGTGTGGTTTTCCTGTTCGGTGGGGAAGTGAACCAAGTGATTTTGGTTCCGGCGCTTTGATTGAGAGTCACGCGACCGCCGGCAAAATATAACCTCACTTTTCGTTGGCTCGCGTCGTGGCTGCCGATAGCTACGTATTTTAATTATAAATGATTGAGGCCAACGGGGCCGATTTCTCATTCGGAGAGAAATCTTTTAGTTATTTTGTGTTAAAAAACATTATGTGATGTCGAACTGTGAACTATAGTGCAAATTGGAGGAAAGGAGTTCGAGAACGAGCGGATGTTCCGGTGCCGTGAGTTTAGGTTATTCCCTATTCCTGTGCTCCTCAAATATCCTGAATACCTGATTCCTGTCATACTTAAACTCACAAAGAAACGGCGTCATCGTTCGCTCGGTAAGCAATTCGTTGCTGGGCCCTGTTTAAGTAGATTTTGGAAACAAGAATTTCTCGGCCGGAAACTTTCCGGAACAAAATTCTCTCATTAAATTTATTTTATTTAGCTATAGTAAAGAGCACTACGAATCGTAGTCAAATGTTGTTCCGAGGCTGATCGACCATTTAGTTTTAGATTTTAAGATAACTTTAATTTGCTTCCACTGCGCTAAGATCAGCTTCGGAATCAAACAGGATAACATACTTAAGTTACCTATAATAAATATCATGGTATAATAAAATACTCCGCCTGGTATTTCATTCCGAGACTCGTGAACCACGTGACTAACACAAGACTACGTCATCATGCTTGTGGGTAAGGTATTTTATTGAAATAAAATGGCAATCATAGTGACGTAGGCTTGTGTTTCTCTGGGAATGTAAGACCATGTTTTATTAGACTATGATAAATATTACTTGTGAAGGACACATGGCTATCGCACACAAAACGTACAGACATCCTCTCGGATTGTGATTTTTAGTATTTAGTATTTGATTTGATTTAACAAAGCATTTAATATGGTTTCTATAAATCATAGTATGGTCTATGCTTCATATAAAAAAACTGTGGTTATTCCTTTTTGTAACAGTTTGTTTTTAGCATATTTTTTTTGTTTTAGCATCCATTTTTAGCGAGATATTACCTGGCACGTGCAAGACGAACCGCGGCCATGTGGCACTCTACATGAACGATGTTGTAATGCGACACCGTTGTGTAGCCGAGCGTCTTGCGAGCGCGGACTTCATATTCTTCCACGGGACAGCGTTTGGTGAACGTGTAGATGCCCAGGACCTGGCAATGAAATAAATTTTCTTTAAAAAAAACTTTTTTACCACGTACAGTATCTCCCGCTCACTCATGAACAATCCAAAATGTAAGGTTTCGATTTTATTTAGACTGTAATATTTTAGAGCAATAGTTGTTACTTTTCTAATGCAGCAACATTTATTGAATCGTACAGCATAGTTTTTATCTGGCTTGTCAGTATCAATCACAAGAAAATCGAAAACTTTAAAAATGGAATTGTTCATGAGTTAAGAGTGAGAAACAGTACAGTCGCGTTCAAAAGTGGAGACCATGACCTTTATTTAAAGTTTGATATAACTTTTTATTCAGAAATAGGATGATGTTAAAAATGTATATTCTAATAAAGTTTGGTAATCTCTATTTATCGCAATAAAATTGCCTAATCGTATGGAAATTATAAAAGTTATTTTTAAGTATGAATTAAGGCTATTGAACGCGACTGTACACTCTTCCGAAATCGATCGAGTCGATATCGATTCAGAAATCCCGCCTTGAAAGTAGAAAAGGAGTTGTATTTGGCATACCTGAAAATTAATAAATGATTATAAACTTACTTTCGTAGGCTGGTACTTGTATCCTTCCCTGCAGATGCAGCACACGGCGCCTTGCTCCTCAGCCAAGTCCAGCACTTGCCACATTGTTACAGTAATCAACTCACCTTGGTGGGTTGGTACTTGTATCCTTCCCTGCAGATGCAGCACACGGCGCCTTGCTCCTCAGCCAAGTCCAGCACTTGCCACATTGTTACAGTAATCAACTCACCTTGGTGGGTTGGTACTTGTATCCTTCCCTGCAGATGCAGCACACGGCGCCTTGCTCCTCAGCCAAGTCCAGCACTTGCTGCGTGAGGGAACACTGCGCAGTCACTTGTCCACGTTCGTTACTGCGCATGCCTAAAGCGCCCAGTTGACGTTCGCGCACCGCCATCGCTAGGCGTTTCTTCTCCTGTGAATGAAACATTTCATAATATAAGTAAGCAAGTTGACACTATTCAAGGCCATTTATAGAAGCTTTATTTTAATTTTGAATAACCGATTCGGATGGAAGCTCATCTGGAAGAAACTTGTTCTCTCCAATTTTGACAAGATTTAGGTTATCTCATCTACCCTGGTACAGCTACATGATTTTGAATCTTACTAAAAAACATAACAATTGTGGGTTGGTTCACAAGGGGATAATATATTTGGTCAATACGAAATAAACGGATGTAAAGAGGCCACCATAAATGGTATCATGAGCTAATGTGCCCATACACCAGGTACCATTTGGCACGGGGCTCTGAACCCAAATAGTCTTCTCTACCTATCTGGACCGGCCTAATCACAACTATTACTGACCTGTCTGGTGAAGTCTCTCACTTCCTGTACTTTAGCGGCGCACTGTGGTTGAGAGCGCAATGCTTCTAGAAGGTTCTCAGCGAGCGAACCCACGTGTTCGCCTGATGATACTTGCTCCAGACGATGCACAATCGGGATCACCTTCTCGCACACCAACATCTAGAAAAACACGAATCATTTCATTGGGCGCGTCCACACCAAGCGAGGCTGCAAATGACCAAAAAATTACGTGGCTCACCCGAGGAAACGTATGGTTCATGCTCGGGCGAACGCGCGCGGGCCGTGCCAAAATCAACGCGCCTCAGAATTTTGCCTATTATTTTTTAGGTGTCCAAATTAGACCGAAGTTGGCTCGCCTGCGCACGAGCGTATGCCGCGCGATGCAGCGAGGGAGCGAGCAGCCTCGGGAAGTGCAGATGCGCCTATTCATTTGAGAGGTATCAAAGCAAACTTGGGTGGGATAGACGACTTAACGCCTTCTACATGCATTTTTCGGGTTTATTTGTGGCGTGGCGAGATTAGCTACAGTAGAAATCCGCCATGTGTAAGAGACATTTTTCGTTTCTGTCGAAGTTCTCTGTTCATCGAACGTAATACCACCTGGTTCACAAAAGAACCCGAAATGGCAACATTATTGTTCACATCTTGCTCAAATCTGATGTAATATGAAAAAGTCCCAAACATAATGTTGCCATTTCGATTCCCCTTCTTTTGAGAACCAGGTAATACCGACTACTGCTAATAGAAAGTTTAAGTTTCTTAAAGCAGAAAATATGATCCTAATACAAAGAGCTACAAAAATGTAGTACAATAATTACCTGAGTAGGCTCGTGGTCGGTGGCGAGTCCAGTGAGGAATCTCAGGATGTATTTGAGCGCGGGACGACTTATGAACTCCTTCAGTTCATCAGAATCCGTACATACGAGGGTTGGCTTCACACACGGCGCGTGTTTCTGAAAGAAAACGAGGCTTTGTTACCAAATTGCGGTTAAAGGAGTGAAAAAGAAATAGAGCCAGTAGAAAACTAGTACTGACAGGGTAACTAAGTAGTGGTCCGTCCTGGAAAATCTATGTCTATAATCTGAAACTTCCTTTTCACCAATTACTTGGTGTAAGTACTAAGCACTTCACGACCGACAATATTCGATATCAGATAATCATTGTGCTTTTTTTAAACTCCTGTCCATCCACACGGATCTCTACGGCGCACCACAGCTACGTATAGCTGAAATTATTTCATTTACTAACCTGGATGTAATCTAGGGCATCGCGAACCACACCCAGCGATATGAGATAATCCTTGAGCGTTCCACCAATTGAGTTCCTCTCTATATTCGCACAGAGCACGCAGAATAGCTCCATACGGAATTCTTCTTCAGTCCATTGTTCGGATTCCAGTCGGTCGAAGTCTAGTTACTGGCTTGAACTGGTTACAATCAGAGGTCCAGCAAAATCATAGTACAGCTCAAATATTATTATTTTTACTACTAACCTGGATGTAATCTAGGGCATCGCGAACCACACCCAGCGATATGAGATAATCCTTGAGCGTTCCACCAATCGAATTCCTCTCTATATTCGCACAGAGGACGCAGAAAAGCTCCATACGGAATTCTTCTTCAGTCCATTGTTTGGAGTCGAGTCGGTCGAAGTCTAGTACTGGCTTGAACTGCTTACAAGCAGACGTCCAGCAAATTCATAGTATAGGTGAAATATTTTTATTTTTACTACTAACCTGGATGTAATCTAGGGCATCGCGAACCACACCCAGTGATATGAGATAATCCTTGAGCGTTCCACCGATCGAGTTCCTTTCTATATTCGCACAGAGGACGCAAAAAAGCTCCATACGAAACTCTTCCTCGGTCCATTGTTCGGAGTCCAGTCGGTCAAAGTCCAGTACTGGCTTGAAGTGGTCTACAAGCATGGCCATCTTCAGGTCGTTGCCATAGACTAAAGCAGCTAGGACGCGGGTTAGATGGCCTAAGGCTACTTGGTTGCTGCGTATTCCTGTGAAAGAGGTTTTGTGTTAGAGAATTTGTAAGATAGTTATCATCGTGATAGACAACTAGCATTTCACCTAAAACTATCATGTGTACCAAGATAGATACATCTACGTATTAAAGTTGGTATTAGACTACTTGGTATTCAAACTGTCTGACGCTCCTCGCGCGAACTTCACTTTACTTCAGGCGGTACAAATGCAGTGAACGAAGTTGGCGCGGGGAACATCAGACAGTCTGATTGATTCTAATACCCCCTTTACAAGGTATTATAATTTAGAAAAGAATAGAATCATACCTGGTATCTCTGTGCAATTGAGCAATGCTTGGACATATTCCGGTCCTCCGAATGTGAGCGAGAACTGCAAGAATGACTCCAGACTATCGCTTGCGGCTACTGATAGGATGCGCTCCATAATCTGCAAAGGAAAATGTTTATAAGAACATATTCATATAGACACGTTACACCCTTTACCCTTCCGGAGTAGGCCGAGTATTGAAATTGCTGTTGTGTGTTGAGGCTGCTATATATGATTACTTTGACGGCTGTCGGTACACAACCATGTCAGAGGTCTGCTACTTGGACTAGGCGGTTGAAAAACTCTGACATCAGAATTCATTGAAATGTTGGACGACTCGGTGTTCCACTCGAAAAAGAACAGTCGTAGAAATATCTCTTTGGATGAATATTTATAAAACGAGCTGTGAATAACATTGTGATTTGGCGTTCTTTCATAAAAGTGAATTAAAAGTTTAAAAATACGAAGGTACATGCAAATAACCACCTCTAAAAGTTGGTAGACAAGCTGCGGCCTCGGCAGGTCCCTCTCCTCCTGCGCGGCGAGATGCAGCGCGTGCAGCAGCACGGGCAGCGCGCGCGTGTCCGCACGCGCGTGCACACAAGTGTGTAGTTACCTCGAGTAGTTGATAGACGAGCTGCGGTCTCGGCAGGTCCCTCTCCTCCTGCGCGGCGAGATGCAGCGCGTGCAGCAGCACGGGCAGCGCGCGCGTGTCCGCACGCGCGTGCACACAAGTGTGTAGTTACCTCGAGTAGTTGATAGACGAGCTGCGGTCTCGGCAGGTCCCTCTCCTCCTGCGCGGCGAGATGCAGCGCGTGCAGCAGCACGGGCAGCGCGCGCGTGTCCGCACGCGCGTGCACACAAGTGTGTAGTTACCTCGAGTAGTTGATAGACGAGCTGCGGTCTCGGCAGGTCTCTCTCCTCCTGCGCGGCGAGATGCAGCGCGTGCAGCAGCACGGGCAGCGCGCGCGTGTCCGCACGCGTCAGCACGCACACGCCGCGACGCACGCGCGTGCACAGCCCCAGCAAGCGCAGTAGCGTTGATACGAGAGCCCGGGCTGCGCCGACGCGCTGGATCGCGGCTAGGCGTTGTAGCATCACTTCTAGGCCGCCTGTGGAGTTACAAGTTAGTACAGAATATTATTCATAATACTGTGCGTGAATAGGTGCGTCCACACCAAGCGTGGCTGCTCGCTGTCTCACTGCGTCGCGAGGCATACGCTCATGCGCAGGCGAGCCAAGTTCGGCCCAATTTGGACGCCTAAATAAACTAATAGACAAACGTCTGAGGCGCGTTGAGTTTGGCTCGGCCCGCGCTCGTTCGACCGAGCATGACCTTGCGTTGCCTCGGGTGAGCCACGTAATTTTTTTGATCGTTTGCCTCGTAAGGCAGCGAATCTGCTCGCCTGGTGTGGACGCGCCTTATGAATCAACTTTATGTGGCAATCTTGAGCTAAATGCATAAACTGTAAAAGAGAATAGGAAAAATACAAAATACTTTTTTTCAGAGAGTTCAAAATTTGCCCATTTTAGTTTATTGAATTTACTAGGCTGAGCCGGCTGTTACCCTCAAGTAATCCAAAAATTCTTACCGCAGTCAGCTAGTACGTTAGCCATTCTGTAGGTCTGTTCGTCGTCGACCGCTTCGGCGTTGGTCTGAGTGAGTGTTTCAACGAATTCTTCCGTGGCGTCGCCCAACAGTCCTCGCATTCGATACACCACACGCATCGCGTCTACGCCTTCGCCGCTCGTGCACCACACCTACACATTTTTTTTTATTACAGAAGTACAATTAAAGAAAAAGAAAGACTTTTCATACCATCAAGCATAAAGATTTATCCCCATAAGTTTATGAAGTAAGAAAAGTCTCTTACTTATCATTTTTTCACAACATGTAAAGTAGTGCACAATATTTTGAAAACTCGATGTGGCTATACACGTATTATTCGAGTAATATTTTGCAGAATCGCACGCAATCACGGCTGTAGTTACATGAAAAAGCTCGCACTTCTATGAAATACGGGGTATTATGGAGACGTTTAACGAGCTTGCACCTTTGCAGATTCACTCTGTATTGATTACGGTGCACCGACAATTAATGGCCTGCACTTTTGAGGCCAATATATCGTGTACGTAGAAAGCTTACTAACCTTTTTGTACACCTCCTTGACGGGCAGATCGAGCGACATGATCTTGTTGCAGACGAGTAGCTCCATGCCGTTGTCATCCTCTAGCAAAGCCACCAATTCGCAGTCTGTGCAGATTTTGTTTTTGACGTCGCGCATTAGTGGGCCCATGCCCGGCTCTAAGGACGAGTACGGGTTGCCTAACATCCGGCCCTGTTAAACAAGTAAAAGGATATCTCAAATAGGGTCCTGAAAATGCTTCGAAATAGTTCCAGTAAAGGATTGTACGGCAGTGACTTAGTGTTTTCTTTGCGCTCGACTTGGCGGGGGCACTGCCGTGCCCCCAGATACGAAAAAAGTTTTCCAAATGCAGAATGTTTGGAAGACTCAAACACAAAAAATCATAAAAATCATAAATCAGAGGGCGCCACCTCCCATGTAAACACTGTCTCTGTGATAAAATATTGTTTAAAAATTAATTTTTGGACTTATTTAAAATTTTACTTTAAAAATATAAAGTTATAGTTGTGACTCGTATGTGTTAGTGTTTGTTTAAAAAACTGAACAATATTACGTTAGAAATCTCGCGGTGGAAATCCTGATGCTATGTGTGGTGAAAAATTGTGATTAATCAGATACATGCTACAAATACATCAAGAATTTTGATAGACACATTGGTGACTACGAAAAGCAGAATGTATCTCGAAGTAAATTCATAGGAAAATGCCCAAAAACAGCAAGTATTGATATATGAATCCGTTATAAATTTTGAACTGTCAATGTAAACAAACCCACCACGAACAATCAGCTGTGAATCAGCTGATACAGTAGCGCCATCTAGTATCAAGCGGCTGAACTATTTTGTTGTTACGCCACCTAGTGGTTAGTAACTGAACTGCTAAGCGAGGCTGTCTAACATAGCGGACTTCAATCTACGTTAGTACTGCTTGGATCCAATAGAGGGCACAGAAAATAATAAATTTATCATGGCGAATGCGACAGTAAAATGCGCTAGATGTTCAGCACTTCTAAAAAGAAATAACTATGTACAATGCTGTAAATGTGACGAAACATTATGTCTTGGTGACTGCTCAAATGTTTCAAGCAGACGGTATGACTTAATGGATGCTTCTAAACGAAAAAAGTGGAAATGCTTAAAATGCATAAGGAGAGCAAGTACACCATTGTTTACGAGGAAAGCAAAAGATAGTCACAAAATAGACGGAACGTCTAATCTACCACCTGAACTGCAAATTAATTCCACAAGTGTTGCTTCTACCTCAGAAGTAATAACGGACACGGTATCTTCTGCCGCTGAATTGCCCAACTCTACATCCGAATCAGTAGAGTCTGAAAATGCAACTGACATTAAAATTGTGCATCCACCACAAATTCTCAATATCCAGTCTAATGATTCAATGGTCGACAATATAACGTATAGAAAAAGAGAAATAGTTGTAGTGAATGTTTCCGTTAATAACACGTTTGATGCCCTAGCAGACACCATAGAGACAGATGAAGAAGGAGAGGAAACACAATCAATAAATTACCCAGAATTAGCGACCATATCCCGCTCCCACAAATTTGGAAGAAGTTGCCCTGAACTAAGCCAGTTGGTATTACTTAATGAGCTGGAGAGTTTGCAAGAGAAAGTGACCGCCCTGGAGTTATCCCTTGCATCGGCGGAACAAGAGATAGAGCACATGTTATCTGAAAACATTCGTCTAAGAGAAGAAATACAAACATGCAAGAAAAAGTATGAACGTTTGACCAAATTGTGTATATCCAAAACCACTTCCTCCAACAAAACAGAAAACAGTAATAATTGTAATAAAACGATGCCGAACCTTATTGCTAATGTAGATAATCATATGTCAATGGATTCGAATCATTCTTTTAGTTCAGTCGACGAAGTCAAGTCAAGTCGAGTCAAAGCTACTATAACACCGATAGAGCCAGTGGAGGATCTGAAAAGTGATTTGACCACGTCTCCCAAAACTACAGAGTATGCGAATGACCAAATAAGTAAAATATGCTTCATAAGTGCTAACAAATCAGATAATATTATATCAACAGCAGAGAGAACTGAACTCGGGAAATGTCAACTGTGCCACTATCGATTACCAAATCGTGGAATCAAACAGTTACTCACAGACTTGGAGTCAAAATTGCTGAATTTCACAATGAATGATTACTGTGTAATACTGATTGGCGAAATTGACTTTGTAACTACATCCGATTATCATCAACTTATAGATACTATCAGAACTACACTGATGCCAATTATATACACTAATGTCATACTGTGCGTTCCCACGTATAAATATGGAAAGTTTGTGGACTTGTTCAACTGGCGTGTTGAATTTTTCAATAATCTGCTACATAAAGATATAAAAGAAAATAACTATGCCTATCTACTAGATTCAAACTTAAACCTGAAGTATGACTCATCAATGTTTAGATCAAGTAATGGGACCATAAACGGACGAGGAATATACACTGTGCTAGTTGATCTGTCGGATTTAATAATGAATGTAAGAAACGATTTTTTTCGTATCTAATTTGAGTACCACAAAAGATTATCAAAAGCCTAGCTCTACTGAAAGACAAACACAAACATTTCGTTGTCAAAAGGAGAAGGTTGCAGCACCACGTCCAATCATTCATTTATACTATCAAAACACTAGAGGATTGAGATCAAAAGTGAGTACGTTCTATAATAACGTATCCACAAATCAAGCTAATCTCCTAGCTATCACCGAGACTGGTCTAAACGACTCTATCCACGATGGAGAGCTTTTCCTCGTGGCTACAGTGTACTACGCTGCGACCGTGCCGACGGGCGCAAGATGGGCGGGGCCCTGCTCGCCGCTGCACCGTCATTACAGCTGCAGCAGGTAGTGATACCTGGCGATCCCGACTTGGATGCTGCTGCATTTGAACTGGTGTGTGCACGAGTGTTTAAACAAGAAAGGTATTTCTGTATATGTTGTGTTTTTTATATACCGCCCGGAAGTGGTAATGATCAGTACATGTGGCTGTTTAATTTATTAGAGCAAATTTGTTGTAAATATAGTAACGTGTTGGTCATTGGGGATCTAAATCTTTACTCAGCTAGTACAGACATACAATGCTATTACCAGTATTTTTTAACATATTGTGATTTTTGTCAGTTGAACAGTGTAACTAATTGCAACAACCGCACGCTGGATGTTGTTTTAACTAACTTGACAGGGGTTGAGTTATTGGTAAGAGAGGATGTAGAGAGTTTGGTACCACCGGATCCACACCACCCTCCACTCAGCGTCTCTATCAATAAAAAGGCAACACGCTGCGCGCGCTTGGCAAATAAAATGCCGGCGCAAGTGCCTAGGTCCCGTATCGAGACACCGAATAGGTATCCCCGGTGGGATTTTCGTAAATGTGATTTTAACTTACTGTATACTCTCATAGCATCAATAGATTGGAAGCAGGTTTATGAGGCAAACGGTTCAGAAGAAAGCATGGCAATATTTTATACATTATTGAGTTCGGTACTAGATAGATGTGCACCAAAACAAAAGTTTAAGCCGAAAGAATTTCGATATACCTATCCAGAATGGTACACTGCAGAAATTATAGCCGACATTAGAGAAAAAGCGAGGTGGCATAGGTTGTACAAGTCTACGGAGTCCACAGACGATTACAATATGTTCTCAGGCTACCGTGCGGCCGTTAAAAATAAGATCGTTATTGCCTATGAAAATTATAATAACCGAATTCAGGCTCAATTCATTCAGGATCCAAAGTCTTTTTGGGGACATGTAAGGAATAAACGTGCTTCGCGAAATCCACCCATAATTACAAAAGATGGTGTACAAATAGCAAAAGAGGACTGTGCTCGTGAACTCGCTAACTATTTTAAAAGTGTTTACGACGTAGAGCCTCCCAGCCTCGATGCTGATTTAGCAGCGACAATAGCAGGTGGAGAATCGGCTGGTGTCAGTTTAAGACCTTTAACCTTGGAAAATGTTCGCCGGGCTCTAGCACAACTTAAGCCTAAATATTCAGTGGGTCCTGATGGAATTCCGCCTTTTATGGCAAAGGACTGCGCGTCTGTGCTTGCATCGCCACTTCTGCATATATTTAATTTGTGTCTGTCTAAAAATATGTATCCAGAAGAGTGGAAAGTCACGCGGGTTATACCCATACCGAAAAAAAGTGGTGCGACGGATATCACGGACTATAGGCCCATCGCAGTTTTATCAACATTTGCGAAGGTTTTTGAAAGCATCATATACTCTCAAATATTTGACCAAATTCAGGCTCGGCTCACTAATGCGCAGCATGGTTTTAGACCAGGTCGTTGTACGAATTCTAACCTCCTATGTTTTATGCAAGATGCGACAAGTGCAATGGATGGTAGAGTAGGCGGACAGTTGGACGTCGCATACTTTGATTTTAGGAAGGCGTTCGACGTGGTAAATAACGACATCTTGCTGTCGAAGTTTGCAAGTCTTGGCTTTACTCCGAAGTTGTTGCATTTTTTTGCCAGTTACCTAAGGAATCGTCAACAGTATGTAGAATATTCTAATTACATCTCAGAACCATACTTTACACTATCAGGGGTAAGCCAGGGCAGCAATTTGGGGCCGCTTGAGTTTGCAATTATGATAAATGATCTGCCGGAAGTCGTGGGCAAAAACACCGGTTGTCTACTATTTGCCGACGACTTGAAAATATATAGGAAAATTGATGATTTGTCTGACTGCGAACTATTGCAGGAAGATATTGATAGAGTTGCACAGTGGAGTCAGGTAAATAAGCTCTACTTCAATGTGGCGAAGTGTAATGTGATGACTTTCAGTCGTGCACACAACATTGTAGAGCACCGTTATTATGTGGAAGGAGAAACTCTCTCTCGGGTGGTGGAGATTCGTGACCTTGGTGTTCTCATGACATCCGACCTTGCATTTAGAAGTCATATCACTGCCATATGCAAGCAAGCCTTCAGAAACTTAGGCTTCGTCCTGAGGCAGACAAAGGATTTTTCATCCCCAGCTGCCATTAAAGCTCTATACAACGCCTTAATTAGAAGCAGATTAGAGACTAGCTCAATCGTATGGAGACCATATGAAACCAAATACGTTAATATGTTAGAAAAAATACAAAATAAATTCACGAGGTACTTGTACTGTAAATTGTATGGAGTTTACCCATTTTACCCACGTATGTATCCCACTCTCTTTGTAATTGGTATGGTTGGCTATTACAAGCTGGAAGTTAGGAGAGACCTCGCACTAGTTAAATATATTTTTAAGGTGCTGCGAGGGATCATTACAAACCCAGACGTGCTTGACCAAATAGGACTACTAGTTCCGAATACCCGTTTGCGAAGGGAACCTAGAGCTCAGACGTTTGCCATTCCGCGGTGTAGGACAAACGTACTCGCTAATGCACCTACAGTAGTAGCGCTGAGATTACTAAACACAGCAGCTGAATTGACTGACGTGTTTCACTGTTCGATTGCGGAATTCACAAGATGTATGATTTGTATTTTGTCAAACCAATAGATATCTAATGGCCCAATAGATAACTAATCGAGCAATACCAAACCAAAAGATTTTTTTAGTTAGTTAGTTACTTTTTATAGTTTATAAAGTTATTGTGCCTACTTAATTTATTTGCTAACATTGTTAATAAAAAGAGAATGATGATATATTTTAAATGTTGATTATGTATTTGGTTTTTGACATTTAAGTTGTAATTGATTTTTTTAATGATTTATTTAGTTTTTGTAGTAATTTATTATTGATTTTTAATGGTCGTTCAACTTGTACAAAATAACTATTAATTGTTCCAATGGATAATTGCATGTTTTTTAATTGTATGTAAAATTGACGTAAACATTATCGCCTTGGTGTACAACTGTAATGATATTGATTTGAATAAAATGATATTGATTGATTGATTGATAAATCATTATATCCTGTCGGCAACCGTGACATTCGCGTGCAGAATGTTATGTTTTTTCAACATAAATTAGGGACTAAAAGAGACACATGCCGGGGTTATTGTAGCTCCAAAATAATTTGAATTCTGAAACGTATTGCATACCTGTAAGAAGTCCTCCTGTTGTGGATCCTTCTCCAGCGTGAGGAAGAACTCTCCTACATCGTTCTCCTCAGGGTAGATGATGGAACAAAGTCTCTCAAATATGAACACGGGCGTGCGGTAGTCGTGCAGCGGGTACTTCTGGACAGTTTCGATGCACACCGCCATGAACTCCGCCGTCTCTGTCTCCGTGCCTAAACAAGAAGAAAGGAGATTTTTATAGACCGCATTTAATTTATTTCTAAATGAGTAAGCCCGTGAGTAGGCAAGGGGCACAAGTGATTGTATAAGCCCATAAGCCCCCTTCGGACGGGGGCAACGGTTACTTTGTCCGAGCGTACCCGCAATGCGAGGACTCGTGCGAAGTCCACTGACATCATCTGCACCGCTTGGAGTAATGTACAAAGTACATGCGGACCGGTACGCGCGTACGGTCTGCCTGACGCAGCGGAGGGCCTAAGACGTGTGGCACACTAAGATGTGTGTAAGATTATGATTATTTATTATTATTTAACTGTTTATTGCACACAAGATAAAACACAGGACAATCACATGAAGAAAAACAACACAACAGGTACTACTTATTTCTAAAAAGAAATCTCTTCCAGCAGTCCTACGGTAGAGAGACAGCATAAAGTAAGGCTGATAGACCGTGCACAATTTAATGTAATAATTAGATTATTTAATAATAATTTTAATAAGTACATAATATAATATACTAAAATATATATTATAATACACATACTATATACTAAAATATATATAATTCACTTATTATATAAAAATCATAATATAAAATAAATATACATAAATATAAAATAAATATAATAAATATGACGCTTTTTCGACGAGATAGCCTCCTAGCCGCCCCTTGTACGTGCGACCTGGTTGCTCTACATACCAGTGGTCATCTCCTCCAGCAGTTCCAGCAGCTTCTCCTGCGTGTCGTCAGTGAGGCGGGTACGCTGCACCACCAGACGACGTAGAGATAGGTACCCTCCTAGTACGCAGCCCACCAAACGTCCTTTGTACGTGCGACGCGCGCCGGGCTCTTCTAGGAACATCGCTAGTAGTTCCGTCAAGCGTTTCAGAGCGTAACCTGGTGGGGAAAAAATAAGTAATTGTCATATACATAAATCGTTTGGTAAATGTTGAAACTGTAACGAAAATACAGTAAAACAATTGACATATGCGATAAATAATGCCCGAATTTCGCAAAATAAAAGCGAAAGGGTCAGTGGGCAGACCACCTGCCCAATAGTCCGACGATATCGTCAAGCTTACAGGACCTCACTGGACGAGGGTGGCACAGAGCCATGTAGATTGGCGCTGCTGTAGGGAAGAAGAGGCCTTTACTCTGCAGTGGGTGGATGTGGGCTGAAAATGATCATCTCGATCATGATCATGAACTCGAGCGCGAATTCGTATAACTCACCCTGAGCGAGATCAGACGTAAGGGTAGTCTCTTCCAGGCGATGCAGCTGTTCGATCTCCTTGGTCATCAGGTCGGCTATCTGCTGCAGCACTCCGCGCAGCGCCAGGAACTGCTTCCATGGCGCCTCCGAGGCTAGGCCTGAAATAACAATCCAGTTACAATACATATATACATGGCATTTTCGTGTATACAGGTTGGCACAGAATGACAGACTTTTATGAAAACGATAAGATCAACATGTCAACCGAACAACTTTCCCCATTAGGGCAAGGATTTCATTTGACTTTTTTTGATAGGAGGTCAGTTTTTTAAAAACGTTGACCTCAATGTCTTGGGAGTTCTTAAGCTCAGCGTTTTCGACAAAATCGGTCGCTTGGTTCCTCTTAGTATTTCAGAAAAAATTCTGATGTTTTTGAATGTGTTGATGGTTTACTTACTCTGGTATAGTTGCAAGAACTGTTCGCTCGCTTCGCCAGCCCTGCCGACCTCGGGTAAGAAGTTGGTCAGCAAGATAATCACCTGAAATAAGGAGGCAGTTTTACAAGACGGAAATCGAAAGAAACTGAGAAAAAACTCCAAACACAAAGCTGTCACAGCCGTTCAGCAGTTTGTACGCAAGCTCATCGAAAATCGGAGCTATACGACTTGATGCAAAGGTCCCTCAAAGAGGCCATACCTTGCGCTAGCGATATCTGTAACGCGATCTTTTCCACACAAACATTTTGGTTGGAAAAGTAGAGGTTTTAGAAAAGTTTCCGTTTCGGGAAGAAGACGTATCGAGTAAGTAGATTTTATTAAGTAAAGGGTTTGTTTAATAGCCGCTATGTGTTATGGATGTGGAGGCATTATTCTGTCAAGTAAATGGCTGTAGTTACTCACGGCCTTAGTGCGTTCGTAGGAGTCGCACAGGGACTTGACCATCTGGCAGGCAGTGTCGCGGGCGATGCGCGAGCTCGGGTCGAACATAACGGGACGCAGCCAGCCGCCGTCTTGTAGGTCTAATGTACGCTTGCTATTTGTCAGTAGAATGTGTAGTAGGTATTCAAGTACTCACGGCCTTGGTGCGTTCGTAGGAGTCGCACAGGGACTTGACCATCTGGCAGGCAGTGTCGCGGGCGATGCGCGAGCTCGGGTCGAACATAACGGGACGCAGCCAGCCGCCGTCTTGTAGGTCTAATATCTTATATTGTACAAGTACTTACAGCCTTGGTGCGTTCGTAGGAGTCGCACAGGGACTTGACCATCTGGCAGGCAGTGTCGCGGGCGATGCGCGAGCTCGGGTCGAACATAACGGGACGCAGCCAGCCGCCGTCTTGTAGGTCTAATATCTTATATTGTACAAGTACTTACAGCCTTGGTGCGTTCGTAGGAGTCGCACAGGGACTTGACCATCTGGCAGGCAGTGTCGCGGACGATGCGCGAGCTCGGGTCGAACATAACGGGACGCAGCCAGCCGCCGTCTTGCAGGTCTAATGGACGCATGCCATTTTCCAGCAGAATTTGTTGTATTGTACAAGTACTTACGGCCTTGGTGCGTTCGTAGGAGTCGCACAGGGACTTGACCATCTGGCAGGCGGTGTCGCGGGCGATGCGGGAGCTCGGGTCGAACATAACGGGACGCAGCCAGCCGCCGTCTTGTAGGTCTAATGTACGCATACCATATGACAGCAGTATCTGTAGTATACAAGTACTCACGGCCTTGGTGCGTTCGTAGGAGTCGCACAGGGACTTGACCATCTGGCAGGCAGTGTCGCGGGCGATGCGCGAGCTCGGGTCGAACATAACGGGACGCAGCCAGCCGCCGTCTTGTAGGTCTAATGTACGCTTGCTATTTGTCAGTAGAATGTGTAGTAGGTATTCAAGTACTTACGGCCTTGGTGCGTTCGTAGGAGTCGCACAGGGACTTGACCATCTGGCAGGCAGTGTCGCGGGCGATGCGCGAGCTCGGGTCGAACATAACGGGACGCAGCCAGCCGCCGTCTTGTAGGTCTAATGTACGCTTGCTATTTGTCAGTAGAATGTGTAGTAGGTATTCAAGTACTCACGGCCTTGGTGCGTTCGTAGGAGTCGCACAGGGACTTGACCATCTGGCAGGCAGTGTCGCGGGCGATGCGCGAGCTCGGGTCGAACATAACGGGACGCAGCCAGCCGCCGTCTTGTAGGTCTAATGTACGCTTGCTATTTGTCAGTAGAATGTGTAGTAGGTATTCAAGTACTCACGGCCTTGGTGCGTTCGTAGGAGTCGCACAGGGACTTGACCATCTGGCAGGCAGTGTCGCGGGCGATGCGCGAGCTCGGGTCGAACATAACGGGACGCAGCCAGCCGCCGTCTTGTAGGTCTAATGTACGCTTGCTATTTGTCAGTAGAATGTGTAGTAGGTATTCAAGTACTTACTGCCTTGGTGCGTTCGTAGGAGTCGCACAGGGACTTGACCATCTGGCAGGCAGTGTCGCGGGCGATGCGCGAGCTCGGGTCGAACATAACGGGACGCAGCCAGCCGCCGTCTTGCAGGTCTAATGGACGCATGCCATATGACAGTAGTATCTGTAGTATACAAGTACTCACGGCCTTGGTGCGTTCGTAGGAGTCGCACAGGGACTTGACCATCTGGCAGGCAGTGTCGCGGGCGATGCGCGAGCTCGGGTCGAACATAACGGGACGCAGCCAGCCGCCGTCTTGTAGGTCTAATGTACGCTTGCTATTTGTCAGTAGAATGTGTAGTAGGTATTCAAGTACTTACTGCCTTGGTGCGTTCGTAGGAGTCGCACAGGACTTGACCATCTGGCAGGCAGTGTCGCGGGCGATGCGCGAGCTCGGGTCGAACATAACGGGACGCAGCCAGCCGCCGTCTTGTAGGTCTAATGTACGCTTGCTATTTGTCAGTAGAATGTGTAGTAGGTATTCAAGTACTTACTGCCTTGGTGCGTTCGTAGGAGTCGCACAGGACTTGACCATCTGGCAGGCAGTGTCGCGGGCGATGCGCGAGCTCGGGTCGAACATAACGGGACGCAGCCAGCCGCCGTCTTGTAGGTCTAATGTACGCTTGCTATTTGTCAGTAGAATGTGTAGTAGGTATTCAAGTACTTACTGCCTTGGTGCGTTCGTAGGAGTCGCACAGGGACTTGACCATCTGGCAGGCAGTGTCGCGGGCGATGCGCGAGCTCGGGTCGAACATAACGGGACGCAGCCAGCCGCCGTCTTGTAGGTCTAATGTACGCTATTTGTCAGTAGAATGTGTAGTAGGTATTCAAGTACTTACTGCCTTGGTGCGTTCGTAGGAGTCGCACAGGGACTTGACCATCTGGCAGGCGGTGTCGCGGGCGATGCGGGAGCTCGGGTCGAACATAACGGGACGCAGCCAGCCGCCGTCTTGTAGGTCTAATATCTTATATTGTACAAGTACTTACTGCCTTGGTGCGTTCGTAGGAGTCGCACAGGGACTTGACCATCTGGCAGGCAGTGTCGCGGGCGATGCGCGAGCTCGGGTCGAACATGACGGGACGCAGCCAGCCGCCGTCTTGTAGGTCTAATGGACGCATGCCATTTGCAAGCAGGGTCTGCGAAAAAAAAAGACAAGTTTACCCAGATAAATCGTAAACGGATCGCCTTGGTCAGACTGACAAAAATCCTTGGACAAATCAACCTCTGGACGCGACTCAATGACATTTTACCCTTTACCCCTTTAGCTCCGAACCTAGGTAAAATTACCTAGGTACGCAAACGGCGACCGTCAGTGTGACTTTGAAACTACAAGAGAAAACATACCCCCAAAAATGGGCTAATATGCTATTTTATTTTGTAAAAACCTTAGCCATCGGACAAACAATATTTCTTATCACGCGTAAATACATTTTTGCGCTATATTTCTCGTTATTTACGTGAAAAATTAATAAAATACGTATGACAGCAACGCCTGTTCTCTTTTCAAACAAACAAGGTTTCCATACGAAAATATATGTAGGTGTGGATCTAGTGGCTAATGTTGCCTTATAATCACAGATCGTTTTATTTATATTGGCAATCACTATCAAACTTACTGTCATATGGCTGTCTGTGACTTTCAAAGTCATGTTTGATTTTGAAGTAAAACAATAAAACAAATTTTTCTCAAAGATTTTTAAAAGAAAGCTGTGGATTTTTTCTTGAAACGGGGAGTGATCCCTGCTCCTGCACCAGGCTGAGTAACGGAATGGCAATGTCTTCGTACATCTACAAAATGTGGGCAAAATCAGGTGAGTGATAATTCGGTAGCCTTTCACCGGTTTCTGAAACCAGGCTCCACTAACATTATGAGGTGGGTAATGTATTTATGTGTATCAATAGTCCTAGCAGTCCACAGCTGGACATAAACCATTCATGGGTGGTATTTTACATACTTACTCATCAAACTTCGAAGAAAAGTCGACAAGCCGATTGACTCAGATATCTGAAAATCTTGTAATATAATTTCGGACACATTTTACTTTATTATAGAACAATTAATCTAATGCATTTTGTATTTATTATCTATTTGTAGAGCAACAGCTTCGGCAACATTTTATAACCCAGAAGATGAGGATTGCTCTTCAGTGGACTCCTTAAGGTGGTTCGTTACGTCATACAAACGAAAAACTGCACTTCAGTCGGGTTACACATGAACTGTAGAGTTTCTTTTTAAAGAAACTTTATTCTGAATGATGAAGGCACACGTAAATTTGTCGCAAAACTACTTATAGTTAAAAGATAATCAGTATTTTCTGCACAATAAAATTAAACGTATTTATTGCAGCAGTAGCTCCATCTATTTTCGTAAAGTGGCGACTCGCTTTTTACGGGGAAATCTGATGATTTAAAAATTCTTTTTAGTG
Source organism: Phthorimaea operculella (assembly GCA_024500475.1). Lineage (NCBI taxonomy): Eukaryota > Metazoa > Arthropoda > Insecta > Lepidoptera > Gelechiidae > Phthorimaea > Phthorimaea operculella. The sequence continues at coordinate 121,070 of JANFCV010000186.1, read as the reverse complement.
TTTTGCGACAATCTTATATACCCACGGGACTCCCCATCAAGATTTTTAAACCGACTCTTGTCTCCTTTACATACATAACTCCATTGAATTTTTGTATGGAAAACGGAACGCCTTAATTGCTCTCTATAGAAGTTGTAAACTTTTGTGTGGCAGACATTTCCAAGATTCTTGCTACCTTGTTGGTGCCAGGAAAAAACTGAGTAAATATGCAGGTCCAGGAACGAGGGAACATGTGATTCCCGACCATGACAAGATAATATGTAAAATAAAAACTGAAAATTTGTAATAAATACATTCAACTTGATTTAGTTATTTTATTTTCTAGAACACGACAACGAGTATCTAAAATCTTTACTGAATTAATCAAGTTATGAAACAGTATTTCAAACATTTATTTATATTAAAAACATGTGCATACTGACTTGATTAGTTCAGTAAAGATAAAAAAAACTTAATATAATTTTTGAATTTGCTACGAAAGCCCGCCAATTTTTAGTTCACTCATAATTCACAGATCCAATACGATGGCGCTAGTAGTATAAATGAAGGGGCCACCTTCGTTGTTCACAGATGGCGTTCTTCTCCACGCCAGTGAGAGTATAGTATTCTTTGTATGAAAGGACCGTATAATACGTCTCTATAAAAAGGTCATATTCTATAACACATTTCAACCAATATTTTGTATAACATTTATGAGCCGGTTTTTATCAATCATTTTTTCATTCGTTCACCAATGATGGGCAATTTAGTGCGGAAAAATTGTCGATTACCGATATCGATAAGAATGATTAGGTACTAGGTACCTACTAGTATTACCAGCGCAGATAAAGAATGGATGCCGAATTGAAATAATTACCTAACCAATACCAAAATCTCGGAACTGATCTGTGATAAGGAAGGATTCCTTAAGGAACATAGGTCAAAATATGAAAGAAGGATTGGACCTCCCGTAGTAACTGATGAAACTCATTTTATTTTACAGAAAATGTTTTTGACAATCAGGTATTTTCAAATTAGGACTCTGTTACCTCTTTAATTAAATTAACTGCGAACATGACATGAAACAAGCCATGGATAATTTTGGCTTCAGAATTTGAAAATACTGAATATTCGCATTCGCGAATGGCAAAAACTAATACTCGTATTCGCATTCACGAATGTTCAACAAATACCACTTGTTATGTCACTGTTCCTATGACATAACTGTTGACCAGCAAAAAGTAATAGTATACCTATAGATTAATGATCGTGTAAAGATAACAGATAATAATTATAATGAACAACATGGATTAGGTTTATTTAATTTAATTCGTGTAGGTAAGTAAGTGAAATTAAAACACTTCAATTTTAGAAAATTTATGTTCTATGTTCAGTTTCCTGTATGTTCACAATGTTCAGTCCAAAAGGTATGGGCAGTTTTCTGTAAAAAAATGTAATAAATAATAATTCATCTGACTTATAAGCGTATCTAATATAAATTGTCACCCCAATATTGTGTATCGACAGCCGATGTGGCGTAGTGGTTAGTATGCCTGCCTGCCACGCAAAAGGCACCGGTTTCAATTCCCGGTGGGGTCACTCACAAAGTTGATATTTATCACTTTGTGAATTTGTTCCCAGTCTGGTTAGGACATTGCAGGCTGAACTACCTGATTGTCCACAAGTAAGATGGTTCCGTGCTTCGGATGGGCACGTCAAGCCGTCGGTCCCGGTTGCTGTCTATGATGGCGGTCGTTACACAACCATGTCAGAGGCCTGCTACTTGCAGTAGGCGGTTGAAAAATTTTGACACCAGGGTTCATCGGGTCGTTGAATGACTCGGTGTCCCACACGAAAAGAAGAAGACCCCAATATTAAGGCCGAACGTTGTGTCGCGCGGGCGTGTAAATTTTTAACCCGCACGTAGTTCACTTCCCTAATTAATCTGAACCGCTTAAAGTAACATTTGTGCGGATCGACCGCACACGAATAAAAGACGCCATACGACGCTGCGTTCGCCCCTCTAGTTATCCATGATAAGAAACCAGACAATTCGTCGTTCCTCAAAACTTATCAAATGATATCTAGAAATTTTCGCGAAAAACTTCATTCAGTCATACATTCTTTATCGATTATCGACTATGGTACAGCACTGTCTTTGAAGTATAAATAAACCGACATAATTCTAAAATGACAAATGTAAAGGGATATGATAAGAATCAGGTGTCTTTCAATTTATGGTGCCGTCATCCGAATAGGCCATATTTGACGTCTGTCAAAATCATATTAATGCTATGACATAAGGTCTATTTTTCTTTGTTGACATGTTTCCTAGTATGGGTTTGACAGACGTCAAATATGGCCTATTCGGATGACGGCACTCTAGTAGATTACATCTGTCATTACCTCCCCTCCCCCCAATATTGGTTGAAAGAGATCTAGAACAAATTCTGTAGGATTCGCGTCCAGAGGTTGATTTGTCCAAGCAAAAATCTGATTCTAACTTATATCTAGTCATATGAAATTTATACAATGACTGCCATAATGACACATTTTTGTTCTACGCTGAAATTCGACCATAAACTTACCCTCCTTGTTACCCTCTAATGTGCCGTGTTGTGCCGGCTGAACCGAGTGATGCCAGCTTAGAATTACATCATTCTGTGAGCGTCGTAAGAAGCGACTAAGAGATTTGAGAGATGATGTGTTTTGCAAACAGCAGGCTGTCAATTTTGTCACTATGGTGATACGCAGTCTTCTGAATGGCTCTCCTAAACTTATGTTAGACGTAGCCTAATGGCCGCTTTTACAGCCGTTTATGCTCTGCTTACCCCACAAGGGATATGTATGTAACTCACCCTCTCCCGCCACTTGGACACGTATTTGAAGGCGAGGTGCTTGTCCCTGGGCAGCAGGAGCTCCCCGTCCGCCGGCGGGGGCTCCAGCGTGGGCACGAGGCGCCTCCACTGCTTGTGCGGCACCCTGCCCGTCAGCCACGCTGCCAAGTCTACCACCACGTTGGTTAGAGCAGGAGCGACTACAACTCACCCTTTCACGCCACTTGGACACGTATTTGAAGGCGAGGTGCTTGTCTCTGGGCGGCAGGAGCTCCCCGTCCGCCGGCGGGGGCTCCAGCGTGGGCACGAGGCGTCTCCACTGCTTTTGCTACCTCTGTAGAGCAGTAGCGACTACTACTCACCCTTTCACGCCACTTGGACACGTATTTGAAGGCGAGATGCTTGTCCCTGGGCGGCAGGAGCTCCACGTCTGCCGGCGGGGGCTCCAGCGTGGGCACCAGGCGCCGCCACTGTTTGTGCGGCACCCTGCCCGCCAGCCACGCCGCCAAGTCTACCACCACGTTGGTTAGAGCAGGAGCGACTACTACTCACCCTCTCCCTCCACTTGGACACGTATTTGAAGGCGAGGTGCTTGTCCCTGGGCGGCAGGAGCTCCCCGTCCGCCGGCGGGGGCTCCAGCGTGGGCACGAGACGCCTCCACTGCTTGTGCGGCACCCTGCCCGCCAGCCACGCTGCCAAGTCTACCACCACGTTGGTTAGAGCAGGAGCGACTACAACTCACCCTTTCACGCCACTTGGACACGTATTTGAAGGCGAGGTGCTTGTCCCTGGGCGGCAGGAGCTCCCCGTCGGCCGGCGGGGGCTCCAGCGTGGGCACGAGACGCCTCCACTGCTTGTGCGGCACCCTGCCCGCCAGCCACGCTGCCAAGTCTACCACCACGTTGCCGGTTGACGGCGTCAGAGCGGTGGCGACGACTGTTGTACCAGTTTGCGGGGTCACCTCCTATGTAAAGCAGGAAAGATTTATATTAGTACAACTTTTTGTTAACATAACGCAACGGTATGTAGCCGAGTACTGGCAAGAGAAGCTCTCAGTTCAACAATTGACACGAGGAAGAGTCGCGACTGTTCAATACACAGGGCCTTACCACAAAAAAGTTAGACGTATTTAAAAATAAACTTCATACAAAAAACGCTAGACACGAATTCAACGTGTTTTTTTTTGTGGTTCACAATCTTGCAATGTCAAAAATCAACATCGAGACAACTTCCATCCATGTAGACAGTCGTCATAAATAAACTCAACAAATTAATTTTAAAATAAAACTAAAAATATCTAGAAAACCTATTGAATTAAATAGTTATTTGTTACCTTCCCATCCTTAGATTGTTCGGAGTCAGTAGCAGACGTAACAGAAGGCGCGGCTGCGATCGGTGCCATGAGTTGTTGCATATAACGCAGGCATGGCAAAGCCACTTGCTGCAGCGCGAATTGGTGAGCTACGGAACAAAAACACGATCTGTATAAAATGATTGGTCGCCAAATTATATTACTAAGAACTGCGGGTCTCTTATAAGACAAAGAACACTATTAAGCAGACAAATAAAATCTAAAAACACTAATCTCAAAACATAGATTTTAAAATTTATTGGGATTTATATAATGCACAGTGCTTCTCATAAATAAAAATATCGACAGGGAATCGAACTTGGGGGCCGGTGGAGTACCGCCCCACTGCTCTGCCACTGAGACAGCTTAGCTTCAATTTCTAATTTTCTTAAAGGTGTTTCTTCTTCTTTACAGTTAATGGACCAGCCAACTTTAAACAATGGTTCACTTACAGTTCGGTGATGTAGCATTTATACTAGGTAGGCCAGCCAATGCTTCGGCCTTCAGTATAGCATTAGCAGCTGGGGGAATGCCCGCGACTTCGGTCAGGTTAGGGCAGCACCACACCCACAGCTTGACGATGCATCGCAGCCGCGACTCCCAGCATTCCACCGAGTCGGATACTTTGACGAGGGAGCCCAGTAGTAAGACCAGTGGACGGACCTGGTAAAGCACAATCAATTTTCAAGTTAGTCTTAAGGCCTTATCTACCCTAGTACAACGTGTATTCCGCGATTTTAAATCTTACTACCCTCACTTAATATATAAGGTTACATTTAATTAAGTACAAATCCCTTAATCTCTTGAGGGTGTGATCTACTCACAAAACTGAACAACTTTTGTTAGAAACTTAACATCGAAATATGAAAAAACAAAATTTGAACCTCCCATACCACGTGACACACTTTTTCAAGTTTTTTGTATGGGAGGTCCAATTTTTTTTTTATATTTCCAAGAAAAGTTTCTAACAAAAGTTGTTCAGTTTTGTAAGTAGATCACACCCTCAAGAGATTTGTACGTAATTAAATGTAACCGTATATGTCGCAGTACGATGGCAGACCCAGGATTTCGGAAAAATCCTAGGATTTAGGCCAATGCAGCAGATCCTGGATTTGTTTCGTAATAAGGCTTTTATTTCCGTTCAGGGGAACGAGTAGTGGAGAGGAAACGATTGCTCCTCCCCCGCGCGCCTGTTCCTGCAGAACGTCGAAATACAGTACAAAACTAACAGACGCATGAATGTTAAAAAAAACTGAAATACTCTGCAATTCAAGGTACAACAATTCGTGGAAGTGACAAAATAAGTAATTCTTGATGCTCCTTGTTCCCCTGAACTGCATTAAACAACTGTACCGTCCTATAATCATACTTAACATGAGAGAAGCAACTCATCTACACCTACAGAGCTACGGTCGCACCTATCTGTCCTTGCTCGTGATTGGCTGCTCCCACCTCCCCGCTCCTCACTCCGACAGGCAGGGCGGGGCGAGTCGGCCCGCTTGGCTTCATTGGCGATTTATCAACGCCGGCGCGCGGTCGCCTCAGAAGATAATTTTTTGAATTTCGCCAAAGTTTTATAATTCAAAAATTATAAACTTTAATAAATTATTTTAATTTAACTATTTCATTTTTGTGTTATATGGCGTTTTCAAAAAATTACTTTCTTTTAAATTTTTTATTAATAACGGTTTTACACCGTTCGTTTTTTAAATTTTATATTTGTGTAATGTCTGTCCTTTTTAAATTGTAAATTCAGTGAGTTTGCAAGATGGGTAAGTCCTTTCTATTTTATTGAGCATGCACTTGGAAAATCAAATTTCTGAAGGCGGTTTTCCGTCGAACACTACTTTGCAATTTCATACCACTGTTCATAATTTAGACCAAGCAAGAATCAGTCTAAAGTCCGTTTACGAGTAAATAAATTGTTCAGGAAGGGCGCCGAGCCCGTGATCTAAATAGATAACTATTTCAGTGAATTATTTATCAAGAGTAAGATCCCAATTAAATAAGCAAAGTGTGTTAAAGAAATTTGGTTGTTATCGAAGTAATAAATTCGTTCTCTTCTTTTGAGGACGATCAAATGAAAATCCAGTAATCATAGTGCCTTTCATAAGCCTTGAGTGACACGATTTAAATATTTTCAACACAAAATGTTGATCCGTTGTAGGCTGCTAGTTATCTGTAAGTGATGATACATTTTGCCTCAGGGTAATATATTTTTAGTTATAAGTATTATTCGGTCGAAATATTTGAAGATGGCGTCCGTGTACGCCACGGAGTGAAGTAAGGTCACTGATTGATTTATGGATTTTCATCAACAAATTTATTATTTAATTAAAACTTCTGTCTGTAATCAGACACGTGGTTTTTAAGTTTGTGTTTTGTTTGACACGTCGCAACGTGTTCGACGCTATAAACACGTGGTCCTCACTTTAAAAAATGTTGACTTGTATATTTAATTTCTACCTCCAAAGTTCTTTTTCTTTGAGGTGTTTCTTTAAAATTAAAGAATTTCATTAAAAGGGTGTCGCTGTGACCCCGAATAATGCAGTGAGTTTACGGCACACCTAGTCCGTAGAACGTCTTACAAAAAGAACAATCAAATCTCAGCAAGGATATTTTGTAAGGTATATATACCTAATTTTATTCTATTGCAATGACAAATTGATATTATATGGCTCCGCGAACTGGGCCATGTTCCTTGTTTTTATATGTTACCTCTGCGCAATGCAAGGTATACCCTATTTTAAAACATCATTAGGAGTACCTTGGCCGCCAGCGCATGGTGAGCCCTTTGACTCCTACATCCCCGCGCAGGGGTTGTGCTTTTTGATGTCATGCAGATTGCTCTCGCCTGCACTTGCAGGAGTGCCTTAATTTTCGTCCTCGTGTCTTTCGTATACGTGACGAACTGATATTTTGTAATGCGAGACAAATATCGCAAAATATAGTGATAAGTATATTGTTGCGTTTCGGTACTACATACTCCTCAAAGGACGGGGTCATCATGGACCCAAAAGTTTCGAAACGTACCTACATATTATTTTAATACCTCGCGCAGAGAGAGTCGGCCAGCGAATTTCATAAAACTGTGTGACTTATGATATAAACTGTACTGTATTAGGTATTACTCTTATACCTATCCCATATCAAACAAAGAAAGTTCAGTGGCATTCGGCGCAGGCACGATATGTCTTACCTACAAAATAAAGGGTTCTCCCTTTTACTAATTTCGAAGTATTCTATAAAAACAAATAGTACACCGTCAGGGCCTTGCCTCAGACGAAATTAACGAGTGTAACGAAGGGTAGTGTGTGTGTTAGTGAATTTCGCAGGTTCGAATCTTGCATGTGACATTTTATTTAGATAAGAATTCTAATTGAATACCTACCCGACACGTTTTTGTTTACAAAGTCCATAATCCGATGGACGCATCCGAGATAATTATTTTCAATGAAATTTGCTTTGAAATGGCTATTACAATTTCTAGTAAAAGAAGTTTACATCTTAGCTTATGTAGAGGCATTCCAAGAAAATGTTCTGAGACTTCTAATATTTCCGTAAAAGATTTGATATCAACATAAAAGCTTTAAAAATTTCACATACAGTAGCTTTGTATCATTCATAAGGATAACATAAGCGTAAAGTAGATGCTAAACGTCACGTAAGCGACTAGAAGTTGATGTTTTCATGGAATGCCCTGCGTAGCTTTGAGCTAGTTAGAAACACCTACGCAAGGAGATTGTCAATAAAGACATTACCATAACCTCAGGGCTGAAGTTCTTGCAGGTTAATGTCTTAAACAGTTTCACTTTGTGATCATTACAGTGGCTCACTGGGCCATGCAATAAAAAATAAGTTACAACATTGTTCTTGTAATGGAACGACCATTTATGCATTTCCCTTGCTCACTGTCATAAGTAGCAAGAAATCACTTTTATTAAATAGTTATCTCTTACTACAGTGTCAACTGTGTCCCCTAAAAATGTAATACGATAGTACTAATGTCATGCTAAGGGATATCCCTTACGCTTGTCATTCGTTTACTTCTTTGAACTATGGTCAAAGAGTGCCATTAAAGTACCTACTTCAAATAGGTACGTGCTGTATTTTTCGCAGCAAGTAACCCCGGAGGAAAATATCTATGTACAATCTGAAGAGCTCTCTGAAGAGTTAAGTTAAAGTTTTCTTGTATTAGCGAGATTTTAAGCAACATGAAAACAAACAAAAGTGGGGAGAGAAAGAGGCCGTATTGTAATGGCCTCATCTCAAAACGGATAAGTAAATAACTACCTACCTATTCAATAAATGTCACACCTAAACTATGAAAAGTTTTTGCTTTTTCAATTCATTGAGAGAAAAGTGTGTGTTTGGGATACAGATTTATGTAATGTACCTAGGTGATTTACTTAATCCATCATGTTGCAAATTTATAACTACATTCTGTTGTAGATTCACAAGCTATGAAACATCAAAACTGGTGGTAAATTGTCTTAACTAGTCTAACTACTGAAAACTAGTACCTAATGTCTACATGTCATATCATAACATAAGGTAGGTATACTTGAAGTACCTACCTCCTCGGTTGCCATGACCTTGGACATGATATACGTAATGTTACTTTAGAAAGTTTGCCTACCCGTAAAGGTTTAGGCGTGATATATACGTATATGTATGTATCTAGGATGTTTTTATACTTCCTACCATAGGTACCTACTCAAAGTGTTATGATATGAATGACATGTTTATTACGTAATGTGTCTAACCATCTGCACTAGAGATAAAAAGTTGTAAAACGATATCAAAATAATCATTTTCTTAATACCGTCTCGATCGGTATGAGTTTTTATTTTCCTCATGTGTGGTCATCTTGCTACCTACTCTGTTTATTATGAATGAAAGCTTATGCGAAAATAAACAAAAAACTACCTACAGTCTATGCGGGTACTTTTATGGAATAAACAACACTACAACACGTTTCAAAACTAATGATTTCAAATAGAGGGTACTTTCGCAAATTGACATGTTTTATGTCACGAGTGAAAGACTCTTGACTGCCGTGCACAAGGTGTTTTGAAACGTAAAATGGTGAATAAATCTGTCTATTTTTAGACGTACGTAACTCAAAAGATGATACCGTTTGTTCCAATATACTTATTTGCTCTGAATGTCAGGCATTCGTGAAAGTACCTACCTATTAGGTTATTATGTCTATTAATTATATTTTTTTGCAAAACAGATAGCGGAAATGCTATTTCAAAGAAACGATGACGAAACGAAGGTGCGATGGTAGTTTATAATCGTACAGATACATTGTGAACTAACGGTGACTGTTGCACTATGCGTACACAGGTGCACTTTGAGATGGATATCAATCTATTACCAATTAAGAGATTTACAATGAGTTGTTTATGCTGACTACCTAAAAGACGTTAATGTCGTTCTACAGGCAGATAGTTTTGTTTTCCTCGGTAGGTGGGCTATCTTATATGTACGTTATACAGACAAGTTCATGCGCTTTTAATAAATTTTAACGGTTACTTGGGCTTTTCAAGGGACGGTCAGAGGTAGATAGTCTGTTATTAGAGGTAATAATAAATGTATTCACCTCTTTATTTGTACTTACAAGATTATACCAATAGATTCATACAATGAAGTTTCTGTGACAGCCAGAGTGATTGTGTTTTTATGAAGCTTGACCGTTACTCCGACAGACTAAACAAGGTTAGTTTTATAATTTTTGCTAATCACGTAAATATTATGGCAAGCCCATACGTATTTGGAAGTCATACGAAGATATGATTTTACAATAGTTATTATATTAAGAAAGTTTATTTCATTTGAATTAAGGTATTTGATGGCCAGGTTTTCTATCTGCCATTGCCTAGTTAGGACAATGCATACCTTAAGATTTACCGTTGACCTTTTAGTAAGGTATTCAGGCTACCCTATTACATTACCTACAGCTTGAGCAATCAAGCACAGTTGAAATGTATCAGCTTTGTTTTTCTGTGTGCAACGGTTGCTGACTTACTTACTATCTTATTAGATAGGTAGTTAGAATAGAAGATTATATAAATATTACCTATTTTGCGAATCCTACCGCTAGCTAACGGTGGTTACCTTCCTCTTTTCTTTATTATTGGGTTTTTAAAAAATGGTACCTATTATATTTTTGTTGATTGGTTCGAAAAACTGCAATTGTGTTTCCGTGTATTCACTATTTATTCACAACGGATTAGGTAATGTAAGTCTGTAATTTGTGCATTTGATTTCAGATACGAGGAAAATTTTGGAAAGGCATTATGTCATGTGCTAAATACTCTAGTATTTATCATTATTTAATATGCTTGACTAGATTACCATAATACAGTAAATGAGATTTGTAATAACATTTATATTTTAATAATTTACGCTTATTAATCGTCATTTAAGAGTGAGCTTCTGGTATGACGAAATTTGGCATTTTATATATCCTTTGATGATTGTTTAATTCATTAATATAGTGGTTCAATGTCATTGAATTCAACAGATTCTATATTATTAATTATTTAACAATATTTGAATTCTTTATAGTTAATCACATTGGCGATAGCTCCCACTCCTCCAGGCGATAGGAAACATGTCTCATGTTAAGTATGATTATAGGACGGTACAGTTGTTTAATGACAGCATTTTACCTACCAATAAAATGCTTATTAAACTACTTACCTCCTATAATCATACATTTTTAATTCTGCCTGGGATATTTTGTAAAAAAAAAAAAATTGAAAATATTTTCTACAAAATAATTATAATATTCTAATTAGAATATTATTGTGAGACGCAATGAAGCCAAGCGGGCCGACTCGCCCCGCCCTGCCTGTCGGAGTGAGGAGCGGGGAGGTGGGAGCAGCCAATCACGAGCAAGGACAGATAGGTGCGACCGTAGCTCTGTAGGTGTAGATGAGTTGCTTCTCTCATGTTAAGTATGATTATAGGAGGTAAGTAGTTTAATAAGCATTTTATTGGTAGGTAAAATGCTGTCAATAAATAAAAGCCATATTACTAAACAAATCCTCTATCTGCTTAGGACGACGGCTAATCGAAGTCTACGATTTTGCCATTTGCCGGCTTTTGGCTCGAAATCCTGGGACTGGTCGTGACGATGGCCGAACAACGTCTACGATTTTGCCATATGTAGGCTTTTGGCCAAAATCCCTAATTCTGCCATAGTAATGCGATGCGACTGCGACATAATACATACTCTAAGGCCGCTTTCTTTATATATTTCGAAAGCAGTTCCAAAAATTATGGATTCACCATAGAATGTGGGCTTTTATATGACAAATTATAAAAGTTAACCAGTATAGGTTGTTCACTGTGAAAAACACAACGTTAGCACGTTTTAAAATGCAACTAGCGACATCTTTTGGTGGATGCCAAAATCACAAAAAATATTTTTTATATGAACGAACAACTTCATTCGCGAAGTTTTACATTGTCTGTAACATCGCCGATCGCTCCAGGAAAGTTGTATGGAAATACCAAAGAAATTAAACGGCCTAGCCCTAGAAGGCACAAATTTAACAAATGAAAGTTGCTAATTACTTCTAAACGAAGGGTTTTTATTAATTTTCTCCATATTAAAAATTTCTCTCTCTCTTCGTGTGGGACACCGAGTTGTTCAACGACCCGATGAACCCTGGTGTCAGAGTTTTTCTACCGCCTATAGAAAATTATTCAGTACGGTGGCCTAGACCATGGTATAATAAGATACTCCGCCTGGTATTTCTTTCAGAGACTCGTGAACTACGTGACCAACACAAGACTACGTCATCATGCTTGTGGGTTACCAGAATTACCCACTCTTATGATGTTTTTTGTAAATCATTTATGATACTGTTAACTAATAAATACAATTTAAGTGTTGTTGTAAAGTTCAAGTTAATACACACGTAAATCTAAATTATAAAATTATTAAGAAATATTTTAACCCATTGTTCTGAGATTGAATTTACCCCATAACGTATTTTATTGAAATAAAGTGGCAATACTAAGTGACGTTGTCTTGTGTTTCTCTGGGAAGGAAAGACCATGTTTTATTAGACTATGGCCTAGACGACGTCTCCAATTTAATATATTTCCATTGAGTAACTTTCACTCTACAGTCAAGCACGTTGCATGAAAATAATAAAAACAGATTGAAGTTCTAATCTCATTTTAATACTACATGTAAAAAAATCAAGAAAAAATAACAAAAGTACGGCTACTCGAATAAGTCCTTTTTGACAGCTGTCAAAGTCATGTTAATGCTATGACATAAGGTCTATTTTTCTGTGATTGATGACATGTCTTCTAGTATGTGGTTGACAGCTGTCAAAAAGGACATTAGAGTGGCCGTGCTTTATTTGACTCCCCCTTTGAAGGTGATTACTTTGAGGGAAATCCCTTGCATTTGTACAGTCTCTCCCGCTCACTCATGCATGAACAATCCAAAATGTAAGGCTTCAATTTTTTTCAGACTGTAATACTGGGTTATTTTTTAGTCAGTGCGCAAACTTTGCAGGGTGTTTCTACTCGTGATTATGATCAACTTTTACTATGGGACCACCGTCGAATTCGCAAAAAAAAATTTGGATATTCCATAGAAAAATTCATACCTACTCGGCAAAAATGTATGAAATACCCAAAAATTTTTTTTAGATTTCGCAGGTGGCCCCATAGTGAAAGTTGTTCAAAATCACGAGTAGAAACATCCTGCAAAGTTTGCGCACTGACTAAAAAATAACCCTGTATTTTTCAGCAGTAATTTTCACTTTTCTAAATGTAAAAACATTTATTGAATCGTACAACATAGTTGACCGGCTTGTTTGTTTTAGGCACAAGAAAATCGAAACCTTAAAAACAGAATTGTTCATGAGTTAGCGCGAGAGACTGTACATTAAAGAAAATTCGTTACACTTTTAGGCCGCAATAATTTAAAGCCAGAAACATATTTTTTTAAGTAACATGTAGATCTTAAGTCATTTCAAAATATGTATATAGAGTGCAGCTAGCGGTAATGCAGTAATGGTTAGTGTGCCGTAAACTTGCGGCATCCTAGAGCTTAAATACGTAAGTTCGCTTACCGAGTTATTGTGATCCTGCGACGCGGCATGCCCCATCAGAGACAGTGTAATACGCTGCGTAACATGCTAAGGTAATGTAGTAATAGCTAGAGTGCCGTAAACTTGCGGTTCCCTAGAGCTTATATACACAAGTGAGCTTACCGAGTTGTTGTGATCCTGTGACGCCGCATGCCCCATCAGAGACAGTGTGATACGCTGCGTAAGCATGTTGCAGAGTTGCTCGGTAGCCGGCAGGTTGTCTCGAGTCACCAAACAGATCAACGCACGAACTTCTTCCTGACACTGCAAACAAAAAATGTACATGACTTTTACCTCTGTGTGTTAGGAACTGTTGTGTACCGAAAAGTAAAACTGTGTGCAGGCATGATCAGACCATCAAACTGAGCAACTTTAACTGTGGAGCCTATGTTGGAAAACGAAAAAATCCATAGAACACACAATCTTAATCGGGAATTTCGTATGGGTGTACGCTACGCGTCGAAATTTCTTACCCATTTCACCCATTTACAAACTCAGCCTTCATCAGAGACTTGTTGTTTCAATACTTATATTATTGTTTTGAACGGGATTTTTACTGCGATAAGGTTTATAATTACCTCGATATTTCAGAGCAGTTTCAATTGTTGTAAACAATCGCGTACATTTTAAAACATATTCAATTTCATGGTTTGATTAAGTCTGCAAAGTTTTCGTGGTCTCGAAAATACCTGAAATTGTTGTATAACTTACCTGCGGAGTTCCCCGGTGCAAGTTGTGTTGCACAAGCTCTTGTACAAGGCCGAATCGGCACAGTCGCGTGCGATGCTCGGGCTGCGAGGCCAGCGCTCGCAGCAGAGTGAGGCAATGTTGCAAGGGAGTAGCCTTAGCAACTACCGGCTTATTCTAAAAGCAATATTGATTGTATAACTTACCTGAGGAGTTCCTCGGTGCAAGTTGTGTTGCACAAGTTCCTGTACGAGGCCGAAGCGGCACAGTCGCGTGCGATGCTCGGGCTGCGAGGCCAGCGCTCGCAGCAGAGTGAGGCAATGCTCGGCAGCGGCTAGAGAGCAGCCGTAGCAAGTGCCGCCTGACTCTGAAGAAAACAATCATAGTATCACAGTAGTACAAAAAACAGAATTAAGTTTCAAAAGAACGGAGTTGCAAAATGCCAACATTGAAAAGTTACAACATTTAGCAACCTGGACTTTTTGCTTCTTTTCCCATTTCACGGTTATAAACATTTTGCGACTTCTGTCATTTTACGATTGACATTTCACGATAATTTCGAATTTCTTTGATAATGGGCAAACGACAGAAATCTAGAAAGAGTCGACTTTCTGGCTAGTTGACATAAGGAATTAATCGTTTTAACTTACCTTTGGAAAGATCTCCATCGTAGTTCTGAACTAAGCCCGCGTAAACAGGCAAAGTATCACCCTTTGTGGCTTCGCTTTGGGATCTATCATACGCGACAAGCTCTTTCCTGGAAACGAAAGTAAAATTTTATGGCTAGACCGAATAAAAGGTGAAGAGATTAGGAATTTTCTAGGTTTCTAATTCAAGAATGTTAAGTTCCCTTATCTTTGCAAGGCAAGGTGATTTCGAGCTCTTTGTGTGTTGACCATAATATAAAAATAATTAACTATGACCCGATTCATAGAAGAAGGACCCGAAATAGACACATTATTGTCGATATTTGCTTAAATGCCATGCAATATAAAAAAGACGCAAACAATAATATTGCCATTTCCCTTTCTTCTATGAATCAGGTGACTTTATGCATCACGACTGAATGGTGCCGAGAGCCAGCAGTGCTAACTCGTTTACTGTGACTCAAACCAGCTGTACGAAGTGCTTCATCTGTAAAAAGGTGGAGTCATGTTTACCTGCAAGCCAGCACCTTCTGTATGATCTTGGACAGGTCCTCGAAGTGTCCCTTGCTGTCGACGCAGTACTTGTGTGCCAGTGTCTGTATGACGCGGTTGATCTGAGCGCCGCTGAACGAAGTATTGGACGCGTTGCTGTATGTATTTATAGTATAGAGTTGTTTCATACCTGCAAGCCAGCACCTTCTGTATGATCTTGGACAGGTCCTCGAAGTGTCCCTTGCTGTCGACGCAGTACTTGTGTGCCAGTGTCTGTATGACGCGGTTGATCTGAGCGCCGCTGAACGAAGTATTGGATGCGTTGCTGTTTTAGTATGTATGTCTTACCTGCAAGCCAGCACCTTCTGTATGATCTTGGACAGGTCCCCGAAGTGTCCCTTGCTGTCGACGCAGTACTTGTGTGCTAGTGTCTGTATGACGCGGTTGATCTGGGCGCCGCTGATCGAAGTATTGGACGCGTTGCTGTTTTAGTATGTATGATACGTCGCTGTTTTAGTATGTAATCTTACCTGCAAGCGAGCACCTTCTGTATAATCTTGGACAGGTCCTCGAAGTGTCCCTTGCTGTCGACGCAGTACTTGTGAGCGAGTGTCTGTATGACGCGGTTGATCTGGGCGCCGCTGAACGAAGTATTGGACGCGTTGCTATATGTAATTATTATAGAGTTGTTTCATACCTGCAAGCCAGCACCTTCTGTATGATCTTGGACAGGTCCTCGAAGTGTCCCTTGCTGTCGACGCAGTACTTGTGAGCGAGTGTCTGTATGACGCGGTTGATCTGGGCGCCGCTGAACGAAGTATTGGACGCGTTGCTATGTGTATTTATAGTATAGAGTTGTTTCATACCTGCAAGCCAGCACCTTCTGTATGATCTTGGACAGGTCCTCGAAGTGTCCCTTGCTGTCGACGCAGTACTTGTGTGCCAGTGTCTGTATGACGCGGTTGATCTGAGCGCCGCTGAACGAAGTATTGGACGCGTTGCTGTTTTAGTATATAATAATATGATATGTTCCTGTTTTAGTATGTAATCTTACCTGCAAGCCAGCACCTTCTGTATGATCTTGGTCAGGTCCTCGAAGTGTCCCTTGCTGTCGACGCAGTACTTGTGTGCCAGTGTCTGTATGACGCGGTTGATCTGAGCTCCGCTGAACGAAGTATTGGATGTGTTGCTATGTGTATTAAGGAGTTGTTTCTTACCTGCAAGCCAGCACCTTCTGTATGATCTTGGACAGGTCCTCGAAGTGTCCCTTGCTGTCGACGCAGTACTTGTGCGCCAGTGTCTGTATGACACGGTTGATCTGAGCTCCGCTGAACGAAGTATTGGATGCGTTGCTGTTTTAGTATGCAGTCTTACCTGCAAGCCAGCACCTTCTGTATGATCTTGGACAGGTCCTCGAAGTGTCCCTTGCTGTCGACGCAGTACTTGTGTGCCAGTGTCTGTATGACGCGGTTGATCTGGGCGCCGCTGAACGAAGTATTGGACGCGTTGCTATATGTATTTATATTATGGAGTTGTTTCTTACCTGCAAGCCAGCACCTTCTGTATGATCTTGGACAGGTCCTCGAAGTGTCCCTTGCTGTCGACGCAGTACTTGTGTGCCAGTGTCTGTATGACGCGGTTGATCTGGGCGCCGCTGAACGAAGTATTGGACGCGTTGCTATATGTATTTATATTATGGAGTTGTTTCTTACCTGCAAGCCAGCACCTTCTGTATGATCTTGGACAGGTCCTCGAAGTGTCCCTTGCTGTCGACGCAGTACTTGTGTGCCAGTGTCTGTATGACGCGGTTGATCTGGGCACCGCTGAACGAAGTATTGGACGCGTTGCTGTATGTATCTAGTTTATATAATAGAGTTTTTTCATACCTGCAAGCCAGCACCTTCTGTATGATCTTGGACAGGTCCTCGAAGTGTCCCTTGCTGTCGACGCAGTACTTGTGAGCCAGTGTCTGTATGACGCGGTTGATCTGGGCGCCGCTGAACGAAGTATTGGACGCGTTGCTGTTTTCATCGCCGGTGCGACCTTCGAGGCGGTGCTCACTTATCTTGTGCAGGAGAGACTGGAAAGTAATACAATAATCATCAGAGACTGCCTTTACCCCAAATCTTTGTTTGTTTTGTTAGAGCACATAATCATGAGTATCAAAAGGATCTGGCAATGTTTTATGACCGACCGCTTGTAAGACTTCAACCGTCTTTGAGAATGCTATTGTAGGTGGTATCACTCACCACCATCATGTGGTTGACCATAGTCGGCAGATATTTAGCCGAAGTCAAAGACGTCGCCTTTTATGAAACACCCTGAGTAGACTAGGGCAGTATTCTTAGCCGCTACCACAGTAATACATCAATTTATAAATTTGAAGTGCGATCCCATTCCATAAGATCTTGAAATCATATGGAAGGATTATACTTGCAGGAAAGACTGTTTGATGACAGCTACGACTTATTACAAACTCTACAGAATATAAACATAAAACATACCTCAAGAACAGGCTTGTTAGCCGTAAGCTGTCTGTAAACACGATCAGCCTTGTTCAATAACGCGCCAATGGTCTGAACCATCTTCTTCCTCTCTTCATCGTTCTCTATAGTGTCGACAGCGCAGCACGGCCGCTCGGTCAGAGTATAGTGGAACTAGGCAAACTTGCTAAGAAGGGATCTGTCTTACCTCCAGCACAGGTTTGTTAGCAGTGAGCTGCCTGTACACTCTATCAGCCTTGTCCAGCAGTGCGCCAATGGTCTGAACCATCTTCTTCCTTTCTTCATCGTTTTCTATAGTGTCGACGGCACAGCACGGCCGAGCAGTCAGCGTATAGTCGAATTTGGGAACTTGTACTTGCAAAGAAAAGCAGGGATCTATCTTACCTCCAGCACAGGCTTGTTAGCCGTGAGCTGCCTGTACACTCTATCAGCCTTGTCCAATAACGCGCCAATAGTCTGAACCATCTTCTTCCTCTCTTCATCATTCTCTATAGTGTCGACGGCGCAGCACGGCCGTGCAGTCAGCGTATAGTCGAACTTGTACTTGCAGAAAGAAGGAATCTTTCTTACCTCCAGCACAGAGTTGTTAGCCGTGAGCTGTCTATAAACACGATCAGCTTTGTCCAATAACGCGCCAATAGTCTGAACCATCTTCTTCCTCTCTTCATCATTCTCTATAGTGTCGACGGCGCAGCACGGCCGTGCAGTCAGCGTATAGTCGAACTTGTACTTGCAGAAAGAAGGAATCTTTCTTACCTCCAGCACAGAGTTGTTAGCCGTGAGCTGTCTATAAACACGATCAGCTTTGTCCAATAACGCGCCAATAGTCTGAACCATCTTCTTCCTCTCTTCATCATTCTCTATAGTGTCGACGGCGCAACACGGCCGCGCGGTCAGCGTATAGTCGAACTTGACGTACTTGCTAAGAAGGGATCTGTCTTACCTCCAGCACAGGCTTGTTCGCCGTGAGCTGCCTGTACACTCGATCAGCCTTGTCCAATAACGCGCCAATAGTCTGAACCATCTTCTTCCTCTCTTCATCGTTTTCTATAGTGTCGACGGCACAGCACGGCCGTGCAGTCAGCGTATAGTCGAACTTGTACTTGCTGAAGAAGGAATCTGTCTTACCTCCAGAACAGGCTTGTTGGCAGTAAGCTGTCTGTAAACACGATCAGCCTTGTCCAATAACGCGCCAATGGTCTGAACCATCTTCTTTCTCTCTTCATCGTTTTCTATAGTGTCAACGGCGCAACACGGCCGCGCGGTCAGTGTATAGTCGAACTTGGGAACTTGTACTTGCAAAGAAAAGAAGGGATCTATCTTACCTCCAGAACAGGCTTGTTGGCAGTAAGCTGTCTGTAAACACGATCAGCCTTGTCCAATAACGCGCCAATGGTCTGAACCATCTTCTTTCTCTCTTCATCGTTTTCTATAGTGTCAACGGCGCAACACGGCCGCGCGGTCAGTGTATAGTCGAACTTGGGAACTTGTACTTGCAAAGAAAGAAGGGATCTATCTTACCTCCAGAACAGGCTTGTTGGCAGTAAGCTGTCTGTAAACACGATCAGCCTTGTCCAATAACGCGCCAATGGTTTGAACCATCTTCTTTCTCTCTTCATCGTTCTCTATAGTGTCAACGGCACAGCACGACCGCGCAGTCAGCGTATAGTCGAACTTGTACTTGCAGAAAGAAGGAATCTTTCTTACCTCCAGCACAGAGTTGTTAGCCGTGAGCTGTCTATAAACACGATCAGCTTTGTCCAATAACGCGCCAATACTCTGAACCATCTTCTTCCTCTCTTCATCGTTCTCTATAGAGTCGACTGCGCAGCACGGCCGGGCAGTCAGCGTATAGTCGAACTTGGCATACTTGCTAAGAAGAGATCTGTCTTACCTCCAGCACAGAGTTGTTAGCCGTGAGCTGTCTATAAACACGATCAGCTTTGTCCAATAACGCGCCAATAGTCTGAACCATCTTCTTCCTCTCTTCATCGTTCTCTATAGTGTCGACGGCGCAACACGGCCGCGCAGTCAGCGTACCCGAACTTGTACTTGCAGAAAGAAGAAATCTGTCTTACCTCCAGCACAGGCTTGTTAGCCGTGAGCTGTCTATAAACACGATCAGCCTTGTCCAGCAGCGCGCGAATAGTCTGAACCATCTTCTTCCTCTCTTCATCGTTTTCTATAGTATCGACTGCGCAGCACGGCCGCGCACTCAGCGTACTCAAACTTGTACTTACAGAAAGAAGGAATCTGTCTTACCTCCAGCACAGGCTTGTTAGCAGTGAGCTGTCTATAAACACGATCAGCCTTGTCCAGCAGTGCGCCAATAGTCTGAACCATCTTCTTTCTCTCTTCGTCATTTTCTATAGTGTCCACAGCGCAGCACGGCCGGGCAGTAAGTGTGTAGTCGAACTTCGCATACTTGCAGAAACCGCACGCGTGGCAGAGGAACGGATCCTTCTCGTCGTAGTTTATGGCGCTGCAAGAAAAACAATGAACATAACTTGTTTAATGTGTTTCATGATTTGTTTATTTACTGTTCTGCACTAAAACTATAATAGTAGTTTTTATAACAAGGGAATAAAGTGATATATTTAGGGCGAGGGTGCTATTTTGAATCATGAGCGGAACGAGGGATTCTAGAGTAAAATCCCGAGCGTAGCGAGGGATTTTAAAGTAGAATCGTGAGTGAAGCGAAGGATTCAATGTAAGTCGCCCGAGAATAAATAACTTTATACCCGAGTGATACATACTACTTTTCATCCCCCTCTATGAAAAAACAATAAATACTTACTTAATCTACGAAGTTCTTTAAATATTACTTGCTAGTATTCATTATTTTACAATACATCCTATAAATTGCGTTATAAACATCCAATATTTACAAAACCATTATCACACATTTCATTTCATATTATTGTAATAGAATTGTGAGGTTGTATATTGTTGTTGCCCATTGCCGTTATCGCGCCAAAAGAAAAATAAAATTTGACACATTACTTTTTAATTTCAATTTTTTCTAGGAATTAGGTCTTTTATGAGCAACATACTAGGTGTAAAATACTCAATAAGATAGCAGATAACAGGTAGTGTTGCAAAGAAAAAACCCATCTGTAGTAAATTTTCGATTGATTGACTGCAAATATTTGTGTTCCAAATTCAAATGAATTTTAATCCCTTGGGATTAAATAACCTATTTTAATCCCACTTATGTGCGACCAAAGCGTAGTTTTTTGAATAGAGGGGATGAAAAGAGATTTTTTTTCTTTTGTATGTATTATTCTGAAACTGCTGAATCGATTTCAAAAATACTAGGCTACTTTTTACCATGAGAATTGAAAACATATTTTACCCCCGGGGGAAACGGTGAAGCACAGATGTAACTTCTCCTATATTTTTTTATCTACACTCAGTTCGTAATATTCGTTTTACAGAATCGAAAGTACGAACGTAATGAACTGCATTACGAATATACAGCCTTTAAAAAAACTTTCATACTACTGGCAGGTACATAAAGTAACTCGATTTCTAGTATTTGAAAAAAAATTAAACGAATTGACCCGCGTACCAAATAGTAATCTGTTCCAATTTGATACTGGCCATCAGTAAGTGGAATGAAAAAAAAAAACAAGTGTCACCCGCGGCGGGACGACATATTTATTTATGAGGACTTATTTATTATTAAATCTTTGTTTCAAATCATTTTTCGAATTAAATTCACCGATAAATGCTATTTAATTTTAAAAGTTGTTCAGTTTTTACGAGCCTCCATTTTAACGTTTAGTTAAAAAGTTACTTATGTATAAGGTCCTATTAAATTCACTGCAAATATTTCAAGGGCATGCGTAAATATGTATAAGAAAAACATCTAAGGCATTTTTAAAAAAATCTCCACGCTAGATTTCTTTTTTCATTTTCAAACAAACTTTTTAATTAATTATGTGAACACCCTTTGACTGACCCGACTGACGTTCAGCTACGTAGACAGGATTCACTTACACGGCACGCACACTAACAACCAACCAATCACAGCACCTTTTTTTTGGCGCGTAATTTAAATTTATCGAAGTGTGTGTTTCTAGGACAAACAGGGTGCACTTTTTTCGTTTTGTGTTTTTTTAGTTAAATGCAGTTTTCTCGAAAACTAGCGTGTAGATTTCTTTAAAAATTTGCCAAGTACATGCTTTTATTTTATTTGATCTGCCCCCAAAATATTTGCAGTGAATTTAATAGGACCTTATATAAAAGTCGTTCAGTTGGTGGTTCAGTAGATAGGCTTGCAATCGCCATAGTGCAGTGCGGAGGTTTGAATTATTTTTCATAGTTTTTCTTGTAGAGTGTAGATAAAATAGTGTATGCAACTGCAAATAATTAGGCTTTAGAATGCTCGTGTCAAACTATTATCACACTCGGCTGCGCCTCGTGTGATAAACAGACACTCTCATCCTAAAGCCTCTCATTATTAGGCAGTTGCATAAACTACTATTATTTTGTTGGACTTTAATCGATTCCAAGAACCATCCTAAAATGATGAGTTTTCAAGATGTTGAACACACTTTTCGTTGCGAAATGCTTAAAAAGTTAGATTCTCATAATATTGGTCGCAAAACGTTGAACTTCAGGATTTTTTTTCGATTCACTACCAGAGAAGAAATCTATAGTGTGACTTACCGGCACTTATGGCACTGGAACACATTCTCTCCACAGTTGGCGCAGACGCCAGGATTAGCCGGCACAGATTGGGAGCATCTTGGACACTGCAGCGATCCCCCAGTAGCTTGCTGGGTCTCATAGAAGTCTGCGTACTCTATCATGAGGTTACGCGCTACCAAGGGTTATATTATTGATACTTACCGGCACTTATGACACTGGAACACATTCTCCCCACAGTTGGCGCACACTCCCGGGTTCGCCGGCACAGTTTGCGAGCATCTTGGACACTGCAGCGATTCCCCCGTCGCTTGCTGGTTCTCATAGAAGTCTGCATACTCCATCATGAGGTTGCAAGCCACGATTGGTTATACCAGTGAAACTTACCGGCACTTATGGCATTGGAAAACATTCTCCCCACAGTTGGCACACACTCCCGGATTAGCCGGCACAGATTGCGAACATCTTGGACATTGCAGCGACTCTCCAGTAGCTTGCTGGTTCTCATAGAAGTCTGCATACTCTATCATGAGGTTACTACTAGCCACGATTGGTTATACTAGTGTGACTTACCGGCACTTATGGCACTGGAAAACATTCTCTCCGCAGTTGGCGCAGACGCCAGGATTAGCCGGCACAGATTGGGAGCATCTTGGGCACTGCAGCGACTCTCCCGTAGCTTGCTGGTTCTCATAGAAGTCTGCGTACTCCATCATGAGTTTGCACGCCATCATTGGTTATACTACTGTTACCATTGGTTATACTAGTATCACCATTGGTTATATTATTGATACTTACCGGCACTTATGACACTGGAACACATTCTCCCCACAGTTGGCGCACACTCCCGGGTTGGCCGGCACAGATTGCGAGCATCTTGGACACTGCAGCGATTCCCCAGTAGCTTGCTGGTTCTCATAGAAGTCTGCGTACTCCATCATGAGGTTGCTATAAGCCACGATTGGTTATACTAGTGTTACTTACCGGCACTTATGGCACTGGAACACATTCTCCCCACAGTTGGCGCACACTCCCGGGTTGGCCGGCCGGCACAGATTGGGAGCATCTTGGACACTGCAGCGATTCTCCAGTAGCTTGTTGGTTCTCATAGAAGTCTGCGTACTCCATCATGAGTTTATACGCTACTATTGGTTATACTAGAGTTACCATTGGTTATACTGTGTTACCATTTGTTATACTAGTGTTACTTACCGGCACTTATGACACTGGAACACATTCTCTCCACAGTTGGCGCACACTCCCGGTTTGGCCGGAACAGATTGGGAGCATCTTGGGCACTGCAGCGACTCTCCCGTCGCTTGCTGGTTCTCGTAGAAGTCTGCGTACTCCATCATGAGGTTGCACGCCAGGATTAACTATACTAGTGAGACTTACCGGCACTTATGGCACTGGAACACATTCTCCCCACAGTTGGCGCACACTCCCGGGTTGGCCGGCACGGATTGCGAACATCTTGGACACTGCAGCGATTCCCCAGTAGCTTGCTGGTTCTCATAGAAGTCTGCGTACTCCATCATGAGGTTGCTATAAGCCACGATTGGTTATACTAGTGTTACTTACCGGCACTTATGGCACTGGAACACATTCTCCCCACAGTTGGCGCACACTCCCGGGTTGGCCGGCACGGATTGCGAACATCTTGGACACTGCAGCGATTCCCCCGTAGCTTGCTGGTTCTCATAGAAGTCTGCGTACTCCATCATGAGGTTGCACGCTACGATTGGCAGCGGGAAGTCAACTCGGACTTCTGACTGACCGGACTGTAGTTGCACGCGCTTAGCTTTGTGCCACATGCCTGAGAAAGAGATTTATTGGTAGTCAGATTGAAACACGATAAAAGAGATTGTGTTTTAAGCTTCTTACACACTGCCAGCGGCCGTGCCGTGCCGTGCCGTGGGTGGCGGCAAATTAGAAATGGAAAATCGATGCGATTTATGTGCGATAAAAACACCAGCATAAGTTGGTAGCATTTAAATGCAGAACACACCATCTGCAGATCGTATGCGTAGTCACGCGACGCGCGTACCTTGACGTTGCTACGTATGGAAATGTATGAGATAATAGCACACTGCTTGCGTGCACTACGCAACCGAAACAGAATACGAGCTGCATACACAGTCAGTGTGGTCTATTAATTATTCAGGAAGCGTAACATAAAAACCAAGAATGTTTGGTTAAGTAATAGTAGTGCTACAAAGTTCGGAGGCCAAGATCAATTTGAGATCGCTGAGGCAGCGTAATTAGTTAGTCATGCAAAATTATGGATATTTGAACAACAAAGCAATGCTTAATATTCAATCTGTAAAGAATGAATTAGTCGCTGGGAATTAGTTGCAAAACTATCCCGGTAGATGGAGCCCATCCACGCAATAGTGGACAAGATATACTTGCTTAATTTCAAGGGCTCGATTAGAACCGCGATAGCCCGTTGGTTGGGGCGTCGGCAGCACTGATGCCGAAGGTCGCAGGTTCAAATCCTGCCTGCGGTGAAAATTTTGCAAATTTTCCAAAAAAAAGCAATGCCTTTGAATTTTCACATACCAGGTCTATTCTTGAGCTCCTGCACTGCTTGCACGGTGCGGTTGTTGTAGTAGAAGTTGATGGTGCGCACCATCTTGCTGCGTTTGATGTCGCCGATGCGCAGACTGATGCGGCTTATCATGTGACTGCTCACTAGCTTCACGATTTGGGTCGTAGTTGTGAACTTCGAGTCAATCTAAGAAGAACAAGATAAGAATAATTAATAATTATTTGGATTTGCGTGTGCTGCCGGCTTACAATGGATCGTTATCTAAAAGCAGGAATCGTAAGAAGACTAAGGAATACAATCTAAACTGCGTCTCATGTTATTATGATGAAGATGCAGCTATTGATAAAATATACATTGGGAATAGAAGAGGTCTTTAAACCATTTCCTTGCGGCACTCCTACTTCACGCTTTCAAACATTTGCTGTAAATTCGTTTTAACTAGCGATCAGAGGGAAAGCTTGTTTTTGAGGCCAAGATCAGTTTTGGGTCGCAAAACTAAAGCTCGCTAAACCAGGTACATTTACCTTGATAGTGGGCAATTTGATCGTAGCCAGTGGCACCTCAGGGTTGTTGCAGACGAGGCACGGCTACGACTCCAAGTAGTATCCATCTAGTTCGACAAAGGCGCTCAGAGCAACGTACAACGCAGCGTTGCCGTGAGACGACAGAAGTCGATCTCACCTTTATAGTAGGCAGCTTGATAGTTGCCAACCAATAATGAAATAGTGCTGCTAATAAAAAATACATTTGGAATCCAAGTGGTCCTAATATACTACCTTGATGCACTCCATAGGTATTTATATACGCCTTTGAAACCACTGCGGAATAGAGACCCCTGGCAAAGATCTTTTTCGCCAAGATCTTTATTGTTTCGCTGAACTAAGAAAGTTATTATTTACAATTTGACTTTACCTTGATAGTGGGCAACTTGATCGTAGCCAGTGGCACCTCAGGGTTGTTGCAGACGAGGCACGGCTCCGACTCCAGGTAGTACCCATCCAGTTCCACAAAAGCGCTGAGTGCGGCGTATAATGCAGCATTACCGTGAGACGACAGAAGTTGGTTCTGGTTGCGTAGCAGCTCCACAGCGCTGCCTACGTATTTCTGAAGAGAAAGTATTTATGTAAGATTGTGTTGTTTCATAATTTGTATGAAACCTTAATGCAATAGGAATCAGTGAATCGAACATACCGTGAGTAACAAAGAGGGTATAACAAGCCAAACGAACGTCAAGGTACTCTTGAAACTGGACAACTTGGGTACATGGAACATGGATCGAAATATGTACCCATAGTAAATCAATCAGCTAATCATCTATTTTGTATGGGAGGCGATTTCTTTTTATGTTGCTACCTACGTTCCATGGGGGAAGTTGTTCTGGTTCGACTCCTTTACGGCGTTTTATACCCTTTTTGTTACTCAACACAGGGATTAAAGTTGGTAAAATAATAAACGGAACATGGAAAATTGGACAAATAATTCAAAAATATTTCATTCCAAGTTAACACAGAATGTTCAATTTTCAGTAAAATATGGGTTCAAAAAATCTAAATATTACTCACTTCTGTGTCAATATCAGGAGTCTTCAGTGTAAAGTACCCGAGGAGGTCAACGAACTGCGCAGCCTTACGTCCATACTGCGGCAAAGTCGGGTAAATACTCCACAGCAGTGATACTAGGTTCGCTTGGTCAGTTTGGGCCGAGTTGCTGTGAAAATACAACATGGGATTTTAATAGCGTCGGCCGTGTGATGCCGGGTTAAAATAGCATCATGCCAACTCTTCCCGTAGGTGTCATAAAAAGCGACTAAGGGATAATCATCGAGGAAATGGGCAGCAGCGTTCTCTGTGCATGCTAAATCTTGCACTGCGCTCGCCAATGCGCCTGCCATGCGTGTTGAATATGGCAATACACCCCGATAAGATCCATGTTCAGCAGTGGACTATTGTGGCTGTTAAGGCTCAACGTTAGCGACACTAGCGCCACTCAGTGATAAAAAATCACTAACTGAATACGTAAGTGATTGAAAAACCATATTATGAATTACCGACAATAACTAACAACAAAGAATTTTTAGAATCAGTAAAACCTTGGAAAATCTGTGCACTTTAGTTACGTAAGCCGAAATTGCTAAACATGGCCACTTTTAGCAATTTCGGCTTACATAACTCATGGATACCAATTTTTATACATTTTATTAGATTTATTTATTCTTTGTGGTTAGTTATTGTCGGCAATTCATAAATTGGGCACCAGATGACCAGCGTGTTCAGCCAGGAATTTTTTTCCTGTTTGGGGGCGCCACTAGTCTGTGGTTTAGCCTTAAGGTTAATTAGCGTCGAGGATTTTCACATTGTTTTGTATCAAAGCAAGGGGATTTGGATTTTACTGCTAATGGAAGAAAAAGACATGTTGCGCCGACCCTAAATAAATTGGGATAACGGCAGGCAGATGATGATTGTATTAAAGCAAACAGCAGGACACGGTATCGTAAGCTGTATAATTGTAAGCTGACAGTAATTTTACTTACTTGTAAATGGACAGCAGAAGGGCATGAGCTTGCCAACGCACGGCAGTCGAGTTAGTTTCCAAAAGGAATGCTTTCACGAACATTTTCAGTTCATCTTGAGAAACCTGTAAAAAGGCAAATCATTTTCATTTCTAGGTTGTTTTAAAATCTCAACGCGCAAAAGTCGTCTTTATCTGGCCAAACGTATGTACTTCCATAGAATGAATCAATACACAGTACAAAATGAAGTCGCTTTTGGCCTTTGTCTGTCGCAGAATTCTCTAATTCCTCCTAAACCACGCAACGGATTCTGTTGCTTTTTTTCGTAATAGATAGAGTGATTCAAGAGGAAGGCTCATTATGTATAGCACATGCTGGAAAAATGGCTTCAGCGGTTGAAACCGCGAACGTATCGCTAGTTTACGTTAAGAATGAGATGTTACCTGCTTGAGGATCTGTTGCACGAGTACTGGAACCTTGTTCTCTTGGAACTTGGATCCGTCAGAGACGTAAGCGTCGCTCTCGGCGCTGCGTTCGCGCTCCGGCCACTCGGTAGTCGCTGTTGCAGCGGGTGACACCGCGAACAGACCGCTAAATTACGGTAAGAATGAGATGTTACCTGCTTGAGTATCTGTTGCACGAGTACTGGAACCTTGTTCTCTTGGAACTTGGATCCGTCAGACACGTAAGCGTCGCTCTCGGCGCTGCGTTCGCGCTCCGGCCACTCAGTAGTCGCTGTTGCAGCGGGTGAAACCGCGAACGGACTGCTAGTTTACGGTAAGAATGAGATGTTACCTGCTTGAGTATCTGTTGCACGAGTACTGGAACCTTGTTCTCTTGGAACTTGGATCCGTCAGACACGTAAGCGTCGCTCTCGGCGCTGCGTTCGCGCTCCGGCCACTCAGTAGTCTCTGTTGCAGCGGGTGAAACCGCGAACGGACTGCTAGTTTACGGTAAGAATGAGATGTTACCTGCTTGAGTATCTGTTGCACAAGTACTGGAACCTTGTTCTCTTGGAACTTGGATCCGTCAGAGACGTACGTAACCCGCTAGTTTACGGTAAGAATGAGATGTTACCTGCTTGAGTATCTGTTGCACAAGCACTGGAACCTTGTTCTCTTGGAACTTGGATCCGTCAGAGACGTATGCGTCGCTCTCGGCGCTGCGTTCGCGCTCCGGCCACTCGGTAGTCGCTGGCTCTTTCTGCAAGACAAATCACGATTACAATACGAAATAAATTGACAATGTCCAAAACAGAAATTGTATACAAAATACCTGCACCATTTAAGATCTGCGAACTACAACAGACAATGCTATTGCCGTGGTACAGTATGCACCAAACGTAAAAACCATCGGCACAACGAGTAGTAAATGAAGAATTTTGTTACGTGACATTCAGTATTGCAGTCACCAAATAAGTATTGCAGTTTCTCAAAGTTGCATGCTCCTAGAAGAAAGAAGAATAGAAAATGTGCTTCCTACAATAGTCCACTGTTAGGTCTTCAGCACTTGCAGTTTTGCAGCCGTCACCAGCCAGCCTAGAGCCTCCTTGCCTGGTGGTCGGTGCTCACCTTGGTGTGGTGGTCGTGCGGCGTGCACAGCGCGCACTGCAGCAGCTGCAGCACGGTGGGCGCCACGTGCGGGTGCACGCGCCTGGCTGCGGTCACCAGCCAGCCTGGAGCCTCCTTGCCTGGTGGTCGGTGCTCACCTTGGTGTGGTGGTCGTGCGGCGTGCACAGCGCGCACTGCAGCAGCTGCAGCACGGTGGGCGCCACGTGCGGGTGCACGCGCCTGGCTGCGGTCACCAGCCAGCCTGGAGCCTCCTTGCCTGGTGGTCGGTGCTCACCTTGGTGTGGTGGTCGTGCGGCGTGCACAGCGCGCACTGCAGCAGCTGCAGCACGGTGGGCGCCACGTGCGGGTGCACGCGCCTGGCTGCGGTCACCAGCCAGCCTGGAGCCTCCTTGCCTGGTGGTCGGTGCTCACCTTGGTGTGGTGGTCGTGCGGCGTGCACAGCGCGCACTGCAGCAGCTGCAGCACGGTGGGCGCCACGTGCGGGTGCACGCGCCTGGCTGCGGTCACCAGCCAGCCGAGAGCCTCCTTGCGCTCCACCACGCACGTGTGCTGCCAGTTGCCGGTGCGCGCGCTCACTATCTCCGCGCACGCCTGTAATAAAGAAATAAATCGTCATTATCAATGCACAGCAA
This sequence comes from Phthorimaea operculella, assembly GCA_024500475.1. Classification (NCBI taxonomy): domain Eukaryota; kingdom Metazoa; phylum Arthropoda; class Insecta; order Lepidoptera; family Gelechiidae; genus Phthorimaea; species Phthorimaea operculella. Next base: position 91,529 of record JANFCV010000186.1, on the reverse strand, counting down.
GAATCTTTCCTCTGAGTATTATTAAGATTGTAAAACTAAGAACATGTTTAAACAATTTGACGCATTACCATTTGTTTCTTTTGCCAAAATATCTTGCCGCTCTGACATACCTATTACCATTCTAAACATATTTCCTTCCATTTTGAAATCTTACCACTCTTCTACAAATCTTCTGCTTTTCAATATTTTGATTCTTTTACATTTGGTACGTATAACAATTTGTCGACCTTTTGCGTCTCTGACGTCTTCTAACTTTCGACTGATTCAATCGACTCACCTTGAAATGGTCCATCAGCTGTACCAGTTTGTCATAAGCTGGATCCGTAGTCATAAGCGCCTTAGCCGCGTTCAAGTGCGTATCTAACGCGTGTACGTCGCGCAATTGACGGTATCATTTGCTAATGCATCCCAAAGAACCTATGATGGATGACACATGAAAATATCATACAAATACTTTACCTTGAGATGGTCCATCAGCTGCAAAAGCTTATAATAAGCTGTATCCGTAGTCATAACCGCCTTAGCCGCGTTCAGATGTGTATCTAACGCGTGTACGTCGCGCAACTGACGGTATCACTCGCTAATGCCTCCCAAAGAACCTATGATGGGTGACATATGAAATAACTATACAAATACCTTACCTTAAGATGGTCCATTAATTGCACAAGCTTATCATAAGCTGGATCGGTAGTCATAAGCGCCTTGGCCGCGTTCAAGTGCGTATCTGACGTGTGTACGTCGCGCAATTGACGGTATCATTTGCTAATGCCTCCCAAAGAACCTATAATGGATGACAGATGAAATAATCGTACAAATACTTTACCTTAAGATGGTCCATCAGTTGCACAAGCTTATCATAAGCTGAATCGGTAGTCATAAAGTGCGTATCTAAAGCGTGCACGTCGCGCAACTGACGGTATCGCTCGCGAGTGCCTCTTAAAGAACCTGTGATGAATGACAGACGAAATAATCGTACAAATACTTTACCTTTAGATGGTCCATCAGCTGTACAAGCTTGTCATAAGCTGGATCCGTAGTCATAAGCGCCTTAGCCGCGTTCAAGTGCGTATCTAACGCGTGTACGTCGCGCAGTTGACGGTATGTCTCGCTAATGCCTTAAAATGAACCTATGATGGATGACAGATGAAATAATCGTACAAATACTTTACCTTTAGATGGTCCATTAGCTGTACCAGTTTGTCATAAGCTGGGTCGGTAGTCATAAGCGCCTTAGCTGCGTTCAAATGCGTATCTAACGCGTGTACGTCGCGCAACTGACGGTATCGCTCGCGAGTGCCGCAGAGCAATAGAAGCAGCTTGCGGACTTGTTTCCTGCAAGAAACCATCCTTTTCAGATCCAATAATAAACTTAAGTGGGGATTCAAATGCAGCAGGTGGGGTAGACAGGTGACCGGGTAGGTAACTTAATAGTCCTGTGTGGTTATGTTAGTTTGCGGTGAGTAGTGTTTTAATTTCGTGTTCGTGCGTGCATATTACTTTGTTAAAAACAAAATTTTAGTCCGCCGCTGCGTCAAGCAGACCATTTATAAGCGAGTACCTGCCCGCGTGCGAAGTGTCCTTTACGCCTCACGAAGCTAGAGAGAAAGATGTCGTTTCGACGAAATTTAAAGTAAGTTACCATATGCACGACAAAAAGCGGATTAATGGATTGTAAACTATCACACTATCTTCAGGTCTTTTATCCGTAATGTGTGAAAGGAACACGATTATAAACGAGAGGAAGCAAAGAACTACTCAAAATAACACTTCAGAAACCATAATAATTGGCCAGTCACCATTTTATTCTATCCCCACCTGACTGTAACATTAACAACAAATACTACCTCAGCGGCGTCTGTTGGTTCATCATGTATTCACACAGCAGGGTCCGCCAGCGCGCGTCGAAGTGCGCCGGGTCGCAGTGCTTGTGTATCTGACAGGGCAACCGTAGCGCCATCTCCATCAGCAGTTGCGGGTAGTTGTCAAACACGTCGAGGGCGTGGCCTAAACAGACAGATAGTTTATAAGGAGGGCCTAAATGTTTAAACGAACAACGTTATAAGCATGTAGCGATTGCCAGCTTGCGTCGATAGTAGTGTTGATGAGGAAGCTGTTATGAGGAAGAGGAAGCGGAAGAGGAAGTAACAAGCTGAAAGTTAGGGGATGCGGATGAGGATTTGATTATGAGGAAGAGGATGCGGATGAGGAAGAGGAGTAATTTGTCAAAGAAAACGAAAAAGAGGTAAATTATTATGTCAGACTTGTTTTACTCGCACATGTGCGACTGTATTCCTTTGCTACAGAATATATGGGGTAGCGGAAGCGGAAGAGGAATTTAGAACTTTCTTTTATGTGGAAGCGGTAGCGGATGAGGAACCTTAAAAATTGCGGAACTTCCGCGTTATTAGGATGCGGAAGAGGAATCCTCATCAACACCAGTCGATAGTGCGCCGGATCGCAGTACTTAGTTTCTAGTCTCAGCGCTATCTACATCAGGATTTGGGGGTTATAGTACGACCGTTTAAGTCAGTCTTCGCCCGCGCGGGTAGAGGGGCGCGGAGGGAGACGAAAAAGGGGACTGAGAGGGGTGCGGGCGGCGGGCACGTCTACGTTGACGCCTACACCCCGCGCCCCTCTACCCGCGCGGGCGAAGACTGACTTAAACGGTCGTACTATAGTAGAAAAAGTACATTAGCCACTCCTCTGTGGCGCCATTTTTTATAGATAGGCTTGTCTGTGGCAAAAGTCCTATACAGGGTGTTAGGGACGGTGTACCGAAAACTTTGCAGGCATGATTAGACCATCAAACTGAACAACTTTTACTATAGAGCCAATGGTGGGAAACGAAAAAAAAATTCCGACCTCCCATACAAAGTTAGTCAGCTGATCGTGAATTTTGTATGCGAGGGCGAAAAATTTTTCTCGATTCCCACCATTGGCTCCATAGTAAAAGTTGTTCAGTTTGATGGTCTGAGCACGCCTGCAAAGTTTTCGGTACACCGTCCCTAACACCCTGTAGAGGACTTTGCCACAGACGAGCGAATATTAAAATCTGTAAAGAGTAGTGTACCGATGAGTTTTAATGGAATCTCGATTTCGTTATTTTCCCCATCTATAAAAAATCCAAAGATATTTACGTTATTTCGCCCACAAAATATAAAGTAATGTAAACTTACTCTTGACATATTCCTTGACGAAGAATGGCTGCATGTCTGGCAGCGGTTGCGGCGGTTGTGGTTTCAATAACTGATGGCCCGTCGGGGTAGTTCCGGTACCTAAACATAATACACATACATGTTATTTTTTATGAAGGAACAACAACAAAAAATAACAGATTTCATATTTGAATGCTCAGCTACAGTTAGTTTCGCGTTCCGGGGTAAGCATTTCCCATGCCACATTCAGATAATTTATCATGCTATCGCATCAGGATCTTCCAGATACATTTGAACTTACTAGATGTATTTTCATTCCAGTAGGGTGTAGCACAGACAGCACTTTGAAGAAATTCTATGGGGCAGCCCGGACCAAGGTTTCAGCAGTCAAGTGGAACACGTGAGTGGCGCAAGCGGTGTGTGATGGCTGGCCTCCAGAGGCCAGCGAGCCATCAATACAGCTAGGACCAGTCCACAGATGCTTGTACTTACTAGATGTCTTCTCCTTCCAGTAGGGCAGCAGCGCAGACAGCACTTTGAAGCAGTGCTGTGGGGCACCAGCTCTGACTAACGCTGCAGCAGTTAGTCGGTGAGCGGCGCAAGCAGCTCCTGATACTTCTGCACGATACGGCTGCCCTCGAGAACTGTTGTCTTCCAACGAGCTATAAAGGCACCTGCATATGTACTTACTAGATGTCTTCTCCTTCCAGTAGGGCAGCAGCGCAGACAGCACTTTGAAGCAGTGTTGTGGGGCACCAGCTCTGACCAAGGCTGCAGCAGCCAAGCGAGATACGTGAGCGGCGCAGGCAGCTCCAGAAACCTCAGCGCGTGAAGGCTGGCCTCCTGAGACTGTTGTCTTCCAATCAGCTATAAAGACAGCTGCATCTGTACTTACTAGATGTCTTCTCCTTCCAGTAGGGCAAAAGCGCAGACAGCACTTTGAAGCAGTGCTGTGGAGCACCAGCTCTGACCAAGGCTGCAGCAGCCAAGCGAGATACGTGAGCGGCGCAGGCAGCACCAGAAACCTCAGCGCGTGAAGGCTGGCCTCCAGAGGCTGTTGTCTTCCAACGAGCCATAAGGACACCTGTATTGAGAGATTATAATTATAACAGAGGTTCTTCTTTGAAAATTCAGGTCCTTTACAAATACGATCACATAATGTGGGTTCTTCATTAGCCTAGCACTCAGTAGGTATCATTGGGAAGCCTTTTAAGACCAGCTGATATGACTTCCATAGTTTACAGTTTTCAGATCATTCCTTTTTTTAAATTAGTTTCTGTTCTGCACTCAAAAAGATAGACTCGGACCCGTACATAATAAAGATATAATTATGAACGCGTAACATTATTGAAAAGTACCTAAATCATTGCTCAATATTATAAGGAAGAATATTTGATAAATAACTCACTCAATAAACGCATGATGACAAGCTGCAACTCGCGTCTATTAGTCCTCTCATGAACCGGGGGCACATTTTCATCTCCATCCAGTTCCGACACCAACAACTCAAGCCGCGCTATAGCCAGCTGCAACTCTCTTCTATCTGCCGTGTTTTGAGTAGCAGCATTCTCAGGGTTCTGAATGTCTAGTTCGGCGACTAAAAGCTCTAGCAGACGGTCGAGCACTGCTCGGTCGGCTTCCACGCTTGAATCTAAGTCGCCAGCCAGCATGAGGACCACCTGGTAATATGGAAGTTTGGGAGCATTAAAACGGGAACTTTGGTAGTTTATAGGTGGGTTATTGTAGCACATCCAGGTGATGTCGATAGCGAATGGGCTCGTCAAGAACGTAAGTAGCCCGTATCCAAATCAAATGGTTTTGAGATAAATGTATGTTTTTTTCTAAAATGAAACACATGAAAAAAAAATGTGTAAAAGTTTGGTATACTACGAAACGTGTACTTACTTGGAAGAACGGTATAGCCCTCACTCCAGGCAAGGTCCTCAAGGAAGGCAGCGCGTCCAACGCAGCAGAGAGCAACGATAGTCGCAATGCGTGTAGTTTTTTCGTCTTATTCTCTGCTTCGACAGACCGTGAGTTTGATGGTACTGGCGCGGTCAGTGACCCTGATAGACCTTCTAAAATGTGTACTTACTTGGAAGAACGGTATAGCCCTCACTCCAGGCAAGGTCCTCAAAGAAGGCAGCGCGTCTAAAGCTGCAGAGTGCAACGATAGTCGCAATGCGTGTAGTTTTCTCGTTTCATTCTCCGCTTCGACAGAACGTGAGCTTACGGTACTGGCGCGGTCAGTGACCCTGATAGAACTTCTAAAATGTGTACTTACTTGGAAGAACGGTATAGCCCTGACTCCAGGCAACGTCCTCAAGGAAGGCAGCGCGTCCAACGCAGCAGAGAGCAACGATAGTCGCAATGCGTGAAGCTTCCTCGTTTCATTCTCCGCTTCGACTGCGCGTGATGTGGACGGTACTGGCGCGGGCATAGAACCTGATGGGCCTTCTACGCCTGAGTTTCCTTCTACGATAAAAAACACTGTTGTTAGAAGAAACGTACGTAGGTACTAACAGAATTAGGACTAACCAATTCAAACAGTTTTGTGTAAGGTTCAAATCGGGATGTAGGTAAAACACGGCAATTTTTCCAGATACGTAGCGTTGCGCTTTGCTACCTACAATGATACAGATAATGTAAAAAAATTCAACCATCTTCGTTACGGGCTAATTTGAATTTAGAATTAGGAGAAACCCCCATGAAAGAAATGATAAAAAATTTACAAACTAAGCATTTAATAGTGACTATTGACCCGTTAGCGGTTTCACCCGCTGCAACTAGTCATTTTTCTGGTATATGTTCTACATACATATAAAACTTCCCCTTGAATCACCCTATCCATTACAAAAAAACCGCATCAATATCCGTTTCGTGATTTACGAAGAGCCATCGAATTTCACGACAGACAGACAGAGAAATTTAAAAAGCGACTTCATTTTATACTATGCATTGATATCACTCTCATACTAACGTGTAACAGACACGGGTGCAACGACGACGTTAGTTGATGCCATGGCGCCCGTTGAGGTGGCGGACGTCATTTCTCCTAGAAAATGGACACCGCGTTAACGTCACAAAAGCAAACAAAAACACAACACTAACAATACAAGTTTTGAGAGGCAATATTAGCATTCCACATCACTTCGAAAGTGTAATTTGCAATTGTAGAGCTGTAGCGAAGAGCAATACAACGTGTTACAGAACAAAAAATAAAGCCAAAAGGAGGTCAAGGTACTCATTCTGAACAACTTTCCCCATAGAACATCATAACAGAAGTAGAAATATATAAAATAAATTGGACCTATCATAGTAACACAAATCAGCTGATCGGCTATTATGTATGGGAGGTTTTTCTTTTAATTTCGATCCATGTTCCAAGGGGAAAGTTGTTCAGTTTCACGAGTACCTTAACCTGCTTTCGGCTTTACTTTTATTTTGTAACGCCCTGTTGCCAAGGGTGCGGACAATGCGCGTCAAGGAATATTCAGCAGAGAATATGCATCGCGGAATGTGCAGTAAGTATTTGGCGTCAAATGACAAATGACGATCAGACGTCATGTTAAAAAAGGATGAAAATATGAAATTCGCCCAAGTGTGACAAGGACAGCTAGATTGTCACGCGTATGACATTTCCTGACGCCAAATATTTACTGCACATTATTATATTCGCTGCTGAATATTCCTCGACACGCATTGTCCGCACCCGTTGCCAAATATTAGTCAAAGGAAATATAAGTGTTGCCATCGACTCGACGAAGAAGAAGAACACCCAGTATGTGTATAAATCATAATTGCAGCATTATACATTGCTCTCACTGACCATATGCACTGCTGCGTCCGGAAACTCCTCCGATGCTGTCGGCGCCGGAGCCCCCGCTCTCTGAACCAGCTGAGCCGGGCGGCTGCAGTGCTGCCCTCATCATCAGACCTGACTCACCATATGCACTGCTGCGTCCGGAGACTCCTCCGATGCTGTCGGCGCCGGAGCCCCCGCTCTCTGAACCAGCTGAGCCGGGCGGCTGCAGTGCTGCCCTCATCATCAGACCTGACTCACCATATGCACTGCTGCGTCCGGAGACTCCTCCGATGCTGTCGGCGCCGGAGCCCCGCTCTCTGAACCAGCTGAGCCGGGCGGCTGCAGTGCTGCCCTCATCATCAGACCTGACTCACCATATGCACTGCTGCGTCCGGAGACTCCTCCGATGCTGTCGGCGCCGGAGCCCCGCTCTCTGAACCAGCTGAGCCGGGCGGCTGCAGTGCTGCCCTCATCATCAGACCTGACTCACCATATGCACTGCTGCGTCCGGAGACTCCTCCGATGCTGTCGGCGCCGGAGCCCCGCTCTCTGAACCAGCTGAGCCGGGCGGCTGCAGTGCTGCCCTCATCATCAGACCTGACTCACCATATGCACTGCTGCGTCCGGAGACTCCTCCGATGCTGTCGGCGCCGGAGCCCCGCTCTCTGAACCAGCTGAGCCGGGCGGCTGCAGTGCTGCCCTCATCATCAGACCTGACTCACCATATGCACTGCTGCGTCCGGAGACTCCTCCGATGCTGTCGGCGCCGGAGCCCCCGCTCTCTGAACCAGCTGAGCCGGGCGGCTGCAGTGCTGCCCTCATCATCAGACCTGACTCACCATATGCACTGCTGCGTCCGGAGACTCCTCCGATGCTGTCGGCGCCGGAGCCCCCGCTCTCTGAACCAGCTGAGCCGGGCGGCTGCAGTGCTGCCCTCATCATCAGACCTGACTCACCATATGCACTGCTGCGTCCGGAGACTCCTCCGATGCTGTCGGCGCCGGAGCCCCGCTCTCTGAACCAGCTGAGCCGGGCGGCTGCAGTGCTGCCCTCATCATCAGACCTGACTCACCATATGCACTGCTGCGTCCGGAGACTCCTCCGATGCTGTCGGCGCCGGAGCCCCGCTCTCTGAACCAGCTGAGCCGGGCGGCTGCAGTGCTGCCCTCATCATCAGACCTGACTCACCATATGCACTGCTGCGTCCGGAGACTCCTCCGATGCTGTCGGCGCCGGAGCCCCGCTCTCTGAACCAGCTGAGCCGGGCGGCTGCAGTGCTGCCCTCATCATCAGACCTGACTCACCATATGCACTGCTGCGTCCGGAGACTCCTCCGATGCTGTCGGCGCCGGAGCCCCCTCTCTGAACCAGCTGAGCCGGGCGGCTGCAGTGCTGCCCTCATCATCAGACCTGACTCACCATATGCACTGCTGCGTCCGGAGACTCCTCCGATGCTGTCGGCGCCGGAGCCCCGCTCTCTGAACCAGCTGAGCCGGGCGGCTGCAGTGCTGCCCTCATCATCAGACCTGACTCACCATATGCACTGCTGCGTCCGGAGACTCCTCCGATGCTGTCGGCGCCGGAGCCCCGCTCTCTGAACCAGCTGAGCCGGGCGGCTGCAGTGCTGCCCTCATCATCAGACCTGACTCACCATATGCACTGCTGCGTCCGGAAACTCCTCCGATGCTGTCGGCGCCGGAGCCCCGCTCTCTGAACCAGCTGAGCCGGGCGGCTGCAGTGCTGCCCTCATCATCAGACCTGACTCACCATATGCACTGCTGCGTCCGGAGACTCCTCCGATGCTGTCGGCGCCGGAGCCCCCGCTCTCTGAACCAGCTGAGCCGGGCGGCTGCAGTGCTGCCCTCATCATCAGACCTGACTCACCATATGCACTGCTGCGTCCGGAGACTCCTCCGATGCTGTCGGCGCCGGAGCCCCCGCTCTCTGAACCAGCTGAGCCGGGCGGCTGCAGTGCTGCCCTCATCATCAGACCTGACTCACCATATGCACTGCTGCGTCCGGAGACTCCTCCGATGCTGTCGGCGCCGGAGCCCCGCTCTCTGAACCAGCTGAGCCGGGCGGCTGCAGTGCTGCCCTCATCATCAGACCTGACTCACCATATGCACTGCTGCGTCCGGAGACTCCTCCGATGCTGTCGGCGCCGGAGCCCCGCTCTCTGAACCAGCTGAGCCGGGCGGCTGCAGTGCTGCCCTCATCATCAGACCTGACTCACCATATGCACTGCTGCGTCCGGAGACTCCTCCGATGCTGTCGGCGCCGGAGCCCCCGCTCTCTGAACCAGCTGAGCCGGGCGGCTGCAGTGCTGCCCTCATCATCAGACCTGACTCACCATATGCACTGCTGCGTCCGGAGACTCCTCCGATGCTGTCGGCGCCGGAGCCCCCGCTCTCTGAACCAGCTGAGCCGGGCGGCTGCAGTGCTGCCCTCATCATCAGACCTGACTCACCATATGCACTGCTGCGTCCGGAGACTCCTCCGATGCTGTCGGCGCCGGAGCCCCGCTCTCTGAACCAGCTGAGCCGGGCGGCTGCAGTGCTGCCCTCATCATCAGACCTGACTCACCATATGCACTGCTGCGTCCGGAGACTCCTCCGATGCTGTCGGCGCCGGAGCCCCCGCTCTCTGAACCAGCTGAGCCGGGCGGCTGCAGTGCTGCCCTCATCATCAGACCTGACTCACCATATGCACTGCTGCGTCCGGACACTCCTCCGATGCTGTCGGCGCCGGAGCCCCCGCTCTCTGAACCAGCTGAGCCGGGCGGCTCCGCGGGGGACGTGCGGAGAGTGCTGCCGTCGGTAGCTGCGGTGCTGCCCTCATCATCAGATCTGAACAAACGGACCACATTATAAATTGAAAATAAGAATATAGATAAAATTCATCAGCGACCGCCGGGACCGGGACTTGAACCGGGACCGTAGGGAAACGTCCCACTGCTCTTCCCATGGTCCCTTTGTGGGAATTTCAGGGTAAATGTGATCATGACATTAAAAAAAGGTAGGGTGAGAGAATCATCTATAATGCAAACGCACTTCACAAGGCAAGGAGGATCGAGGCAACTGATTGATATCAAAATGCGAAATAAAATATAATAGCCATTGTATTATATAGGCTTCTTGTTATCAAATCCTCAATTAACAGTCTGAATTTAACTACCTAATGACCTCCCATTACATATACATTGAATCGAAAATTAACACAACCGTCAAAAATGGCACATAATGAAATATGTGCTTTATAGGCACAGATTACACAATCATACAAAAATAAGCGACTTTAGAATGTTTGTAAGTTATGCCCTCAAATAACGCCAGTCGTACCGGAGTATATTAAACTACTTCTTGATTCCTCATCCTCATGCATGATTAGGCACGTCCACAATGTGTGAGGCTGCTCGGGTGCTAATTGCCTCACGCGGCATCTGCTCGTGCGCAGGCGAGCAAAGTCCCAATTTGACACCTAAAAAATAATAGGCAAACTTATGAGGCGCGTAACCGCGTTGTTTTTGGCTCGGCCCGTGCGCGTTCGCCCGAGCACGAGCACGAGCATGCGATGGCTCGGGTGAGCCATGTAATTTTTTGGTCGATTGCCGTGCGAGGCAAAAAGCACCCAACAGCCTCGCTTAGTGTGGACGCGCCTATCGACTTACCCTGGGGGCGAAGCAGTGGCGTCACTGAAGCCAGGTGCAGGCGGAGGGGGGCCGGAGGGCGCGGCGGGGGCGCGTCTCGGCTGCTCTTGAAGCGACAGAGCGATCGCTAGCTCAACCATAGTTTCATCATCAACTATTGATTCCTCATGCAGTATTGAACAGACTTACCCTGGTGGTGAAGCAGTGGCGTCGCTGAACCCGGGCGCTGGAGGGGGGGGCGCGGAGGGCGCGGCGGGGGCGCGTCTCGGCTGCTCTTGAAGCGATAGAGCGATCGCTAGCTCAACCATAGTCTCATCATATCAACTCTTCATTCCTCATGCAGTATTGATGACCTACCCTGGTGGTGAAGCAGTGGCGTCGCTGAACCCGGGCGCAGGCGGAGGGGGTGCGGAGGGCGCGGCGGGGGCGCGTCTCGGCTGCTCTTGAAGCGATAGAGCGATCGCTAGCTCAACCATAGTTTCATCATCAGCGTCCGGCGGGATGTCCAGTAAAGCTTCCAGACCTGTGGAGGATACAACAAGATTATATCGTCGCATTGCTTCTTTTTGGTATTATTGGTATAACAAGCCGAAATGAAGTCAAGGTAATATTGAAACTGAACATGCGTCTAAATATGAAAAAGAAATTGGTCCTCCCATAATAAATCAATCAGCTGATCGGCGATTTTGTATGGGACGACCATTTTCTTTTTCATATTTCGACCCATGTTCTCTCGGGAAAGTGGTTCAGTTTCATAAGTACCTTGACCTTCTTTCCTTTTTTGTTACTCCCTGTATAAAGAACGATATCATCACAGTGACGCGTTTTAATGTAACTAAAGATAAGGTAACCATTAGAACCTAAGATTAGAACTTATCAAAAAAATAACAAGGATATGTAACAAAGTTTTGGAAAACTTGCGGTATTTTCCACCGCAGGCTGAATTTAAACCAGTGACCCTCGCTATGTGTACTGCCTACGCCTCGGTGGACTACAGCGGTTCACGTAATTAACAAGTAACTAACCTCCATCAGGCGCGAGTAGAACCATAGGCTCAAGCGAGTCGTCCACGTCCATGTATTGGTTGTCTTGCTGCTTGTCGCGGTTGCCGCTCAAGTCAGACTCTGACACGACCGCTTCAGTGATTGAGCTCGTTGGTTGCGCCGTGGTTACTGACGAGCCCTAAGTAACTAACCTCCATCAGGCGCGAGTAGAACCATAGGCTCAAGCGAGTCGTCCACGTCCATGTATTGGTTGTCTTGCTGCTTGTCGCGGTTGCCGCTCAAGTCAGACTCTGACACGACCGCTTCAGTGATTGAGCTCGTTGGTTGCGCCGTGGTTACTGACGAGCCCTAAGTAACTAACCTCCATCAGGCGCGAGTAGAACCATAGGCTCAAGCGAGTCGTCCACGTCCATGTATTGGTTGTCTTGCTGGTCGTCGCGGTTGCCGCTCAAGTCAGACTCTGACACGACCGCTTCAGTGATTGAGCTCGTTGGTTGCGCCGTGGTTACTGACGAGCCCTAAGTAACTAACCTCCATCAGGCGCGAGTAGAACCATAGGCTCAAGCGAGTCGTCCACGTCCATGTATTGGTTGTCTTGCTGGTCGTCGCGGTTGCCGCTCAAGTCAGACTCTGACACGACCGCTTCAGTGATTGAGCTCGTTGGTTGCGCCGTGGTTACTGACGAGCCGGCTCCTAAAAGCAAGAGAAATTCAGAAACGAAGAATTAATCTCGTATCTAAAAAATACAAAGGTTCGGTGACGATGGGATGAAGATACAAATAAATACTTTTTTGGTTACGGTTTAGTCTGACAATAAAACAAAAATTATCAATATTTCCTCTTTCATGGAAACAGGATCCAAATTAATGATACATTGCTGTGTTTAAAATACCTGGAGTATTAGGCGGTGATGGGATGTAAACTCTGCGCCTCTTCACTCTGGGTCGTAGAACTCTCATCAGCGCAGTTTTAGCACCAAAACTGATGCTCTGATCCTCCGCCAGCAGCAGAGATAAGTAGATCTGGTTGCCGAAATCGACCTACGAAATAAAAAGACCTAAGTAATGTCGCGAATTTCTCTCTTCTGACTTGTGCTACTTCTGACACAGAAGACTTATCTTCGCATGAAAACTCGATACGGAGTAAAATCAACATAGTATCTGCTGAGTAATTATAGGCATCTCAGGGGGCATGAAATTTGTCTAATGTGGTATGAATGGCTCCTGGTGTAGCATTAATAATGTATCCTTAATAGTATCTGATGTGGCATGAGTTTTGTCTGCTGTGTGTCTGTGGAGACTGGAGACACGAAAAGTATCTATCTATCGCCGTCGCACGCAGCCAACCGCCATAGAACATTGGTCAGTAGAGCATCTATTATATAAGTGACTATATACTCACACACTCGCCGTGCAGCTGGAAGGCGTGGATGGTGTCTGCTAGGGCATGTAGCGTGTGCTCGGCGTGTCTCAGTAGGTCAGTACTCCATAGAACATTGGTCAGTAGAGTATCTACTATATACTCACACACTCGCCGTGCAGCTGGAAGGCGTGGATGGTGTCTGCTAGTGCATGCAACGTATGCTCGGCGTGTCTCAGTCCGTAGGTCAGTACTCCATAGAACATTGGTCAGTAGAGTATCTACTATATACTCACACACTCGCCGTGCAGCTGGAAGGCGTGGATGGTGTCTGCTAGGGCATGTAGGGTGTGCTCGGCGTGTCTCAGTAGGTCAGTACTCCATAGAACATTGGTCAGTAGAGTATCTACTATATACTCACACACTCGCCGTGCAGCTGGAAGGCGTGGATGGTGTCTGCTAGGGCATGTAGCGTGTGCTCGGCGTGTCTCAGTAGGTCAGTACTCCATAGAACATTGGTCAGTAGAGTATCTACTATATACTCACACACTCGCCGTGCAGCTGGAAGGCGTGGATGGTGTCTGCTAGGGCATGTAGGGTGTGCTCGGCGTGTCTCAGTAGGTCAGTACTCCATAGAACATTGGTCAGTAGAGTATCTACTATATACTCACACACTCGCCGTGCAGCTGGAAGGCGTGGATGGTGTCTGCTAGGGCATGTAGCGTGTGCTCGGCGTGTCTCAGTAGGTCAGTACTCCATAGAACATTGGTCAGTAGAGTATCTACTATATACTCACACACTCGCCGTGCAGCTGGAAGGCGTGGATGGTGTCTGCTAGGGCATGTAGCGTGTGCTCGGCGTGTCTCAGTCCGTAGGTCAGTACCCCATAGAACATTGGTCAGTAGAGTATCTACTATATACTCACACACTCGCCGTGCAGCTGGAAGGCGTGGATGGTGTCTGCTAGGGCATGTAGCGTGTGCTCGGCGTGTCTCAGTAGGTCAGTACTCCATAGAACATTGGTCAGTAGAGTATCTACTATATACTCACACACTCGCCGTGCAGCTGGAAGGCGTGGATGGTGTCTGCTAGGGCATGTAGCGTGTGCTCGGCGTGTCTCAGTAGGTCAGTACTCCATAGAACATTGGTCAGTAGAGTATCTACTATATACTCACACACTCGCCGTGCAGCTGGAAGGCGTGGATGGTGTCTGCTAGGGCATGTAGCGTGTGCTCGGCGTGTCTCAGTAGGTCAGTACTCCATAGAACATTGGTCAGTAGAGTATCTACTATATACTCACACACTCGCCGTGCAGCTGGAAGGCGTGGATGGTGTCTGCTAGGGCATGTAGCGTGTGCTCGGCGTGTCTCAGTAGGTCAGTACTCCATAGAACATTGGTCAGTAGAGTATCTACTATATACTCACACACTCGCCGTGCAGCTGGAAGGCGTGGATGGTGTCTGCTAGGGCATGTAGCGTGTGCTCGGCGTGTCTCAGTAGGTCAGTACTCCATAGAACATTGGTCAGTAGAGTATCTACTATATACTCACACACTCGCCGTGCAGCTGGAAGGCGTGGATGGTGTCTGCTAGGGCATGTAGGGTGTGCTCGGCGTGTCTCAGTAGGTCAGTACTCCATAGAACATTGGTCAGTAGAGTATCTACTATATACTCACACACTCGCCGTGCAGCTGGAAGGCGTGGATGGTGTCTGCTAGGGCATGTAGCGTGTGCTCGGCGTGTCTCAGTAGGTCAGTACTCCATAGAACATTGGTCAGTAGAGTATCTACTATATACTCACACACTCGCCGTGCAGCTGGAAGGCGTGGATGGTGTCTGCTAGGGCATGTAGCGTGTGCTCGGCGTGTCTCAGTAGGTCAGTACTCCATAGAACATTGGTCAGTAGAGTATCTACTATATACTCACACACTCGCCGTGCAGCTGGAAGGCGTGGATGGTGTCTGCTAGGGCATGTAGCGTGTGCTCGGCGTGTCTCAGTAGGTCAGTACTCCATAGAACATTGGTCAGTAGAGTATCTACTATATACTCACACACTCGCCGTGCAGCTGGAAGGCGTGGATGGTGTCTGCTAGGGCATGTAGCGTGTGCTCGGCGTGTCTCAGTCCGTAGGTCAGTACCCCCGGCGCGCCGCCCATAGTTCCCATAGCGCCGCCGCACGCAGCCAACCGCCATAGAACATTTATCAGCAGCGCGCATAGGTGGGACTCGCGATCCGGGTCGTCGGGCACGTCTTTCCATAGTTGGGACCAGTCACCTACGAAAATTAGAATTCTCATTATATTAAAGCATCTTATAGAAGTAAATGGAAAAGGTTTGAAAAAAGAGACTGTATCTTTCGCTCGTCTTTTGAATGCTTAGATGGAAAAGGTTTGAAAAAAGAGACTGTATCTTTCGCTCGTCTTTTGAATGCATATGACATCTGACTCTCCAATTAACCACATGATAGAACGAGAAGTCCCATAATGTGAACTAGACGGAGGGAAAAATCAGAAGAAAAATTGTCATGCTTACCATTTATAGGTTTCGCTGGTGTAGGCGCTGTGAATTTCACTAGGTGATTGGGTCTCGCAATGGCAACTCCTCTAGCCAGTAGAACGAGACGGAAGTATGCCTCCGGGTCTATGTTGCGGGCGTCAGCCGTGTCCCGGAGCTCTTTTAGAGATGTGCACACGTATTTCAATATCGCTTGGTCCTGGGAAAAGATACAAATCATAAATTGAGGGAAGAATAAAGCATATCTTTAGTTTGGTAGGTTCTTATGAAATGCAGTGATTTGGAACTTTAATTCAAATTAAAACATCAACAGTAGTATGTAAAAAGTTTGGCGACGTTTAGAGAGATTATAGAGAATCATACTGTTTAGACACAGCTTCATTGAAACCTCTCATTCGTCTGGATTAATTCTGCTCTATTGACCTACCTTGAACTGGTGGTACTGCGAGTGGTACACAGCGCGCAGCAGGCACTGTGCGCGCGCGTGCAGATGCGCACTGGCGGGCGCGCACAGCAGCTTCCGAGCAGACTGTAGAGCAAGCTACAAGCAGCGGGCCATGGTCCACTAGCTCACCTTGAACTGGTGGTACTGCGAGTGGTACACAGCGCGCAGCAGGCACTGTGCGCGCGCGTGCAGATGCGCACTGGCGGGCGCGCACAGCAGCTTCCGAGCAGACTGTAGAGCAAGCTACAAGCAGCGGGCCATGGTCCACTAGCTCACCTTGAACTGGTGGTACTGCGAGTGGTACACAGCGCGCAGCAGGCACTGTGCGCGCGCGTGCAGATGCGCACTGGCGGGCGCGCACAGCAGCTTCCGAGCAGACTAGAGCAAGCTACAAGTAGCGGGCCATGGTCCACTAGCTCACCTTGAACTGGTGGTACTGCGAGTGGTACACAGCGCGCAGCAGGCACTGTGCGCGCGCGTGCAGATGCGCACTGGCGGGCGCGCACAGCAGCTTCCGAGCAGACTAGAGCAAGCTACAAGTAGCGGGCCATGGTCCACTAGCTCACCTTGAACTGGTGGTACTGCGAGTGGTACACAGCGCGCAGCAGGCACTGTGCGCGCGCGTGCAGATGCGCACTGGCGGGCGCGCACAGCAGCTTCCGAGCAGACTCTACAGCAAGCTACAAGTAGCGGGCCATGGTCCATCAGCTCACCTTGAACTGGTGGTACTGCGAGTGGTACACAGCGCGCAGCAGGCACTGTGCGCGCGCGTGCAGATGCGCACTGGCGGGCGCGCACAGCAGCTTCCGAGCAGACTCTACAGCAAGCTACAAGTAGCGGGCCATGGTCCATCAGCTCACCTTGAACTGGTGGTACTGCGAGTGGTACACAGCGCGCAGCAGGCACTGTGCGCGCGCGTGCAGATGCGCACTGGCGGGCGCGCACAGCAGCTTCCGAGCAGACTCCGCCCCGCCCTCCGCGCCCGCTGCCGCGCCGCAAGACGCCGGAGCACCCGCGCCCAGCTCTAGCGCCTCTAGCGCAGAGCAAGCTAAACGCTCCAAGGGGCTCGGCTTCCAGGCACCACCATTATTCTCGCCCTCAGTGGCGACCTTCGATGATGACGGACAAGCGGACGGGTCTTCGTTCTCTTCCGGCCAACCGAACTGTTCTTTGTTCTTGCCGTAAATCTGAAAACAATTCAATATACAGTCACTTGTACCTATATAATTTGCAATATCTCAGTACCTGCCGAGAGTTTACTCTTTTAGATCAATTGGAACTGCGGCTCTATTGAGACAAACAAGTTCAGTTCTTAAATGAAAATAAGAAATGAATTGAAATAGTTTGCGCCGTCCGAGGTTTGATATAGCACTGTAAGTGCAATAAAATCCCAATAGAGTTCAGATATCTTGGTGGCCAATTTAAATCATAATCAATCAGACGTATAACTCTACACTCACTCTATATGTTTGGTAATCCAAATGTTTGCACTGCACTGACCTTTACAGAGTCCACCATAGTAACTCCATCAGGGTCTTGCGAAGGGCCGAAGTTGATGACCAGCTTCTTGTCGGATTGCAGGGATTCCTCGCGCGTCAGCGGGATGTCAAACCACCGGTTCCTGACTACTATTGTCTGGATCGATCGACCGTACACCTGAGAAAATAAAGACACAGAATCAGTTATGTTATCTCATACAGGTGTAGAAAACTAATTGAAGATATTTATCGAGGCGAATCTACCTACGAAACTAAATATGTTTATTGTGGAACGAGACTTATAAGCATTTTAGGAAACAATTAAACTATACTAGGCCCAATTTTAATCTCATATTTAAATCTAAATTCCTTGGAATAGTTGTTTTTGTCTACATTCCCTCGTAAAGATTTACAACTGAATTTCTGATAGTCAATGTACATACCTCAACATAAGATGGGGTCCTGGCGGCATCTTGACTGCCGAGCAACACTCGGATTCCGCAAATGACCATGTTGGGGTCCGAGTTGGCTACTTCCATTGTGAATCCACTCATCTTTGTAGACACGACGTACAGGCCTGCAAGTAAATTAATTAATACAGTTTTTCAAATAATTATCCGAAACAGCAAAAAAAAGGTTTTAATAAAATAAAGAAACATAATGTAATTGTGCAATGGATCTGCCTTCTGCACATTAGACTAAATTCGAATCACAGATATTTGATTTAGAAAATATGTATTACATAGTTTTTGTTAGGTCTGGGTGCTATGTTTCTTTTTGTGTTCATGTCCATGTGAGGAATTCTATGGACATGAAATAATGATGATATTGATTCTATAGGGGCGTCAATATGATACTATTTTTCTTTTTTCTTGTTGACTAGTTCATGTTATATATTACGTTTTGACCAGTACTTGGCCATGGATATAGCGTTGCCTGTGACGTTGCAAAGAGGTCAGATAAGGTGCAGGTATTTGGACGCTAGCTGCATATTGTCAAAATGATAGGTACTTACCAGTGGTATTGAGGCGGTGTTTTATCTGTGCGACATTATAAACCTGCAGCAAGTCGTTGCCTCCGAATTCGATGTCGGTCATCGCGACGCAGTGCTCGAAGAAGTCTATCGGGAACTGCGGTGCGCCGCTCGCGTTCGCTTTCGTCGTAGCCTTTACAATAAAACAATCATTATAAATAATAAAGTATGGCTTGATAATGAAATGAAAATAGCTAAAACTGCCCTCAACTATTCGTCAGACGTGGCGATAACAACCTTTTTTCGCCCGTTGACGCTCTGCCCATGCCGTATGATATGATAGAATTCACTACAGAAAGAACATTCTCAAGCTGCCGTCTTCACAGAGCAATATAGAACAATATAAAGTGGTTACATGCCTGCTGCTTTCCCTTGGAATGATGAGTGAGCAGTCTCGGTCTTCTGCGCGGCGCATGCGTGGGCTGAATAGCAGGAGACAGCCAATAACCAGTGTGCTCAGCACTAGCCGCATACATTCTCAAGCTGCCGTCTTCACAGAGCAGTATGAGAGTGCTCTTCTGTTCGCCGCCGCCGCCGCACCAGTGGCGGACCGCTACCATATCGGTGATCTTCGCTTTCGCTGGCACCACCTACATAAAAGTATCGAAAATGAGATACTTTGTTTTACTATAATGACAATTTCTCCGTGCAATAAAATCACAACTACGAGGCACTGACGCAAGTGTCCCAGTTTTCTTCCTCATAATTTTTTATACAGTAGAAATGGGGAATGGGGTAAAATTGGTCAAAATATGGTAATTAGAACAACTTTTTATTTGAGCTTGTCATATACATTCTCAAGCAATAAGCTTTCAGTTTTTCTTTTAATTGCAGGAAAATGAGCGTCTTTTTTTACAATTCGTATAACTGAACAGATACCTTGATTTCTTGCACGAAGATGTTAGTAGGCGTCAGCATCAGCACCACGGGGTTGTTGGAGGCCTGCATGACAGCTGTCACTAGACCTGGGTGTCCGGGTACTTCAGCCCATTGGCAAAGGGATTGAACACCGCCTTGTTTGCCGCCGCCGCGTCCACCGCCTTCCTTCTGGGTGGAGGTTGACGATAGCGTGATCATTGCCGTTCCTGCAAAAAGTTTTATATTTTTTATTGATGGAACACCTATAGGTCGCAGTCTTTTTTAACCTTCACCGTTGCACCGTAAACGATATCATCTTCGGAGCGATATAAACTGGCGTCAATCGTCGTCGGTATTATTCAAGAACATCTACCAAGAAAAGTACATATCCCTTTGTATCTAATAACCTGGACCAAAAAAGTAGGTTTGAGACTACGATATCATTTGGTGCAAGTCGCATTTAGGCCTTCCGCTGCGTAACGCGTATTGTCCGCGCATACCCCGTAATGCAAGGCCTCGTGCGAAGTTCACTTATTTCATCTGCACTGCTTGGAATAAAGTGAACTTCGGAGGGCCTTAGATGAAACAGATGATTTACCTTTGACGCTCTCTTCCACAGTGTTGAGGCACACCTCGGACACTCCCATACAACGGGCTCGTTATAGACAACTGTCATTTTTACTTGTGTATGTGTGCGTGACTGTCGTCGGCGTGTGAGTGCAGGGTTGACATTAGTTTTGTTTTGATACACCTGATGACTACGTACAGTATCTACCAAAGAGGATGTAATAAATAAATAATGTACGTACCTACTACCTAGTTGCTGCTAATTTAAATTTTTCCAATAATTTTATTATGAAAGATATCCATCCGAGACTCTAAGGCGAACTCAGTTCAATGTTCGCGCCTTTTTTTATAGATATGAATATGGCACCTCCTTCGTTTCAGTCTAATACAAGAAACTATGATGAAACCTTCTTGGATGAAACGAACATGCAACAAGTCCAGCGCCATACCTAGCACTTTGGTTTACTTAAGTCTTTACTAATTTTTTGACATTTCGCGGGCGGGGGCGGGTAAGCGGCGCTGGTGCGGGGGGGTGAGTGTCCGTTCTGTATGTAGTACTATACTACTTACTATTGTCTATTCTGTGGTTGAGGGGAGCCAAGAAGCTCTTGCCTTGCGCGTACGAGAAGAACAGCATCTTCAGAGTGTGCGAGTAGTAGATAGACACGCCTCTACCTCCGACCAGACCAGCAACGTCCTACAAAACCTTATACATCGATGAAATACTCAATGATTTACCTTTGACGCTCTCTTCCACAGTGTTGAGGGGAGCCAAGAAGCTCTTCAGAGTGTGCGAGTAGTAGATAGACACGCCTCCGCCTCCGACCAAACCGGCAACGTCCTACAAAACCTTATACATCGATGAAATACTTATTGATTTACCTTGACGCTCTCTTCCACAGTGTTGAGGGGAGCCAAGAAGCTCTTGCCTTGCGCGTACGAGAAGAACAGCATCTTCAGAGTGTGCGAGTAGTAGATAGACACGCCTCCGCCTCCGACCAAACCGGCAACGTCCTACAAAACCTTATACATCGATGAAATACTCATTGATTTACCTTTGACGCTCTCTTCCACAGTGTTGAGGGGAGCCAAGAAGCTCTTCAGAGTGTGCGAGTAGTAGATAGACACGCCTCCGCCTCCGACCAAACCGGCAACGTCCTACAAAACCTTATACATCGATGAAATACTCATTGATTTACCTTTGACGCTCTCTTCCACAGTGTTGAGGGGAGCCAGGAAGCTCTTGCCTTGCGCGTACGAGAAGAACAACATCTTCAGAGTGTGCGAGTAGTAGATAGACCTCCACTTCCGACCACACCGTCAACGTCCTACAAAACCTTATACATCGATGAAATACTTATTGATAGAGTGCGCCTAAAAAGTTAGAACTGACGTCAGTAGTCTGGGCGCCACCTCTCTGTCTTTCAGTAGCAAAACGCCAGTGACAGCACTATAACTTCTCATACATTTTACGTCTGTATCGAGGGAGCAACTGCTTACGCTTTGACAGTATGCCGCGGGGCCTAATGCGCACTCTATAGCTTGCTTATATATACTCTAAGACCGGCAACGTCCTACAAAACCTTATACATCGATGAAATACTCATTGATTTACCTTTGACGCTCTCTTCCACAGTGTTGAGGGGAGCCAAGAAGCTCTTGCCTTGCGCGTACGAGAAGAACAGCATCTTCAGAGTGTGCGAGTAGTAGATAGACACGCCTCCACCTCCGACTATACCGGCATCGTCTTACAAAACCTTGTTCATCATTATGTATATTTACGCGACTTACTTGTTTATTATTTGGTAGAAGGTGTAGCCCACATTATACATCGATAAAATACCTATTGATTTACCTTTGACGCTCTCTTCCACAGTGTTGAGGGGAGCCAAGAAGCTCTTGCCTTGCGCGTACGAGAAGAACAGCATCTTCAGAGTGTGCGAGTAGTAGATAGACACGCCTCCACCTCCGACTAGACCGGCAACGTCCTAAACATCCTACAAAACCTTATACATCGATGAAATACTTAGGTAATGATTTACCTTTGACGCTCTCTTCCACAGTGTTGAGGGGAGCCAAGAAGCTCTTGCCTTGCGCGTACGAGAAGAACAGCATCTTCAGAGTGTGCGAGTAGTAGATAGACACGCCTCCGCCTCCGACTAGACCGGCAACGTCCTACAAACATAAACCAAATCTGAGTAACGAAACGAGTACTAGAATAGTAAAGAAACAGAAAAATGAAAAAATATGGTTTAAAGATGTTGTATTTACATAATTAAAGAAAAGAAAAGAAAAAAATTAATCCCACTTGCCTGTATCTCAGGGTGCAGCACTTCCAGAGTGTTGGTGACGTAGAAAGTGCCCAACGAAGCGCGCGACTCCTCGCTCATTGGCTGCCAGTAGATGTGACCAGCGGAGCTCATGCCCAGCATGTGCATTATGCCCTCCTGGTTCACTAGTCACTATAGTACCCCACTTGCCTGTATCTCAGGGTGCAGCACTTCAAGAGTGTTGGTGACGTAGAAAGTGCCCAACGAAGCGCGCGACTCCTCGCTCATTGGCTGCCAGTAGATGTGACCAGCGGAGCTCATGCCCTGGTTCACTAGTCACTATAGTACCCCACTTGCCTGTATCTCAGGGTGCAGCACTTCAAGAGTGTTGGTGACGTAGAAAGTGCCCAACGAAGCGCGCGACTCCTCGCTCATTGGCTGCCAGTAGATGTGACCAGCATGTGCATTATGCCCTCCTGGTTCACTAGTCACTATAGTACCCCACTTGCCTGTATCTCAGGGTGCAGCACTTCAAGAGTGTTGGTGACGTAGAAAGTGCCCAACGAAGCGCGCGACTCCTCGCTCATTGGCTGCCAGTAGATGTGACCAGCGGACCTCCTGGTTCACTAGTCACTATAGTACCCCACTTGCCTGTATCTCAGGGTGCAGCACTTCAAGAGTGTTGGTGACGTAGAAAGTGCCCAACGAAGCGCGCGACTCCTCGCTCATTGGCTGCCAGTAGATGTGACCAGCGGAGCTCATGCCCTGGTTCATCAGTCACTATAGTACCCCACTTGCCTGTATCTCAGGGTGCAGCACTTCAAGAGTGTTGGTGACGTAGAAAGTGCCCAACGAAGCGCGCGACTCCTCGCTCATTGGCTGCCAGTAGATGTGACCAGCGGAGCTCATGATGTGCATTATACCCTCCTGGTTCATTAGTCACTATAGTACCCCACTTGCCTGTATCTCAGGGTGCAGCACTTCAAGAGTGTTGGTGACGTAGAAAGTGCCCAACGAAGCGCGCGACTCCTCGCTCATTGGCTGCCAGTAGATGTGACCAGCGGAGCTCATGCATTATGCCCTCCTGGTTCATTAGTCACTATAGTACCCCACTTGCCTGTATCTCAGGGTGCAGCACTTCAAGAGTGTTGGTGACGTAGAAAGTGCCCAACGAAGCGCGCGACTCCTCGCTCATTGGCTGCCAGTAGATGTGACCAGCATGTGCATTATGCCCTCCTGGTTCACTAGTCACTATAGTACCCCACTTGCCTGTATCTCAGGATGCAGCACTTCAAGAGTGTTGGTGACGTAGAAAGTGCCCAACGAAGCGCGCGACTCCTCGCTCATTGGCTGCCAGTAGATGTGACCAGCATGTGCATTATGCCCTCCTGGTTCACTAGTCACTATAGTACCCCACTTGCCTGTATCTCAGGATGCAGCACTTCAAGGGTGTTGGTGACGTAGAAAGTGCCCAACGAAGCGCGCGACTCCTCGCTTATTGGCTGCCAGTAGATGTGACCAGCATGTGCATTATGCCCTCCTGGTTCACTAGTCACTATAGTACCCCACTTGCCTGTATCTCAGGATGCAGCACTTCAAGGGTGTTGGTGACGTAGAAAGTGCCCAACGAAGCGCGCGACTCCTCGCTCATTGGCTGCCAGTAGATGTGACCAGCATGTGCATTATGCCCTCCTGGTTCACTAGTCACTATAGTACCCCACTTGCCTGTATCTCAGGATGCAGCACTTCAGAGTGTTGGTGACGTAGAAAGTGCCCAACGAAGCGCGCGACTCCTCGCTCATTGGCTGCCAGTAGATGTGACCAGCATGTGCATTATGCCCTCCTGGTTCACTAGTCACTATAGTACCCCACTTGCCTGTATCTCAGGATGCAGCACTTCAAGGGTGTTGGTGACGTAGAAAGTGCCCAACGAAGCGCGCGACTCCTCGCTCATTGGCTGCCAGTAGATGTGACCAGCATGTGCATTATGCCCTCCTGGTTCACTATAGTACCCCACTTGCCTGTATCTCAGGGTGCAGCACTTCAAGAGTGTTGGTGACGTAGAAAGTGCCCAACGAAGCGCGCGACTCCTCGCTCATTGGCTGCCAGTAGATGTGACCAGCGGACCTCCTGGTTCACTAGTCACTATAGTACCCCACTTGCCTGTATCTCAGGGTGCA
Source organism: Phthorimaea operculella (assembly GCA_024500475.1). Classification (NCBI taxonomy): domain Eukaryota; kingdom Metazoa; phylum Arthropoda; class Insecta; order Lepidoptera; family Gelechiidae; genus Phthorimaea; species Phthorimaea operculella. The sequence continues at coordinate 67,216 of JANFCV010000186.1, read as the reverse complement.
GCACTTCAAGAGTGTTGGTGACGTAGAAAGTGCCCAACGAAGCGCGCGACTCCTCGCTCATTGGCTGCCAGTAGATGTGACCAGCGGAGCTCATGCATTATGCCCTCCTGGTTCACTAGTCACTATAGTACCCCACTTGCCTGTATCTCAGGGTGCAGCACTTCCAGAGTGTTGGTGACGTAGAAAGTGCCCAACGAAGCGCGCGACTCCTCGCTCATTGGCTGCCAGTAGATGTGACCAGCATGTGCATTATGCCCTCCTGGTTCACTATAGTACCCCACTTGCCTGTATCTCAGGGTGCAGCACTTCCAGAGTGTTGGTGACGTAGAAAGTGCCCAACGAAGCGCGCGACTCCTCGCTCATTGGCTGCCAGTAGATGTGACCAGCATGTGCATTATGCCCTCCTGGTTCACTATAGTACCCCACTTGCCTGTATCTCAGGGTGCAGCACTTCAAGAGTGTTGGTGACGTAGAAAGTGCCCAACGAAGCGCGCGACTCCTCGCTCATTGGCTGCCAGTAGATGTGATGCCCTCCTGGTTCACTAGTCACTATAGTACCCCACTTGCCTGTATCTCAGGGTGCAGCACTTCAAGGGTGTTGGTGACGTAGAAAGTGCCCAACGAAGCGCGCGACTCCTCGCTCATTGGCTGCCAGTAGATGTGATGCCCTCCTGGTTTACTAGTCACTATAGTACCCCACTTGCCTGTATCTCAGGATGCAGCACTTCAAGGGTGTTGGTGACGTAGAAAGTGCCCAACGAAGCGCGCGACTCCTCGCTCATTGGCTGCCAGTAGATGTGACCAGCATGTGCATTATGCCCTCCTGGTTCACTAGTCACTATAGTACCCCACTTGCCTGTATCTCAGGGTGCAGCACTACAAGTGTTGGTGACGTAGAAAGTGCCCAACGAAGCGCGCGACTCCTCGCTCATTGGCTGCCAGTAGATGTGACCAGCATGTGCATTATGCCCTCCTGGTTCACTAGTCACTATAGTACCCCACTTGCCTGTATCTCAGGGTGCAGCACTTCAAGAGTGTTGGTGACGTAGAAAGTGCCCAACGAAGCGCGCGACTCCTCGCTCATTGGCTGCCAGTAGATGTGACCAGCATGTGCATTATGCCCTCCTGGTTCATTAGTCACTATAGTACCCCACTTGCCTGTATCTCAGGGTGCAGCACTTCCAGAGTGTTGGTGACGTAGAAAGTGCCCAACGAAGCGCGCGACTCCTCGCTCATTGGCTGCCAGTAGATGTGACCAGCATGTGCATTATGCCCTCCTGGTTCACTATAGTACCCCACTTGCCTGTATCTCAGGGTGCAGCACTTCAAGGGTGTTGGTGACGTAGAAAGTGCCCAACGAAGCGCGCGACTCCTCGCTCATTGGCTGCCAGTAGATGTGACCAGCATGTGCATTATGCCCTCCTGGTTCACTATAGTACCCCACTTGCCTGTATCTCAGGGTGCAGCACTTCCAGAGTGTTGGTGACGTAGAAAGTGCCCAACGAAGCGCGCGACTCCTCGCTCATTGGCTGCCAGTAGATGTGACCAGCGGACCTCCTGGTTCACTAGTCACTATAGTACCCCACTTGCCTGTATCTCAGGGTGCAGCACTTCCAGAGTGTTGGTGACGTAGAAAGTGCCCAACGAAGCGCGCGACTCCTCGCTCATTGGCTGCCAGTAGATGTGACCAGCGGACCTCCTGGTTCACTAGTCACTATAGTACCCCACTTGCCTGTATCTCAGGGTGCACCACTTCAAGAGTGTTGGTGACGTAGAAAGTGCCCAACGAAGCGCGCGACTCCTCGCTCATTGGCTGCCAGTAGATGTGACCAGCGGAGCTCATGCCCTCCTGGTTCACTAGTCACTATAGTACCCCACTTGCCTGTATCTCAGGGTGCAGCACTTCCAGAGTGTTGGTGACGTAGAAAGTGCCCAACGAAGCGCGCGACTCCTCGCTCATTGGCTGCCAGTAGATGTGACCAGCGGAGCTCATGCCCTCCTGGTTCACTAGTCACTATAGTACCCCACTTGCCTGTATCTCAGGGTGCAGCACTTCAAGAGTGTTGGTGACGTAGAAAGTGCCCAACGAAGCGCGCGACTCCTCGCTCATTGGCTGCCAGTAGATGTGACCAGCGGAGCTCATGCACAGCATATGCATTATGCCCTCCTGGTTCACGAAGGTCACGTCGCGGACCTGTTGAAATGCGAAATACTCGTTAATATGTCCTAAACCTGTTAACCGATTCTTTCGTGCGATTGTTTGACACTAACGCCGAGAAAAATAACGCCGCTTGTTGGCAACATTTGTATCAGAACATTGAAACAATGACACGGCAACGAAACACACACGAAAAAAAAATACGGGTGTAAAAGAAAAAGTCAAAAAGATAACCGGCTTATCTAGGATACTCTACTATTGAAATCTATTATTTACCTCTTCTTCCATTCCACAAGAGTGTATTAATTGAAACCACTACAAGCTAAGGAATACGGGGACAAGGAATGTCCGTGTGGTAGACTCTGTACCAAGCAGTGATGCATAGGATTGGTCAGGTCCTTGCTGAAGTCGAATATCTTGACGAAGTCCGAATATTGGTTTGATCACGTAGTTGTTTTGGCTTCCAAACATGTTGTCAGGACTAAATTATATTGACATTTGTATCTAGCCCTAATAAGTTACAAGTATAAGCACTGTACCTTGCCACTCGGTACTAAGAAGTGATGCATAGGATTGTTCAGGTCCTTGCTGAGGTCGAATATCTTGACGAAGTCCGAGGTGACGAGCGCGAGCTGCGTCTGCGAGCCCGGCAGCCATATTGCTTTGATCACGTAGTTGTTGGCTTCTAAGCCGGTAGTCAGTACTACATTATATTGTCCTAAGTTACAAGTATAAGGACTTTACCTTGCCACTCGGCACCAAGAAGTGATGCATAGGATTGTTCAGGTCCTTGCTGAGGTCGAATATCTTGACGAAGTCCGAGGTGACGAGCGCGAGCTGCGTCTGCGAGCCCGGCAGCCATATTGCTTTGATCACGTAGTTGTTGGCTTCTAAGCCGGTAGTCAGTACTACATTATATTGTCCTAAGTTACAAGTATAAGGACTTTACCTTGCCACTCGGCACCAAGAAGTGATGCATAGGATTGTTTAGGTCCTTGCTTAGGTCGAATATCTTGACGAAGACCGAATATTGGTTTGATCACGCAGTTGTTGGCTTCCAAACCGGTAGCCAGTACTACATTATTTTGTCTTTTGTATTTAGCCCTAATAGGTTACAAGTATAAGCAAGCACTGTACCTTGCCACTCGGCACCAAGAAGTGATGCATAGGATTGTTCAGGTCCTTGCTGAGGTCGAATATCTTGACGAAGTCCGAGGTGACGAGCGCGAGCTGCGTCTGCGAGCCCGGCAGCCATATTGCTTTGATCACGTAGTTGTTGGCTTCTAAGCCGGTTGTCATTTGTATGTAGCCTTTATAAGTTACAAGTATAAGAACTGTACCTTGCCACTCGGTACTAAGAAGTGATGCATAGGATTGTTCAGTTCCTTGCTGAGGTCGAATATCTTGACGAAGTCCGAATATTGCTTTGATCATGTAGTAGTTGGCTTCCAAACAGGTTGTCAGGACTAATTATATTGACATCTGCAAGTAGCCCTAATATGTTACAAGTATGAGCACTTTACCTTGCCACTCGGCACCAAGAAGTGATGCATAGGATTGTTCAGGTCCTTGATGAGGTCGAATATCTTGAAGAAGTCCGAATATTGGTTTGATCACGCAGTTGTTGGCTTCCAAACATGTTGTCAGGACTAAATTATATTGACATTTGTCTCTAGCCGTAATAAGTTACAAGTATAAGCACTGTACCTTGCCACTCGGCACCAAGAAGTGATGCATAGGATTGTTCAGGTCCTTGCTGAGGTCGAATATCTTGACGAAGTCCGAGGTGACGAGCGCGAGCTGCGTCTGCGAGCCCGGCAGCCATATTGCTTTGATCACATAGTTGTTTGCTTCCAAACCGGTAGTCAGTTAAACTATATTGTCATAAGTTACAAGTATAAGCACTGTACCTTGCCACTCGGCACCAAGAAGTGATGCATAGGATTGTTCAGGTCCTTGCTGAGGTCGAATATCTTGACGAAGTCCGAATATTGGTTTGATCACGTAGTTGTTGGCTTCCAAACCGGTAGTCAGTACTAATTTATGTTGTCATCTGTATGTAGCCCTAATAAGTTACAAGTATAAGCACTGTACCTTGCCACTCGGCACCAAGAAGTGATGCATAGGATTGTTGAGGTCCTTGCTGAGGTCGAATATCTTGACGAAGACCGAATATTGGTTTGATCACGCAGTTGTTGGCTTCCAAACCGGTAGCCAGTACTACATTATTTTGTCTTTTGTATTTAGCCCTAATAGGTTACAAGTATAAGCAAGCACTGTACCTTGCCACTCGGCACCAAGAAGTGATGCATAGGATTGTTCAGGTCCTTGCTGAGGTCGAATATCTTGACGAAGTCCGAGGTGACGAGCGCGAGCTGCGTCTGCGAGCCCGGCAGCCATATTGCTTTGATCACGTAGTTGTTGGCTTCTAAGCCGGTTGTCATTTGTATGTAGCCTTTATAAGTTACAAGTATAAGAACTGTACCTTGCCACTCGGTACTAAGAAGTGATGCATAGGATTGTTCAGTTCCTTGCTGAGGTCGAATATCTTGACGAAGTCCGAATATTGCTTTGATCATGTAGTAGTTGGCTTCCAAACAGGTTGTCAGGACTAATTATATTGACATCTGCAAGTAGCCCTAATATGTTACAAGTATGAGCACTTTACCTTGCCACTCGGCACCAAGAAGTGATGCATAGGATTGTTCAGGTCCTTGATGAGGTCGAATATCTTGAAGAAGTCCGAATATTGGTTTGATCACGTAATTGTTGTCTTCCAAACAGGTTGTCAGGACTAAATTATATTGTCATTTGTATGTAGCCCTAATAAGTTACAAGTATAAGCACTGCACCTTGCCACTCGGCACCAAGAAGTGGTGCATAGGATTGTTCAGGTCCTTGCTGAGGTCGAATATCTTGACGAAGTCCGAATATTGCTTTGATCACTGTTGGCTTCCAAACCGTATTGTCATCTATATGTAACCCTAATAAGTTACAAGTATAAGCACTGTACCTTGCCACTCGGTACCAAGAAGTGGTGCATAGGATTGTTCAGGTCCTTGCTGAGGTCGAATATCTTGACGAAGTCCGAGGTGACGAGCGCGAGCTGCGTCTGCGAGCCCGGCAGCCATATTGCTTTGATCACGTAGTTGTTGGCTTAAGCCGGTAGTCAGTACTACATTATATTGTCCTAAGTTACAAGTATAAGGACTTTACCTTGCCACTCGGCACCAAGAAGTGATGCATAGGATTGTTCAGGTCCTTGCTGAGGTCGAATATCTTGACGAAGTCCGAGGTGACGAGCGCGAGCTGCGTCTGCGAGCCCGGCAGCCATATTGCTTTGATCACGTAGTTGTTGGCTTCTAAGCCGGTAGTCAGTACTACATTATATTGTCCTAAGTTACAAGTATAAGGACTTTACCTTGCCACTCGGCACCAGAAGTGATGCATAGGATTGTTCAGGTCCTTGCTGAGGTCGAATATCTTGACGAAGTCCGAGGTGACGAGCGCGAGCTGCGTCTGCGAGCCCGGCAGCCATATTGCTTTGATCACGTAGTTGTTGGCTTCTAAGCCGGTAGTCAGTACTACATTATATTGTCCTAAGTTACAAGTATAAGGACTTTACCTTGCCACTCGGCACCAAGAAGTGATGCATAGGATTGTTTAGGTCCTTGCTTAGGTCGAATATCTTGACGAAGACCGAATATTGGTTTGATCACGCAGTTGTTGGCTTCCAAACCGGTAGCCAGTACTACATTATTTTGTCTTTTGTATTTAGCCTAATAGGTTACAAGTATAAGCAAGCACTGTACCTTGCCACTCGGCACCAAGAAGTGATGCATAGGATTGTTCAGGTCCTTGCTGAGGTCGAATATCTTGACGAAGTCCGAGGTGACGAGCGCGAGCTGCGTCTGCGAGCCCGGCAGCCATATTGCTTTGATCACGTAGTTGTTGGCTTCTAAGCCGGTTGTCATTTGTATGTAGCCTTTATAAGTTACAAGTATAAGAACTGTACCTTGCCACTCGGTACTAAGAAGTGATGCATAGGATTGTTCAGTTCCTTGCTGAGGTCGAATATCTTGACGAAGTCCGAATATTGCTTTGATCATGTAGTAGTTGGCTTCCAAACAGGTTGTCAGGACTAATTATATTGACATCTGCAAGTAGCCCTAATATGTTACAAGTATGAGCACTTTACCTTGCCACTCGGCACCAAGAAGTGATGCATAGGATTGTTCAGGTCCTTGATGAGGTCGAATATCTTGAAGAAGTCCGAATATTGGTTTGATCACGCAGTTGTTGGCTTCCAAACATGTTGTCAGGACTAAATTATATTGACATTTGTCTCTAGCCGTAATAAGTTACAAGTATAAGCACTGTACCTTGCCACTCGGCACCAAGAAGTGATGCATAGGATTGTTCAGGTCCTTGCTGAGGTCGAATATCTTGACGAAGTCCGAGGTGACGAGCGCGAGCTGCGTCTGCGAGCCCGGCAGCCATATTGCTTTGATCACGTAGTTGTTGGCTTCCAAACCGGTTGTTAGCACCAAGTGGTCGGCTACGGCACCTACACAAAAAATATTTTCATGAAGCGTGAGGAATGTTTTTCTATAATGAAGATGTCTCAAATAGGTCGGGAAGTTAATAATTCGATTTAGCAAATTCTCTCATTCCTGGCGAAGAAACAAAACTAAAAACAAACCAGTAAACACCACTCTCAACTGTGCTTTTTTCTCTGCCGAAAATGGAGCAATAGTGAGCTCTTATCACACAAGCTGCGCATTGCTGCGCGACGAATTCGCTGCGCATCCGGCGGGCGTCCGTTACGCTCCGCATCAGCTCGAAAACCGCTTGTATAATATTAGCTTCGAGTTTTCCTCCCCGTTTGTAACTCATTCAACTCTATATGTATAATAAATCGCGACGAAACAAACTCATCTTGACAGTGCTTTTTTTCTCTGCCGAAAATGGGTTAATAGAGTTCACTCTCTTCATGTTGTATTCTGCCACAGTCGCACCTGAACAGGTGCCTAATTGCAGCACTGCAATAAGGCTCTTATCTCACACATGTGGTTTGCGAGCGGATGCAGAACGGGCGCCCGACGGATGCGTGGCGAATTCACTATGATAAGGATCTTAGCTTTAAGATTCCCTCCCTAATTTTAACTCATTCAACTCTGTATAATAAATCTAAAAGTAATAAAGCCTTACCTCCACTGTTGAAAGTGAGCACATGGCACTCCTTCAACCCACACACGGCCAACAAGTCCTCGTTCCACGGGTTGCCGCTCAGGCTGAGTACCGTGAACGGTATGGGCGCTGACGATAGCCGGGTCAGTGTCAGTTTGTGTTTGGACGAGTCGGCTTGCTTGAGCAGGGCTGATAGTGGGTGTATTAAAGTCTTACCTCCACTGTTGAAGGTCAAAACATGGCACTCCTTCAACCCGCACACGGCCAACAAGTCCTCGTTCCACGGGTTGCCGCTCAGACTGAGTACCGTGAACGGTATGGGCGCTGACGATAGCCGGGTCAGTGTCAGTTTGTGTTTGGACGAGTCGGCTTGCTTGAGCAGGGCTGATAGTCGGAGTATAAAAGCCTTACCTCCACTGTTGAAAGTGAGCACATGGCACTCCTTCAACCCGCACACGGCCAACAAGTCCTCGTTCCACGGGTTGCCGCTCAGACTGAGTACCGTGAACGGTATGGGCGCTGACGATAGCCGGGTCAGTGTCAGTTTGTGTTTGGACGAGTCGGCTTGCTTGAGCAGGGCTGATAGCTGCAGGACGGTGATTTTGCCTGAGAGGAAATTGAAAGGTTAATAAAATTGATTAAGATACGAGAGGCCTTACCACAAAAAAGTTCGACAAGTGTTTAAAATAAAACATCGTACAATAAAACGCTCGTAAAACTTTTTTGTGGTAAAGTCGTTGTATTATCTATTGAACGGTTTATTTTTGATGAGGGTTGCTATAATAATGGGCTTTTGCCCTCCGATAGGAGGAGGCCCATGTCCAACAATATACATAAGGCGAGGTTTTGCTCTGCCTTCTTCTTGTGCCGTGGGACATCGGGTCGACGTACAACCTGATAAATCCTGATTTTTCCAGAAGTACAGATTTTCTTTTTTTTCTAGATGTGACCCATAGAAATCGCATGTCTTGGACAAGACGGCTATATGCCGACTTGATTGACAGATCAAATGAGCTACTTTTTTAAGACGACCAACAACGTTATTTTGTATGAAATTATTGAAATACGACTTCATAATTCAATATTTTGGATGGAGTCAGAACAATAACCTTTTATTATTTTATTTTTATAATTTTTGTGTTTAATAATTCTAACTTTCTTAGAATTCTAGCACACAACTTTTGTATTTTATTTACGACCCAGTCAGGTAGCGAATAACATGTACATTTACTACTTACCCTTTTCATGCGACACAGCGAGATGTTGTCGCCTGCCGTGTGGTGACGCGAGGCAGCACATAGCAACGCGACGCAATTTGTGAGCGGACATCAGCTGACGAATGGTTTGTCCGTTCTCACCGGTGTACGACATGCGCACGTTTTCGAATGCGCCTTCTTGAGACCCTGAGAATACAGAAGAAAATAAGTAGAAGAATCACCTGGTGAAGTAAATTTTTAACAAAAAGGCCTGCAGGCTTTATAGGAGCAGCTTGTCCTGACCAACCCATTACGGACGGTTTTGTCCTTTTCTTTGTACGTTTCCATCGGTGTAGAATAGAAACTCATTATGTCTGTGATCATATTGTGTGCACAGAAAAAGAAGTTAAATTTCACGGCTACCTCTGCCAGAGCGTGTTTGTATGTTACATCCAGAAATGGTATTTCATACATTCGGGCCATCGTTTTATGTAAAGATATCAAAACAGAGTGGGCCAACCAAGGCGATTCTAAAAACCCTCCCTTTTGAAGGCTAAACAGTCGGAAATCGGAGGAGCGGACTGGCACCACTGTATAGGAGCCTATCAGGATAATTTCAAGCTGAGTCACATCCTACGGTATCTACACTAATATAATAAAGAGGAAAACTTTGTTTGTTTTTTTGTTTGTTTGTTTGTTTGTTTGTATGTAATCGATAAACTCCGAAACTACTGGACCGATTTCCAAAATTCTTTCACTATTAGAAAGCTACAACATCCCTGAGTAACATAGGCTACTTTTTACCACGGGAAAATCCCTCATTCCTACGGGAAAACGGTTAGCAGCAGGAAAACGGGGAAATAAAGCAGATATTACCCAAATTAGCCAAACCGCTTTACCGATCCTCGCGAATTTTGGCACTGATATTACTATCATATAAAAGACGGACATGGTCAGCCCTCGAGAATCTGGAGTACCTGATGAAGACCACCAGCATCACATATAAACTATAAGAGATACGGTCATGGCTTCATAGAAAAGTTGTTCACCATGACGGGCCGCTTCTGCTGGCACATGGTCATCGAGGATCTGGAGTACCTGATGTAGACCACAAGCATCCCATCTAAACTATAAGAGATAGGGTAATGGTTTCAAAGTAAAAGTTATTCAGCACGACAGGCTGCTTCTGCTGGCACATGGTCACGAGGGTCTGGAGTACCTGATGTAGACAACCAGCATCTCATCTAAACTATAAAAGATTCGGTATTGGCTTCAAAGTTAAAGTTATTCAGCATGACGGGCCGCTTCTGCTCGCACATGGTCACGAGGGTCTGGAGTACCTGATGTAGACCACCAGCACCCCATCTAAACTTTTTATTAGACTCGGTAATGGCTTCAAAGTTAAAGTTATTCAGCATGACAGGCCGCTTCTACTGGCACATGGTCACGAGGCTCTGGAGTGCCTGACGTAGACCACCAGCATCCCATCAAAACTATAAGAGATACGGTAATGGCTTCAAAGTTAAAGTTATTCGCCATGACAGGCCGCCTCTGCTGGCACATGGTCATGATGAGTAACTTCTGCTAGAATGGATTAATGGACTTTTTACTACGGGCAAAGATCCCATTTCTACGTGAAAACAGGTAAGTAGCAGCGAGTGAAACCGCTGGGCGGGCCGCTAGTCATTGATATAGTGCTTGAGATTCAATAATGCACACTTACCAAGTGTGGGCAGCATCAAGGTGTCTGTATGCGTAAACTTCTTCTCTCCCAAATGCAGCTGTGCCAATGCTCTTTGCGCTCTAATATGAGCGCCGACTGCCGCGCCACGCGAGCAAGCGGCGAGCAGAGCACGAATACATTCCATACAAGCTTATAGTATCTGACTATGTAATACAACGAGCACTTACCAAGTGTGGGCAGCATCAAGGTGTCAGTGTGTGTGAACTTCTTCTCTCCCAAATGCAGCTGTGCCAATGCTCTTTGCGCTCTAATATGAGCGCCGACTGCCGCGCCACGCGAGCAAGCCGCAAGGATGCCACCGGCTAAAGCGGCGAGTAGAGCACGAATACGCTCCATACATAACAGCCTATGGCATCGCTCTAGCTAGTACATGAAGCACTTACCAAGTGTAGGCAGCATCAAGGTGTCTGTATGCGTAAACTTCTTCTCTCCCAAATGTAGCTGCGCCAATGCTCTTTGCGCTCTAATATGAGCGCCGACTGCCGCGCCACGGGAGCAAGCGGCGAGTAGGGCGCGAATACATTCCATACAAGCTTATAGTATCTGCCTATGTAATATAACGAGCACTTACCAAGTGTAGGCAGCATCAAGGTGTCTGTGTGAGTGAACTTCTTCTCTCCCAAATGCAGCTGCGCCAATGCTCTTTGCGCTCTAATATGAGCGCCGACTGCCGCGCCACGGGAGCAAGCGCCGAGTAGGTCATGCATGATGTTTTTCCATACATAACAGCCTATGGTATCGGTCTAGCTAGTACATGAAACACTTACCAAGTGTAGGCAGCATCAAAGTGTCTGTATGCGTGAACTTCTTCTCTCCCAAATGCAGCTGTGCCAATGCTCTTTGCGCTCTAATATGAGCGCCGACTGCCGCGCCACGGGAGCAAGCGGCGCGTAGGGCACGAATAAATTCCATACGAGCTTATACTATCTGACTAAGTAATATAACGAGCACTTACCAAGTGTAGGCAGCATCAAAGTGTCTGTGTGAGTGAACTTCTTCTCTCCCAAATGCAGCTGCGCCAATGCTCTTTGCGCTCTAATATGAGCGCCGACTGCCGCGCCACGCGAGCAAGCGGCTCGGACGCCGCCGGCTAAAGGGCACGAATACGCCCCATACAAGCTTCTAGTATCTGCCTATGTATTATAACGAGCACTTACCAAGTGTAGGCAGCATCAAGGTGTCTGTATGCGTGAACTTCTTCTCTCCCAAATGCAACTGCGCTAAAGCCCTCTGCGCTCTAATATGTGCGCCGACTGCCGCGCCACGCGAGCAAGCGGCGCGGACGCCACCGGCTAAAGCGGCGAGCAGAGCGCGTATACGCTCCATGCACACGCCCCATCCGGGGTAGGCTAGCAAGAAGGGCTTGCATCCTGAAACAGAATGAAATTGTAAGTCAAACTGAAATAGATTTTTGTAAGTCACATAGTACAGATTGCTGGATTTGAAATTGCGGCCATAGGCGTGTCACAAAACTAAGTAAACTTCGTCAATGTGATCCATTTTCATCCAAACTTCATGTCAATAGGTCCACTAAGGACGAGCAGCCTTAGATGCTCAATTACTGGCAAGGCATACGATGTAAATTGACGACCGAGCACTCAACTTGACGTGCTGCGCGGTAGGGACATGCCTCGCCCTAGGCAACTGAGTGCTCAATCGTGAATTTATGTCACCTACTGCTGAGGATGAGTTTGGACGCACTCAATAGGAGCGAAACTACAAAGCCATTATGGAGTAACTTACAGACAGCTTTAGCGACATTATAAGGGATTTTAGTTGACCATGAAACTCGTCTGTGTATCGAACTTTACCTTGTATATTGGAAGCCAGTAATGGTCGTCGTGGTGGTGCCAGCAACGCTGGTGGAGTAGGGCTGGACGGTCGCCGGCGCAATGACGGCGCTGGAGGAGTCTCTTCGTTTCCACCGTCTGTATATATCTATATAACCATACCTTGTATGTTAGCTGCCAGTAATGGTCGTCGTGGTGGTGCCAGCAACGCTGGTGGAGTAGGGCTGGACGTTCGCCGGCGCAATGACGGCGCTGGAGGAGTCTCTTCGTTTCCACCGTCTGTATATATCTATATAACCATACCTTGTATGTTAGCTGCCAGTAATGGTCGTCGTGGTGGTGCCAGCAACGCTGGTGGAGTAGGGCTGGACGGTCGCCGGCGCAATGACGGCGCTGGAGGAGTCTCTTCGTTTCCACCGTCTGTATATATCTATATAACCATACCTTGTATGTTAGCTGCCAGTAATGGTCGTCGTGGTGGTGCCAGCAACGCTGGTGGAGTAGGGCTGGACGGTCGCCGGCGCAATGACGGCGCTGGAGGAGTCTCTTCGTTTCCACCGTCTGTATATATCTATATAACCATACCTTGTATGTTAGCTGCCAGTAATGGTCGTCGTGGTGGTGCCAGCAACGCTGGTGGAGTAGGGCTGGACGGTCGCCGGCGCAATGACGGCGCTGGAGGAGTCTCTTCGTTTCCACCGTCTGTATATATCTATATAACCATACCTTGTATGTTAGCTGCCAGTAATGGTCGTCGTGGTGGTGCCAGCAACGCTGGTGGAGTAGGGCTGGACGGTCGCCGGCGCAATGACGGCGCTGGAGGAGTCTCTTCGTTTCCACCGTCTGTATATATCTATAACCATACCTTGTATGTTAGCTGCCAGTAATGGTCGTCGTGGTGGTGCCAGCAACGCTGGTGGAGTAGGGCTGGACGGTCGCCGGCGCAATGACGGCGCTGGAGGAGTCTCTTCGTTTCCACCGTCTGTATATATCTATATAACCATACCTTGTATGTTAGCTGCCAGTAATGGTCGTCGTGGTGGTGCCAGCAACGCTGGTGGAGTAGGGCTGGACGGTCGCCGGCGCAATGACGGCGCTGGAGGAGTCTCTTCGTTTCCACCGTCTGTATATATCTATATAACCATACCTTGTACGTTAGCTGCCAGTAATGGTCGTCGTGGTGGTGCCAGCAACGCTGGTGGAGTAGGGCTGGACGGTCGCCGGCGCAATGACGGCGCTGGAGGAGTCTCTTCGTTTCCACCGTCTGTATATATCTATATAACCATACCTTGTATGTTAGCTGCCAGTAATGGTCGTCGTGGTGGTGCCAGCAACGCTGGTGGAGTAGGGCTGGACGGTCGCCGGCGCAATGACGGCGCTGGAGGAGTCTCTTCGTTTCCACCGTCTGTATATATCTATATAACCATACCTTGTATGTTAGCTGCCAGTAATGGTCGTCGTGGTGGTGCCAGCAACGCTGGTGGAGTAGGGCTGGACGGTCGCCGGCGCAATGACGGCGCTGGAGGAGTCTCTTCGTTTCCACCGTCTGTATATATCTATATAACCATACCTTGTATGTTAGCAGCCAGTAATGGTCGTCGTGGTGGTGCCAGCAACGCTGGTGGAGTAGGGCTGGACGGTCGCCGGCGCAATGACGGCGCTGGAGGAGTCTCTTCGTTTCCACCGTCTGTATATATCTATATAACCATACCTTGTATGTTAGCTGCCAGTAATGGTCGTCGTGGTGGTGCCAGCAACGCTGGTGGAGTAGGGCTGGACGGTCGCCGGCGCAATGACGGCGCTGGAGGAGTCTCTTCGTTTCCACCGTCTGTATATATCTATATAACCATACCTTGTATGTTAGCTGCCAGTAATGGTCGTCGTGGTGGTGCCAGCAACGCTGGTGGAGTAGGGCTGGACGGTCGCCGGCGCAATGACGGCGCTGGAGGAGTCTCTTCGTTTCCACCGTCTGTATATATCTATATAACCATACCTTGTATGTTAGCTGCCAGTAATGGTCGTCGTGGTGGTGCCAGCAACGCTGGTGGAGTAGGGCTGGACGGTCGCCGGCGCAATGACGGCGCTGGAGGAGTCTCTTCGTTTCCACCGTCTGTATATATCTACAAGGTGTTCCAATGTAAATACATTAAATTGGAGACGTTGTGTAGGCCATCGTTCCGAACAATTTTCATTATGGGGCCAAGTTATGAAAACCCCTCGTTTAGAAGTAATTAGCAACTTAAATTTGTTAAATTTAATTGAGTCCCACATTATGAAAGGAGCTTTATTTATTAGTACCTTTATTTATGTCATGTTTATTTATTTATTTATAATATGGACTTCTACCCTATTAGGGTAATTCTGCCAGTGTCAGTAGTATAAGATGCCGTCTTGGAAAAACTTTTGAAATTACCGCCACAACTGTTGCCAAGGCAACGGTTTTGGCGGTAATTTAGTTGCCAAGGCAACAGTTGTGGCGTAGACCAAGGTCAAATGTCATGTTCGTCAAAAACTGACACAACTGACATTACAGACTCTACTGGATTCTCTGATTGGCCCTTTGTCTTTGCATCTCTATGGGTGCTCTAAGTCAAAAGAAGTTTTTAGTTTGAGGCGGTAATAAAATAAAATTGACACCAAGAAAGAGATCTTTTATCTAAAGTTTTCGTTTAAATTTAAAACATAGACAACTATGTTCCAAACTTTTTCGAAGATTCAAATCCAACAAGTTAAAAATGCAAGGTTGCAATCTTGGATAAGGGGTAATACATAATGGTTGTAGTAAATGTAGGCATTTAGTTTGTATGAAAATTTCAACTTCATTTAATTGTTAAGAATTCAAACTTGGTGCCATAATGGAAATTGTTCAGTACAATGGTCTACACAATGTCTCCAATTTAATGTATTTCCTTTGGAACACCTTGTATATAACCATACCTTGTATGTTAGCTGCCAGTAATGGTCGTCGTGGTGGTGCCAGCAACGCTGGTGGAGTAGGGCTGGACGGTCGCCGGCGCAATGACGGCGCTGGAGGGGTCTCTTCGTTTCCACCGTCTGTATATATCTATATAACCATACCTTGTATGTTAGCTGCCAGTAATGGTCGTCGTGGTGGTGCCAGCAACGCTGGTGGAGTAGGGCTGGACGGTCGCCGGCGCAATGACGGCGCTGGAGGAGTCTCTTCGTTTCCACCGTCTGTATATATCTATATAACCATACCTTGTATGTTAGCTGCCAGTAATGGTCGTCGTGGTGGTGCCAGCAACGCTGGTGGAGTAGGGCTGGACGGTCGCCGGCGCAATGACGGCGCTGGAGGAGTCTCTTCGTTTCCACCGTCTGTATATATCTATATAACCATACCTTGTATGTTAGCTGCCAGTAATGGTCGTCGTGGTGGTGCCAGCAACGCTGGTGGAGTAGGGCTGGACGTTCGCCGGCGCAATGACGGCGCTGGAGGAGTCTCTTCGTTTCCACCGTCTGTATATATCTATATAACCATACCTTGTATGTTAGCTGCCAGTAATGGTCGTCGTGGTGGTGCCAGCAACGCTGGTGGAGTAGGGCTGGACGGTCGCCGGCGCAATGACGGCGCTGGAGGAGTCTCTTCGTTTCCACCGTCTGTATATATCTATATAACCATACCTTGTATGTTAGCTGCCAGTAATGGTCGTCGTGGTGGTGCCAGCAACGCTGGTGGAGTAGGGCTGGACGGTCGCCGGCGCAATGACGGCGCTGGAGGAGTCTCTTCGTTTCCACCGTCTGTATATATCTATATAACCATACCTTGTATGTTAGCTGCCAGTAATGGTCGTCGTGGTGGTGCCAGCAACGCTGGTGGAGTAGGGCTGGACGGTCGCCGGCGCAATGACGGCGCTGGAGGAGTCTCTTCGTTTCCACCGTCTGTATATATCTATATAACCATACCTTGTATGTTAGCTGCCAGTAATGGTCGTCGTGGTGGTGCCAGCAACGCTGGTGGAGTAGGGCTGGACGGTCGCCGGCGCAATGACGGCGCTGGAGGAGTCTCTTCGTTTCCACCGTCTGTATATATCTATATAACCATACCTTGTATGTTAGCTGCCAGTAATGGTCGTCGTGGTGGTGCCAGCAACGCTGGTGGAGTAGGGCTGGACGGTCGCCGGCGCAATGACGGCGCTGGAGGAGTCTCTTCGTTTCCACCGTCTGTATATATCTATATAACCATACCTTGTATGTTAGCTGCCAGTAATGGTCGTCGTGGTGGTGCCAGCAACGCTGGTGGAGTAGGGCTGGACGTTCGCCGGCGCAATGACGGCGCTGGAGGAGTCTCTTCGTTTCCACCGTCTGTATATATCTATATAACCATACCTTGTATGTTAGCTGCCAGTAATGGTCGTCGTGGTGGTGCCAGCAACGCTGGTGGAGTAGGGCTGGACGGTCGCCGGCGCAATGACGGCGCTGGAGGAGTCTCTTCGTTTCCACCGTCTGTATATATCTATATAACCATACCTTGTATGTTAGCTGCCAGTAATGGTCGTCGTGGTGGTGCCAGCAACGCTGGTGGAGTAGGGCTGGACGGTCGCCGGCGCAATGACGGCGCTGGAGGAGTCTCTTCGTTTCCACCGTCTGTATATATCTATATAACCATACCTTGTATGTTAGCTGCCAGTAATGGTCGTCGTGGTGGTGCCAGCAACGCTGGTGGAGTAGGGCTGGACGTTCGCCGGCGCAATGACGGCGCTGGAGGAGTCTCTTCGTTTCCACCGTCTGTATATATCTATATAACCATACCTTGTATGTTAGCTGCCAGTAATGGTCGTCGTGGTGGTGCCAGCAACGCTGGTGGAGTAGGGCTGGACGGTCGCCGGCGCAATGACGGCGCTGGAGGAGTCTCTTCGTTTCCACCGTCTGTATATATCTATATAACCATACCTTGTATGTTAGCTGCCAGTAATGGTCGTCGTGGTGGTGCCAGCAACGCTGGTGGAGTAGGGCTGGACGGTCGCCGGCGCAATGACGGCGCTGGAGGAGTCTCTTCGTTTCCACCGTCTGTATATATCTATATAACCATACCTTGTATGTTAGCTGCCAGTAATGGTCGTCGTGGTGGTGCCAGCAACGCTGGTGGAGTAGGGCTGGACGGTCGCCGGCGCAATGACGGCGCTGGAGGGGTCTCTTCGTTTCCACCGTCTGTATATATCTATATAACCATACCTTGTATGTTAGCTGCCAGTAATGGTCGTCGTGGTGGTGCCAGCAACGCTGGTGGAGTAGGGCTGGACGGTCGCCGGCGCAATGACGGCGCTGGAGGGTCTCTTCGTTTCCACCGTCTGTATATATCTATATAACCATACCTTGTATGTTAGCTGCCAGTAATGGTCGTCGTGGTGGTGCCAGCAACGCTGGTGGAGTAGGGCTGGACGGTCGCCGGCGCAATGACGGCGCTGGAGGGGTCTCTTCGTTTCCACCGGCCGCCCCGCGTGCGCCGCCCAACGTCACTGAGCGCTTCACCAGAGCTTGACAGCTGTAAAAAGATAAGTTAATATTTTACTATGATATGAAAATGATTCGCAGAAATTGTGTATTAGAAAATTATGTTTCATATCTCGACAAAATATGTTTATTTTGTCGAGATATGAAACAGCGTTAGAAAAAGATGTGTTCATCATCCTTATACCAGGAGTAATGAAACGGGTATAACAAGCTGAAAGGAGGTCAAGGTACTCATGAAAGTAAGCACTTTTCCCATGGAAAGTGTTGAAATATGAAAGAAAATTGGATCAGCTTGGATCAGCCATATTAAATCAATCAGGCTGATCGGAGATTTTGTATTGGAGGTTCAAATTTTTTTTTCTTATGTCGACTGTCGACCCATGTTCCATGGAGAAACTTGGTCAGTTTCATGAGTATTTAGACCTCCTGTTGGCTTGTTATACCCTTTTTGTTACTCCCTGACGAAAAAATAAACGATCACTAATAGAAAACGATCTTGAGAATGCTAGTGTCACAGTGCTAGTGCTTTGCTCTCACCTGGAGTCGGGCTTGGCGCCGCAGTCGCAGAAGAAGTTGCCGAACTTGGCGTAGGAGACGTCGTGGCCCCGGTGGCACACGCGTGCGCACACCGTGCACACGCCCACGCCGTCCACCATTTTGCAAGTATGACAATGGTACCAGTGCTGGTTCATGAACTCCCGTTGGGTCACCGTGAACGTGCATAACTTGTATTGGAGCATTGCGTCTTCGTCCTGTTGTAAGAAATATTTCAAGTAATGAGTGTTGCCGCTCGATAGTGGACTATCGATGTACTATCGATAGTTCACGTTATCACGATAATTTATTGATAATGTGATCTATCAATAGTCTATCGACAAGCTATCGACAGTATCGATTCAATACAAAACCGATACCGATTGTTTTTCAATCAATACAATACTATCTATACTATCGATTGGAAAACTTCCAAAATTTTCACCGCAGGCAGGATTTGAACCTGCGACCTTCGGCATCAGTACTGCCGACGCCCTAACCAACTCTGCTACCGCGGTTCTAATCGAGCCCGCGAAATTAAGGAAGTATATCTTGTCCACTATCGCGTGGATGGGCTCCATCTACCGGGATAGTTTTACTATTGATTGGCCTATCGATTGCGTACTTTAATTGAAAACTATCGATAACAAATCCATCGATAAATCATCGACACTATAAGTAACTATTCACCAATAGGCGCGTCCACACTGACCGCGGCAGCTCGCGTGCTCAACGCCTCGCGCGGCATACGCTCGGGGTCACCCAAGATCATGCTCGGGCGAGCGCGCGCAGGCCGAGCCAAAATCAACGCCGCTCAGGCGGTTGCCTCGCGCATAGACTACGCTCTTAGCGTGTTGGTTTTTTTTTTTTTCGTTTTCGTACAGGCGAAGGTCTTCAGACTGTACTGCCGGGAACCACAATGCACGACATACTCAATGCACAGCAGGTTAATGCACGGCAGCGTATTGTACAGCAGATCATTGTACGACATGATGGATGGATGGTCTTGAAATACGGGCCCGGACCGATAATGTACAGGGGTGGAAATGGAATCAAAACAAATGACGTCACAGCGGATGTAGTGATGTGACAGTGTTGACTTTGATCGACTTATCGATGAATTATTCGAACATGACATGCAAGGCAACCCACGGGGGCAGTAAAAAAAAACACATTTAAGGCTCAACGTTAGCGACACTAAAAAAATTCACTGACTGAATACGCAAGTGATTGAGAAACCACATTATGAATTACCGACAATAACTCACAACAAAGAATTTTTAGAATCAGTAAAACCTTGGAAAAACTGTGTACTTTAGTTATGTAAGCCGAAATTGCTAAAAGTGGCCACTTTAAATAAATGGATACCAATTTTTATACATTTTATTGATCTTTGTGGTTATTTATTGTCGGCAATTCATAAATTGGGCTCAAGATGACCAGCGAGATCAGCCAGGATTTTTTCCTGTTTGGGGGCGCCACTAGTCTGAAGTTTAGCCTTAACGCAAATCCGACACAGTAGGTTAGGTTAGGTTAGAACAGTGCCCCCCTGGAGCAAACGAAGTGAGCGACCAAGCTTACTAAAGAATATATTTAATATAAAAACAATATCGATTAAGTTAGAAATGCATATAATATTATCGATCTAGTCACATCACTATTCTACCACAACACGTGATGTCGCCAACCATCATGTCGTGCAATCCACCCCCGTGCAGTTTCGGTACGGGGTGATGGATGGCGACATTGTTTTGATTCCATCCACCATGTCGTGCTTCATCACGTCGTACATTACTCTGACGGCCAGTATTATGCTGTACAATACAATGTCGTACAGTGTAGGGACTTGTCGTGCGAAACAATGTCGGGCAATGTCGTCCATAGACAACAAAAGAGGAATCTACCATCTTGTTTTGACTGTCAACTAGCTAATCAAATAGCTTGTTTGAGTGCTCGGCTGCCTCGGTGCTCGTTAGTTTATCTAAGCGTCCAAATGGGCCGAACTTGGCTCGCCTGTTTGCTCGCCTGCTACCCGAGCGTATGCCGCGCGAGGCGTTGAGCACGCGAGCTGCCGCGGTCAGTGTGGACGCGCCTAATAATATCAATGAAGCCATATTTATTATGAAGTAAAGGAACACATCAGCAGCCGTTACAGTTCACTGCTGGAGATGAGCGTGCACTTATTGGGGTATTCAGAGTTGTATTCTTATTATTACGAATTTTGTATGAAAACCAAACTACGTTCTGTAACTACGTCCACCAGACGGTTGGTCAATTTATGCGGTGTCTTAATAAACGGATTCTACTGTCATAAGAATACAACCAACCCAACTATCATATTGACGCGTGAACCTATATCACTGTACACTTACTGAATCATCTGCGCTAGTGTCGTCATCATCTTGCTGCTCATCGGTGTAGTCAAAGTCAAATCCGAGGTCTGAAGGTGACTCCCACGTTGGGCTTACTGAACGCCAAGCTGAAAGAACATAAAACATTTGAGTACATGAATGCAATAAGCAAACAAGCCCATTAAAAACAAAAACGGTAATTTCAAAGTTGTATTTTATGGTTTTTAGATGATATAGCCAGCGTCACTCGCCCTGCTTAGACAAATCTAACTACACCTCACATGTCAAGATCCGCCCAGCTGTTTGGGATGTAATCGGTGAAAATGATTTTTTTGTCTACATATATACTCTCGAAATACATAACACCCTTAGGCAGTCGGGTAAAAGCATGCTAATTTTGCAGCCTGTTAGAATCAGAGGGTAAGGCCCCAAAACAGCTAGAGGAGCATTGTATTGAATGCGTTTTTTTATGAGGTTGTTTTATAAACACGCATTCAATGCGCCTATTTTCTTTGTGGTAAGGCCCTTGCACCAAAATTAAGACACCCACTCACAGGATGATTGAAAAAAGTCGAGGCCCTCGTTTATTTAGACCAAAAAGAAAACTAACCGTTTTGTTGATAAGCATTTCTACAGAAATACATATTAGATACTTACTATGAGGCTGTGTGGTGTTGATAGAATGCAATGCATCAGCTAAGTAGGACAGAAGCACGCAGGCAGATTCTATCTGAGGAGCTAAGTTGCCGTCCACTTGGCCTTCCTCTAGTTTGTCCAGAATTTCTTGACTGCTCAGATGCGCAACACTGAAAAAATAAACAGTAAACATGAATAAAGAAAAATCATGTCAACGTTATCTTCAAATAGGACACAAAACGACACTTTCGCAAACTGTCTTCTCATCGCATCGCAAAGCGACTCTTTTGCAAAAGCACCTTTCTCATAATGTTAGTTTCAATTATGCCTGAAGTAAATGGGCACTAGGAAAGCATGCTCCAACCAGTAGCGTATACAGGGGTAGGCGGGTCGCAGGGGTCATGACTCTCCAAAACTCTCCTTCCACTCACCAAGAATTCTACTACTACTATAGCTGATACATCATCACGCTTATCAGACAATAATAACCAACTGCATGTAATGTGAAATTTTGGTACATGTAGTTTTGTTGTAAGGTAGGACGGTGTGTCTCCTCGCTGCTTTTTTCACGTGTATTTGTAATTTCGCTTCGCTCGCAAAACGTGTAGCAACGAGAGGCACACCGTATCTACTCGCATGCTTTTTTAACGGGAAATATCGAGCTCACATCTTTCGCTAACAGCGTGCGTGACCCTCATGTGTTTTTGGCGTTGAATTTCTATTTAGCTTCGCTCGCATAACGTGTAGTGATGGTACAGGCGGTGTGTCTGCTCGCATGTATTTTAACGCAAATTTCGCTTCGCTTCGCTTGCATAACGTGTAGTGATAGTACAGCACGGTGTGCCTTTTTAACGTGAAATATCTAGCTCGCTTCGCTCGCATAACATGTAGTGATAGTGCAGCACGGTGTGTCTCCTCACATGTCTTTTTAACGCGAAATGTAGAGCTCGCTTCGCTCGCGTAACATTTGTAGTGATAGTACAGCACAGTGTGCATTTTTAACGTGAAATATCTAGCTCGCTTCGCTCGCATAACATGTAGTGATAGTGCAGCACGGTGTGTCTCCTCGCATGTCTTTTTAACGCGAAATATAGAGCTCGCTTCGCTCGCGTAACATTTGTAGTGATAGTACAGCACAGTGTGCCTTTTTAACGTGAAATATCTAGCTCGCTTCGCTCGCATAACATGTAGTGATAGT
Source organism: Phthorimaea operculella (assembly GCA_024500475.1). Lineage (NCBI taxonomy): Eukaryota > Metazoa > Arthropoda > Insecta > Lepidoptera > Gelechiidae > Phthorimaea > Phthorimaea operculella. The sequence continues at coordinate 44,947 of JANFCV010000186.1, read as the reverse complement.
GCAGCACGGTGTGTCTCCTCGCATGTCTTTTTAACGCGAAATGTAGAGCTCGCTTCGCTCGCGTAACAATTGTAGTGATAGTACAGCACAGTGTGCCTTTTTAACGTGAAATATCTAGCTCGCTTCGCTCGCACACTTACCACACTGACAGCCAGTTGACAGCCGCGGGGAACAGCTGCCTGTGGTCGTGTCCTTGATGCGCGTCTGCCAGGCGACACATCTCGCGCACCAGTAGCGGCGATACTACACTCTCGCCGCAAACCGCTATCAGAGTCGTCAGCATTCGCGAGGATACTTCCCCACTGCTGTAAAGAAAATATTTCATTTCATTTTATTTTATTTTATTTGGACAACTTACAGCTAAATTATAATATTAATTCACACAAGAAAACAGTAAATAAAAACAACGCCATTTACAAGTTTCCGCCTATAAAAACGTTTCTAAATTATATGGCAACTAAGATAAATAAAAACTTAAAAGTGTAACGAAAAAAAATATAACTTATTATTAATGAAAATAGATCGTAGGTAATACAATAACTGTTCTATAAGTGGAAAACGAAGAAAAATATACAGGGTTATTTTTTAGTCAGTGCGCAAACTTCGCAGGATGTTTCTACTCGTGATTCTGAACAACTTTTACTATGGGGCCACCTGCGAAATCTAAAAAATTTTTTTGGTTGTTCCATACATTTTTGGCGAGTAAGTATGAATTTTTTTATGGAACCACCAAATTTTTTTCGCGATTTCGCAGGTGGTCCCATAATTAAAGTTGTTCAGAATCACGAATAGAATCACCCTGCAAAGTTTGTGCACTGACTAAAAAATAACCCAGTATAGGTAATAGGATAGAATAGTTCATGATGATGACATTGATGACAATAATAATGTAACTATATATAGTGTTAAATATAAAGTTATGTACAAGAAAGCGAATTAAATAAAAGAAATCCTAATTGGCTGTAGTATTATCACCAAAAAAATTGTTACTAAACAATCGTCTTACTTCTGCTCGCTTAGTTGAAAATATATCTATTGATTTTGTATAATCGTCGTTAAATTTTATATTTATTTATTATATTATTAATAGAGACTAGATAAAACAAAGCAGTGGCCAGTCAACATCAATCAATTCATCACAACTTTGAAGGGTATGTCCGTAATTAGTAAAGAATAGTGCACATCTATCACCATTTGAACTAGCCGTTTTCAATAATAAGTGAACTATAGAGTAACTGAAATTTTGCGCAAACGCCGAAACAGTTAAGCGCGCCACACACCGCCTCCGTATGCATGACGTGCACGTCATTACACGCGTAGAGATGTACGATGACGTGTAAGTCACGCATACGGAGGCGGTGTGTGGCGCTCTTTGCTATAATATCAGATCGATAGTGAATACTTGCGATTGTCGGCGCTTGGTGAAACTCCATGTTTATTTACTTTTTATTTAAACCACTTGTACTTGTTTCACAAATTTTTATTTCGGGATGACCCGACCGGTTTCGCTCACATGAGCATTTTCAAGGGTGTATTAAATACCAACATCTTATTACAGAAAATCACAGTTTTGATCCTTCTAATGGTTTTGATCCATCTTTGCGGGTAGACAAGAAAGTGACAACAACATATTTTTAGCTCTCTCTGTTTTTAATTAAAATAAAATAGTAAACTTAGATTAATGTGGTAAAATCTTACCTAGATTACAAGCTGACTTATCACCACTCAAAATAATTGTCTGTCACACCTCGAAATCATCTACCCTGTTCATCATCTTCATTCTACATCACCACTATGGACAACACTGCACTGCTGGCTAAAAGTGTGAAAGACCTTGCTGCTTGGATGGACTCCCGGATGGCTGAGTTTGAGAAGAACTCGCAGTTGGCTGGCTCTGCAGGTACACCAAAGGTGAAGGACTTGACTACAGAGTACCTCAGTTTCAAGTCCACCGTACTCGACACCTTAGCTATGTTGAGGGCACAGTTGGAGCTGGTGGTAAATGGGCTGGATCGTCTTGAGACTCATTCTAGACGAAAAGTATTGCTCTTCCATGGAGTCCCAGAGGCAGAGTCTGAAGATCTGCCAAAAAAGCTCGACACTATATTCCGCGACCAAATGAAGATGACGTCGGTTGGCTCAGAGGTTATTGAAGTTTGCCATCGTTTGGGCGCAAAAAAGGACAAGAATCGCCCTGTACTGGTTCGCTTCTCCACTGCTACGCATCGCTCAGCCGTATGGAACGCCAAAACAAAGTTGAAGGGCTCCAAAATGTCCATCTCGGAGTTTCTCACAAAACCGCGACAAGATATCTTTTCCAAGGCTAGGGACCATTTTGGCGTGAAGAACAGCTGGTCGTCGGACGGCGTGATTGTGGTTTTGCTGCCGGATAAAACTCGTAAGAAGCTGGTGACGATGGCTGAGCTTGAGGACCTCATAAAACAGTATCCAGACAAGTGTGGCGGGAGAAGTGCAAAGTAACACAAGGTTTTTGTTTGCATATAAGTTGTTTGCCATACAATGTTCGTTTAACGTAATCTGAATCTTATTCACTGCTCTAATGTAATATACTTCTTTGTTTACACATTTATACTCAGATTGTTATAAGTATTAAGGTAGAACACTATAATTTTTAATTTTGCATGTTGCTCTTGTTTACTACACTTGACGTTTTGTTTGACAGTTTGGCTGCGTTCTGTTTCTGCATAAAAAATATCTGCATTAATGCACAGACATAGGTTATGAAATAGATGTAATGTTGTCCTTGTCGCACTCATAGTAATGTCTGTATGCTGTTTTTTTTTTAAACGCAGTGACTTTTTGTTATTTCTATTATTTAATAGGTATTTGGTCTTTCTCTTTTTTTAGGGTCTAATGATAATTATTAATTAATAACTATTATAGACTTATAAATAGTTATGTAATACTTTAACTTGGTGTGATAAGAACAAATTCTCCAACAGTCAACTTGTAGCTGAATAGGTAATAGATTTATAGAATTTAATTTAAATTTGCATGTTTTTATGTTTAGGTATATTATTATAATATCTTATTTATTTTATTTATGTTGGATAATATATATTTATCGTGCTCATCATCAGATGATGAATATCTTAGTGCTTCTGGTAATAGTTCTCTTTCAGATTGTGAACCGTTAGAGGAGAAACTTTCTAATGTTTTTAAGTGTAGTTCAAGTTCCTATCCCTTGTGTACATCAATGCACAGAGCGTTCCAGCTCATCACAACGACCTTCTCACATCTTTTAGTAACACTGTAGTCGATGCAATTTTAATTTCTGAAACTTGGCTAAAGCCTTCACTTCCTTCAACTTCCGTCAGCCTACCTGGCTTCCATCTCTTTCGCAATGACCGTGTTGGTGCGCAGGGTGGTGGGGTAGGTATCTACCTCCGCTGTGACATTCCGGCCACATTAATTAGTAATTCACCCCCTAAATATTCCGACTCTTTAGAACATCTTTTTGAAATCATCCTCAACCACAAAAATCTTACTTGGAATCGTTTATAGTCCCAGTGATAGTGTGGATTATTTTTCCGCGTATGAGTCCTTATTGGAACAATTTAGTACTCTGTATGAACACACAATTATCATGGGTGACTTAAATACTTGTACCCTGAAGGATGATTACAGATCAAAAAAGCTAGTCTCTTTAATTTCTGGTCTCAATTTACATCTTCTCCCACTTTCAGCAACACATCATGCTCCAAATTGCCGGCCATCGTTGCTCGACGTCATGATCGTCTCCAAACCGGATTCTGTCATGTCGCACGGGCAGATGGTGGCCCCATTCTCTTACCACGATTTATTATTTCTTGCATATAAAGTGCGCCCTCCTAAAATCAAGAGTAAAGTAATCTTTCAACGTAACTTTCGTAATATGGACCTGGACCGATTGAGGGAAGATGCTGAGAGCATCGACTGGTCGCCGGTATTGACAGCTGACGGCATTGATGCCAAGGTTGCGGCTTTTAACAAAATCATAACAAATCTGTTTAATACTCATGCACCAATCAGACCCGTTCGCGTTAGGCATGCTCCTGCTCCCTGGCTGACTCCTATTATCAGAAGAGTTATGGCAAAAAGGGACAGGGCCAAGCAGAAACTCAAAAAAGATCCGTCGGATTCTAATAAGGCTGATTATAAAAAATTACGTAACATCTGCAACAGAATGTGTAGGGATGCCAAACGTCGCTACATTCACTCTAAATTAGAAAATCTTTCTCAGGCTCTGACGTGGAGATTCTTAAAGACGTTAGGCGTGGGCAAGGCCATGGATACTACTAATAGTACCATAAATATTAATGATCTTAATAAACATTTTTGTACTCCACCTGTCGTACTTGACCCTATTACTAAATCTTCTTCTCTCTCTTTCCTTTCCAGCCTTGACCTACCTAACTGCACACAATTTTCATTTCAGCCGATTACAGAGGACAATGTTAAGAAGACTATCCTTTCCATATCCACGAAGGCAATGGGCAGTGATGACTTAAGTCTCGAGATGCTCCTTCCAGTTTTGGATAGCATTACGCCTGTTATCTCGCACATTATAAATTTTTCACTTACGGCTAATGTGTTTCCATCATCTTGGAAAAAGCCTTCGTCATTCCCTTCCTAAAACTTCCAATCCAACTTCCTCTCCCAATACCGTCCCATCTCTATCCTTCCGGTACTTTCGAAGGTGCTGGAAAGTGTTGTTCACAAACAACTCTACACATATCTTACCTGCAATAACTTACTCTGTCCTTTCCAGTCCGGTTTCCGTCCCTCTCATAGTACGGTTAGTGCGTTACTGAATGTTACAGAGGATATTCGCCATGCGATGGACAACACTCAGCTCACTGTTATGACTCTGCTTGACTTCAGTAACGCATTCAACTCGGTTGACTTCGACATCCTCCTTGGTACCCTCCGCTCTCTTAACATTGCTCCTTCTGTGGTCGATTGGTTTCACTCATACCTTCATGGTCGCCAGCAGAGTGTGAAAACAGACGATGCAACATCGGACTGGTTGGATCTCACTGCTGGTGTTCCACAAGGCGGCGTTCTCGCTCCTTTGCTTTTTTCTATCTTCATTAATAATATTTCTCGAGTCATTTCTTCTCCCTTCCATCTGTATGCAGATGATTTACAAATATACCGGCATTTTTCTCTTTCTGAAGTCTCTGAAGCAGTTGAGGCGATTAACTCAGATCTTTTGGCTATACAGATGTGGGCAAAAAACTTTGGTTTATTAGTCAACCCCAGTAAGTCGCAGGCTATGATAATTGGCAGTAGCAGACTTCGTAGCAAGCTCACTATTAGCGACGCCCTCAAAATCTTTTACAATGATGTTTGTATCCCATATACGAACAAAGCGAAAAACCTGGGAGTTATATTTGACTCTGATTTGTCTTGGGCATCGCAGGTTAACGAAGTTAGCAGGCGCATGCATTATTCTTTCATTCCCTCAAACGGCTCCAGACGTTCCTTCCTTTCAAACTAAAGTCATGCTTGCTCAAGCACTTCTCCTTCCTACTCTTGATTATGCTGATGTGTGTTACTTGGATGTGACTGAGGAGCTGCTTAATAAACTTGAGCGCCTACAAAATCTAGCAATTCGATTTATTTTCGGACTCCGAAAATATGATCACGTCTCCGAATTTCGTGCTCAATTAAAATGGCTCCTATCCGCCTTCGTCGTGATGTGCACATCCTGTCTGTCCTCTATAATATCCTGAATAACCCGTCCACTCCCGAGTATCTCCGATCCCGTTTTCACTTCTTACCTCCTGATTCCCGGCCTAGGCGCGCATGTATCACTAAGGTACTTGAGTGTCCTAGAGCCAATACCAAATTCCTGTTTAATTCCTTCTCTGTTCGAGCTGCACAACTCTGGAACAAGCTTCCGAAGACAGTCCAAGACTGTCCCTCTATATCCTCTTTCAAAAAAAGGTTGAAAGAGCACTACCTTTCTCAACTTCCATAGTATATTGTATGTATAGTATGTATGTATCGTAGGTATATATATATAATGAACCGTTCACGGTAAATGTAGCTCCAGTGTGAAGTTAGAACAAATGTTGATCCACCTTTTTGGCGTGTATACTCGGCTCCGCACGGCGCGATCTGATATACTTTGATCCGGCCTTCCTGCGCGTGTGACGTCAGTGGATCTACACTGACACGATTTCAACATACTCGTCAGCGATTTGACCGTCATTGGTTGATCCATTAACGGTCAAAAAAATTATACTGAAAAGGATTTTTTGGATCCAGAGTATATTTAATTTATATGCCACATTTACTTAGACTAAGTAGATCCGGAGCCGAATTTGACGAATAGGTACTCGAGCACAAAGCGGCAACGTCGCTTTCTTCGTGTGACAGAGAACACAGCAAGCTATTTCGTAAGAGTAACAAGGTAAGAAAGATAGCTTTCGCGGACCAAATATCCATTCTTGCATACTTAATATTATGAATTGCCGAATAGACATCGAAGGTTTGAAGTACCCGATGTAGCCCACCAGGTGCACCAACAGGAGCCCTGCTAAACGATAGGAGATACCGACATGACCCCAATGCAAAAGTTTAGCTTGATGGGACGCTTCTACTCGCCAATAGCGTCGAAGGCTTAGAGTACCTGACGTAGACCACCAGGTGCACCAACAGGAGCCCTGCTAAACTAAAAGAGATACAGACATGACTCAAAAGCAAAAGTTGTTCAGCTTGAGGGGACGCTTAGTTCTGCTGGAGAATAGATATCGAAGGTTTGAAGTACCTGATGTAGACCACCAGGTGCAACAACAGGAGCCCTGCTAAACTATAGAAGATAAAGATATGACTCCAAAGCAAAAGTTGTTCAGCTTGATGGAACATTTCTGCTGGCGAATAGACATCGAAGGTTTGCAGTACCTGATGTACACCACCAGGTGCACCATCAGGAGCCCACCTAAACTATAGGAGATACAGATATGACTCCAAAGCAAAAAAAAATATGGAACGTTTCTGCTGGCGAATAGACATCGAAGGTTTGAAGTACCTGATGTAGACCACCAGGTGCACCAACAGGAGCCCGCTGAACTATAGGAGATACAGATAAGACTTCAAAGCGAAAGGTGTTCAGCATAATGGGAAGCTTCTGCCAGTCGATAGCATCCAAAGTTTAGGGTACCTGATGTAGATCACCAGGTGCACCAACAGGAGCCCTGCTAAACTATAAGAGATACAGATATAATTCCAAGGTAATAGTCGTTCAGCTTGATGAGACGCTTCTGCTGACGAATAGACATTAAAAATTCAAAGTACCTGATATGACTCCAAATCAAAAGTTGTTCAGCTTGATGAGATGCTTTTGCCGGCGAATAGACATTTACGGTTTAAAGTACCTGATGATGACCACCAGGTGCACCCACAAAAGCCCTGCTAAACTATAAGAGATACAGATATGACTCCAAAGCAAAAGTTGTTTAGCTTGATAGGACACTTTGCTAATCTATAGCATCGAAGGTTTAGAGTACATGACGTAGACCTTCAGGAGCACCAACAGGAGCCCTGATAAACTATAGAAGATACGGATATGACTCCAAGGTAAAGTTGTACAACTTGGCGAGACGCTTCAACTGGCGAATAGCGTCGGAGGTTTAAAGTGCCTGATGTAGGCAACCAGGTGCACCAACAGAAGCTTTGCTAAACTGTAGAAGGTACAGTTATGACTCCAGATAAAAGTTGTTCAGCTTGATAAGACGATTGTGCTGGCGAATAATAGACATTGAAAGTTTGAAGTACCTGATGTAGACCACCAGGTGCACCAACAGGAGCCATGCTAAACTATAGGAGGTACAGTATGACTCCAAAGCAAAAGTTGTTCAGCTTGATGGAACATTTCTGCTGGCGAATAGACATCGAAGGATTGAAGTACCTGATGTAGACCACCAGGTGCACCATCAGGAGCCCGCCTAAACTATCATCATCATCATCATATCAGCCATAGGACGTCCAATGCTAAACATAGACCTCCCCTAAATATTTCCACCTTGTCCGATTAGAAGCGGCCTGTATCCAGCATTTCCCCGCGGACTTGACCAGATCGTCTGTCCATCTGGCGGGGGCCGTCCTACGCTGCATCTGCCGGTACGTGGTCTCCACTCGAGAACTCTCCTGCTTCACCGATTATCAGTCCTTCGAGCAATGTAGCCTGCTCATTGCCACTTCAGCTTACTGACTCTCTTAGCTATGTCGGTTATCTCCTCGTTTCTGATTCGATCACGTAGGGAAACACCGAGCATAGCTCTCTCCATAGCTCGCTGAGTGACTCCTAGTCTATTTAGGAAGCCGACAGTTAGAGACCACGTCTCGGCACCGTAGGTCATCACTGGCATGACACACTGTTCAAACACTTTCGTCTTGAGACACTTAGGAATTTTGGACGTGAAGACGCTGCGTAACTTCCCGAATGCTGCCCAGCCAAGCTGGATTCGCCGAGTGACCTCCTTCTCAAAGTTAGATCTTCCTTGTTTGTCCTAGATAGACGTATTAATCCACCACTTCGAGTATCAAGTTCCCTACTGATATTGGGGTAGGCGCTACATGAGAGTTGGCCATGACTTTCGTCTTATCCATATTCATCTTGAGTCCCACTTGTTGGGAAACCCGATTGAGGTCCTGTAGCATTTTGCTGAGGTCTTCGAATGACTCTGCCATGACCACGATATCGTCAGCAAACCGAAGGTGAATGATGTATTTGCCATTGATATTGATGCCAAGTTCTTCCCATTCCAGGAGCTTGAAGGCATCTTCCAACGCATTGGTGAAGAGCTTCGGAGATAGTACATCTCCTTGTCTTACAACCCTCTGCAATGGAATAGCCGCCGTGGTCTGATCTTGTATTCGAACTGACATTGTGGCGATGGCGTTTCTACATAAACACTTCAACACTTCGATATACCTGTAGTCAATGTGGCACTGCTGTAGAGCCTGCAGTACTGCCCATGTCTCGATAGAATCAAAGGCCTTCTCATAGTCTACAAACACTAAGCATAGTGGCAAATTGTACTCCTCGGTCTTCTGTACAATCTGCCGCAGCGTAAAAATGTGATCTATGGTACTGATCCTTTTCGGACTAAACTATAGGAGATACAGATATGACTCAAAAGCAAGAAATAATCAGCTTCATCATGCTTCAACATGATGTAGACCACCAGGAGCCCCGACAGGAGCCCTGCTAAACTATAGGAGATACAGATATGACTTCAAAGCGAAATGTTCAGCATAATGGGACGTTTCTGCCAGCCAATAGCATCGAAGGTTTAGAGTACCTGATGTAGATCACCAGGTATACCAACAGGAGCACTGCTAAACTATAGGAGATACAGATATGACTCCAAAGCAAACGTTGTTCAGTTTGATGAGACGTTTCTGCTGGCGAATAGACATCGAAGGTTTGAAGTACTTGATGTGGACAACCAGGTGCACCAACAGGAGCCCTGCGTAACTATAGGAGATACAGTTATGACTTCAAGGTAAAAGTTGTTTAGCTTGATGAGACGCTTCTTCTGGCGTATAGACATTGAATATTTATAGTACATGATGTAGACCACCAGGTGCACCAACAGGAGCCCTGCTAAACTATAGGATATACCGATATGACTCCAAAGTAAAAGCTATCCAGCTTGAAGCGACACTTCAACTGGCTAATAAACACCGAAGGTTTGGAGTACCTGATGTAGACCATAGGTTGCGGGTTCTATTTTCAACCAAAGAAAACATTAATTCAATCATCTCCCTGGCGTTGGGGTTGGCTGCCTCATAATCTAGGGGTGGACTGCAAGGTCGATGGACCCCACGAGTCCTGGCTGGTGTCAGAGTTCGAAACTTTCATAAGGTCGCTGTCGTGGTTTTACACTAACGACCACCCCGAGCCGACCAGGCCCGACGGCTTAACGTGCCCTCGGTCCGAAGCATGGGATCATCTTTTTTTTCGGAAATTTAAGTGATTCAGACTGCAATGTCCTAACCAAATTGTATAAATCGGGTAAACAACCACAAAGATTTTTTTTTATAAAACGTGGTGTAAGGGATTAGGGACGGTGTACCGAAAACTTTGCAGGCGTGATCAGACTATGAAACTAAACAACTTTTACTATCGAACTAATGGTGGGTAACGAGAAAAAATATCCGATCTCCCATACAAAGTCAGTCCGCGGATCGCGAATTTTGTATACCATTGGCTCTATAGTAAAAGTTGTTCAGTTTCACGGTCTGATCATGCCTGCAAAGTTTTCGGTACACCGTCCCTTACACCCTGTGTACAGGGAGTAACGGAAAGGGTATAACAAGCCGAAAGGAGGTCAAGGTAGGTACTCATGAAACTGAACAACTTTCCCCATGGAACATGGGTCGAAATATGAAAAAAAAATATTGGGCCTCTCATACAAAATTGCCGATCAGCTAATTGATTTACTATGGGACGTCCAAATTTTTTTTCATATTTCGACCCATGTTCCATAGGGAAAGTTGTTCAGTTTCATGAGTACCTTGACCTCCTTTCGGCTTGTTATACCCTTTCTGTTACTCCCGGTATAGCGGCCCGCCCAGCGTTTTCACCCGCTGCTGCTACTTAGGTACCTGTTTTCTCGTAGTGGAAGTTTTCCAAAAATACCGTATCCTTACTTAATGCTCGGGTTCTGTGAAAACATAGTTCTATGCAACTCTGTCAAAAGTCATTGCAACCATGTCAGAGGTCTTTGAAACCATGCCAGGAACTTATGCAACCATATTAGAGGCCTCTGCAACCATGTCAGAGCCTATGAAACCATCTTCTTCTTTTCGTGTGGGACACCGAGTCATTCAACGACCCGATAAACCCTGGTGTCGGAGTTTTTTTCAACCGCCTACTGCAAGTAGCAGGCCTCTGACATGGTTGTGTAACGACCGCCATCATAGACAGCAACCGGGATCGACGGCTTAACGTGCCCATTCGAAGCACGGAACCATCTTACTTGCGGACAATCAGGTGGTTCAGCCTGCAATGTCCTAACCAGACTGGACAAATTCACAAAGTGATAAATATCAACATTGTGAGTGACCCCACCGGGAATTGAACCCGGAACCTTTGCGTGGCAGGCAGGCATACTAATCACTGCGCCACATCGGCTGAAGTATGAAACCATGTCAGATGTCTTTGCAATCATGTCAGAGGACTCGCTACCATGTCAAAGGTCATTGAAACCATGTCAGGGGAGTTTGCAACCATGTCAGAAGACCCTACAACTATGTCAGAGGACTCTGCAATCATATCAGAGAACTCCGCAACCATATCAGTGGTCATTGAAACCATGTCGGAGGCCTCTGCAACCATGTCAGAAGACTCTACAATCATGTCAGAGGTCTTTGCAATCATGTCAGAGGACTGGGCAACCATGTTAGACGTCTCTGCGACCATGTCAGATTACCATGTCAGAGCAAATCGCAAGTCGCAAGTCAAAATCAAAGTCACTGTCAAAGTCACTGTCAGAGTCACTATCAAAGTCACTGTCAAAGTCACTGTCAAAGACACTGTCAAAGTCACTGTCAAAGTCACTGTCAAAGTCACTTTACAAGGTACTGGCAAAGTAACTGTCAAAGTCACTGTCAAAGTCACTGTCAGAGTCACCGTCAGAGACACTGTCAGAGTCACTGTCAAAGTCACTGTCAAAGTTACTGTCAAAGTCACTGTGAAAGCCACCGTCAAATCCACTATCAAAGTTACTATCAAAGTCAAAGTTACAACCCGATGAATCCTTACGACCCGATGAACCCTTGCAACCCAAACAACCCTTATGATCCGTTGAACCATGTCAGAGCAACAACGCAAGTGATTGTGACTTTACACACAACAGCAAAATTCAATTCACCATGTCTTTTTTTTCTACTTCATAAGTGCTGACTTACAAATTTTTATTCGTTATTCAAATAAAAAGTTATTCATGATTTTTCATTCGCGAAAAATTTATTCGCCTAGTTTATTAATAAATCATTTCTGAATAATGATTTAAATAAAAATTTATTCGAATAATGCCCAACTCTGTCAGTGATTATGTTGTCTGGGGTAGGACGGCGAACTTGACACGAAAGAATTCGGGCCCACTTGATCAGGTAGTAAGAATCCGGTAGTGACCGCTGGTGAGTACAAAGCCATCAACCGGCGGCTAAAGGCAAGTTCATTAAGTCAAATCCCGCAAATGCCGCCAGGGGGAATGATGCCATCGACCGGTGGCAGAGTCAAATCAGGTAGTACCCCTGTTGAGCTCCTCCACTACAGGCAGCTCGCGGTGGTAACGTTTCCAATCCGGTGGTCGCGCGTGGTAAGGCGCCAAATCCCGAATGTGCGGGATATCTGATGCGTCGGCACGTGCGAACATGTTAGTCGAGGACCGAAAGATAAGCTTTAAGTTTATACGGCCAATTGTACAAAATGGCAACGTCGCGGCTGATTTCAGCCAATCCAATCATTACTGTGCTCTGATTGGCTCATTCAAATCGGATCAACATTTTCCAAAACTACTGCAGGGTGGATTCGTATATCGGATCAACATTTCCATAGACTTTATTTTAGTCCTTTTTAGTCCTCTGAGTGCAGATGTTGATCCGATCGGAGCATTAGTTACCAGACATGCACAGTGGATCAACTTAAGACGTCGGATCAACATGTGTTTTCGGATCAACAAATAACTCGCGTGAAGTCGCGCCTGATCAACATTTACCGTGAAGGTATCTCTATATATATATATATATATATATATACAGGGTGATTGGAAATTCGATGCATTCCCTGAAGGTGGTTAGAGGGGGGGCCATTTCCAACATATTCTTCCATGGAACCAGGGGTCGGAAATGATTGGTTACAAAATTATTAGGACTTTTGATTTTTAAAGAAAATTTCCCGATTTCAACTTTAAAGTCATGCGAAAGCTAGCCAAACCGTTTTATGCATAGTTTTTGACATGATCTCATAGTGAATGAATAGGACAATCATTTTAGTTACAAGTTTAGTTAGAAATACTCTTCTTTTTTAAAATACAGCGCCAAAACAAGAAAATATTTTTGGTGGAAGGGATTTTCAACATTCATGGTAATCTACTGTAAAAATCACTATGGAATAATCCGTAAAACTTCATAACAGAGTTCTCTGTTTCATTAGCTAACCGAAAGGTACAATAATCTACAATCAAACATGTTTTCATAAAATAATTAGCATTAATGCAAAAAGCGGCGTGCGAAACAAGGCAATTGACTATGGTCGGTCGACTACGCCAAAGTCAGCAAATGCTGTTTGACAACTTTTCAAGTATTTTCGTGGTCTAATGGGTGGAGCATTCCTCAGAGTCTGTGGTTCAGGTTCGATTCCGTGAGTTGACCTACAAGGTTGATATTCAACACTTTGTGAATTTTCCCAGTTTGGTTTAAAAATCACGTTGAACCACCTGATTGTCCGCAAGAAAATATCGTGCTCGGAGGCATATTAAACCATCGGCCTCGATTGATGTCTAATAAACGCAGACGGTGGTCGTAACACTACCATAGCAGAGGTCTAATACTTGTAGTAGGTGGTTTAAAAACTCCGACAAAGATTTATCATTTCAGTTTTTAGGCTGTTTAAAGCTCAGAGCTCCATTTCTGAATTGTCGTAATCCTAATCGTGCGAAAATCTGCTACTAATTGTGCTCGTATCACATGTTCTACTAAACTTATTAATTTATGCACACCCTTATAAATTCACACAAACCCTTAACATTTAAAGTGTCGAGTAGTAGAACGTGTAATACGAATGGTTAGACCACTCGTTTTAGATTTCCGTGCACGGATTTGGATTACGACAATTCAGAAATGGAGCTCCTGAGCTTTAAACAGCCTAAAAACTGAAATGATAAATCTTGGTCGGTTTTTAAACACCACCTTCTACAAGTATTAGACCTCTGCTATGGTAGTGTTACAACCACCGTCTGCGTTTATTAGACTTGAATCGAGGCCGAGGGTGTAATCGGCCCTCCGGAGCTCGATATTTTCTTACGGACAATCAGGTGGTTCATCGTGATTTTTAAACCAAACTGGGAAAAATTCACAAGTGTTGAATATCAACCTTGTAGGTCAACTCACGGGAATCGAATTTGAACCACAGACTCCTGAATGCTCCATCCATTAGACCACGAAAATACTTGAAAAGTTGTCTAAACAGCATTTGCTGACTTTGGCGTAGTCGACCGACCATAATTGCCTTGTTTCGCACGCGCTTTTTGCATTAATGCTAATTATTTTATGAAAACATGTTTGATTGTAGATTATTGTACCTTTTTTAGCTAATGCAACAGAGAACTCTGTTATGAAGTTTACGGATTATTCCATAGTGATTTTTACAGTAGATTACTATGAATGTTGAAAAATCCCTTTCACCAAAATATTTTCTTGTTTTGGCTGTATTTTAAAAGAAGAGTATTTCTAACTAAACTTGTAACTAAAATGATTGTCCTATTCATTCACTATGAGATCATGTCAAAAACTATGCATAAACGGTTTGGCTTTGCATGACTTTAAAGTTGAAATCGGAAATTTTCTTTAAAAATCAAAAGTACTAATAATTTTGTAACCAATCATTTCCGACCCCTGGTTCCATGGAAGAATATGTTGGAAATGCCCCCCCCTCTAACCACCTTCAGGGAATGCATCGAATTTCCAATCACCCTGTATATTATTATTTATATTATATTAATAGTAGTATATACTTTATATATGTATTATATTAATAGTAGTATATACTTTGGTTTATTTTATTTATTAATCTGTTTTCTTTGTGCACCTTGTCCCCGTAACAATTTTTGTCTCGCAATCAGCTGTACAGGTTGGCTGGAAGAGATCTCTTTATAGAGATAAGCTCACCTTTGTGTACTATGTTTTAATTTTTATATTTCCAATGTAAATTTTTAAGCACAATAAAGAATATATATGATTTTAAAATTCTGCAGTTATGTGACAAAGGACGCAAGCTGAATAACCTTGAAGCACTTGAAATCAATAAAATAGCATATAAAGACAACGGTAGTTTACTAAATGAGCAAGTAGAACTTAGCAGATCGCCTTTACTTATGTACTTTAAATAATTTTTTATGACATAATTATCCCTATAACTAAATTTAATATCAAGTGGACATTCTAGGTACTTATTTTAATTTTTACTCTTGACATTTGATAATGATGGTATTTTTTATTTTAATTTTTATTATTTATTTATTATTATTTCTGACCTTCTTTAATTTTATTAAGTTGACATTAGTATTTATCAATGATTTTTATCATTAGTGACGTTTGATAAGGATAATGACGTTTTATTTTTATTAGTTATTTATTATTATTACTTAAATATTTTAATTTTATTAAGTTGACATTCATATTTATTAACTATTAATGACATACCTAATTTAGGTACTCAATTTTATAAATCTCCCCACTTTGGGGTAAATTTTCTTAAGTGGGCAACTCAAATATTTTTATTTTTCCTACCTACAACATTATATTATATCATCATTAATCGCACAAAAAGAACGAAATAACAATGAAATTTAGTGGATGTGATGTGTTTCGAAAATGTTTTGTACATTCTATGTATTTAATACACCCTTGAAAATGCTCATGTGAGCGAAACCGGTCGGGTCATCCCGAAATAAAAATTTGTGAAACAAGTACAAGTGGTTTAAATAAAAAGTAAATATCAGATCGATTTCTGCGCTTACCAATGCAGCTGGGCGTGTTTACAGATGGCGGACAGTAGGGCTGCGTTATCGTTGGAGTCAGTAAGAGGCGCGGGCGGGGGCTCCGCCCTGGGCAAAACAATAGCTGTGCTCTCCTTGCTACCCTCCGCTGTCGACCAGTTGGTTCTAACTGCTGTCTACTATGCTCTAGTTCTATAAGCTTACCAATGCAGCTGCGAGTTTTTACAGATGGCGGACAACTGCGTTAGCGTTGGAGTCAGTAAGAGCGGCGGGCACAACATTAGCTATGCTCTTCGTGCTACCCTCCGCTGTCGACCAGTTGCTTCCATCAGCTGCATAATTACAATACTAGTTCTATAAGCTTACCAATGCAGCTGCGCGTGTTTACAGATGGCGGACAGTAGGGCTGCGTTATCGTTGGAGTCAGTAAGAGGGGCGTGGGGCACCATGATAGCTGTGAATTCCTTGCTTCCCTCTACTGTTAACCAGTTAGTTGCTTACATCTGCTGCCTAATGTACTACACTAGTTCTATAAGCTTACCAATGCAGCTGCGCGTGTTTACAGATGGCGGACAGTAGGGCTGTATTATCGTTAGAGTCAGTGAGGGACTGTGGATGGTGGCACCATGGGAGCTGTGCTTTCCTTGCTACCCTCCGCTGTCGACCAGTTGCTGCCATCAGTATGACACTATAGTCCGATAAGTTCGTGCGCGACCTTCCCTAGGGGTGACAGACGTTGGGGGGAGAGATGTCAGCGGGTAGCGGGAGGTGTAGCGGGGAAGGGAGACGCACGCATCCGCGCCGCACGTCATATTAAAATTACGTGCTTCCTCGCCCCCCCACCGTCTGTACCCCGCAGGAAGGTCGCGCACGAACTTGTCGGCCTATAGTTGTATAAGCTTACCAATGCAGCTGCGCGTGTTTACAGATGGCGGACAGTAGGGCTGCGTTATCGTTGGAGTCAGTAAGAGGTGCGGGCGGGGGCTCTGCCGCGGGCACCACGATAGCTGTGCTTTCCTTGCTACCCTCCGCTGTCGACCAGTTGCTGCCGTCGGCTGCATAATTACAACACTAGTTCTATGAGCTTACCAATGCAGCTGCGCGTGTTTACAGATGGCGGACAGTAGGGCTGCGTTATCGTTGGAGTCGGTGAGGGGTGCGGGCGGGGGCTCTGCCGCGGGCACAACGATAGCTGTGCTTTCTTTGCTACCCTCAACTTACACCAGTTATTGCCTAATGTACAACACTAGTTCTATAAGCTCACCAATGCAGCTGCGCGTGTTTACAGATGGCGGACAGTAGGGCTGCGTTATCGTTGGAGTCAGTAAGAGGTGCGGGCGGGGGCTATAGCTGTGCTCTCCTTGCTACCCTCCGCTGTCGACCAGTTGCTACCATTAGCTCTCTGTTTACAACACTGGTTCTATAAGCTTACCAATGCAGCTGCGCGTGTTTACAGATGGCGGACAGTAGGGCTGCGTTATCGTTGGAGTCAGTAAGAGGTGCGGGCGGTGGTTCTGCCTGTTTCAGCTGTGCTTTCCTTGCTACCCTCTACTGTCGACCAGTTGGTTCTATCTGCTGCCTACTATACACTAGTTCTATAAGCTTACCAATGCAGCTGCGCGTGTTTACAGATGGCGGACAGTAGGGCTGCGTTATCGTTGGAGTCAGTAAGAGGTGCGGGCGGGGGCTCTGCCTGTTTCAGCTGTGCTTTCCTTGCTACCCTCTACTGTCAACCAGTTGCTTACATCAGCTGCCTAATGTACAATAGTTCTATAAGCTTACCAATGCAGCTGCGCGTGTTTACAGATGGCGGACAGTAGGGCTGCGTTATCGTTGGAGTCAGTAAGAGGTGCGGGCGGGGGCTCTGCCGCGGGCAGTGCTTTCTTTGCTACCCTCCGCTGTCTACAAGTTGCTACCATTTGCTCTTTGTTTACAACACTAGTTCTATAAGCTTACCAATGCAGCTGCGCGTGTTTACAGATGGCGGACAGTAGGGCTGCGTTATCGTTGGAGTCAGTAAGAGGTGCGGGCGGGGGCTCTGCCGCGGGCACCACGATAGCTGTGCTCTCTTTGCTACCCTCCGCTGTCGACCAGTTGCTGCCATCGGCTGCAAGAAAAAATGCTGTTTATTTAAGTGGCCAAGATATACTTGCACTATTTCGCTGGCCGATATTGAGCCGCAGTAGCCGAGTTGGTAGAGGCGTCGGCAGTACAGATGCCGAAAGTCGCAGATTATACAACGTGTTACAAAACAACCCATAAAAATTCCCATACAAATTGAGTTCATTTAGTATGGGAGGTCCAAATTTTTTTTTTATATTTCGACCCATGTTCCATGGGGAAAGTTGTTCAGTTTTACGAGTACCTTGACCTCCTTTCAGCTTTATTGGTTGTTTTGTAACACCCAGTATACTTTAAGGAAGTTTTCCAGTAATGGTATACTAACACGTGAAGTATTTTAAAGTTTGGTATTCAATGCTTTTTATCCACAACTTGTGGTAAAACTCTAGTATAATACAAGACTACTTATGTTTTGGTTAGTAATCTGTTAGCAAGTAAGTAATTCTGACAAATAATTAGAAATTCAAATGTCTTCTACACACATGCCTGGGGCTTTGAAGATTATTGTTAAGACGTGGTAGGTAGTGGCCGATACTTTAGAACAGGCAGCACCCTCGTCACTGATTTTCATTGATTGTCATAAGTGTTCTTACCAGAATTTGACTGCTGCGCGGTTTCCGACGCTGCTCTCGGCGCTGGCGATCTAAAAACAAAAACAAAGATATGACACCTCATGTAAAAAACAAAGAAACCTATTCCTCAATATTACGCTTGTAAAACGCCATTTTACACTTTAACCACGTAACGCCCAATGTAGTACTCGTATTAGCGTTAAAGTAAGTATGGCGTTACGAAGTTAAAACTGTTACACTAACGGTGCTATGAACACACGATGAACAGGTGCAGACGATGTCGGTGTAGGCAGAGGTAGAAACATATGCCTCAATATCACGGTTGCGAAACGCCATCTTACATGGATGATACTTTAAAACCGTTACACTTACGGTAGTGTCGCCGCTCGATAATGGGACTATCGATTGTCGATAAACTATCAATCAATAGTATCGATAGTTAAAAAAGCAAGCGTCTCCCTAATTTGTGGTTATATGGACTATACTTTTAAACCATTACACTTACGGTGCTATGAACACGGGCAGCTCCTCGCTGCGCTGGTTGTTTTCTGGCGCGGAGTCGCTCTCGGTTCTAAACACGCTTCGCAGCGCGTTACGTAACGCCAGCGACGCAGGGTTGCTGCCCGAATCGGGTGAGACGATGTCGGTGTAGGCAGAGGCAAAAATATATGCCCAAAACGGTATGACAGTTGCGAAACGCCATCTTACAAGGACGATAATTTAAAATCATTACACTGACGATAATGTCGCCGCCCGATAATGGACTATCGATTGTCGATAAACTATCAATAGTATCGATAGTTAAAATTCAAACAGTTACACTTACGGTGCTATAAAAACGGGTAGTTCCTCGCTGCGCTGGTTGTTTTCTGGCGCGGAGTCGCTCTCGGTTCTAAACACGCTTCGTAGCGCGTTACGTAACGCAAGAGATGCAGGGTTGCTGCCCGAATCGGGTGCAGACGATATCAGTGTAGGCAGTTATATCAAAAATTAAGGAGACTGCGCGCGGGGCGCTTTAACATATGGCTCACTCAGTACTAGCGACGATTTTGACGCTTAATGGAATGAACTGGAATCTCAGAGGAACTCAAGGTAACTAAGAAGATGGTTGCCACAAACGTCATATTATTTGGATTAAAATTATCTCTGAATCATATTATGTTCTTGTAGCAGACTTTGCTGTTTTGATATTCTTATACTTTGAGATTTCTGACAGTAGCAACCCCGGCTATGTAACAAGTGACAATCGCGAAAATCCCAAATAGGGTTGAGTGATCCTTCTGTTAACTCTCTATTTTGTGGTTATATGGACTATACTTTAAAACCGTTACACTTACGGTGCTATGAACACGGGCAGCTCCTCGCTGCGCTGGTTGTTTTCTGGCGCGGAGTCGCTCTCGGTTCTAAACACGCTTCGTAGCGCGTTGCGTAAGGCCAAAGACGCAGGGTTGCTGCCCGAATCGGGTGCAGACGATGTCGGTGCAGGCAGTTACATAGACTATACTTTATTACACTTACGGTGCTATGAACACGGGTAGCTCCTCGCTGCGCTGGTTGTTTTCTGGCGCGGAGTCGCTCTCGGTTCTAAACACGCTTCGTAGCGCGTTACGCAAGGCCAGAGACGCAGGGTTGCTGCCCGAATCGGGTGCAGACGATGTCGGTGTAGGCAGTTACTACCCGATTCATAGAATAAGGAGACCCGAAATGGCAACATTATTGTTCATATCTTCCTCAAATGCCATGTAATATGAAAAAGACTCATACAATATTCATCACCATTTCGGGTCCCTTTCTTCTATGAATCAGGTTACATATAGATTATACTTTAAAACCGTTACACTTACGGTGCTATGAACACGGGCAGTTCCTCGCTGCGCTGGTTGTTTTCTGGCGCGGAGTCGCTCTCGGTTCTAAACACGCTTCGCAGCGCGTTACGTAAGGCTAGAGACGCAGGGTTGCTGCCCGAATCGGGTGTAGACAATATCAATGTAGGCAGTTTATATAGACTATACTTTGTTACACTTACGGTGCTATGAACACGGGCAGCTCCTCGCTGCGCTGGTTGTTTTCTGGCGCGGAGTCGCTCTCGGTTCTAAACACGCTTCGTAACGCGTTACGTAACGCCAGAGACGCAGGGTTGCTGCCCGAATCGGGTGCAGACGATGTCAGAACGGCCAGTTATATGGACTATACTTTGTTACACTTACGGTGCTATAAACACGGGTAATTCCTCACTGCGTTGATTGTTTTCTGGCGCGGAGTCGCTCTCTGTTCTAAACACGCTTTGCAGCGCGTTACGTAAGGCCAGGGACGCAGGGTTGCTGCCCGAATCAGGTGCAGACGATGTCAGTGTAAGCAGATATGTGGACTATACTTTATTACACTTACTTTGCTATAAACACGGGCAGCTCCTCGCTGCGCTGGTTGTTTTCTGGCGCGGAGTCGCTCTCGGTTCTAAACACGCTTCGCAGCGCGTTACGTAAGGCCAGAGAAGCAGGGTTGCTGCCCGAATCGGGTGCAGACAATATCAATGTAGGCAGTTTATATAGATGTCTACGACCAAGCAGGGGCTCGCGCGGGGCGCGGGCGGAGGGCGCTAGCACCGGCGGCTGCGCCGCTATTACGTCAGACCTCACCAAACCATCACAGTGACAACTCGCGCGCAATTTCGTCAAATAAATTGCGATTCTAAAACGTTAATCCACTCTTCTTATTTCAACAACCTTTCTTGTACCTTAATCGCATACAAGAAAGTGGCGACCGTGACAGGACGTCGTATTCAAGCAAGCTTCGGATAAAAGTAACTTCGAGAACACAAAGGAAGTTTCGCCAGTACAACGTGTTCGCCGAACAAAGGATTCCTGACCGCTTGGACTTTGTACCTGTGCAGGAGGCTCGACGTGGCTTGGAAATCAGGGCAGTACTAGTGTTCTTTTCCTCCCTAATTCGATCCCCCTTTTATTTGTGTTTCAAAGTGTTACTTTGCTCGAAATACGGCATCTTTGCATTACACGGTTATTACCTAAAAAATTACATTACATTACATTGCTCGATAAGCTCACGACTTTAATATTTCGGGCGCTTATCTACCTACCTACGTACGTAGTATTTATCTAACATAATTGATGCATAAAAATCATCATTAGGTAAAATACGTACCATACAATTACGTACCTAATTAGTGCAAACTATTACTGGCTTTCCATAAACTTACTGCTACCTGTTCATACGTTAGAATACCTACCTATTCCACTTCATAAACTACCTAATTTCAAAGCATTTTCTTAAAATAAGCTGTATTTTGCACGTTGCTTTACGATCAGTTACTTTACGTGTACATACCTACATCGTATACGTAAAGATAACGGTTTCTGTGCTATAATTTCGTAAATCACGGCTTATCTGCATAAATAGCATCGCATAATTCGTAGGATAGGTAATATTTCGCTTTCTTAAAGTAAAAGCGTATATCATTGCCACTCCCTTACCTACTTTGCTTTTATGCCGCTTTCATATAAAATCCCTTTCATTACTTTTCGCTTTCAAAACATAAAAGGCTTTTAATTGCCACATCTTATCACAACATATTTCTCATATTATTAAATTATAAACATTATAGCTTATCATTAAATTATATACATCATCTGTTCTCGATCTAGTAGGTATTTAAAATACTTACATAAGCATAATATTCAAAAGTATCGGCCGAACATTCCAGGGTACGGTTGCTGATCGAACCGCTAACTACGCTTCGCGTGCCAGGGTAGCAAACGGAGTGTGCCGTGCGGGCCGCTTGTACCTACCTTGCATTCCTGCGCTCTCGTCTGCCTACCTACGCGCCGCTCAGCTGTTATTCATCGCAACGGATTCGTACTGGTTTGATGCACATTTACTTTGTTTACTTCATTTATTGGCCTACTTTTTGTTATTAACTTTGTTGTTTATTTGTTTTTCTATACCTAATTTACATAAAAATGGCAGAAGAAACTAAAGAATTTAAAGAACTTGTTAGTCAACGTGGTTCAATTAGAGGTCGATTAACGGTTTTTATTAAATTTGTTACAATGTTAAAAGAAACTGATATCGGAGAAATTACTAGTTTGCAAATTGATGAATTAAAGCTGCGTGTCATGAAGGTACAGGAGTTGTTTACTGAGTTTGAAAAATGTCAAACAAAAATAGAAATCATGTGTTCCGTTCTTGATACTCAAATACAGGAAAGAGAAACAACTGAAAGCAAATTCTATTCGTCTATTGCTAGTGCGCAGGCTTTAATAAAATTACATCCAGATGGTAATTCGCGACGCGAAGAGGTTGTTCACATAATGATGACTTTAACATAAAACTACCTATCATAAAGTTACCTACCTTTGATGGCAATTACTTCATGTGGCTAGAATACCGCGACACCTTTGAATCTTTAATACATAACCGGGAGGGGATGCCTAACATAAATAAATTTCATTACCTACGTTCTTCATTGGAAGGCAGCGCCGCTCTGGTTATTAAATCAATAGATTTCACGGCCAAAAATTATAACGTAGCCTGGGAGTTACTTTGTCAACGTTACAATAATAGGAAAGTTCTGACAAATAATCACTTGAAAGCCTTATTCAAAATTGACACTATTACAAAAGAATCACCGAGCTATACGTTACTTGGTTGATGTAGTAACAAAAAATTTGAGAGCCTTGTCCAGCTTAGGTGAATCGGTAGATACTTGGGATACTATCATTATATACATGGTGTCCTCAAAATTAGATCCTGTTACTAGCGGTAAGTGGGAGGAGCACAGAAACAATTTGACCGATTTACCAGCATTAAGTGAATTCCTTGAATTTTTGCGTAACAGAGCCGACGTTCTTGAAACTATGCAGGCTAATCGCTCTGAAAAACCTGAAAACAGAAGCGGTCCTCATAATAAAATTAATACACATGAACATAAACATTCTTCTCCACATGAACATAAACAGTTTACTAATCATAACAGTAAATTTTCGAAATCTTTTGTTAGCAAACAGCAAAAATCAACAGGATTGATGTCGTGCCCTTTGTGCAGTCAGTCTCATAGAATCGTTGATTGCGACGGTTTTAAAGCCCTTTCTCCTGAAAAAAGAATGAGTGAAGTCCTAAAGTTAGCCCTCTGCACAAACTGTCTGCGCAGAGGTCATGATGCGTCCTTTTGTAAATTAGGGACCTGCCGATTATGTAACCTTAAACATAATACCATGCTTCATGAAGATAAAAAACCTAATAATAATGATACGAACATCCCTCCGGTATCCTTATCTGTACTTACCCGGACAGGTGCTTCTCAGTACTGCTTTAGTGAAGATTACCGATCCTGAAAATAAAAATACTTACATCGCTCGCGCCGTGGACGGAGGAGCCAGTCATGTCTCGTGACTCAATCGCTGAAAAACAAGATGGGTTTAGTTAGTCGTGATTCCGATACCTTAATTATATCGGGCATAAACAACATGCAACTTCCCATATCAGAGAGCTGTGACGTAAAAATAAGTTCGTTACTAAATACATTTCATACAAACCTAAATTGCCTGGTGGTGCCTGAAGTCACTGGTCAATTGCCTAATTTTCCCCTTGATGTAGGAAACCTAAACATACCTAACGACATTAAATTTGCAGATCCTAAATTCTTCAACCCGCCGGACGTAGATATTTTGTTGGGTGCTGAAATATTTTACGATCTCTTAATACCTGAACAGATTTCGTTGGGTCCTAAAATGCCCATCCTTCAGAACACAGTGTTAGGCTGGATACTTGCCGGTCGTAGCTACGAAAAACCTAATGAAGTTCCACGCAAGGTTCATTGTAATTTCACAAAACAAATCCATGACAACCTAACAAAGTTTTGGGAAATCGAAGAACTTCCTTCTTCAAAACTGCAAACCACGTCTGATGAAGAATTTTGTGAGGAACATTTCCTTAAAAATACACGCCGTTTACCTAGTGGCAGATTTTCCGTCCTTATGCCTCTGATGGAAACTCCTGAAACTGCACTGGGAGACTCGTACAACCTGGCTGCTAAGCGCTTCTATAATTTAGAAAAAAAGCTTGATAAAAATCCTGAACTTAAAGAAAAATATTGTACATTTATAAACGAATACGAAGCCTTAGGTCATCTGACGCGAATTGATAAACCTGAATTCGGAAACTACATTCCTCATTTCGCGATTTTTCGTGAAGGTAGTGAAACCACTAAAACGCGAGTCGTCTACGACGCAGCTGCCAAAACTGCGTCGAAAAAATCCTTGAATGACATACAGTGTGTAGGACCCGTAGTCCAAGACGACTTATTTAACATTTTGATTCGATTCCGACAGCATAAATTTGTACTAACTGGCGACATACAAAAAATGTATCGCCAGATCGAAATTCAAGAACCACAACGCAATCTGCAATTGATTTTGTGGAGAGATGACGCCTCTAAACCGCTTGAAGTTTTACGGTTAAACACGGTTACTTATGGAACGGCATCAGCCCCTTTTCTAAGTACGCGTTGTCTTTTGCAACTTGCCAATGAATGTTCAGATCCCATTATAGCTGAAATTATCAAAAAAGATTTTTACATGGACGATCTACTGACAGGGGCAGATAGCGAATCGGACTTAGCTTACATCCTTAAAAATGTTGTAGAAACGCTAGATTCCGCCTGTTTTCCACTGCATAAATTTCGTACTAATTGTCCTCAGATATTCTCGGAATCTACCCTCACAAATTCTCTTGACTTAAATAAACATTCAGTGTGCTAGGTGTGTCATGGTCTCCTGAAACTGACACTCTGAATTTTTCTATCAACATAAATGATAATCCAGACAAAGTCACAAAACGCATAATTTTATCTGAAACTTGCAAAATCTTTGACCCACTTGGATTACTCAGTGCCTGTACTATAACACTGAAAATATTGTTGCAAAAGTTGTGGTTGCAAAATTTGAGTTGGGATGAACCCGTCACAGACGACATTAAGAAAATTTGGCAAAACAAGCCACAATTTGCATACACTACGTTCAGTGTCTGTACCGAGGCACGTGCTACCTTCGACTTACAGCACATGTGAGCTCCATTGCTTCGTTGACGCCTCGCAGGATGCTTACGCCGCGTCTGTTTATCTGCGGGCAATGAACAATGATCACGTGACAGTTAACCTGCTGTGTGCCAAGACTCGCGTGGCACCACTTAAAACTCTTACCATTCCTCGCCTTGAGCTATCAGCAGCTTTATTGGGTGCTCGTCTAGTAGCAAAAGTTTGTGAAGCCCTCCGGTGTCCTATAAACAGAAAAGTCTTTTGGTCTGATTCCACCATCACCTTAGGATGGATAAAAACACAACCTAAAAATCTTAAAACGTTTGTTTGCAACCGCGTGAATGAAATTCATGATCTGACCGAAAGGGATTCTTGAGGCACGTTCCAACAAATCTTAACCCTGCTGATATGGCATCCCGAGGGTAGAACCAGGTCAACTCCTTAATTGCTCCATGGTGGGAAGGTCCTGATTACCTAAAAATACTGATGAATCAGAATGGCCTGAAAATCCTAATGAAAGAATTATACTACCTGAAATAAAATCTTTACCTAACACAACACACAACTAATCCTAAAGAAGAAGAAAATACAGAATTCGTAAAATTTGAAAAATACTCAAGTTCATTAAAATTAAAAAGAATATTTGCCTATGTACACAGATTTATTTACAACTGTAAAAACAAAATAATAAATACACTGGAACACTAAAAGAAGACGAACTAAATAAATCACTTACCTTTTAATAAAATCTGCACAAGTCGATTCATTTAACCCTGAAATAAACCTAATTAAAAATAAAAGACACTTACCTCGTCTCATTTAGCACAGCTGTCCCCATTTCTTGACGAAAACTCCATTTTGCGAGTAGGTGGTCGGCTCGACCACAGTGACTTAAGTTTTGAAAAGAAGCATCCGATACTGTTTGATGGAAAGCATCACTTTACAAAACTGTTGATGCGAGCCGAGCACTTACGTTCATTGCACGCTGGCCCTCAGCTCCTCCTGGCTAACTTTCGAGATCAGTTTTGGCCTCTGGGGGGGAGGACCCTTGCGCGTAAAGTGGTACGCCAGTGTGTTATATGCACAAGATTTCGAGGCAAAACTATGGAACCAATGATGGGCCAGCTGCCATCCACTAGAGTTACACAAAGTTATCCTTTTCAACTCACTGGTACTGATTTCGCGGGCCATTCCTAATTTCGTCGAAAATTGGCCGCGGAAATCGCATTTCAAATGTTATATATGCCTATTCATCTGTTTTTGCACAAAAGCAGTTCATTTGGAGGTCGTTAGCGATCTTAGTAGCAACGCCTTTCTTTCATGTTTTCGCAGATTTATTTCACGCCGAGGAAAGCCGCATAAAATATTTTGCGATAATGCAACCAATTTCGTAGGTGCCAATAATGAATTAAACAAAGCGTTGCATGCAAGCCTTAATTCGATTTATGACTATACGGCAGAGGAGGGCGTAAACTTCACTTTCAATCCACCCTATTTCCCTACTTTCGGTGGTTTATGGGAATCCGGTATTAAAAGCGTAAAGTTTCACTTAAAACGAACAATAGGTAATGCCAGTTTGACGTTCGAGGAGTTGAGTACACTTTGCACACAAATAGAAGCTGTCCTCAACTCCCGACCCCTTACTCCTTTATCTTGTAACCCCAACGACTTCTCTCCCCTATCCCCAGGACACTTCCTGATCGGACGCCCGCTGACGGCATTGCCACTGCCTCCTGCTGCTACGCAAAAGAAAATAAAGACACGATACCACCTGATTGAATCCTTAAGAGAGAGTTTCTGGAAGAGATGGCATAATGAGTACCTCTCCGAACTCCAAAAAAGAACAAAATGGCGCTCGCTTTCCGACCAAATCAAAGAAGGATCGATGGTCGTCTTCAAGGAAGAGAACCTCCCACCCATGAAATGGAGGATAGGACGAGTGCACAGACTATACCCTGGCAAGGATGGTATTTGCCGGGTAGCTGACTTCACCACGTTCAGAGGCATTGAACGACGAGCACTGAACAGAGTGTGCCTACTGCCAAATGAAGATTTCTTGGAAGTAACTTCGAGCCAGGAAGACGACGACGCTGCTGTCTCTTCAGCTTCTTCCAACGGCCCCCCAGGATGTCTACGACCAAGCAGGGGCTCGCGCGGGGCGCGGGCGGAGGGCGCTAGCACCGGCGGCTGCGCCGCTATTACGTCAGACCTCACCAAACCATCACAGTGACAACTCGCGCGCAATTTCGTCAAATAAATTGCGATTCTAAAACGTTAATCCACTCTTCTTATTTCAACAACCTTTCTTGTACCTTAATCGCATACAATAGACTATACTTTGTTACACTTACGGTGCTATAAACACGGGTAATTCTTCGCTGCGCTGGTTGTTTTCTGGCGCGGAGTCGCTCTCGGTTCTAAACACGCTTCGCAGCGCGTTATGTAAGGCCAGGGACGCAGGGTTGCTGCCCGAATCGGGTGCAGACGATGTCGGTGTAGGCAGTTATATAGACTATACTTTGTTACACTTACGGTGCTATAAACACGGGTAATTCCTCGCTGCGCTGGTTGTTTTCTGGCGCGGAGTCGCTCTCGGTTCTAAACACGCTTCGCAGCGCGTTACGTAAGGCCAGGGACGCAGGGTTGCTGCCCGAATCGGGTGCAGACGATGTCGGTGTAGGCAGTTATATAGACTATACTTTGTTACACTTACGGTGCTATAAACACGGGTAATTCCTCGCTGCGCTGGTTGTTTTCTGGCGCGGAGTCGCTCTCGTTCTAAACACGCTTCGCAGCGCGTTACGTAAGGCCAGGGACGCAGGGTTGCTGCCCGAATCGGGTGCAGACGATGTCGGTGTAGGCAGTTATATAGACTATACTTTGTTACACTTACGGTGCTATAAACACGGGTAATTCCTCGCTGCGCTGGTTGTTTTCTGGCGCGGAGTCGCTCTCGGTTCTAAACACGCTTCGCAGCGCGTTACGTAAGGCCAGGGACGCAGGGTTGCTGCCCGAATCGGGTGCAGACGATGTCGGTGTAGGCAGCTCGGTTTCGGTTGGTGTTCCGCTGGCAGTATTTGCAGATCCACTTGGAGCTAAGAAAGAGAAAGTAATATTATGATCTCGTCTTGACACAAAGGAGTATAGTGTACAGAAAACTTTACAGGCAATAAAGTCGATGAAGCAGACCAACTTCCTTTGTTTTTTTTTTGTCAAATTCCTATAAAAAGCAAGTCAGTTGGTCATGATTTTTGTATGTAAGCAATCTTCGCAGTCTCAAACACTAACTACACATAACTTGTGAAGATAAAGAATGGATCTCGAAATTGCAACGTTATCCCGAAAGCGAATATGGGATAATCATCCAGGGAATGGGCAGAAGAGTTTTCTGTTAATGCAATATCTTGCACTGCGCTCGCCAATCCGCCTGTCAAGCGTGGTGAGTATGGCAATATCCCCGATAGGGGGAGGCCCATGTCTAGCAGTGGACTGTTTTGGCTGTTACGGTAGATACTTACAAGGCGTCCCCAGGCAAATGTGCGCGAGTAATCCACCTAGCCTCTGCTGGTCGGCCACTCCGATGAACTTGCAGACTGAGATGCACAGTGCACTGCTCAGTTCAGAGCTCTCACAACCGGAGAATATCTTGATGAACAATCTGAAACAAGAGGACATTTTGCAGGAAAACTAAATAACGTCTTCTTCTTTGACACCAAGTGGTCCAACGACACGATACGAGTAAACCCTGGTGAGGTCAGAGTTTTTCAACCATCTACTGCAAGTAGCAGGCCACTGACATGGTTGTGTAACGACCGCCGTCTAAGTGATCAATAACGTTGTTATGCATGGATTGCGATGTCCAACTTTCTATAAATATTGGATACCAAACTATTTTGAGAATGAACAAGATAGTTTGCTTTCCAATAAATAAACATTTGCAACCAATAAAAACCTACCTAAAACGGGTCATTAACCTCTTCAAATCTATCAAAGGAGTCCACATTTCTAAATCGAGAGCAATTTTATAACAAACATCTCTTTCTACTTTTTTAAACATGCTTTGTTATAACTTACTTGATAACTCGTTCGGCGTAAGCAGTTCTGGCATTAGGAGCGGCCAGAAGTATTCTTCCCAGGGAATAGCCAGTTCCTTCAGCGAACACCGCCTCGTAAGCTAGACGCCCGGCAGGCCGATCCAGGATCTTCTCCCAGTATTTTACCTGCATAAAAACAGAAACCTCAGTATCATAAAGCCTACGAAGTTAAATGAGTTTTTATGAGGGACCAAGCACCCTCCAATCTGGGGCGTTAGTGAAGCGTGGTGCAAAATGTTGCATTTGGGCCTGCCTGATTCCTGGATTTCATCATCTTCCTGCACTTATCCCAATTACTTGGGGTCGGCGCAACACGTTTTGTTGAACACAAAATCGTGTTGCAAAACGACCGGCCGCCTACCAGACGTCAACACTCCTTGGAAATGTTTTTGTGGTGAATTAATTGCCACCATTTTAGCCCTGACCATACCATATGACTGTTTGGGTCGGATTTATCCCTCAGTCGCCTCTTACGACCCCCACGGGGGTGGTGCTATTCTACTCTGCACCACACGGCTTTCTGCCGGCACCATATGGCTTTCTGCCGGCACCACACGGCTTTATACCTGCCATTTTCGACAGCTATGGGCAGCACCTGAACGCAATGATTTCGCATACAATGATGAGGATTTCCAGTTTACCATATGTCTGAGAGTTTTCTCAATAGAAGACCCCAGATTGTCCACCAGAACAGTCTAAGTAGTTTTCAGAATATGTTCGTTGACCAACTGCTCGGCTTTCTGCGGTTGCGGAACAAGTGCTCGGTGTCCATTAGGGGCATTCAGTACTCACCATATGTCTAAGAGTTTTCTCAGTGGAAGGCTGAAGACTGTCCACGAGCACAGTGTAGGTAGTTTTCAGGATATGTTCATGGACTAATTGTTCGGCTTTCTGCGGTTGAGGCACCAGCGTGTTCAGCGTTGCTTTTAGAGGCTCCGACATGAACTCCAAGCGGCCGTCGGTCTGGGGAATAAACGTATATGATTTAAATACAAAATGACGGCGTTCAACCTTGCAGAGAAGGCTGAGCATCAGCAACAGTGAAGTGATAGATTTTGTTATGACAAAAGCCTCGAGTTCTTTCTTTAGTTTTCTATTAAATTATACTTGATTGTTTACCAAAATCCCTTCCACAATCAAAGACGAATGGAATTCTCTGGGCTGGATAATACATCAAGCATTTGTTACAGCAAATAAATTAGAAAGTCTAAGATATGTCTAAAAACTAGCATTTAAACATAATAAAACATTCATTGGGATTTTCATGCACTCACAGTGCTATATTATTCTCATAAATGTAAAATAAGAAATTGAAAAATGATATGCATCGACCACAGATCGGGCGTTTACCTATGCGGCCCGGGTTCGAACCCAGTCGATGCATGTCATTTTTCAATTTCTTATTTTACATTTATGAGAATAATAAATCATAACAATGCAGGCACAATAAGATCCAAACCCCTCTTCATGAGCTGCGGGTTGTCGGGCAGCTTAGAAGCGCCCACTTCGAGCAGCTTAGCGGCGGAGTAGGCCAGCATCATGAGCGAGGGGCCGATGGAGTACGCCGAGTTGTTGTGCGCGCTGCTTATCACCGACCAGTGGGAGGGGACCAGGTTCGAAACTCTTAGATATGACGCTATACCACCGTCATTCGAATAGACCATATTTGACAGCTGTCAAACCCAGACTAAGAAACAAAGAAAAATAGACCTTATGTCAAAGCATTAACATGATTTTATTAGCTGTCAAATATGCCCTATTCGAATGACGGTACTAAAGAAATTAGATTTCTTATCTAAAAAATCGAGACACTTACGTTTTGACTATGAAACCTTTGTTATTAAAAGTCGAATTTAGAAAATTTACATTATAATTTAGAAACCTCGTACCTAATACACACTATTGAACGATATTAGCCACTTATTTCTAAATAAACATGTATCTTAGATAATGTGTCATGTGTCTTGATTTTTCTGATAAGAAGCGTAGTATTTAACCATAATATAACCTACCAATGCAGGCACAATGCAATCCAAACCCCTCTTCACGAGCTGCGGGTTGTCGGGCAGCTTAGAAGCGGCCACTTCGAGCAGCTTAGCGGCGGAGTAGGCCAGCATCATGAGCGAGGGGCCGATGGAGTACGCCGAGTTGTTGTGCGCGCTGCTTATCACCGACCAGTGGGGGACCAGGTTCGAAAGTTCTTTATGCTGGTTCACAAAAGAAGGGGGACCCGAAATGGCAATATTATTGATGACATCCAGCTCAAATGTCGTGTAATATAACGCAATCAATAATGTTGCCATTTCGGGTCCTCTTCTTTTGTGAACCGGGTAGGAGATATGATGTTAGAAACTATTATATAAATCATACCAATGCAGGCACAATAAGGTCCAAACACCTCTTCATGAGCTGGGGGTTGTCGGGCAGCTTAGAAGCGCCCACTTCGAGCAGCTTAGCGGCGGAGTAGGCCAGCATCATGAGCGAGGGGCCGATGGAGTACGCCGAGTTGTTGTGCGCGCTGCTTATCACCGACCAGTGGGAGGATACCGGGTTCAAAAGTCTTACACAGAGTGTCTCGATTATAGTAGTACAAAGAAAAAAATCTAGACTGGATATCCTAAGCTACCAGGGCCCTGTGTTACGAAAGTACAATTACAATCCTACAATTACAGGTGAAAATCTGCCTGTAGCACACTTGTAGTTACAATTTACAGGCTACAGGCGTTTTACGAAGACACTTGTAAAGCTACCATTGTCAATACTTCACCAAAATCTCGATTACAGGTAAACTTAACAAGTTGAAGTACAACACTATCGATTCATTCAATTCATTCACTCAAATTCAATGCCAAAGTGATAGTGATCTGTGTAAATTTGAAAGTTTCTGAAAATATTAACAAAATAAACAAAATATTAAACTGATATGTTTATTTCGATGAAAAAGAAATCTTTTGGTATAGCTTACAAAAGCGAATTATTCCTAATTAACATAATATTGAAGTTTAAAAACCTTTAGAACCGACTTTAACATTGAGTAAAAGAACTCTACTACAAATAAAGAACCTCCTTTTTTTAAAATCGGTTTAAAATGAAGCCCAGCCAGCAAGGTTGCTTTTGCGCCGTTCAAGAAGAAAAAGAAACGCCTTCTGTGATGTTTTGATTGTTTAAATACTCTAGAATTTATTTTTAAAACCTCTACCAAAAGTGAACTAAAAATTTGCAATTGAAGACGTAATTTTGTTTTATTTAACAATTAAAGGACAATAATTAGACAAGAAACTTATTTTAAGCAATCTTTGACCTCTTGGATAGATGTTTAAGCAGAAATCTTACACTTGTTAGATAATTACCTAGGACAGATGACCTGTAAAATTGTTCACAAGTTGTAGGTTTTTACAATTGTAGTTTACAATTCTTTAGAAAAACACCTGTAAAAACTTGCTCGATTGTGTTTTTAAAAGCAAAATCTACACTATGGTTTGTCGATGGTAAGCTACAGGTGCCTGTGCCTGTAACTTGTAGAATTGTGGACCGGTAGCTTTGAAAAACGCCTGTAATTGTAATTTTCATAAGTGTTGCCATTTAATTGTTAATTTCGGCGCGATGTTGCCACTTTTTTGCCTGTAGAATTGTAGTTGTAGATTCGTTGCATAGGCCACAGAAAAGCAAAAAAAATGTTCAATATTTAAAGGAAAAAATTGGATCTCCCATACAATATGCTCCATCAGGCAACAAAATTAGTATAGGAGGTCAATTTTATTTCTTCAAAAATTGAACAATTTTTTTTTTGCTATAATGGTAGCTTAGGATGTCTAGAATCTAGATTTTTTTATTTGGACCACTATAACCGGGACACCCTGTATAAGCAGATTTACAAAAGAAGGGGACCCGAAATGGCAACATTATTGTTGACATCTTGCTCAATCAATTCTCATGAAATATGAAAAAGACGCAATCAATAATGTTGCCATTTCGGGTCCTCTTCTTTTATAAACCGGGTAGTAGATATGACGCTACAAACTAGTATATAAACATACCAATGCGGGCACAATAAGGTCCAAACCCCTCTTCACTCGCTGCGGGTTGTCGGGCAGCTTAGAAGCGGCCACTTCGAGCAGCTTAGCGGCGGAGTAGGCCAGCATCATGAGCGAGGGGCCGATGGAGTACGCCGAGTTGTTGTGCGCGCTGCTTATCACCGACCAGTGGGGGGGGACCAGGTTCAAAAGTCTTACAAATCTAGACTGGACATCCTAAGCTACCAAAAAAGCAAAAAAAAAAAGGTTCAATATTTAAAGAAAAAAATTGGACCTCCCATACAATATGCTCCATCAGGCTACAAAATTAGTATAGTAGGTCCATTTTATTTCTTCAAATATTGAACAATTTTTTTTTTGCTGTAATGGTAGCTTAGGATGTCTAGAATCTGGATTTTTTCTTTGGACCACTATAACCGGGACACCATGTATAAGCAGATTCACAAAAGAAGGGGACCCGAAATGGCAACATTATTGTTGACATCTTGCTCAATCAATTGTCATGAAAAATGAAAAAGACGCAATCAATAATGTTGCCATTTCGGGTCCTCTTCTTTTGTGAACCGGGTAGTAGATATGACGCTAGAAACTAGTATATAAGTGATAAAACTTACCAAAGCCGGTACGATAAGGTCCAAACCCCTCTTCACTCGCTGCGGGTTGTCGGGCAGCTTAGAAGCGCCCACTTCGAGCAGCTTAGCGGCGGAGTAGGCCAGCATCATGAGCGAGGGGCCGATGGAGTACGCCGAGTTGTTGTGCGCGCTGCTTATCACCGACCAGTGGGGGGGGACCAGGTTCGAAACTCTTAAGCCTAGTTTCTAGCTTCATATCTGAAGGCGGGTATTCATTGGGGACAAAATCCCAGATACTTTGTATATTATATGTATCTAGACAATGTTTCCAACGTAGGCGCTTTTTCTTCCGGAACATTGTTCACATTGGAAACATTGTCCAGATACATTGTTTAATATACAAAGTATCTAGTATTTTGTCCCCAATGAATACCCGCCTTTAGTTCACATTGGAAACATTGTCCAGATACATTGTACAATTTACAAAGTATCTAGGATTTTGTCCCCAAAGAATACCCGCCTTTAGTTCACATTGGAAACATTCTCCAGATATATTGTATAATATACAAAGTATCTAGGATTTCGTCCCCAATGGTAATCCTCCTTTAGATAGGAAGCTAGAAACTAGTATTTAAACATAATAAAACATACCAATGCGGGTACAATAAGATCCAAACCCCTCTTCACGAGCTGGGGGTTGTCGGGGAGCTTAGAAGCGCCCACTTCGAGCAGCTTAGCGGCGGAGTAGGCCAGCATCATGAGCGAGGGGCCGATGGAGTACGCCGAGTTGGTGTGCGCGCTGCTTATCACCGACCAGTGGGAGGGGACCAGGTTCGAAACACTTAGATACTTGAGACTATTTATAAGCAAGCTATAAAGTGCGCATAAGGGCCCGCGGCGTACTGTCAAAGCGTAAGCAGTTTCTCCCTAGATACAGACGTCAAATGTATGAGAAATCATAGAGGTTCAATAGTGTTGTCACTGGCGTTTTGCCACTGTTGGACAGAGAGGTTGTCATCTAAGTACTGCCAACAGTTCTAACTTATTAGGCGCACTCTATAGCTTGCTTATATAGTCTAAGTTTAGATAGGATGCTAGAAACTAGAATATAAATCATACCAATGCGGGCACGATAAGATCCAAACCCCTCTTCACTCGCTGCGGGTTGTCGGGCAGCTTAGAAGCGCCCACTTCGAGCAGCTTAGCGGCGGAGTAGGCCAGCATCATGAGCGAGGGGCCGATGGAGTACGCCGAGTTGTTGTGCGCGCTGCTTATCACCGAACAGTGGGAGGGGACCAGGTTCGAAACTCTTAGATACGACGCTATAGTAACGTCATTCAAATAGGCCATATTTATCAGCTGTCAAAATCATGCTAATGCTATGACATAAGGTCTATTTTCCTAGTATGGGTTTAACAGCTGTCAAATATGGCCTATTCGAATGACGGTACTATAGATATGACGCTAGAAACTATACTTCTCATAAAAAAATCGAGCCACTTGCGTTTTCATAGTTAAACGAACTATGAAATCAATGTTATTAAAAGTTGAATTCAGAACATTGACAGTAAGATTTAGACCTCGTAATACATATTAGACACTTATTTCAAAAAAGCATGTATCTTAGATAATGTGATCCGTACAATACCTAAACTTGCTAAGTGTCTAGATCTTTCTTATGAGAAATGTAAAATTAAACATAATATAACATACCAATGCGGGTACGATAAGATCCAAGCCCCTCTTCATGAGCTGGGGGTTGTCGGGCAGCTTAGAAGCGCCCACTTCGAGCAGCTTAGCGGCGGAGTAGGCCAGCATCATGAGCGAGGGGCCGATGGTGTACGCCGAGCTGTTGTGCGCGCTGCTTATCAGCTCGCAATGAGATGAGACGAGGTTCAGAACTGCGCTCTCGGATGGGATGATGTGGCTGGCGTAGAAAGCCTGGGTGACAGAAAGAAAATAATGTAAAAAAATATACAGTCATCTAACAGGTCTTACAAAATAACCGCAGACAGGAGTAAAATTTGCAACTGCGGATTCGACCTCGCTATCGCTGTAGCGACGCCTTCACTCTTAACTTGACATTTACAGTCGTGACTTACAGTAGGTAAGTTTGGCTTACGTATGTCAAAATTCATCTTATTTTAAAACTCTGAGTAGCCACTAACTTCGACTATGGTCGAACTTAGCTAAGATTGCGCTTAGCAAGCTTTCTGAATCTCGGCCTTATATCTTACGTCTGACTTTGGCTAAAATGCTAATTAGTACTCGGCATGGTGTAAATCTGCATGTTCTTCAAAATTTTGTACCTAACACGTGGAATGTGACTAAGATCTGTGCACGATCTGTGACATATCGAGAGACAGTTGAACGGCAACGTAGACTTCAGTCATGTTTAGTTCACAGTTTTGGCTCCATTGGTAACTGCGGCGGTGGAGAAGCCAGTCTATCCAAAGCCGCGGCAGCATTGGAAGGTAGATGTGCTCTAAGCCACGCTCCCAAGGCAGGCGGGGCGGTACTACCGGCCGCGCCGTCTCCCCCGTGTTGGTAGTATAGTTCCTAGTGTAGCTGCAGGTTGTATGACAACTTACCAAGTTGATGCAAGCCAATGGCGGCGGAGAAGCCAGTCTATCCAAGGCAGCAGCCGCATTCGATGGTAGGTGCGCTCTAAGCCACGCTCCCAAGGCAGGCGGGGCGGTACTACCGGCCGCTCCGCTGATTTTCCCATTAGAAGTATAGTTCCTAGTGTAGCTGTGGGTTGTATGACACACTTACCAAGTTGATGCAAGCCAATGGCGGCGGAGAAGCCAGTCTATCCAAGGCAGCAGCCGCATTCGATGGTAGGTGTGCTCTAAGCCACGCCCCCAAGGCAGGCGGGGCGGTACTACCGGCCGCTCCGCTGATTTTCCCATTAGAAGTATAGTTCCTAGTGTAGCTGTGGGTTGTATGACACACTTACCAAGTTGATGCAAGCCAATGGCGGCGGAGAGGCCAGTCTATCCAAGGCAGCAGCCGCATTCGATGGTAGGTGTGCTCTAAGCCACGCCCCCAAGGCAGGCGGGGCGGTACTCCCGGCCGCACCACCTCCCCCGTTGGTAGTATACGCAGCGGTACCGCACACTTGAAGCCGTGCGTTGTTGACGGCTATTTCGGCCTGGTTGCTTGATGATTCCATTAGGTTGGCCAGTTCAAGTCCGGCGCTCAGGCTGCGAAATAAACATACGAATGGATGAACAACCATTCCTTTCTTTTAGGTTGTCGTTTAGCTTTAAAAAGTGTTCCAAATATCATATCATTTATTGAAAGAAACTTACCGACAACAGTCCAAAACTGTCTCCAACAATTCCAAAAGGTCAGGCATGAATTGGTGCGCTTCTGTTGCTTGTGCCGAGTCTGCGATGCAAACTTTCAGCCGCACCAATGCCGCGTCACATGATATCACATCCAAAAGAGAAGGTAGACCACTTGCTGAAAAATGGAGAGGATGTTCCTACTTTTACTGGCATAATATATACAAAGAAGTGTGAGAATATACACGACAAGTAAAAATGTTAGTTGTATGGCAGACTACTGAAAATTACGCACAAAAAAAAGAAATGACACAATAACTTACGAGTAAGATTCTGTTTCAAATGTTTGATAGTCTCAGAGGCGAGCCACGCTGTATATTTGATGTTATCACACGAAGCGCTCACGCCAGCCAGCAAGTTCTCAGCATACTAAAAAAGAAAAAACATATTGTACAATTTGCACTTTTGTAAGATCAACTTGAGCAGTCGACTGCTAGACATGGATCTCTCCATATTGGGGAAAGATTGCCACATTCGCCACGATTGGCTAAGAGCATTGCAAGGTATCACAGGGAACCCTGCAAAATTAAATCCAGGTATTCATTGGGGCAGAAAATGCCCGAAACAATGTCTCTGAACAATGTTCCCAAGAATTTTCTAATGAAGACGCTTTTTCATTGGGAACTTTGTTCCGAAACATTGTTTAAAGTGCGTCCTCATTGGGAACATACATGGGGAATTTTTGTATTTATGCATTGTTTCGGAACTTTTTCCCAGAATGTTCCCTAATGAATACCCGGCTTAATGTTGTCCATAAGTACTTATTACGTCAAGCACAGGTATAAATTGCAGTCAAAGTTGAAACAAGTTGTATTTCGTACCTGAGTGTACATCCCCTGTTTGACGAGGGCGTCTTTCAGCCAGGGGTTGAAAACCTTCTTGTTGTCAGCTCTGGGCGCCCAGATGATGGCGTGTAGCGGCAGCGGCGAGGGCAGGTCAGCTGATGTGCCCGCTTGAAGTTTGTATTGTAACCACAGGTATAAATTGCATTCAAAGTTGAAATAAGTTTTATTTTGTACTTACCTGAGTGTACATTCCCTGTTTGACGAGGGCGTCTTTCAGCCAAGGGTTGAAAACCTTCTTGTTGTCAGCTCGAGGTGCCCATATAATCGCGTGTAGCGGCAGCGGCGAGGGCAGGTCGGCGGACGTGCCCGCTTGCAGTTTGTAACCACAGGTATAAATTGCATTCAAAGTTGAAATAAGTTGTATATTGTACCTGAGTGTACATTCCCTGTTTGACGAGGGCGTCTTTCAGCCAGGGGTTGAAAACCTTCTTGTTGTCGGCTCTGGGCGCCCAGATGATGGCGTGTAGCGGCAGCGGCGAGGGAAGGTCAGGTATAAACTGCATTCAAAGTTGAGATAAATTGTATTTTGTACTTACCTGAGTGTACATTCCCTGTTTGACAAGGGCGTCTTTGAGCCAGGGGTTGAAAACCTTCTTGTTGTCAGCTCTGGGCGCCCAGACGTGTAGCGGCAGCGGCGACGGCAAGTCGGCGGACGTGCCCGCTTGCAGTTTGTAACCACAGGTAAAAATTGCATTCAAAGTTGAAATAAGTTTTAATTTGTACTTACCTGAGTGTACATTCCCTGTTTGACGAGGGCGTCCTTCAGCCAGGGGTTGAAAACCTTCTTGTTGTCAGCTCGAGGCGCCCAGATGATGGCGTGTAGCGGCAGCGGCGAGGGCAGGTCGGCGGATGTACCCGCTTGCAGTTTGTAACCACAGGTATAAGCTGCATTCAAAGTCGAAATAAGTTGTAATTCGTACCTGAGTATACATTCCCTGTTTGACGAGAGCATCTTTCAGCCAGGGGTTGAAAACCTTCTTGTTGTCAGCTCTGGGCGCCCAGATGATGGCGTGTAGCGGCAGCGGCGAGGGCAGGTCGGCGGACGTGCCCGCTTGCAGTTTGTAACCACAGGTATAAACTGCATTCAAAGTTGAAATAAGTTGTTTTTTGTACTAACCTGAGTGTACATTCCCTGTTTGACGAGGGCGTCCTTCAGCCAAGGGTTGAAAACCTTCTTGTTGTCAGCTCTGGGCGCCCAGATGATGGCGTGTAGCGGCAGCGGCGAGGGCAGGTCGGCGGACGTGCCCGCTTGCAGTTTGTCCATGTGCGGCGTGGCCGGCGGCATGCTTATGATTAACCTGGGAAACGAATAATGAAATGCTTGAGTCTATAGCGAAGCTGCTCGAGTGCTCATTGCCTCGCGAGGCATACGCTCGTGCGCAGGCGAGCCAAGTTCGGCCCAATTTTGACTCCTAACTAAATTAATAGACAAACTTCTGTGGCGCGTAGATTTTGACTCGGCCCGCGCGCGTTCGCCCGTGCACGTGCGGATGACCCGAAATAGCAACATTATTGTTTGCGTCTTTTTCATATTACATGACATTTGAACAAGGGGACCCGAAATGGAAACATTTCTTTCTTTTGTTAACCGGGTTATATCTCATTTTCAATTAATGAAATATGCTTACCTCCAAGCGGTCTGGAAGCAGTAATGTGCGGCAGACAAAGCCGCGGGCGACGAGTGGTATTGCGGGTTGTCGCACACACACGCAGAGTTCAATAGTGACAGTAAAGCGTCGAGCAGCAATGGGTATTTCAACTTGTGTGGCGTGCCTAGCACGAAGTTGCACGCTAGGCCGTCGAATTTCGGGTTTTCCTGCAAAACAAGAAATTCAGTTAGCAAATAGAGAAAGATACAAGAGATTCAATGCTATGCTATTGAGTTCGAAATGGCTCTTTAAAGTTAAACCATCGGTTTGCCTCGCATGATGGCACTGGACCAGATTTTGATGCAGGGGTAGACGAATGTGGCATATCACCTGGTTTTTAAATGGCGACGTTTCCTTTAGTATGCGGGGGAAAGAATGACCTTTGGCCTCCATTTATAACTTATTAATGAATAAGGTTACCTCTTACGGAAAAAACCCCCGACTGTGTCAGACATTATTTACTTTTTGTGTACTGTAGCAGTACGATTTAATAAATAATTCAAGGAAATGACCAGAGTGGGCGTTTCGGATAGTGGCCTAAGCACTTGAAGGTAAATATAGTATATCTACTTACTTGGTTATTGATCTCAGCATTGGTCAACGCGTAGAACTTGGGTCGCATCGAGCTGTCGTCTTGCGCCAGTCTTCTGTAAGACATCTCCAGGAAGGGCACTTCGCAGTAGATACGAGTCTTGAGTTGGCCACCGTCGGAAGTGGTTTTGACGTTGCCGGACTCGGCAGACGGTTGCGCTAAGCCTGGCGCTATTACCAAGTTCCATTCGATCTGAAAAAATTACGCCAAATTAAGAATGTAACCTTTGTATCCTTTTCAATACGAATAGAAAGTTACGACCAGAAAGGAAAATACGACCAGAAAGTGTTCTGAAGACGCGAGTTTCATCAAAAACATAATGCTTTTCAAGTTACTTAACTCAGCTAAGATCTCTTTTGAAATTAAATATTGAATATCAAGCGAATAATAACAGAAATACGCTAAAGTCACACTTACTCATCATGAAGCCTCAAAGCAAGTATAGGCGGGCGAACGCGTAGCGGCGTCACGGTAAGCTTAGGGTTGGAGCATTTAAGAACAAGAGTATACAGTTCGCCTCGGATCGAACCGTTCCGTATTAGGTGAGCAGCCTCAAATGCTTAAAAGGCGCAACCACACTGCTCGAGGCTGCTTGCTGCCTAACTGACTGACTCCTATTCTTAAATATTTTTTATGATAATCCGTTAACGACTTATGTGCACGTTACCTGTTGCAATAAGGTCTGCGGCGCATCATACAGGTGCCTCATCAGATACTCCAATAGCAGCATCAGTCGAGTGGTCAGCATGAGCTGATGCGGCGCCAAGGTCATGGCTTTCTTCCTGTCGTTGATTCCAAGAGTCTCCACCACTTTGATGATGGCGTTGGACGTCATGAGTAAGACGGATTTCTTCTGCATCAGCGTGAGTGAGTGGAACAGGTAGACAAGCAGTTGGGCGTGTTCTACGTTCAAATCTGCAATAGAAAACTTCGATTATATCTCGTGTTTTTAGAACTTCATAAATCGCAAATTAATTATATCTGACCACTGTTTTCGGCACCAAAGAGACCTGATTGACAACAGTGTAGCTGGAGTCGAGAGCTGAAGGAGGAGGAGGCCTATTATTTAACCATCAGTTTGTTTAAAATAATCGTCAACAAAAGTTTAGTTCGTCTCGACTCGCCAAAAAATTAGTGGAGCTTACATGGATTTTCGATTACAACCTAGGGATCTAACTTCATATGGGTCTTCGAAACCAGAAGGGGGATCGGCACTCTTGAAACACGGAATCTTATCGGAGCGATGAGTGAGTGTAATCTTGTTATAATAGTACATTGTTGTCGAGGCCGGGAAAACAAGGCTTTGCTGGACGAGTAACGGCTCGGACTTCAATTATACGAGTCAAGCAAAGTCATTTTCCCCGAGGCTTACATAGTGCTTTTCTCAAAAAATGCTAGGAAATAACACACTAAGTACGTACTTTATAAAAAATGTTTTCCACGGTCAGTTTGGCTTCAGTTCTTATGCACTCCTTATGTTTGGCGGCGTGCAATCCATTTCGATACTACTCTCATCTTTATTCCGTTTTAAACAAAAGAGACTACAATACAACAGCCCCAATCATGAAAATTTTCACGTTTCCCCACTTAATTTGTTTGTTTTTCCACCAATTCTGTATTTTTTAATAAATAGGCCTTTAGCAAGGCACAGTATTTATTGCTATTCAGCCATTCTTTAAGTATGTTTAGTTCATTCCTTTTTTTATTCTATTTGTCCATTTAGGATAGGCAAGGGTTATAAAATTATACAGCCTTGTCTTGAGTTAGTTCATATCAACTTTTGATACAAAATTACGTTCCGTTCTTATGAGATTCTTAGAGATATCTATTTTGAAATGAATTACCTGTGTGGCTTAGCGTGTAACGAATTTACTTTGCCGGACACCAGCAAAGGATTTCCATACAACTTTGCTGGCGCGGTCGGAGACATGACACACAATGGGAAACTTTGCGTATTCTTTTTTTGAAAGAAATTAACATATTTCCTAGCACGTTTGAGAAAAGAGGATTTTCTAAGCAGCGTTCAGCAAACTATCCATCCTAGTATGTACCATACCTTCATAGTCGTGGTCCTGTGAGGGTTGCGGGTGCAGCGCGCACTCTTGCAGCGTGTTGACGAGTTTGTGCCACATGGCGAGGATGGTGTTCTCTCGTTCGGCCGCCGCCTTGCTCAGCACCATACTGCCCACTAGTTTCACCACGCGTGGACCCACCTATGAAAGAAAATTTAGTTCAATAAAGTCAAGCGTTTTTGGACCGACTTCGAATTATTTATACAAGCAAATAGAGTAAACACTCTCGGGGAGCCATAAACTGAAACCACTTCACTGTTTCAACTTTTGAAAATCCAATAATATATCTGGAAGTCTGGAATACATCTGAGAGTCTCTTAAAGGTGTGAAACGACATAAAAATGCTCGTTTAAGTTTTTCCCAAGATGGAAGAATAACAGCTGTTTTGCGCTAGACTACACCTTCGATAAAAGGTTAATCGTATTTGCTCTATGATATCAACTTTCTCCCTCGTGGACCGATGATTTAAAGAGAGCGTCAAGAATAAAAAAAAAACCAGGAGATTATGTCTTGTGGAGGCCTAAGTCCAGCAGTGGACAATGGATGTTTGTGCTCGTACCTGCAGCGGGGTGATGTTGGTGCGCTCAGCAGACGCGGCCGGCGGCGCGGGCGCGGCGGCTAGCAGGTGATGTTGTAGGGCAGGCTGTAGCGACTGTAGTCAGGTTGTGGAGTATCTGCAACGAGTATTACCTGCAGCGGGGTGATGTTGGTGCGCTCAGCAGACGCGGCCGGCGGCGCGGGCGCGGCGGCTAGCAGGTGATGTTGTAGGGCAGGCTGTAGCGACTGTAGTCAGGTTGTGGAGGTATCTCTACAACAGTATTACCTGCAGCGGTGTGATGTTGGTGCGCTCAGCAGACGCGGCCGGCGGCGCGGGCGCGGCGGCTAGCAGGTGATGTTGTAGGGCAGGCTGTAGCGACTGTAGTCAGGTTGTGGAGATATCTCTACAACACAGTATTACCTGCAGCGGTGTGATGTTGGTGCGCTCAGCAGACGCGGCCGGCGGCGCGGGCGCGGCGGCTAGCAGGTGATGTTGTAGCGCAGGCTGTAGCGACGCGAAGGCAGGCGAGCCAGTCAGGTTGTGGAGGTATCTCTACAACAGTATTACCTGCAGCGGTGTGATGTTGGTGCGCTCAGCAGACGCGGCCGGCGGCGCGGGCGCGGCGGCTAGCAGGTGATGTTGTAGCGCAGGCTGTAGCGACGCGAAGGCAGGCGAGCCAGTCAGGTTGTGGAGGTATCGCACCAGCGCTGAACTAAAGGCGCCATAGAGAGTGCCAAGGCGGGCGCCGAAACACGATGAGATGGTGCCTGTTGGATAAAACATAGTACTCGTTTAAAAAATATGTTCGCAATAACTGTACGCGGCCTTGAAACAGGTGCAGCAAATCTGTTACTTGTTTTGTTTGTGAGT
This sequence comes from Phthorimaea operculella, assembly GCA_024500475.1. Lineage (NCBI taxonomy): Eukaryota > Metazoa > Arthropoda > Insecta > Lepidoptera > Gelechiidae > Phthorimaea > Phthorimaea operculella. Next base: position 850 of record JANFCV010000186.1, on the reverse strand, counting down.
TTTGCAAGGATTGTCTTGATTTTTAGTTTTTCCAGACGAAGAATTGACTAAGTTGTTCTGATTTATGTAAAATGTTGGTTTGAGATTTTTCGAACTAAACCGGGAATCAAAAATCAAGTCGACAAAACAGCAACCACATTTGACGCTCAAAAAATTAAGTCTCTACTACATACCAGTATCAGTCCTGGCGGTCTCCCGGTCCAGATCCTTGGCGAGGGCAGCCAGTAAAGCCACATGGGCATCATGGAGTTGCAGAGCTGGTTGGCCGAGCCTTTCCGAACCCTCGCTGATGATCTCTTGAGTTAGCAGTGTGAACACTTCCGTCGCCAACGTTATGTACTGAAAAAGATATGGAAATTAGTAAAACTGTAATTACTAATGTAAACTGTCTCTTTACTGGCATAACGACGAATCTAAAAGTATGGTCTTGGCAGCGGAAGGCGTAATTTTGAAGTGATTTAGTAGAGAAAATGACGAATATTTGAAATTCTGGGTTTAATAAGGACTGTTTTTGGTGAAGGCATGGCAGCCGAGAGTGTTTGCGTTTAGGGAAAAACGCAAAATCTATCAGCACCTCCTAGTACAGCATTCAAACTAATAACTAGTCATCAATGAATACTGTTTTGAATCACAAAATGAATACTGTCGGCAGGGCCCGAAAAAAAGAAAACGCAGGGTAAAATGGATACAACACAACACTCACAGAGTACGGCTCGGCCTTGTCGGGCACGATGGCTTGGTGCAGTCGCGCGCACCAAGCCGGAGTCTACCAGGGTTGCATACAATAGCAAGAGATGATACAACACTCACAGAGTACGGCTCGGCCTTGTCGGGCACGATGGCTTGGTGT